>OX439350.1:21222326-21964826 GCA_949319445.1 Mythimna lalbum | reverse complement strand
TTCTTTTATTGCATTAAAAATATTTTTTTCGGCATACTTACGTTTGGTTGATTATTTGAGCAACAAAATATTAATTCTTATGACAATAAATTATTTCAGTATCACAAGAACATCATACAGATAAGATTTGCCATTTACAGTATATCAATTGGTCATACAGTTTCGGAAATAATATAAAATTACTAAAACGCAAAATGCCCCTAGCATAACTTTCATTGTGCAGACGTTTTACCTATTTTTTTTTTATTTTGTTTTTATGGTGGGCAAAAATCATCTTATGACAACCCCATCCCTTGGGTGGAGCGGGAGATAGTGTCAGACTCTTACTGACTAAAAACCCACCCCGTTCCTTCTAGCCTCCAAACCAGGGCACGAGTTCCCTTTCGGATAACCCTGGACCCGGTAGGCTTCGACCCAGCTGGGCCTCTGCTGTTGCTGACAACTCCTTGCGGCGCGCGGGAACAGTGCGCGCCGTCGACGTCTTGGGCTCGGTCCATTACCGGACTATCGGACAGCGAGCTACCCATGGCTCGCCGTCCGCGAGCCCGCGTCTACGGTGGCCGGAAATCGGGATCGGAATCCCGGCGGCGGCGGCGGGGGCGCCGTTGCCTGATGCGGTCGGCCTCCTCCTTTGCTAGCATTACTGCTTCGCAGAAGGAGGCGACCGCCTGCCATTCCTCCTCGCTCCGTACCATGGCCTCAACCAAAGCCCGGCGCGAGAGGTCTCCACCGCCGATCGCCCCCGCGAGGGCACGGCGATGCTCTGCCCAGGCAGGGCACACCTCGACTGTGTGCTCCACCGTGTCCTCCGGGTGTTCCGCACAGTGGCGACACCCAGGCGTCTCTTCCGCTTTAATTCGGTGCAGGAACCTCCCGAACTTGCCATGTCCGGTGAGGACTTATGTCATGCGGAAGGTAAGGACGCCGTGAGGCCTTTCCCGCCACGCCTCAAAGAGGAGACTTACCGCCATAATTGTGGCGTGCCCAACGTTTTACCTATTTGCCCATAGATGGCGTTCTGCAATTACGGAATTTTTCTGAATCGCGGTGTTAAGACTTTCTGTGGATTGATGACCCTCCCGAATTATTATGCCCACGTTGTCGTTAGTTGGAGTTCTTCTGTCAGTTGCTTATTGGTTTCGGTTGTTTCGTTTGTATGGTTGTTGTTGTTGATAGATACCTCATGATCGAAAATATCGTAATTTCGTTGTACGTTTATTTTGTATGTTCGTAGTTTCGTACTTCATTCTATCGTAATAATCGATACGAGTTATTCGATATTACGATTGTTTTGTTTTGTAAAGGCGGACAGTGTTCGAATTGCTCTCCCTTTGTTCATAATTTTTTCAAGTCTGTGCGTAGTTTGTTGAGAGCATGCCTAAAAGGAAATCTCAACTGTCCCGGCAGACATCACAGACAAGAGCCGGTCGAGTACGCCGTACGGAAGAATCTGCCCCTGAAAATGAGCAGCGCCTCTCGAGAAATAGAGAATATATTTCGCAAGCACGCGCTAGAGAATCTTGCTCCGAGCGCTCACAGCGCCTCGCTAGCCAAAATGTGAGGACGTCGCGGGCCCGTGCTCGAGAAACTAGTGCTGAACGTGCGCACCGTCTATCTGAGTTAAGGCAGCATGTCTCTGAGACAAGGGATAGGGAGACTAGCGCTGAGCGCTCGCAGCGGCTTGGTAGGCAAAATGTCATAACATCGCAGGCCCGTGCTCGGGAATCTAGCGCTGAACGTGCGCAGCGTCTATCTCATTTAAGGCAGCGTGTCTTTGAGACAAGGGATAGGGAGATTAACGCAGAGCGCTCGCAGCGGCTTGGTAGGCAAAATGTCATAACATCGCAGGCCCGTGCTCGGGAATCTAGCGCTGAACGTGCGCAGCGTCTATCTCATTTAAAGCAGCATGTCTCTGAGACAAGGGATAGGGAGACTAGCGCTGAGCGCTCGCAGCGGCTTGGTAGGCAAAATGTCATAACGTCGCAGGCCCTTGTTCGGGAATCTAGCGCTGAACGTGCGCAGCGTCTAATCGAGTGTAATCTTATTTTAAAACAAGAAATTTTATAAATGCGAAAGTAACTCTGTCTGTCTGTCTGTCTGTTTGTTACGCTTTCACGCAAAAACTACTGAACGGATTTAGATCAAATTTGGTAGGTAGGTAGAAGAGAAACTGGAATAACACATAGGCTACCTAAAATTCTACTGCTGAGCACGAGTCTCTGCCCGCGCGATATAAACCGTAGTCCACGCGGGCGAAGCCGCGGGCGGAAAGCTAGTAATAGATATAATTCTCAGCTTGATTTTACTAAGAAATCAATGATTCCACATAAGTATTATCCAATGTAACCACGTTGCAGTTACCTAAATATTGTGGTTGTGCCTTGTGCTGAACCAATTTTTTTTTCTTTATTCTTTAATTAAAACTGGCTCTGAACTTCACTCGAAGAAATTCCGCCAAAAACTTTCAAAAAATAAATCTGGTTCTTTTAAGCCCATAGACAAACCGTGAGTATCCTTTCTCATTAACATCTCTGTAAAAAAAAGAACTTAACTCGTTTTTTTTTTATTTCTTAGTAATTTAATAAAATTTAAACATCTTCTAGAAAGGGACTAGAAACTCAATTATATGGAAGACAAAAATGAGATAGCAGTATCATTTAATCGCTCATATTAAACACAATTCATTTCGAATGAACATTTACAATCTATTAACCGTGGACTAATTAATACAAGGATTGGATGAATGCCTGATGATCACATTGTTAGTTAATACGGGTAGCATTGCGGTGACGTGATACATTATATCCCTGAAATCGGATTGTTTCGATGCAAAGCGTGTGTAAGCTGGAACGGACATGTGTTTTGGCGATAATCTTGGGTACGATAATTTGTTCCTTTATGAATATCATGCATATTTCAGTCTATTGACATCATTTGCAAAACATAGACCAACAACTATAATAATATGGGAGATATAGACCTTTACCAAGCATCGCTGCATTGCTCAGCATAAATTATGGTGCTCACTAGAATCAATAGTTAGGGATTCAGGATTATAAATAAAATAACCAAATTATCAGTAAACATCTAGTCTTACCCTGGTTAGCCATGTTTTTCATAATCAGTGGATTTTTGCGAATTTCAGTCATATTAATAGCACCTTACCGAATTATTTTTACATTCTTCTCCCGAGTACGTTTGCTTTTACGAATCTCTACTCAAGCCAGCCAATAAAGGTAAGAGAGAGGTAGAAACTCTGTTCCTCGTCAGTGTTCACTACGACCGGATCTTAACAGGAAACTGAAGATGAGGAACAAGATTAATTTCACCCAGGAGATCGGGTCCGTAGAGTTCCCAAGGATCATCAGTTTGCCACAAAACTGCTCTAAGGATTGTCTTTCTTAGTCTGGCCCTTCACCCTAGACAAGTAACGGTTAAGTAAACTCTATCAGTACAAACCAAGGATTTATGGGAGTGCACAACTCCCACTACGACATCAACGTAGAGATACGGCGTTGGGGATATGGGAGATATAGACCTTTACCAAGCATCGCTACATCAACCGGCTCCGTACTTCTCACAATCAGTGGAATACCGCGAATATCATTAAACAAACTTCAATTCATACGAACTTTTGCCAATAGTATTAGTATGAAATCGTAATTTTATCAAATACAATCAAATAGCAACAAAATCATAACAAGATGTGGTATTAAAATGATTTCCAATAGAACAAGCTTGTACAACTCTAAAGTTCTAGTGAATTTACCAGAAAAACGAAAGAGCAGAGGTCTTAAAAACTTTCTGTGGTGCAAGCTTTCATATTTTCCGTAACATCAAATGCCACAAAAGACTTGAGAGTTCCTTCTTAGTTTACAGTAGAACCAACACTGAATCCGTGGTAACTTCTGACGATTCTAAAGTTCTTGCAACATCCTAATTGAATGAAAACATTTGGAGTTACAACTACGTTAGTATTTGTGAATGCTAGTTCGTGAATAATGGTCTTTTTAGTTTGTTTGGATTCGTTTTTAATTCTGTTGAAAAAATATTTTCTTTGGCATCATTTATTTTAATTTCTCATGCTTCTGTTATTTTTGTACCTATTTTTAAAAGAGTGGAACTTCCTGTTGGAATAATTGACGGTTACACTACACCTGTGGCTGTTGTGCCGGTCTGTGATTCTTGATAGCTACAATTCTTTATGAAAAAGTGAATAGGTTACTTCTAGGCAAGCGTGTTCTATCGTCGGCCAGATCATCGCTTAGGTGAGATAGAGGTCAAATGCGAGTCTATTTAGAATGCAAAAAAAAAAACAATATTTTTACTACTTAGAAAACCATTATAGTCAATATGACACGAATACTCGTATACAAGTCGCAACAAAATTAGACGAAGCTTGCAACAAACAGGACCTTGGACAACTGGGACAACAGTAACTGGCAATGCGGTAGGCCCAAAAAGTGATGTCGTGATGAGTTAGAGTCCTATGTGAAGGATGGGTCAGATGGTAGCTAAGAACAAAGTAAGAAACAGAGGCTTTTGCCCTGCAGTAAGACAAAACAGGTTCATAATAGTCATAAATAATTCAAGTCAGCCCCTCTTTTATAGCTGTTACATAGCAAGGGCCATAGCTGTTAAATATTTCTTGATAACCAGTTCACTTTAGCCTCCTAAAACCATAACACTATTAAATTTCTTTGTATTCCATATGTCAAAAGCTTTCTACCAACTAGCTATTTTCTTTGAGTGCGCTTGAAAAATACAAACATTGATCGTAGTCAATTGGTGCCTCATTTCAAGAAAAGAATCCAGGGGGCCTGCAAGCTGGCTTCAGCCCCTCGTATGCCTTCCTGCCTTTTAATCCATAAAGACATAAGTAATTCTTTCGGGATAGGTATATTATTTTAAACCCATAACTGAAATTCAGAAAACGGAATCTACACTAATAAAGAGGTAAAGTTTGTTTTTTTGTTTGTAGGAGGTAATCTCTGGAAATACTGGTCCGATTTCTAAAATTTTTACACCAATAGAAAGCTGGTTTATTTCTGAGTGGCATAGACTACATTTCATATACGCAGGAAAAGCTATGGGTAAAAGCTAGTAATAAAATATATTTCACTAGTAATTAAAAAAATAATCTCAGTACATTTTTATACAAATTAGTTTTTTGTTTTTTTTTTTTTTTTTAATTTTTATCACAATATTGACTATGTAGCAAACCAACATAGCCAAATTATTAATTTTAAGTTATTTTAAATGAAATAATCATTTAAAAGACTAATACATATTTTATAAAGAACTCTTACCTCGTCTGACGTAGGCTTAGCTAAGACACTATTGCAAATAGCGCTTTCAAACATATTTAGAGTGCTAAAAACATTTTTCTTGAGGAGTTCGCCCCACTCACACTCCGCCAGAATAATTTTGATGTACGTCCTCAATTAATCCACATTTTTCGCAATTAGGTGAAGATGTGATCCTCAGAAGTTCGTTTACTCATACAAGTGCCTCATAAGTAAAGTAAAAGTCAAAGATTTTCACGAAGAATATTCCAACATTAATTTCCGTACATTTTCTTTTATCGGCCTGCGTTAGAAGTTCTGTTAATTATGCGTCATTTAAATTACCGATACCGTAAAACCCAGTCGCTTTGGGGCACTGCGGATAATGTTAGATATCGGTGGTATGGCAGAAAATTGTGCAGTATTTTTACTCAGGACAACATTACATTTTTCAAAAGAGAAAGAAAAAAAGAGAATCTAAAACTAGCACGACGTTGAAAACACTCCTCCGTATCGTAGTCGTCCAGTAATGTGCCCTAAAGACTGGCGGAGTAGCCACGCTATACAGTAATATTATGTACTTACTATTTGTCTAATGTCCCAAATAAAACGGGACAAGGGCAGGAAGATGATGATGACTATTTGTCTATGGTAAAATCCAGGTTATCAGTCCACCTTGTAGGAACCCTTCCAACTCTGTATCTTCGGGTACGCAGGCAGAACCTTCCGGTTCCATCAACCATCTTTTCTGCGAGCAATTTGCCCTTCTTTTGAGGTGAATGCGTCTTTTAAATAGCTTCCATACTGAAAGACAGTTCAAAAGACGAATGATAACAAAATCTGAAATCTATGTTCTTTCGATCAGTACATCCTAAGGTTATCTGTTACGCCCTTTGTACTTTGTTTTTGTATATGGTAACCACACTATGAGGTATAAAATAAAATATTTAAAAAATAAAATCTGGGGATACAGTTGGGTGTTGCAGCTAATCGCATCTCTATTCAAAATAATAACATGGTCGATGCAACTTAATAAAAGACAAACAGAGCAGCAGGCCTAGCCAAGCTACGACCGTTTCGTTACTCTTGCGTCGAACGCCTCGGGTCGGCCACGCCTCCGATTCCTTTGTGCTGACCACGTGACTGAAAATTAAGATGACGTCAAAACAATGGAATCAGAGGCGTGACGGACTCGAGGCGTTTAACGCAAGAGAATCAAAACGAAACGGTCGTAACTTGGCTAGGGAGGCTGAAATAAGAACGATAATAAATACATACCTACTAAGAAAAAAAGTATGTTTAAATTTAAAAAAATATGTTTTCTCAATAACTCAATACGGTTAGCGAAAGATTAAGACCTTGGCATAAAGGGTGTGAGTAATAACCTTGACATGACATTTACCGAAAACCTCTAAGCCAGTACTTAGAATTCTGACAATAAGTTCGACTGGAACGTAAAACAGGTTTGAGTACGGATGGATCAAGTACCCGCCACTTGTGTGGAGTGCTCCTTATGATCGCTATGTAGTGGCTTTGGCGTTTCCGAATTAATTCCGAATCGCTATGAGTGGATCGATTCGATAGTTAAAAATATAGGTATGAAATGAAATGTTTTGTTTTTTTGCTTGATAATTTTGTCGTTGTCTGTATTTTGTAAACTAATAAAATTAACGTGTTGTAATTATTTAATGTTAATTATTATTATTATTTATTTATGAAAAATTTAAATTTAAATAAATAAATAATAATATGAAATTTAAATTAAAATTTATCTAAATTACACCACTAACGTTAAACGCTCACAATTAATTTTACGCTTTAATTAGGTTTAAAATATTAGTACTAAAATGTGCAATGCCCTGCCGGAGTCTGTGTTTTCTGACAGCTATAACTTAAGTGTCTTTAAACCAAGAGTAAATAGAATATTTCTAGGCAAGCGTGTTCCATCGTCGACTATAGTGTTATCATCCATTACCATTAGATAAGATAGTAAATATTATAATGTATTTTAAAATTAATAACACAATTATTTTCTCTACAAAAGCTGGTCAATGCCAATGTATGCACTAGCTTCTGACGTTTTATAAGTACTCATGTAGGCCTATATGAAAATAAAATATTTTGATTTTGACTTTGAATGTCTTTACTTAATTATTATAACTAGATAAAAAAAATAAACTTACCAAAAATAATAAGATTAAAAAACCTTAAAAACTGCTCCTAAAACTCAATATACATTAAAATAAGTAAGACAAAGCCCCGCTGAAGGGTTTGTAATAATTAAAGTGAACTGATTTTTAGACTTTATTTCACGGCCTTTTGTTCTGAGACAAAAGCTCTCGGCCTACAATAGAGGCCGCCACCTGTACCAGGTGGATAACTTATGTCGCCATGATTTAGGAAAATGTAACGGACAAAATAAAAATGAAGAAAGTGGTACTGAATGGTTGCATAGTCTCAAAATAATTCAGTAAAGTAAACTTTTTTTTAAGCTTAGCGTAAAAATAAATTATAAAACACACTTATCTTGTGTTGAGGCTATCTGTAAATTTTTCATGGAATCTACATGTTTTGACATTGTTGAAAATTAAAATCGTTGTCAATCATCAACAAACAACTATCAAGATTGTTGATAACAAAGTCGTGTGAGACATATTACAGATTTATATTAATTCATTAATCCCCAAGCGACCACCGGTGGCCGCGCATCTATTGTCTTACTATTGTGTCTCTAATTGACGGTATCTGAAGGGTTAAAGAAATCAAAAATTATAAAATACGTTTCTTAAACAATTTCACATAATAATCAAAGATGGTGAGGCATACTAGTTTTAGTTGTTTCGGTTAATTTCTAAATTGGCTGAACCGATTTTAATGGGGTTTTTACTGATAGCTGATGTTATGAGGAGTAAAAAAGTAAGGAAATAAATTAAGGTACAGTGCAAAAAAGCTTCTCAGAATTGTGATCAAATAACATTACTCTGACATGCACGAAGTCACGGGCATCAGCTAGAACAAAATAATTTTCTTCTTTCAGTTCAACTACAAACTAAAAATAAAACATTTTATAAGAAAGACAGGTTATTATGAGATGTCAGACACACGAGTACTACATTTTCATTCTAATAAACGTAGTCGTGTCATATCTAGATTTTAAATAAAAAATTTAATATCTAGTTTTGTGTCATATCAGTGACTAGCTCCTACCAACGGTTTCGTGTGAAAATAAAGTAAGTTGTAGAGTAAGTAGTAAAGTGAAATCTAAAGAACACGTACTCCCGAGATAAATAAAAAAGACGAGGTCTATCTGTGGTCCACATTCGTTCTGCTGATTGAGTGTGAAGGAATAACATAAATACCTACATATATATACTCATGTCGTCGCTAGATCTTAAAAATTGATCACTTCGTGATATGGCCAAGTAAAACTGCCTAGATAATTTTTAACCGACTTCTAAAAAAGGTGGAGGTTCTCAATTCGGATTTTTGTATTTTTTTATGTTTGTTCGCGCATAACTTCGTCGCTTGCCAACCGATTTGAAAAATTCTGTTTTTGTTGGAATATTTCCCAAATGGTCCCATAGTCACCAAGTGCGGATCTGACGATGAAATCTTGGTAAAATCGAGGGAACCCCTCAAATTCAATTCAGTTTTTTAGTGAAGTCGGTTATTTTTGTTTTATAAAATGTTTTTATTAACGTTAAAGTTAGATGATATTTCAATCATCGTTTCATTTGCTTTCTTTAGACCTTCTATTATCATAAAAATTCAATAAACAAATAAGAAAAAAAATTGCAAAAAACCGTCTGAGTAAAAATTTTAAAGTAAATCTTATTAATAAATTATAATTTAATTCATGGTCACTGTATACCTACTTAAATATCCCTTTTTCTCTGAGAACAATAGTAATTCGCAGAGCAAGTGATGGGACCCTGACTGAGACGATCTCGTCAGATTATTTTGACAAAACAATTTATTATTTGCCCAGTAGCTTTTCATATCTGTTTCTTCAAGTCATAAAAAAAAAATATTGTCTTTCCGCGTTGTTCCGTCAAGGGTTGGAAAGATTTTTTTTTATTGTTTTTTTTTTTGTTGAATATAGAACAGACTGACCTTTTTACATGTAGTATTTTTTTAAGGGCTCAGAAACATAAAAGTTTTTTCCGATGAACTGTGGTTTCTTAGTTCAATAAAAAAAATGTTTTTTTTTTTATGTAACTTCTACACATCAATGTCATATCGGTAATTCAAAATTTTAGTTTCTTACTTTCAATGATAATGTCAAGGCAATATTTTAATTTAATCCTTTTTATTCTGCTGGTACTAATCAGTATGTATATATAGGTATTTGGAGGTCTGCGGAAAGAGAGTAAAGTCCCACAAACCTCCTTTGAAAAGGGAGGATCCACCGACCAGACAGGTGTTATGGTCAGGTGGGCTACTGGCCAATAGATGATTTCGGGCTGTTCTATATGTTCTAATCGCGCGGAGAAATTTGATTGCGCGTTGTAGGATTTCGTATTTTCTTCGTAGTTCTTATGTGGCGTCATAGATGTCGCTGCAGATATAATAATTTACTATCAATAAATTAGATTTTTATCGCAACCAAATGTAACTAAATTCCATCAAACACGATACACTTTTTTTGACTTTATATGGTTTGTGCATTTAGCCAGTGTCAAATTTAGTTTGAAAGTATTTCATTTTTGATACAGAATACAGATAATTTTTAAAAGTTTTGTACCCTAAAAGGAAAAAAACGGAACCTCTATTAAGATTACTTTGTTGTTCGTCTGCCTGTCTGTCTATATCCTTTGTCTTAGGAACACGTAGAGGTGTCGAGTTGAAGTTAAAACCTTATACTCAAATCTAAGATCCCTTGAACGTGTGAGAAAATCAGAATTCTAAATTAACGAATAAAAAATACGGTCCTTGAGGGTATCAAAATTTGTGAGGTAACTTAAAATCCTGAAATTTGTCACTAAGCAATAGTATTACAGGTATAGATATAGGAATAAAACTGAAAACAGTAAATTTGTTATTTCGTCACAAAAAAATCTTTTGGTGCTAAAAGTTTTTTGGGAATGGAACTATTTATATTGGTAAGTCTGTATGGAACCCTCAGAGCGCAAGCCCAACTCGCACTTGCCCAGATTTTCACATAACTTAAGATATACGAGTATCATGGAAATCTACCAAGTGAGTTACTACCAATTCTCGAAATATACAACATTGTTTGACAACATTCTCATTTCAACACTATCACTGCACACAATCAAATGTCACAACTCACAACGCGGGTATTGATCCAATCATCAAACGGGAAATTGGATAACATGAGCTAGTCAAGTATTTCAGTATTATTGAGGCATCCGAGAGTTCGCACTACTGCGGAGATTTTGGTTCCAAGTTTTAGTAAAGGTTCAGTTATTCTGATGAACATAGTGACCTGCTTTGACAGATTGACATGATTGAAAATAATGTCCATGGAGTTTCTTGCACATTCTTCTCCATAGATATCTTCGTTTTGGAATGTTCAATTAGTAGGTAATTTTTTTCTGACTGACTGACTTGATATTTCAAAAGTGCCTGTAAATATACTTATAATCTATACTTGTAATAAATCTGTAGAAGTGAAAATTCTATTCATTGAAAATATCAAAAAGAAAAAAATGCTGGCTATGTAAATATAAATGCTAACAGACTATTTTTCAAGTTATTATTTTTTTCAAGACCATTTCTAATAAGCCCTTTAGGAGGGTTTTTAGAAAAAGTGGTCGTTATTTAGAATTTTAATAAAATTTGCAAGGTTTCTATAGTTTTACTTTTTTGACTTTTTTTAATTTTTAGGCAAATTATAAAGTGTCAAAATTCATACAAAATAGGAGATTTTCAGGTCTTTACTGGATTAGTTTTACACAAATTTAGAAATTCGTTTCTTTAGAAACCTAGATAATATCCACAAGATACTGTTTTTCCAAAATATCTAATGGAAAATATGTACTACCGTCATAATCAGTTATGAGCGGTTGTATGAAAAACAGTGAAAATGTGAGCCATGATGCACCACCTTAAGTATTTGTACTTATTAAAAATGTGTCGTGTATTAGCAGAATTACATTCGTTCAATTATATAACATTTATCTACATATTTCGCTAAAACAAATTCACAAGAAACACCTCCCTGTTCTACATGCATTTTGTTTTAAAAATATATTCGCAGCTCCACATAATTTCCCAAAAGCATTACTCCAGATGGTTTGATATTTCATTCCATTCCGAAAACTGCTGAACTAGGTTTCTGACACGGCTTTTGTTACATCAGTACTAAATAACTTTGTGGAAGCACGTACAGGATTACCACGCTCTCACATAATATCTGAGCCAGCAACTACATTCCCTAAGGATGTATAAACTTCAAATGTCATATTATATGCATCATCTTCAGAGTTGGGCGTCAAAATTTTGAAAGGATGCCTTGATTGAAGATTAGTTTTCTCTTTTGGGATTGGAGTTTTGTGAAGCAGCGGCCCTTACCACGACTTCTTAGTGCGATCCGTTTTCTATGATAAACTGAACTGTTACTGGGATGGAAGTACAAACAGTGTATAGATTCATCCCTCTTTCTTGCTCATAGCATAGCATAGTCAGGCTTTTTAATGTTCACTCAGGCCTCCTCTCTCAAGGAGAGGAAATAGGTCGTAATCCACAACGCGGACTCAGTGCGTTTTGAATGGTGAATTTTTGGTTCTAGAACATGCCAGTTTCCTCACGATGTTTTCCTTCACCGTTTTGAGAGCAGTGGTGATGAAATAAATTACATAAAGTAGTAGTAAGTGGTAGTAGTAGTTTCTTATGTAATTTATTTATTTTGGGTGTACAATAAAGAATTAATCTATCTATCTATCGCGCCTGGCTGGGTTTGAACCCGCGACCTACAACTCGTAAGTCGAGACCGTTACCACTCGGCCACCATTGTTCTCTTTCTTGCTCGCTTGCTTGAAATTTTAGCACATCATGTAAGATAGTCATAGTAAGGCTCCTGAGGTTTTGCCGGTCTATCAAGTAACAGAATACTTAAGTACTGATCGCAAAACAACTACGTCTGCATAAGGACATAACTATGACTCAGGTTTGATAATTTCCCAAGTCACAAAACCGGGCAAGAGCGAGTCGGGCTTTTTTTTTCTCTCGACGGGGAAAATCATCATTGACGAAACCCGCTCTTGGGTGGAGCGGGAGACAGTGTCAGAGTCTTACTGACTAAAAACCCCGCGCCGTTCCTTCTAGCCTTCATACCGGGGCTCTTGTTTCCTTTCGGATAACCCCGACCCCGGTAGGCTTCGACCCAGATGGGCCCCTCCTGTTGCTGACAACTCCTTGAGGCGCGCGGGAACAGTGCACGCCGTCGACGCCTTGGCTCGGTCCGCGGGCTCGCCGTCCGCGAGCCCGCGTCTACGGTGGCTGGAAATCGGGATCGGAATCCCGGCATCGGCGGCAGGGGCGCCGTTGCCTGATGCGGTCTGCCTCCTCCTTTGCTAGCAAGAGCGAGTCGGGCTCACGCACTGAGGCTTCCTTATAAACTTACCTATGAAAACAGTTCACTTTCTGAATTGAGTTACGAATACCTTTCACAATCGCCATTTTTTTTTCTTTGTGACTTAACTACTTAATGTCAACGTTTGTCTTGGGTGAAAATCGAACCTACGATTTCTAGCAGTCAGAAACACTAACTATTAGACCAACTGGTCAGTCATTTTACCATCCCGCCGCCACAACAAAACAGCTGAAGCGCGCGAAACCTCTTGTGCCTGGTGAAGCTTAAAGCCGCTTCAAGCGTTTTTTGTGGTGGCACCGCCGCACACGAACCACAAAAAAAGGCCGCCTCAAAATGAAGCTAGAAGCGGCGTTTTTTGGGGCTCGTGTGCGGTGGTGCCACCACAAAAAAACGCTTTACCGGGCACTAGAGGTGTCGCGCGCTTCGGCTGTTTTTTGCAGCGGCTTTTAGCTTTTTTTTGTGGCCGCTTGAAACGGTTTTTTGAGGCCCGTGTGCGGGACAGTTAGTCATTACGTAGTCAAACTATCTATCAATGTCGACACAATTAGAATACTTTACTATTTTACTGAAAAATAATTGCAATGAAAAGTTACGCAATGAGAAGTTTTGCAACGAAGGTTCTCATCATAATTAAGTTTCCATGTTATGTATAATTAAAAGTTTTAACGATATTTTCATGTAAGCTACTCTTCACCGCTTGCAGTATGATAACCAACTACTATACTGTTTAAGCAGGTACAGAATTATATCTGTGTTTTTTTTTGGCCATTGACGCACTCATCATCATCATCATATCAGCCGAAAGACGTCCACTGTTGGACATAGCTCTCCCCCAAGCATCACCACAACTACCGGTCCTGTGCGTCCCTCATCCATCTAAAACATTATAACAACAGTAGCTAAATAACTTTTTTTTTAATTCTCAAAGACTCGCTCTTATCTATACCACTTTTATTCAATGCGAAATTTACTGTTTTCCGTACTAGTATGAAAACAGTACTCGCGTATTTATCGTATCATGCTGGGCGTTAAGCAACCCTTTCAAGTCGCGCGTCAACCTACGTTTTTAATTTCTTCGTATGTGTATAGAAACCCGGCGTTTGATACACATGAAAATTGGTCAGTGCAGTACTCAGCTCCATAACGGAATTCCACCTGGTTGCTATGACAAACTTTCTCCATATGTATAAAAATTTCATATTTATATACAACATTTAGTGCTAACAAAAATAAAAACGTAATGTGGGCTACAAGTGCCTGTATCAGGGACAATGATCGTCAAAAATTCCAAAATGTACAAGCTTGACAGTTGTCCAGTGTCATGTTAGAAACCCCAGAAATACCAGCTCAAACCCGATATCAAGTGAATGTGAAAGCCACTGTAAACATGAATTGTTTCCACTGACTTCACGCAACGCAGAATGACGGCAGGTAACCGCACACTCGCCACTGTTCTATCCCAACTTCATGCCTTGATATTGTGCCAACACTGCCAAGCAACTGACTTTTAGTAATGAGAGGTATTCAGGCGGATAGTCTGTTGTGATGGTCCGGAGATTAAGGGATTCACGAGCTAACAGATTGTGTGGTTTAGCTAGCCAAGCACCTAATCTGGTACAACAGTGGACAGTGAAGAAAAACATCGTGGGTAACCTGGATTTATAACGGTCTTAAGTTGACACCCGCATTAACAAGCGGGGTGATTAAGACCTAATTTTATTTGGACATCATGTTGGCTCTAATACGGAGGCGATGCAAATGTTTTTTTTTTTTTTAATTTGTGAAATGCTTTCTTTCATCGAGCAAGTTTATCTCGTTGTGATAGGAAAAACTTCATCTAATGTATTACTTTCACTTTTTAAAGTCTATTGACAGAACGACCATGGGTGCGCCAAAATGATGACTCTAAATCTTATTTCTTATTTGTATGACAAACTGGTTTAGAACAATTTCGAAATGTTCTGTAGGGTGTGCATCTATACGCGGATAATCGGAATACACTAAACAGTCATACATACGCCCACCAGCACATATATATGTGCGCTCTTTTTTGTATTTTAAGATTTCAATTGTATGCATTATATTTATAACATTAATTGGAAAAGCAGAGTCATCTAGCACCAGCATCTTTTTGCTTAAAAGTATCCTTTTAAGCACAATCACTTCAAATCAATTACTTAAAAGCAATGTGTATTTGAAATAAGCAATTTTTAACACGCTTTTATTAGTTTCAGCTGTATGTTTGTATGTATGTTTGTAACCGACCCCTTTGAGCTCGATTTTGTCCTACTTTGAACGATCAGATTTAATTCAAACTTTACACACCTGTCAAAGATCGATGACAATGCAATAATCTGATCAAAATATCCGATTATCCTAATTAGATTTGCCGGGATTAATTAATTTCTTTCTACTAAAACTAAAAAAATGAAAAACAAATAATAGTTTAAAAAAACTAAAAAAACACACTTTTATAGGAAATCAAACTAAAAAACAGAAAATAAAATTCAATAAATTTGGATTAAGAATAGTGTAAAAAGGAAATAAATGTATATTATTGTAAAAAAAAGCGTGGGGTGCATTTAAAGATATTATCAAAGTGTTGATCCTTCTACATATATCTGTCAATGAAATGTTAATATCTATTGACACTATGCATGCAACCCACGCTTTTTTACAATAATATACATTTATTTCCTTTTTACACTATTCTTAATCCAAATTTATTGAATTTTATTTTCTGTTTTTTAGTTTGATTTCCTTTAAAAGGGTGTTTTTTAGTTTTTTTAAACTATTATTTATTTATGTGTTAACTTTGCCATCATTGTCAAATTGTTTCTGATACAACCCCGTACTGCAGCGTTCCTTCACTATTATTTCCAATGTCACGATTAAAAACACTTCTCTCTAACTTTGCCTCAGAGCTCGGGTGCCGGTAATCCTCACCTTGGCACGTTGTCAACGCTACAGTCTGTGGTCAGTGGTCCCTGTCTGCGGTCACCGGTGTCGGGTGTAGGTACTCTGTCCCTAGGGTAACGGTATTTTAGTGTTAAGTACTTACTATAATAGATAAGCACTTCAAATTACTTCTAACAACTTTCATGGAATACCTAGACTCAGTAGTTTTCCTAAATTTATTTTCAGATGAAAATAAAGACACGCCAGAGTTATTTTGGGTGTTTGAAAATCTTAGAAAAGTGTTTTTAGTCTCAAAAATAAATATTATATTCTATTAGTTGCTGCCAGGGCTTTTGGCTGTAGTAGAAAATTATCCCAAAGGAACATACTCCCAAGGTAAAAAGTATCCTATTTACTATTCCAGGTCGTGGTCTATGTATTAAGCTTCATTGCGCTTCAACGTGAAGAAGTAACAAATATATACACAGACACACTTACCAAATTCCGTCTTCATCTAGTGAACCTCGTCAATTATGCTGACACCCAGGATACACCCCAGTTGTCAATTTGCACCGCTCCTCCTTCTTCAAGTACTAACTAATTAACCACTTACACCAATAACGTTTTTATTTCGTATACTTGACTGCGATCTCATCTGATAGTAAGCAGTGATGCAATCGATCAATCGTTGATTGTGAAGCAGACTAATTTATTAGAGCCTAGCTACTACTCTAGCCTGGAAAACATCTAAATTATAATTGGACGGAAAGACCGCAGCAGGCTAATTCGTTCAACAAAACGAGCCGCTTAACCCATCCCAATAATAGTTTTTTTACACCCCCTGCTCGATAATGTCGTTTTAAACGTCATACAAACCTCACTTAAGAGGGTCCTTCTCCACTCGCTTATCATAAACATCGAAAATGGTTTAAAAGCTAGTTACTTCATTTAATGCAATCCAACGCGATGTTTGACGAAAAGGCAACCCAAAAAAAGAGAGATAACGCCTGGAAACTCTGTTAGTATTCGGTAATTCCGAGATTTACTTGAAAACTTCACAAAACTTGCTCCAGGAAATAGCTGCTTTTTTTAAACCCTTAAAAGTTTTTGGAAAAATATATAATCATTTAGAATCTTAATAAAATTTGCAAGGTCTCTAAAGGATTACTTTTTTGACTTTTTTAATTTTTAGGCAAATTATGAAGCGTCAAAGTTCATACAAAATAGGACATTTTCAGAGGTTTTTACTGGATTAGTTTTACACAAATATAGAAATTGGTTTCTTTAGAAACCTAGATAATATCCACAAGATACTGTGTTTCCAAAATATCTAATGAAAAATGTGTAATAACGTCATAATCAGTTATGAGCGGTTGTATGAAAAACAGTGAAAAAGTCGTGATGCACCACCTTAAAGCAAGTTATTATTCTCTAGGTAAATAATGCAGTATGGCGGATCCCTAGGGAACAATGAGATTTCAATTTGGAACATCAAAAATCGTCAACATTGTGAATTAAAATGTACGAGCATCGAACAAGTTGACTCGAAATTCAAACTGGCCACTAAAAAAAAAAGGAAATTGAATAAAACCTGCTTACTGACAGCGAACTGGGAGCGTTATAGGAAACTGAAACTAAGTATAGAATCTTGGAGTAGTGAATTTGGTTTGTTTGATGAACTTGTGAATATAATACTTATACATATATCTCTAATATATGATTTGATCGACCAAATTGTCTTTTAATTATCCCACAGATGGTGTAAAAAGTAGACTATGCAACACGGGGATAAAGCTGTCTTGGTCTTGGGCGGCTTGAATTCCTCACTTCACTCAGGTTTTTTTAATTAAATTAACCCCTCACTCACGTTCGGGATTAAAATCAACAACCTTCGTTTCGTTCGGAATTCAACATGCCGCCCGCGACTTAAAGACACTGCTTTATCCCCTAGTCACATAAACTACTATGAACTGCGTATCGATAGACATAGCATAAGAAGTCTAGCCAGTTTACAGTGAAGGATTATTTAAGAGAAGTATGAACCAGAGTATAACGTTGATTGACTGATTAGGGCTATTTGCCTACGCTTTCTTTACCAATTGACCGAAACTTCCAAAGCCACTGGTCTTCCAACAAAGAATACGACTCATCACATCTTGCTGACACTGCAAGTTATGCTAATAAAACGTTCAAAACAGCAAAACTGTTCGATATTTCAACACAACTTGAACCAAGTACCTAAGTTGCTGCAAGCAGGCATGACCGATCGTCACACGTCGAATACGTGAGAGAGAAACGCTACTGATATTGTATTATGTTTCTATATCTTGCTAGTCTAGTTGATGGGAAAATTCAATTTCATAAGCTCTTGGTGCGAAAGTGTTGTATTAAGTTTTAGGAGAAAATGGCACTATGTTTTTTGAGTAGATATGATGGTTTTGCTTTAGAATGTTTTACCTCTGCATAACCCAAAAGTTGACTGGTAAAAAATACTCTAAGGTAAGTCTGCCTCTGGACTTTTGTGTGCATAAAGAATTAAAAAATCCACGTACATTGAGAGACTGAAACAATTTGACTGTTGTCTTCCCCTCCGATTATAATTTAGGTGTCTTTAAGGCTTGAGTGAATAAACTAATGCGCCTCACCATTAACGATTGCATCTTACCGTAAGATCGCAGTCAAGCACTAGTTTATATCATCATCATCAGCCTTTTGCTGATGATGATGATATAAACACTGCTGAGACTCAGGCCTCCTCTCAAGGAGTGCGAATGGGCCGTAATCCACCACGCGAGCTTAGTGCGAGTTGGTGAGTGTCACATATCTTCGATTTTTTGGTTTTAGGACATGCCGGTACCTTCACGATGTTTGCCTTCACCGTTTTAAGAGCAGTAGTAAAAAAAAAAAAGTAGTGATGAAATAAATTAGACGAAGTAATGCGCGTGCGCCTGGCTGGGTTCTAACCCGCGACCTCCAACTCGTAAGTCGGGGCCATTACCAGAAAGTTGGATTTTATCATAAAAAAATATCTGCTAGTGTTCCCACTGCTGGAACTCAGGTCTATGCTGACCGACATTTTGCCATTAAACTTTTTCCTTTCTTATAAAATATCACTGAGAGTACGAAAATATTCTTTCATCACAAAAATTCCATTACGTAATAATAGAGGCCTTATGTCTGTAGGCTTCAATATTGTCCTAAGGACAAATGAGGCGGATTATTTGTGACTGAAGTAATTGAAATACTCTCTGTAGGTAGTCTCTTTTCAAAACTGTATTTGTAGTATATTCTTGTAGGCACAAGTTATTGATAAAAGCTGCTAACTATAGAAATCTTAACCTTTCCGAACTAAGAAAGACGTGATATTGCATTGTGAACCTTGTAGCATAGGCATTGGCTACTTTTTTCTAAATTTAGTCTTCTTTTGCGATTCTTATTTTAGTTCTGTCTGCTTTCTGAGAATTTGTATTTATTTTTTATAGAAACATTAAAATCTTATTTTTATGTAGCCACTGGTTAGTTGCTAAATAAATCCGAATTGAAACGATACTGAATTAATATAACATGTTAGCTGCTCCCAGCGGCTTCGCTCACGTGATAGCAGAAAATTATCCCAAGGGAACATATTTCCGGGATAAAAAGTGTTCTAGGTCCTATTCCAGGACATGGTCTATCCGTGTACCAAGTTTCATCAAACTCGGTTTTGTCATTTAGGCGTGAAGACGTAACAAACTCACTTTCACTTTTATAATATTAGTAAGGATCATCATTATTTAAGAAAAAACAAAAACGTGAAGTCTGGTTTTTGTGGTGGGAATCATCAGTAATGTCTCTTGTTTTAGCTGGAATGGAGCAAGAAAGAGTACCAGACTTTTACTGACAAAAACTCTTTTGTGTTCCTTCAATAGCTCTTTGCAATCTAGGGTCATGGTAACTCTTTCAAATGATCTCGCAGCCCAGTATTAAGACATCGACGCTAAAACGTCTGCTATAGATCCAGTGCATAATTATAGACCCCTAGTGCAAATTCAACAATTTCCTCTAGGCGTTTTCCTAAATAATAATAAAAAAACTAGATTTCGAGCAATTTCGATCGTTTATTTATTTATTTATTAAAACTTCATGCAACACAAAAGTACAAAGTCGGACTTAATGCCTTAGGCATTCTCTACCAGTCTACCTAGGGTAGTAAAGAGAAAAACCCACCACAGTGTTGTCTTTTTAACCCAAAGGTTGACTGGGAGAGAATGCCTTGTTGCATTAAGTCCGCCTATGTACCTCTACTGTACATGAAGTTTAAATAAATAAATAAATAAAAACATGGCAGGTGCATAAAAAAATAAATAAAAATAAAAGTTTATTAAGTAAAAAGGGCTCAAAATTATGTACAAATACAAAATAAACATACACATATAATTTAATATAAAGTATACAATTATCATCATCATCATCATCATTTCAGCCGACAGACGTCCACTGTTGGACATAGGCCTCCCCTAAGTGTCGCCACAATGATCGATCCTGCGCGTCTCGCATCCATCGGTTTCCCGCAACCTTCACCAGGTCATCGGTCCACCTTGCAGGAGGCCTTCCGACGCTGCGTCTTCCAGTACGAGGTCGCCACTCCAGAACCTTTCGGCCCCAACGGCCATCTGTTCTGCGAGCAATGTGCCCTGCCCATTGCCACTTAAGTTTGGCGATTCTTCGGGCTTCCGAAAGAGTGGGTCTTAAAATGAACATGGACAAAACTAAAGTCATGATAAACAACCATGTAGCACCCACTCCTATCAAGATCGGAGACTCTATACTCGAAGTAGTGGACGATTACGTCTACCTCGGACAGACAATCCAGTTGGGTAGAGCTAATTTCGAGAAAGAGGTCAACCGTCGAATCCGACTCGGCTGGGCGGCGTTCGGGAGACTGCGCGGTATCTTCTCGTCCAATATACCACAGTGTCTCAAGACGAAAGTCTATGACCAGTGCGTGTTGCCAGTGATGACATATGGTGCCGAAACGTGGTCGCTCACAATGGGCCTCATCAGAAGGCTCAAAGTCACCCAGAGGGCAATGGAAAGGGCTATGCTCGGAGTTTCCTTGCGGGATCGAATCAGAAATGAAGATATCCGCAGGAGAACCAAGGTTGCCGACATATACAATTATATATATACATATTTATAAAGTACAAGAAAGAGGTTTTGAAGTTTTAGTTTTGGGTTTTTTAATTGTTTTTTTATTACAATAATTAAAAAGTAGTTGATCCGCTGTTTTTCTCCAAAGTGAAGAAACACACAAGACGAAAACACAAGGAAAGTAAGTAAACTACTTTTTAAATAAAAAATATACAGTGTAAAAAAAATAAAGTTCTTTTTTACTACAAAATCCGCTAAAGAATGTAGTATGATGAGTATATTGTGTATTTAGAATTAGTTTTTATACAAGAAAAAGTCAAGCAAGTATATCTTCAGTACTGTAAGCAAAATAAGTGCTAAGACATAAAATGGAGTAATAAAGAATCATACATGGTATCCAAACAACTACATTCTTCAAATTAAACCTAAAATAGATTAGTTAATTTAAAATTCCTGCCAACACGAAAGGGGCCGTGGGTATTCATATTCGCACACCTTTGAATTACACCATTCATTTTCCGCTGCTGTTAAATATGTATGAGAATACGTCAAAAGTTTTATACGAGAACCGAAGTTGAAACTTAAAGTATCACTTGGAAGTTGTAAGCTTAAGTATGCGAGGTACCAGTAAAGAGCGTTCGCTATTAAGGTTCTGTGACATAGCACAAAATAGATACGCACAGAAGTAAATCTACATACAAAACGAGCTCGAGCAACGCACACATAGACACTACTCATAAACACGATATGTCAAATTAGTTGAAATCAATGCGAGCGTGAGTTCCATCCGTTTGAGACACGCGCCTTTAAAATAAAAGAAAAGCAAAAAAAGCAGGGGCGCGCTTACAGCGCAGTGTCGACCCTAGCGCGACTGTTGACCGTAGGTATGAAAAGTGAAGTACATACATGAGATTGACTTCTGTACCTATCTATTTTGTGGGCATAGTATAGTCAAATACAATATTCAGGAAAAGCTATTGTGAATGAAAATGTCTCTTTGTTCTTGAAACCATTGTTGGTAGCGTTCGGTACTTGCTAATGGAGACTGCATTGTCTTGAACTGTAGTGAATCAGCGTCTGCCGACTTGATTTGGTTCTCGTTTAATTGTATTGCAAGCGATTGTTGCGATAAAAGCGTTTTCGTTTTACTTTATCGATATTATTTTGGCAATATTGAGCCGTTTCTGTTTTGAGTTTCGGGGCAATGGGTTTAATATTCGATTTCACTTAATTCAGAGCTATTGATTGTATTCACTATTGTCAAGGTAAATTTGCCTATTGGTGTAGTGGTTAGTGGCCCTGGTTGCTATGCCGGAGGTCGTGGGTTCTATTCCCACTCAAGACAAAAGTTTGTGATGAGCACGATCATTGTTTGTTCTGCGTCAGGGAGTATTTTATCTATTATATGGATGCATTTTAGAATTATATAGATTTATCAGTCATCTTGTGCTCATAGCACAAGCTTACCTTAGTTCGGGGCTAGAAGGCGTTGTGGAATATTATAAGAAAACGTCTAATGTCTAAATAATACACGGGTTAATCTTCAAGGATAGGCAATGCGTGCAAAAGGTCGACCCATGGATGGGTGACAACTTTAACTCATAAAGATCCCTCCAAGCCTCGAAAAGCACACTAAGCCGTTGATCTGAGTTGGCACGTGAAGATTTTTGGCAGTATTTATGGATATTCAGAAGCCAGGAAATATGATGGAGCGGCCCTCCCGCCCCAGTCACCAGGATGCCGATCCTGATTTCCAGCCACCGTAGGCACGAGCTTGCAGACGGTGAGCAATAGGTAGCTTCGCAAATACCTATTAGCTTTATGGTGAAATTATAAAAACAACAACAGAACAAGCTGCTCGAGTAGTTGCTCTACTCCAACAAGAACTTAATCAGCGAAATGTTGCTGCTTAACTCAATTTGAGCCAGTCTACACACGTAGGCTTCGACCCAGCTGGGCCCCTGCTTATCGCAAAAAGGGCTGCCAAAGCCCTGACATTAATGGTAGGCGGTGGCGTACCTTTTTTGGTGGTGGCTTTCTGTCAAGCTAGATGCAACTCGATTTCAGTATTTTTCATTTTACGGAGCGACTGCCTATCTGACTTCCATTACTCAGTAACTGAAAAACATTTATTTATTTATTTTACTTATTTTATTTATTTTATTTATTTTATTTATTTTATTTATTTTATTTATTTTATTTATTTTATTTATTTTATTTATTTTATTTATTTTATTTATTTTATTTATTTTATTCATTTTATTCATTTTATTTATTTTATTTATTTTATTTATTTTATTCATTTTATTTATTTTATTTATTTGTTTGTTTATCCTCGCATCGGAACGCCTTGCAGCAATTACACCAATGGAGCACATGATACCCCTTTGCAAGACTTATTTTTTAGGTGTAAAAATCATCCAGTGACATCTCTCGTACTTGGGCGGAGCGCGATGGTGTGTCTGGCTTTTACTGACTAAAAACCCACTCCTGTTTCTCCGTTGCTTTTACTACCAGGGCCGAGTTTTCCTTTGAAACAAACAAAAAACAAACCCTTGGCCCCAGTAGGCTTCGACCTTTCTGGGCATCCACGGTTTGCTGACATCTCCTTCCTTACCGGACGATTGGACAGCGAGCTAGTAATGTACTGATGCTAGCCGAACGCAAGCCCACGCCTTCAGCCTCTCCTTGTAGCCTCTAAACCTGTCACATATATGTATAGTCTATCTATGTGCTAGGTCCTGGAATAGCACATTTAATACGTTATAGCCAAAATGCATATTCTCTTGGGATTATTTCCTACTTTCACCTAAGTGATGCTGTTGGTTGAAACTAGTCTAGTCCTAGACGAATATCTATATACCGACTTCAAGTATCTCCATGCTAACGAGTACCTAACTAAACCGACAGAAGTTTATCTTAATAGAAATATTTCAGTCCTTTTCACGGTATTTGAGCCAAGAGCGAGAGTTATTTAACTGTCTGTTCACTCGATAAGCCAGGCTGCATTTTATAGCCCTTCGGAGAACATTCTGGAGATAATTTGTGTTGGTATTTTTTCTGCATTTTATATGTTAAGTAATAGCTGTCTCTCGGCTGGATTATCATAAAAGTGTGGCTGGAGTTTATATTATATGGATTGTAGCGTTCGAGTTTTTCTCTTGGAGGTGACGGGCGCTTTCTGTATATTTTTGTTTTTGTCGCTTTTCACATAAAGGGAAGTGTGGATATTATGTTAATTCTGTGTAGGAGAGTTTGAGTATTATAACAGCTCGCTTTTATTTTATATCCGCTTCAAATGTAAACATCAAAGCTGGGTCTATTTTGATAGCGGTATTCTGCTGAAATCTCAGTTCTGTCAAGACGATGCAAGTAAGACATGAATCGCTTTGCATATAACAGGAAGCTAACAATGCTGTAACTGAGATTACGGGTTTGAACGAAGATGTTCCAGTGCTTCAGAATCATGGACTGCAAAATTGTTCGCTAGAGTTTTTTTTCATACATAAATTTTCCGAATCACAAAACCGACATAAACGACTGCATTTAATTAACTTAAAAGTTTGATTTTTTTCACAGCTTCAAGGGACCGCAGACCTGAGTATACCGATAGTGATACCTCCACGCGTTCCCGAGATAAGGGATCTTGACAGACAGATAGTTTTTTTATTTACGGTGGGTGAAAATCATCTTATGACAACCCCCGCTCTTGGGTGGACCGGGAGATAGTGTCAGTTTCTTACTGACTAAAACCTGCCTCGGTATGAAGAGGCTATAAGGAATGGGGTGGCCCATTCCTTATAGCCTCTTCATACCAGGGCTCGAGTTTCCTTTCGGATAACCCTGGCCCCAGTAGGCTTCGACACAGCTGGGCTGCCCCTCCTGCAGCTGACAACTCCTTGAGGCGCGCGGGAACAGTGCGCACCGTCGACGTCTTGGGCTCGGTCCGGACAGTTACCGGACGGTCTGACAGCGAGCTACCCATGGCTCGCCGTCCGCGAGCCCGCGTCTACGGTGGCCGGAAATCGGAATCGGAATCCCGGCGGCGGCGGCGAGGGTGCCGTTGCCTGATGCGGTCGGCCTCCTCCTTTGCTAGCATTACAGCTTCGCAGAAGGAGGCGACCGCCTGCCATTCCTCCTCGCTCCGGACTATAGCCTCGTCCAAAGCCCGGCGCGAGAGGTCTCTGCCATCTCCACGCGTTCCCGAGACAAGGGATCTTGACAGACAGAAAGATAGACAGATGAAAAACAAAGCGTTCCTATAAGTGTTCAATTTTTTCCTGTTGAAGTACGCAACCCTAAAAATGATTGAATCGACGTGGCAATAGCAAAATACTACCAAATAAAATGCCAAGATCCTTATTAATATTATAAAAGCGAAAGTGAGTTTGTTTGTTTGTTACGTCTTCACACCTAAATGACAAAACAGATTTTGATGAAACTTAGTACACGGATAGACCATGTCCTGGAATAGGACATAGGATACTTTTTATCCCGGAAATATGTTCCCTTGGGATAATTTTCTCCCAGCGGCTTGTTTAAAATAACTTGCAATGAAGTTATTAAAGGAGAGATTTCAATGAAACCTTAGATACTATTACGTGGGTTCAATATGACCGTTTACCTGGTACGGTCAGACTTATTCACACAAAGGTGCATGAACTTGAGATCCCAGGAATGCGGGGTTGGCATCTAAACTGCTTAATCAACTTTAGTCACATATTCTTGAGGTGTGCGATATTTTAGAGTGATATTTCGAAGTTTGTTCACTGCTGAAAACATATTGTGCATTTTGGAACTGTGTTCATTATAGCCTGAAGAATCGCCTAACTTAAGTAGCATGGTATATTGCTCATAAAACATGAATCAACTATGGTTTTTTTCTAAATTAAATCCTTGCGGTGAATTTTTGTTTTTTTTTTTTAATTACAATTTTATTTTTATTTTTTAACTTGGTTTTAATCAAGTTAAGTTAAATTAATTGAAGGTTTGTTTTTGCTAAATAAAGGAAACTTAGTATTAATTGAAAAGTTCTAAGATGATCCTATTTAAAAAAATTAAAATAAGAAAAATTAAAACAGTTAACTAATTAAAACAATATATAAATAAATATATTCACTAAAGACAATAAATCCTAGCCAAAATACGGCGTTAAAAAACTCCTCCGCAAATGTTACCTAATTAATCTGTTTGATGGCCTGTTCTGTTATATTTTTATCTGGTAAATTCAGCCATTTGGTCATTACAAAACAAACTTCGAAGTTCCATATATAACCTCTTACCTAACAGTATCATTTTACAAAACAATATTAACGTTAATTTGCAAACCAATCCCTAATTCTATATTTATCAAAGAATGTTCTAAGCCAATGGCTTTGAAAATACGTTAGCTTCTCGTGTTTATTTTGGATCCCAAGTAAATAGCATTCGGGATCTATGATCTTTATAAATACAAAGATGGCTGCTGTTTATAATTGCCCATCTATTCATGTCAGTTTTTGTATGTTCTTCTGGATCATAACCACATTCTGAATAATTCTTTGGGTAGGTAAACTAATATTATAAGGAGGTAAAATTAGTCTATAGATAGAAATATTGTTAAAATAGTAACACTGATAATCTCTCTAGCTCTCTGCAGAACGAGAGATGGTTTGATGATATTCTAAACCAAATAAAAAATATATCTATATTACGTTGTTGGACATAATACATCCACCATTTTCCACCAACTCGAGAACCGTGATCGCATACGGTGCGTCTGCAAATTATGTTGCACTGTAGCACTTTACAGACTACTGTAAAGTGCTTCTTGTACAGCCTTCTTTCTTCTTCTTCTTTCTTAATCGCTTCTTATCATCTGGCCGGTGATCTGTCTGTCTCAAATTCTTCCGAGTCGTGCACTATTGGCATAGTGGTCGTAGTCATGTCTTGATCCAGTCCTGCACCACCGCTTTTCTCGCGATACGATGCCATGCAGCTCTGTATTTGGCAGCTTGGGAGTTTTCATTTACGCTGCAGTGTGTCACCGATTAATTTGATGAAGTCCGTCCACTGTGTTCTTTCTTCTCCATCTCACACCGTGGTCTTTTGCCCTCTAGTTTCCCATGCACCACCAAACGCTCCATTGAGTCCTCGTTACGGGTGATTATGCCCGAAGAACTTAAGGATTCGTATTTGCACAGACGATGATAATCTCTCTTTGATATTGAGTTCTTTCAGGATCGATTGGTTTGGTGCGCGGTCCATGGCATTCCAAGCATCCGTCTACAGCATTAAATTTCCAGTGCTTTAATCTTGCGACGGTCTCACGTCCTCAGGGTCTACGTCTCAACTCCACATATGTTTCAGACGCTCCTTTTCAAATTCATTTGCTGTGCTATCTCTGGATACAATGGCTCAGAGACCAGACTGTGATGTGTTTATAAATAGAAGTGATTTTTTCGTTGATCTGAAGTTTTTTAATAATTTATAGTATGGAGCGTGACCGGAAAAGTTTATAATTAAAGTTAAATACGTAATGATGTTATAAGACCTTTTTCTATAAAAATAAAAGAGAATATAACGCTTTCTCAAAATCTGTATTTGCTTTTAATAGAGACGTTGTACAATATCTTGAAACGATTCGGTAAATTGGTATTCATTTACGTCTGAAATTAAATCTAGTTGACCTTTTCGTAGCCAAAACAAATTAAATGTTGAAGGTTAACTTTGTTAAAATGTTATTATTATGAACGAACATTTTTTTTTGTGATTAGTTTCTCCTTCGCTAGCATTACTGCGTTGCAGAAGGAGGTGATTATTTTCGTATTTCCGTTGCAAGAGGTCACTGCCACTGAGCGCCCCTACGAAGACAAGACGCCGCGTCCTGCTGGCGGTCCGCACAATGGTGTTTCTTGTTCCTCAATCCTGTGCCTAGAGCCTCTCGTATTTACTGTGACCAATGAAGACCTGCATCGTGCGGAAGGTGAGGACGCTTCTACGGCCCTCCTCAAAATGAGGATTTACTGCCACAATTATGGCGTGCTCATGATCGAACTATAAGATGAACAAAGAGCTCGTGTTCAAGATAATTACAAACATTATTATTTAGCGTTCTTTATTTGAAATTAGAAAGCAAAAGAGAACTAGTGGCTTTGAAAAAAAACCTTTAGACATTGTCGACATTGAAACTTGGCCCACAAACTCGTTCCTTATGGGACTTTATTCTTACGTGACACGAATACTCATCTGCTGATGTTTTGGGTCGGTTAATGTCGTTTTACTGCTCAATCTCCTGCGGGGATCGGACTGAATTTGATACGAGAACTCTTTCTATATCTTTTTTTAATAAAAGTGGAAGGGTGCAGTGTGGAATAAATAAAGGGATTTGAATAGGATGTGCGTACTGCGGTGTTGTTTGATAGTAGTTCAGATTTTGAATGTAGCAGTTTATCTTGGTACAATATGTTTTCATTTTAAACATCATCATCATAATTTAGCTGAAAGATGTTCATTGTTGGACATACATAGGCCTCCCCAAAGTATCTCCATTATGCGTCTCATGTCCATCAGATTCCTGCGACTCTCGCCGGGTCATCAATCCAACTTATGGGAGGACTTTTGTGTCTTCCAGTACCTGGTCAACCTTTCGTCCCCATCGACCATCTGTTCTGCGAGCAATGTGCTCGCTTCAGACCCAATTGCATTTTATTCGGGTTATGTTCAAAAGTACGTTCATCGCTCCAACAATCAATAACTTAGCCTTTTAATTATGTAGGCGTCGAATTTCAGTCTAAACGGATTCAACGGACGCTAATTGATCTTCAAAACCTAGTAATTGGGTAACACGGTACCTCTTGGTAAGACGGATGATCAGGTTTTTTTTTTAATCACAATTAAACTAGTGCTTGACTGCGATCCCACCTAAGTTTCTGACTGTCCATAACGACAGTCTTAAGTCTATAAATGACAATTAGGTTTAGCATGTTTTTCAAGGCATGGAAGAGATAGATGTTTTAAAGTGGTCACCCATCCACGAGCTGACCTTGACAAATGTTGCTTAACCCACGTGGTTGTTATCACTTAACCAAAAGCACCTCTTTTCCGTTTACCGCATCATCCTCACCTCAAAAACACGATAACATTCATCTTTAATTTCCAACACGATGCTAAAATTCAACCAAACATGATTGGACAAATCCGCTTTCGGCCGCTTCTGGGCGGATTATATCAGTTTTAACCGGATTCAGGCGGGTGCCACCGACACCGGGCATTGTAACAAATACATATTAATTCTTGTCCACAATCCGCGCATAATTGAAACAATCTAGCGACAATATCGGTTAACATGGGGCTAATATAAACTGTTTTTGATTGTTAACCTATTTTAATGATGTCATTAATTTATGAATGGTGATCATTGTTTTGGTTAGTTGCATGAATCAGATGAGTGGGGATTTGTTGAATAGTTAGGCAAACTATTATTTGTATTTAATTATTCTGTTGTAACTTAATGCCACAAGTATGGTTGCGGGGGAGTAGATACTGTAGACAGGCTTACTGGGGTGCTGGGATTGCTTATAAGGGTTATCGTGGCTTTAAAACGCAAAGGGCAATTGAATGAACGCGAATTTTATTCAGTGAAAGGCCCACTCGCACCTTCGAAAGCCGGAGAAGATACTTGATGATTTACTACTATAAAAAAGGGGGTCAGACAAAAGACCTTACGCGTGAGATAGTGACATAGTGGTCAAACGCAAGTCTCCATAATGAAAAAAAAAAACACAGCAAGGAAAAGATAGAATCTACCTAACGCTCCTGAACTATCCTATCCAACTAGTAGTAACTTAGAAATGTCTTTGAGTCTTTGTTTGTTTTGATCTTAAATATGTTTACGAAATACTATTTCGTGTGCTTTCCTTCTTCTTTTCGTGTCGATAGACTCTCAATTGAAAACTTTTCTGACCTGTATTTGGCAACCTGCACAGCTCTGCTATTGGCCTCTTATAAATTCTCAAAGATGTAGGTAGTTTTGCAGGCCAGACAGCATTACAAGTAACTGATATCCTGCGATAACCCATTTCGTGCGACCATTTTCGATTTCACCGAAATGTTCTAGGAACCTGGAAAACTCCTCAAATAATATTATATATATTGTATCAAATAATAAAATACTGTGAAACTCAGATAATATGATCATTACATAAGGAAGGGACAGATGTAATGCTAATCTCAATAGAGGAAATAGATTAGTTGCTGAGATCAGGAAAGGGACGGAAGCCAGATAATTTTGTATCGAAAGGTCGGCTGCGTGATTGTGTGATAGGACCGGATTGGATATGACTAGGGTGGTTGTTTAGCTAAAGTAGATATGAGAATTTGTTATTTAAGTTTTATAGATAAGAAAATCACAGTACAAGGTGGACCAATGACCTGGTAAAGGTTGCGGGAATCCCATGGATACGAAACGCACAGGATCGTTCATTGTAGCGACACTTGGGGGAGTTTATGTCCAACAGTGGACGTCTATCGTCTGGAATAATGATGATAAATGAAAAAATATCAATCCAAGGTCAAGGATGAGTCGGACTCGTAAATAGTTGGATTCCAAAATGGGCTCGAGATTTTTCCGAATCTTATAAGTCATTATTTTGTGTCGTAACTACCAATTTACAGTTTGCAGTATTTTTCCTTTACATGGGCTACAGGATCTTGCTTCTTTTCTTTCAGGACTTTAGGCCAACAGGAAGTATCCTGGTTTTAATTTTGTAGCAAATGTCAAAATATACGTCATAAATGGAGCTTAAATGGCTTTATCTTTAAACTCTGTTAACTTAGAGTTGGTTTCTTAACGTTTTTACGATTTTTGTTTGGTCACCGTCCCCTAAACCTCACACTTTTGAAGTATGTCGCCATAATTTAAAAAGAAAACTCTATTCAACTAGACGCTTTGAATAACAAAAAAAACCTGTTTCAAATTTGTTGGTGGGTGGGGACACTATAACGCCCTTTGATTTGTTTACTACTCCAAGGGATAGCAAACCTAAGTCATCATCATCATTTCAGCCGAAAGACGCCCACTGTTGGACATAGTCCAGGCAAATCTAAGCATTTCTTATAGATTTAAGTTTCTGTGACATTGTTACTATTTTGGTGTATAATATAGTTTATTCTATTCTATTCTCTATATCAGTTCAATGATACCATTTTCATCAGATAGAGATAATCGGTTAAAAAAATTTAAACACGTTTTCCTTAATGACACATTTGTGTGGGCTGTCATGTTACCGCTACATTTGATACTAGTGGAGGAGCATTGTGACCGATGTGGAATGTTATGGATTTGAATGCTGCAGTAGACAAATTTTCACGGGTATCAAACGACATTTTTTTTCATTTCACTTTCGAAGAAATAATTAAGCTGGGGTTGACACGCGTTAGTTGGGGTGGCTGAATAACGCACAACCTGATACGATGAATGTACTCGCTCACTTTTCCGCACTAGTGCAAAAAATAAATTTCGTACTTAAAATCGGTAAGGATAAGTGCGGGTTTTCCACTAAGTGTAACTATATGCATAATAAAATACAAGTGCCAACAATTTCTCAGAATAATTAAATTAAATTACAGCTAGACTGCATTGCATATGGGTAATTAAAGTAGCGAAATAACCCAGCACTAACTTAATTCCACCTCTACACAACCTGCTTGAGTATTCCAGATATTAGGGCAGGTTCATACTTACATCTATAGCCCGGTAGTTAACGTGCCCGGTTACACGAAAGGGGCGGACTCAACGAGCAGTGTATACACTGTCGCAGCCTTCCGGCCCGTGGTGTGTACCCGGCTTTATTGTTGTGTATGTTAGTGTATACTGTGTCTTAGTCTGGCTAGTAATTGATGCGTTGAGTTTTATTTTTAGGAAATTATTGTTAGGTTCAAAGTATTATTGTGAAAATTTTATTTTTTTCCTTATTAAAGTAATATTTGGTTATGAAATCGAATTTCAATTTTGCTTAATTATGGTTATTTTTTATCGAGCATATGTTTTGAAAATCGTTTCTGGCCAATATTAAAAAACCGAAAGATTGTATGTACCTATATGTTTGTTTGTTACATTTCACTTACAAATGGCTGAACAGATTTGGATAAAATTTGGCACATAGGTTCCGTTGGGATAATTTTTTACTTTCATGCGAGGGAAACCAGTGATTTGATGTGAATAATTATAAGTAAGTAATTTAACAAAAAAAAAAAAATATAACTTACTGGTGACAGAATGTTTCAATTCGGTCCAGCATTTTTGAGTTCATTCATTACAAGTCTGTTGACAGGCCTCGTTCATCGGTTCGATTATCATCCAAGACAAATGTTGATGATCATGATCATTTGTTCTGTGTCTGGGTGTAATTTATCTGTAACATATACGTATTTAGAAATATAGAAGTATGTTTATCAGTTGTCTAGTACCCATAGCAGAAGCTCTGCTTAGTTTAGGAATAGTGGAAAGTTATTATTACTAGCGATCCCGAGAGACGTTGTCCTGTCCAAAAGCTGACTTTTCAAAAGACAAAAAAAAAAACAATTAGAACCCAAATGCAGCGCCATCTACTGGGTTAAAATCTATTTTCAAAGCATCCAGAAATCAACGTAAATAACTCATAAAGTGTCATCCCAATCGTTTCAGTCGTTTAGGAGGAGATAGGTGACAAAAATACGTACAGAAGAATTTAATGATAAATAAATATAAAGATAAATAAATATACAAATCTTTCCCTTCATAATCATCATCATAATCATTTCAGCCGAAAGAGGTCCACTGTTGGATATAGGCCTACCCCAAATGAGACGCACAGGAACAGGCGTTATGGCGATCCATAACGACCGTTCCTGTGCGTCGCTCATTCTCCTCATAATATGTTATTAATATTATTCCATTTATTACTTTATATATACATATTATTTACATTTTTAAATATTTCTTAAAAAAACACATTAAAAAAAAATAGTTGCCCACCGGCATCGGGAACAGGGTCCAAGCTACCGGTGGTCAGGACTCCTGAGAGAAGAATCTCCTAACAATGCGCGCCGTGTCCTGGAGCACTGCTTTCTGGATCAGATCCTTGATCCAGCTGCCTAACGAGAGCCTCCTTAGATGTTGTTTGAGGCTCTTAGCTATTAGGCCATTATTATTATATTAGTTGGTACTATATAATATATTTCATATTATAGATATATTGGCTCACCTACATCAGTTCCAGACAGTTGTTCCATATTTGGCAGCAAATAATGGTAACATCGTGAATAAAATATAACGTCACAACCTTCTAAAGTTCTGGCAAAAATGCGGAGGCAATTTCCCTTCATGTTGTAACTTTATATCATCGAGTAAGGTTTATGTTATGTACTTAACGAGGATAAACACGATCGTTATGATGAAGGAAATGGCCTTGTTATAAGAATTTAAATAAACTCGAACGTTATGTTTATTTAAATTATTCAAATATGGCCATTTTGTTTTTAATAGGTAGGAAGAAACTTTGTGTTCTTTAGCTAATAGTGGTCTAAAAATTTCCAAAGGATGGAACTATAATATTTATTCATAGTCTTAACATAGTTCCATGCTAAGACAAGAATATATGAATCAATCATTCCTTCTTCTAAAGGAGATGTTCTGAATCCTAATAGTGAGAAAAATTACAATGCTGACTGACATATAAGTATATGATATGTTTGAATCTTATAATACTTTCTTTAGACCGAAAGCTTGTATAATTTATTGGCATAAACAAGAAAAACAACAAACCCAAATGGCATACAATTTCCCAGCTGCATATAAAATGATTTCGACAAATCCTTTTCATAAAAAACTTGGTATTATCAACAGTGTTTTATTCAATCTACGTCAGAGGGGTTAAGCCGGGTCTCCATTTGTGGGTTTAAGCCAAGCACAAGCTATTTTGTCAGCGACAGTATGCTTCTGACAGGCTACAAGCTATGGCGGTGTTAGTGTGGCTTTACGTCACACCGGAGCGTAATGCTCGCTTGGTTGGCGGGAATGTGGCTAGCGGGGAATGTTTTTTGAAGTGATTTTTATGACATTTCATATATTTCTTTTGCAGACTTTGTCAGTTAAAATATGTTACAATTTTTCATTATTATTTTATGTCCATGATTTATATAAAATGACATAAAGTTAAAATGAACTGAAATGAATACCTCACAATTTAAAAAACGTTAGAATTTAATAGTTTGTTTTGTAATTTATTTATATGTGGATAATTTCATTTATTTACCAAAAACAAACTTTCAATTAAAACTAATTTAAAAAATAAAAATAAATACCCTAAAGAACAAAAAAAAATATTATTATTATTTATTTATTGACTTGCTGCAACCAGTGATTCCGCCTAAAAATGTAAGCCTGTCACTCAGTGATAAAATAGCACTTTACTATCTCAGTATTTTTCAGTTCATTCATTGCAAAAAAAAAATACGAAGGTTTGTCTATAATATTATTGTTATTAGGTAAATATTAAAAAATGCACTATTGCTATAATTCAAAAGAATTGCTTGAAATTTTTTGTTTATTTTTGAGATGATTTCTCTAGGGCGACTGAGTTTTATTGACTAAAACCACAACTTTGTTGTTTCATTTACCGTTTGCATTCTAGGATCACGAGTAAATTTGTCAGAAGTCAATACATGGCCAAAATAAGCATCAGTCCTACTGTACATGCAGTTTTGCTGCCATCTCTTTATCGCAAATCATGATGAGTTGATGACATTAGAATAACTTCACATTATTAATGAAAAAAAAAATCAACCACATTTGACTATAACGGTGTAACAGCAGGCCAGTCCTTTTCTCATAGTTGTAGAACAAGTAAATTCTTTCCCCGACTCTTTTATAAGGACCCATTTATTTCATTTAAGTGAAATTTTTCACAAGTTTACAATGAAAGGCTAATATGTATAATATATACATGTTACTCACACAATCTTACATTGTGTGAGTAACATGTGACGAAGGCAGTAAAATGATGATGTTTATATGTATAAAAAAGAGATTAGCTAGGTAATATTCATGGCAAATTTCATAACAATACGATACGAAAAAATACACTCACTTTCGCATTATGAAAATAATTTTTACGTTCTATTTCCAATGTTTCTCAAAACAAAAGTATTATTTGTCGATAAATTACAAAGTGCTTTGCTTTCTTAAATAACTGACATTCATCATCATCATCATTTCAGCCAAAAGTAATCCATTGTTGAACATATGCCTCCTCTAAGTGTTGCCATAACAACCAATCCAGTGCGTTCGCATCCATCGGATTTCCTCAACCTTCATCAGGCCATCGGTCCTTGGCCTCCCAGCCTTCCGAAATTGCGTTTTCCAGTACGCGGTTATCACTCCAGAACCCTTCAGCACCATCGACTATCTGTTCTGTGAGCAATGTGCTCTATTCACTGCCACTTGAGTTTAGCCATTCTTTCACTTATGTCGGTACCTTTGGATCTCCTGCGGATTCCAAAGGATCCTCAAGCCCTGCCTCCTCCTCATATCTGACACGATCACGCAAAGAAACTCTGATCATAACCGTTTCCACTTGCACTTTGGGTGACTAGGCCTTCTGATAAGAGGCATAAGACACTGTGGTACGTCAGACAAAAAATACCGCACAGCTTCCCAAACGCTGGAAGTTATTAATTTCTGGAAGTTAGACCTACCCAACTGAATCATCTGTCCCATATAGACGTAATCGACAAATTGTGCTAACGCTGTCTGCCATAAAATACTTGTACACTTGGTCATCTAGGATCATCAAAAGTAAACGCTAAACGCTATTAGTTTTATCTACACCAGCTGGGTTCCGAGTTAGGAGCCGCCCCTGGTTCAAAGATTTTCCCTTAAAGATCCATTAGTGTTTGTCATATTCTTTTGTAAAAAAAAAACTATTCGTTTGTCGTCTGATGTTAAGACCAAATCTTCAAAAGGATTGTTTTTCTGTAGGACTTATTTTAGGACAAGAAGAGCGTTGACGAGTCAATTGGATTCATTTCTTTTGTTACGTCTTTCTATGATCTTTCTTTTGTATATAACCGTTACTTTTCACAACTTTTTATATACTGAGTTATTTGTTGGTAATCTTAAAGTTAGAACTACGTTAGACTGACGTACACGTTTAACATGCCTGATTTGTACGTTAAAAGAAGTCGCGTGGCGTGGATCAAGTGTAGCTTTACAAGTCTAGTTTCCATATAAAATGTATGGGAGCCGACGCGCCCAGTGTAGTTCTACCCTGATGCTTTTTTGTTTATTTTTAGTTTTCGATGTGTATGTCAGACGTTTACGACAGTTGATTGTTAAATATTGTTAATAGATAAAGTGTTTCTTCTTCTTCTCAGTCGTACACTCCTGGCGAAGTAGTTGCGGTCATGAATCTTCTGGTAGGTTGGTCGCAGCTTTGGTGAAACTTCTCTGTGATATAGTGTTTACATTCAATGAGCACTGCGAAAATTATTTAATGAGGTCTGTCTGATAGATCGGCGGCAAGAATGTTGGCTATCTACTCTTTCCTGTACCACTAAACATTCCGTTGAGTATTTTTTTTTTTTGTTAATATAAACTAGTGCTTGACTGCGATCCCACCTGATGATACAATCGTTGATGGTGAAACGCACTAGTTTATTATATATATACTAGCTATTTTGCTGTTATTTTGTTAGTTTATTGTGCTTCAATAACGTCCAAATATCTTAGACATTCACAATTGCACAATCGATGAATGTTTGATTGAAAGCTCTTTCAGAATGGAAACATCAAACCACTATAGTTATTAGATAAAGTAGCACTAAAAAAAATATTAAACAATGCAAACAAAACCTGAACGGCCAAGGTACTAATGATTCAAGTCCGCAAGTAAATAAGTACAAATACATTGAAGGCTTGAAACAATTAGCCTGCTGCGGTCTTCCCGTCCAATTATAATTTAGGTGTCTTCAAGGCTGGAGTGAATAGGTTCTTAATAAACTAGTGCACTTTACCATCAACGATTGCATCACTGTTTACAATCAGGTGAGATCGCAGTCAAGCACTGGTTTATATCATAAAAAAAGTACTGGAAGACCCAACGACACGGTTCTTGTATCACAAAAGCTAACTATAGATCAAAATGCTATACCATATTTAAATAAAATTCAAATTCTATTGCATGACAATATGAAGGAAGCTATCCGTTGGCGAATGTCCAAAAACTGCTTCATTCTCCATGCTGTAAACCACGTTTCAGATCCATTCATGTGTAAAGATACTATTTGAACTAGATCGGGGCAGCTCTATCTGGAAAATGTTGGTTTAGCACGTGAAAAGAGCTATTGAGCTGGATGGAGTTTAGTTATGATTATAAATTTTCTTAATAATGGACTAGTAGTAGACTAGGAACTCGCGATCTAAATTTTACCCAATTATTTCAAGGGTTTCAAGTGTAACTTAGATAAGTTATCGATAAATTTCATTTATTTTGTGAAATTTGTCTTTTAAACTCATCGTTATAGTTATTTATTTCAGAAAAAAAAACAAAAATTTTACAAGCTATCACAGGAAAAGAAGTAGTTGTCAAAATTTTCCACATCCACCTTTCAAACAAAATATGTATAAAAACGTTATGATATCAAACTAGAAAAATGAATTCAAGTCATAATTTGGCAAAATCAGTCAGCATGTTCTCAACTTCTTTATTTGAACTGCAAAAACCAGAATAAGACCCTTAAAACTTTCGCCTTACCATACCGCAATTCAAATTATCCAGGTCACATACGAGAGAAACTCAGCCAAAAATCTCGTCACAGCAAAGCGGTCCTCAAAAACGGGCAGGCCTCAAAATCGGGCCTAAAGTCTAAAACTCTGAATACTTCAATTCCCGGGGGTTGTTACCAAAATAACCACGTTCTTTCATCAAAATTGCCACACCCACTGGAGAATCTGTCGGCGACTCAAAGGACCACGTGAAATGACAGGCTCAAGTGTTAATGACTGATGCGTATCTACATTTTCGTGAGGCAGACAGTACCAAACGCCTCCCACGCCCTTTTGTTAACCTCCAAAGCCTTTACTTGTGATGATATGAACGCTTCGAGGTGACTAAACGAGGAATTTTTGATTTTGTATTCTGAATTTGAGCTCACCTATGTATAGGTACTGAAGAAATTTAAAATCCTGATTAGATTATTCGCTGTTTAAATAATAGCCCTGTGTAAGATGCGTGCAATTAATTACGATATTTTTTTAACTAATTTTTTGTAGAAATTAGTAACAAAGTCTTGGCTTGTATTGAATTAAAAATTAAAGAACAAGGTAAGTACACTAGCGCCACTCTTTTTTATGTCGAAGTTTATAAAATAAAACTTCAATGTTGTTGTCAAGCATCCGTTAATTTTACTTATAATTTTCAAATGGTTTTAATCATAAACTACACATTAAATTACATAATTTAAAACCAATATCCTTTACAGCGGTTTACTTTCTTCAGTAAAACTTCGGGACCACCGATGATGAGTTTTAAAGTTTCGAGAACATGTTCGGTGAGATAGTTTTTGAGAATCTGCACATTGTAACACGAACGTGGCGACGGGTACTCAAGAAGAAGATTGATCAATATGTCCTTCAAAGTAAGAAGTTACGTAGTTAAGAAACCTACTCTATTCTGAAACTCGTAAAAGATATTGGAAACGTTTGTAGTATACTGAAAGAAGAATATTAGAAACATTAGGTAATGACTTTGGACTATGTTAGGATCACATTCAACATCATTATCATTTCAGCCGATATACGTCCACTGTTGGTCATGGGCCTCCCCCAATTGTCACCACAATTAACGATCCTGTGCGTCTCGCATCCATGTTAGGATACTTGGATATAATAGACGATACGTCGTGTCCTGAGTCCCAGCAGTGGGAACATTATAAGGCTGACTATGCTATGCTAATAGAAAATATACAGAATTTGAAAGTCTTTCTACCACCACTTTATTGGCAAAAAAATACAACATTTTGGCAAATGAACACAAAAAACGTTTTAACCCTTCAGATACCGTCAATTAGAGACACAATAGTAAGACAATTGTGTCTCTAATTGACGTTTTATTTTGACTGGCCTGTTGGTCTAGTGGTTAGTGGCCCTGACTGCTATGCCGGAGGTCGTGGGTTCGATTCCCACCCAGGACAAATGTTTATGTGATGAGCATGATCATTTGTTCTGTGTCTGGGTGTAATTTATCTATAAAATGTATGTATTTAGAAATATATAAGTATGTTTATCAGTTGTCTAGTACCCGTAACACAAGCTCTGCTTAGCATGGGACTAGATGGCGTTGTGTAATAGTTGTGGAATATTATTATATTATATTATATTAATAGATGCGCGGCCACCGGGTGTCGCTTGGGGATTCATGAATTAAAATAAATATCAAATTCGCTGGGTAGCTATTGGTTTCAAATTTTGATACCAATTATTATGATTGAGCTATTTGTTTTTTTTTTGCAAACAAAAATCTATTGTTTCTTTTGTTTTCAAATGTATTTCTAGTTTTTTTTTTTTTTTGTAAAAAACAAATTAACATATTTCTTTCGTCTTTTCTTGCTTTATATCACAAAAAAAATAGCAGAACATAGCCTTACTAACAGATTTTAATGCCTACCTTATTACTCACCGTAGCGCACGTAATCTACCATTATATATAAAGCCTACCCCTCATGAATACATAGGAAGTGACTAGTTGTGATCAAGCTCTTAAAAGCTTTCCCAAAATGGAGGGCAGACGTGCGATCGTTTTGGCCGAACACTTATCACATAGATTGATAGCAATAGGAGGCGATTGGGTTCCTATGTGCCGTCAGGTGGTAGGCAATTTTCTGGCAATTTGTGGGTTGTTTAGGTGAGTCTGAAGTTTTATTGAGAAGGCAAAAAATGTCAGTTGAATTATACGTTTTGTTATTTTTTTCAGTGCCCTTACAGTACAGTAAAGTATCTATTAAAATTAGGAAAAAAAGTTGACATTGTCCAAAAATACGGATCCGAAAATGGCTAAAAACTATAAAATAAGTTACTTTAAGCAGTCTGAAGCTAGTATTTATTTTAGTTCTATCATTGATTTGACATAAAGAAGATAACTGTATTTAGTAGATGACGTTTCTTCTACTAAGAAATTGTATACGCATTAGCTTTGGTAAAGTGCAACTGCACTTTTGACCCCTAAATGTACATAAAAATATATTTTATTGCAATAATCTACAAATATAGAAATAACATGGAGACATATATTGTATAATTGAACCTCTAAATAATTATTTTACCTTAAACACACCAGTATTATAATTCATTCAGTGAGAAATTTCGTTCATACCAACGGTCGCATACAGTCGCGTACTCTCAGTCCGTATTCCATGAAATTCCAGTCCGCGGTTTCTGGTTTATTTCACACAGCGAAATAGGAGCCTTGCTTAGAGCAGCTTTGTCGACTGGCTATGTTATTGCACACTTTAACACTTCAACAGTGAGAGTTATGTGCAGATTACCTTAGTAAAGTGGAGATATAATATTAAAGAAAATTTTGCTCTTCACGAAACTGTGTAAGTGTGGTTTTAGTGCAGAGCAAAATGTAGAAAAAGGTCTTTTGGTTTTTGCTCAATGACACTGTTATGACCGTACATCTATATTAATATTAAAAGCTGAAGAGTATGTTAATTTTAAACGCACTAATCTCAGAAAGTGCTAGTGCGAATTGAAAAATTGTTGCAGTGTTAGATAGTCCATAAGTTGAGAAAACTGTAGGTTATGTAACACTAGCTTCTACTAGCGACTTCGCTCTAATGAAAGTCGGTTTCTCCATGCAAACTTTTGACCCCCATTTCATCCTCTTTGGGGATAAATTTCGGTAAATCCGATCTTAACGGATGTCTACACCATATATAAGGAACCTACCTGCCTAAGCTTTTAGTAGTTATAGTTTCTGAGATTTCGTGATTAATTATTAAGTGATATTTCACATTTACGACTAAAATGAGTGGAACAGTAAATAAAGACGACGACCGCCGGGGGATAAGGAGCAGCATAAACATTTATACTTTTTTTAAATAAATAGGCTTGCGTTTGGCTACTGTCTTACCTGATGGTATGAAAATGTGGTGCACGATAGAGCACGCTTACCTACATAGAAGTAACCTATTGACTCTTAACTTAAGATTCTATGTATAAAAATGGCTTTTTGGAATAACGAAGTTTTTGAGTGAAGTATTGTGAATTCTACGTCTCAAAACCTACTTAAAAGCCTGACAGGTTTTCAGGCTGAAGTAGAGTTTAAGAAATACTTAACTTCAATTGTTTAAATCAGTAATCGTAGGTAAACTAAGTAATTATTTTTTAATTTTTAAAACTATTTATTACTATCACACGAAGATTTTTTTAGATAAAAATTGAAAAAATAATAATAAATAATAATATAATAATAATATTCCACAACTATCACACAACGCCGTCTAGTCCCAAGCTAAGCAGAGCTTGTGTTATGGGTACTAGACAACTGATAAACATACTTATATATTTCTAAATATATACATATTATAGATAAATTACACCCAGACACAGAACAAATGATTATGCTCATCACACAAACATTTGTCCTGGGTGGGAATCGAACCCACGACCTCCGGCATAGCAGTCAGGGTTACTAACAACTAGACCAACAGGCCAGTCAAAAAAAAAAAAAGCTCTGAATACTTACACTAATTTTTCTTTACTATATTCCGCCAAGTCCGTTCCATCATCAACCACAAGACATAGGGCGTTGCGTCACTGGTACATGGTCGACATCCCACCCATACTTACGTACAAAGCGGTTCGGGAACACCTTCATTATGCGTATAACTAAGGAGTAGAATTTTCTGCCGAACTCTGTGTTTCCTGATAGTTATAACCTAGAGTCTTTTAAGCAAACGTGTTCCATCGTCGGCCACATCATTGCTTATCATCAGGTTAGATACTGGTCAAACGCAAGCCTATCCATAATTTAAAAAAAAAATTGTTCTTATTCTGTGAAAAATAACGGTTAGCTGACAATTATTACCTTAAGATTTTAATATTAAAGTAAGACAATTAAAATATTACTTTAATATTTCCAAGGTTGTCTGAAAGATATCGCTGTCAGCGATAAGACCGGCATTGTACCCATAGATTTAAGTTTCTGTAAAATTGTAGCTATTTTTGGTCTACAATAAAGTTTATTCTATTTTATTCTCGTTTTTTTTACCACTTCAGTCTTTTTCCCATGTGTGACGGGCTTTATCATGGACGCTTCTTATAGAAACATTAACTACAATGCAAGGTTGCGCTCTGGTTGGCTTCTGCAAATCCTTATTCCATTCTCAAGAATACAAGTGATATTATTTTACCTCGTAGAATGCTGTAATAAAATAATTTCCTTCCGTCTCCACTACTACGATAAATTAATGCCTCTAATAAATTAAGGGCTTTTGTCTGCTTCCATTTTGTTTCAGTAATTTCCAAGGTAAGACAAAGATGGCGGATATACATAGTTTAAACTGCTTTTAATGTTTATTATTGTGTGGTACAATGAATTTGGTGCTTCTGACCACCATAGTTAATAGTTTGTAGGAAAGAACGATACAGCATTAGCAACAATTATATTGTAGTCGATTTCTAGAAGGGATTTCTTTATTAAAATTTTGATATGATCTGTGTGTGTAAAACCAAATTTATGATGTTTTTCTGACAATTATTTTTTTCTCTTTTTAACCCTTTAACGCACACCCTAACTTTTTTTTTAATTCTTAATGTTTTGTGATAAATATATATTCTGTGCCGTAAATCATAATGACATGTTCTTGAAAAAAGACCTGAAAATCTCTGTTTTTCGAGAAAATCCTGAAAATCATACGGCCAGTAAACTGGCCATTGAACGTTCTGCGTCACTAACCATCACAGCAATATCACTGGCCAGTAAAATGGACACTAATGAAATCTATTTTATTTTTAAATAATGTTTAACTAGTACGTGACTGCGTTTCCACCTTATGATAAACAGTGACGCAATTGTTGATGGTAAGTCGCACTAGTGTAGTTCATTTCTAAAATTCCAGATAATTGTCAACATTATGTATAAGTGTTTCTATTTTTTTAGGTTTTTACAATTCTATGTTAATTAATGTAAGTGGGCATGTATCGGAATAAAGTCATTCTATCGTTGACTATACTAATGCTTGTTTACTTCTCAGTAGAGAAGTGAGTTTGTGGGTCAAAGACACCTAAATTATAATGACAGGAACCCCACTACAGGCAAATTGTTCCAATCCTTCAATGTACTCGGTATAAACGAAAAACAAAAGGCGAAACTCTTAGTTTAAACCATAGAGGTGTCAACAACGTAAGGGTGGACACTCTCTGTGTGTCGGTTTGTCTAATGGTGGAAAATGTTTTCAATAACCACGCTTTGTTGGATTTTTTTATTGATATTGCGACTAAAAAAGCTTACTGCAAGCCATCAACTGCCATGGCAGTTAATAGCATGGTAGAAGTCGTGGTTAACATGGAAACTTAAAAAAAAAAATGAGATTACGCAGTTAATGATCCGAGTAAAAAGGCGAGACAGTAAAATAATTCTCAACCGAGACAGTGATGTAAGAGAGTAGCTGTTCACACATGTTTTTATTGGCATAGTCAATTTAGACTGACAGTCAATTAGAAAGAAAGAAATATTTTAGACTATAATTGAGAATACGATTCGGACACGAACACGATGGATCGTAAAAAGGTAGTTAAAAATATATACAAAGTGACAATAATGTGGCCGAGTTGAAAGACAGTGCACGTTCAGACCAGCCGAGTGAATGAGCGAGACAGTGAGAAGAAGCGAGATGGTGGTACTCGGCTGCGTAAGTAGAACGGGTGCCGAGCTACTGTCTCGCCGCTTTGCTCGGCCGAGCGCTTGGTTGAGCACTTGGCGCTGTGTTTACACATAATGAGTACTCTTTTTCTTGCATTATAACGAGAATGCAGAAAGGAAATAAATATTGACGTTTTTACATATTCCGCCAATGTCTGTCTAACAAGCAGTATTGAGATCCTGACTCTAAAAAGATTTTTGAAAACACTTATATCCTGCTGAAAATGAAAAAAAAAAACTGTCAACACACAAACATCACTTACAAACTACGAAGCCAGCTTTATCAACAAAATCTCTCTCAATACTAATGGAAACCAAGAAAACAAATACAATGGAACTTGGTAAAACAAAGGTCTAAAGTATAGAACAAACGGCACAACTCTACAAAACGGACGGAAATAAGCTGAGGACATTGTTAGAAGTTCAAGCCAATGCCGTGATTGTGAGGGAAAATGAAAATAGTTGAGGAATGTGGGCTATAGTTAGCCTAGATTTTTCTTTCTTGGTCTGTAGGGTTCCGTACGTCGGAGAATCCATTGGATCCGATGAGTGGTCGTTATGACTACACTTACGGAAGGCTTGTTTCCAACAGTGGATGTCTTTCGGATGTGAAATGGTGATGGTGATGGTGATGGTGATGATGACTTTGGAGACAGAGCCGTTATAGGCTCACTTTGTTATCCATCTGTCAAGACCCTGTCTTTAAAGCAGAGAAAAAAAAAAACGCAATCCGAAGATAAAGCCGTATATAATATGCTCCGTTTTTAGATTACTTTGATGCTCTCAAGGGAATCAAAATATATCAGAGACCTACTGTTGACCTAGAATCATTATATTTGGGAAGAAACAAGGTCATGGAGCACAATTTAAGAAAAAAAATATAAAATACATCAGAAAATAATTACTTCTTTGCAATTATTACCTTAAGTGAAGAAAAGAAAGAAAATTATTTCATTTGGCATACATACACACAATGTAGAAATGACTGTACCGAACCCTCAGTGCTCGATTCTGACTCGCATTTGAGCGGTTTTTTGTGTAGTAGGTCGGAGTTCGTAAATATTTTAGTTCAAGCCAAAGGCCCAGTGTGGTTTGGATGGGCAGAAATTACGGACATACAAACTTTTGTCACGTATTTAACCTTCGTTACCTATACAAAAATATATTCAGTGTCCAGATCTTGTTTAGGCTTTGCGTAGTCTGATAGTGAATGAATATAAGTTGGTTGATGTTTGATTACATGAGGTTTTTATGCCATAGATTGACAAATAGGCAGGCGATCTGATGGTGAATAGTTTCTACCGTTTCTTCTTATTTGTGGGTGGAAACCATCAAATAAGATCTCATGCTCTAAAGTAATGTGAGAGGGATTATCAGACTTTATATCTTATCAAACTAAAATACTACCTGTTTCCTTCAATTGCTTTTTGCATTCTAGGACTATGTACAGGTTTCCTTTTTAGAAATTTCTCGAGCCCTATGGCTCTATTGGGCCCCCGCGGTTTTAATGACATCTCTGCACGCATGCACACTGTGACATCATTGCAGGGGCCCGAGTCTACTATTTTTATAAATTCGTCTTTCCAACACGATCCCATTGGCATTTTGCTAAAAGTTCGTAATCTGCTAAATCATAATGATCGATCATTGATCGTTTAATGGTCTCGTAATATAGTGGTGGTAGAATGACAATATCGACCTTATTAAAACCAATAACTGCACAATAACGTTCTAATGGTAGGTCACTGAAAAACAACTGTCAAAAGTTTTGCAAATTACCGCATACGTCAGATATTATTTGGTCATTATGTACGAGATTACCATTTTAAGCCACTTCTTTCAATGAAGTGTCAGTGGTTGACCATTAGAAAGTCATTATGGCGCCATTATATTAGTAGATTACCAAAACTTGTCAAAATCAACAATTATGAAGTCAATGATAGACCTGTAGCGACATCTATGACGCCACATAAGAACTACGAAGAAAATACGAAATCCTGCATCGCGCAATCAAAGTTCTCCGCGCGATTTGAACATATACGACAACCCGACATCAACTATCGGGCGGTAGCCCACTAGACTATAATACCCTGTCTGGTCGGAGGATCCTCCCTTTTCAACGGAGGTATGTGGGACTTTACTCTCTGTTCCGCATACCTCCAAACTGGTGACCCTCGACAAAGAACGTCAGCGAAGCCTTCGTGCAGCTACTACTTCGTGACGTCATCATCACTTTCTCAAGCTTTCGAGCAACAAGCCATACAGCCAGTACCCACGGCTAAGGGTATCCTGACCACCAGCATGCCTACCTGGTCATCAGCTCAGCCGCATCAACGACCTTGGCTTAGCACATCGCACCGTCGGCCAGTCATGTGAAGAGCCATGAAGAACCTCTCCTGGTCGACGCCAGCAATTAAGCCCTACGTTGCACAAGCACCGCTCCGACTCACTGGAGCCAGCAGCATTGCTCCGACTCACTGGAGCCTGCAGCATCATCCCGACTCACTGGGACAACATCACCCTGACTCACTGGGGCATTATCCCGACCCAATGGGATAGCAACACCCCGACTCACTGGGGCATCACCGCAGACAGTTCCGACTCACCGAGAACTATGCGGCATCGGTTCCGACTCACTGGAACCAACTTACCACTGGCCTGGCACGCAGCAAGAACCATCTATCTCCGATCTCCAGCGGGGAGTGATGTAGCGACATCTATGACGCCACATAAGAACTACGAAGAAAATACGAAATCCTGCATCGCGCAATCAAAGTTCTCCGCGCGATTTGAACATATACGACAACCCGACATCAACTATCAGGCAGTAGCCCACCAGACTATAAAATCCTGTCTGGTCGGAGGATCCTCCCTTTTCAACGAAGGTTTTTGGGACTTTACTCTCTGTTCCGCATAACTCCAAAGACCATTCTGACACTATTGTAATAGCAGAATTAAGTCCCTGGACGGGCGGCGAGTTACACATTGCTCATCACACATATCACTCTCAACGGTCATTACGGTCTAGTGACATTTGCAATATCAGGAGTACCACAAAAAGGCTGCCTGGTTGAGAGAAGAGAAGGTTGAAACTCCGTATTCATCAAAGCCTTCTTTCTTTCAGTTTATTATTATTATTTATCACGGTAAGTTAAACTTGTGAGACCGCAACTATTGCATTGCACGTGCCAAGAAAGCCACAGAACGTAATAATAGATATCCGAGAAATAAAAGAAGCGTCACGGGTGTAAAATAAAATGGTTCTCGGTTTATAAGCGCGGTAACAGAATCGTTGTCTCAACTTATATTACGAGTAAGGAGAGCTATTTTATAAGTAGCCACTGGAAACTAATCTTAAAAACTTTCAGACAAATTAGTACTTAATATAGGTCGTTCGTTGGAAGGCCTTTTTTATTGTTGATAGATTCGCGCTTGACCGCTATCTCACCTGATGGAAAGCGACGATGCGATCAATGATGGAACGCGCTTGCCTAGAAGAAACCTATTCACTCTCGACTTAAAGATTCCCGAGTTGTAGCTATCAGGAAACACAGTCTCCGGCAAGGTATTCCACTCCTTAGCTGTACGCACAATGAATGTGTTCCCAAGACGTTTTGTGCGTGTAGGTGGGATGTCCACCGTGTATCGGTGGCGCATAGCTGCTTCCCACAAGGTGGACCGATGACCTGGTGAGGATCGAGGGAATCTGATGGATGCGAGACATACATGACCGGTCGTTGTAGCGATACTTGTGGGAGGCCTATGTCCAACAGTGGACGTCTTTCGGCTAAAAAGATGATGATGATGACTGACCGTAATTTTTACACAGTATAACAACACCTGTTTGCGATAAATTAAAAAAATGATAAATGCATTTTTCATAAGACGGTACGAGTGTCGTAGCAGTTGAGCGACTGGCTGCTGTGTGAGGGTTTGATTCCCGTACGGCACAAATATTTGCAGGGCCTACAGATAGCTGTTCCGAGTCTGTATGTCCTGTGTACCTATGTGAATTTATATGTTTGTAAACGCACCTACGATACAGGAGTTATTCATTAGGGCAACGTTTTTTTTTTAAATTATTATTATTATTATTAAATAAAATAAACATGAGATTTTGGCAAGGTTTAATATATGTACATCACTACATAGTATAAAACAAAGTCACTATCCGCCGTCTGTCTGTCCCTATGTATGCTTAGATCTTTAAAACTACGCAACGGATTTTGATGCGGTTTTTTTAATAGATAGAGTGATTCTTAAGGAAGGTTTATATGTATAATACATGCATAATATAGTAGAGAAACACTGATACATTTAGAGGTTTCTAATGTGATGTCGTAAATAAGCACGTTTTTTTTTGCGCTTATATTGCAAACGCTGGCTGTACCCTTCGAGATAGACAAAAATAATGTACTACAGTATTGTCCACCGTAAAAAGTTCAACAAAAAAGTCCGCGATGGTATATGTCTATCTCTTAGGGATAACCCACCATAACCATTTATTATCCTTTACTAAAAAATGGTTATTTACGAAATGATTTTAAACAATACAGCATTAATCCTTATCCAATTAAGTACTTTAAATAAATTGTGCATTTATTATAGATCAATATGCTTTTTACAGCATGTAATTTAAGTGAATATTTCCGAAGATATTACAAATTTAAAATGCAGGGTCGTAGTTGTTGCGGCGCCGCGCCTATAATAAATAGCTATTGATGGCCGCGCTTCGTCCTATAGCACTTCATGATTTGCAGCTCTCAAGCGAGGAAAATATCAATCCCTACTAATCCCTACTAATATTATAAATGCGAAAGTAACTCTGTCTGTCTGTCTGTCTGTTACGCTTTCACGCAAAAACTACTGAACGGATTTAGATCAAATTTGGTAGGTAGGTAGAAGAACCACTGGAATAACACATAGGCTACCTATAATTTCACTGCTGAGCACGGATCTCTGCCCGCGCTATATAAACTGTAGTCCACGCGGGCGAAGCCGCGGGCGGAAAACTAGTAATGTATATTGTATATTATACATTTCGCAGATTATGACAATTAAGCGATAATAAGACACTCAATTGATTCAGTAGTACCGGAGTGGGGTTAAACTTGTGACGTTGTTGACGTCACGTGAGCGAAATCGTTTGGAGGGGAGACATTGCAAAAATCAGTCTAGAGCGATCCGCCGAGCAGTGCGGACGTTTCTAACAAATTTCCTGGTTCTTTTAGATTACGATATACTTAAGCCTGTAATGGCCTAATAATGTGTACTGTGAAATTAATAAAAGTGATTGTGAAGTGAATTGTTATTTTAATTTTACGCCAAGAACCCTCTACCAGAAAACCTTACTGATGGCGGCTGTGCCGCTAATCTATTGCCTTCGTCGTTATACATATAATTTTAAAGTTTTATAATAACCGTACAAAACTTGGCATCTTGATGTGTTAAATGAAATTTGGAAATTGGTATATTTGACCTGAAATTAACAGATATATATAAAATATTTTACCATTTTAAATATTTCAAAAATAAAAATACAACATTTAAAAAAATAGTATCCTATCGGTATCGGCAACAGGGTCCAAGCTACCGACGTGGTCAGGGCTCCAGAGAAACCTCCTAACTATACGAACCGTGTCCAGGAGTACCATTTTCTGAATCAATCCTTTGATCCAGTCGCCTAACGCAAGCCTCCTAAGATGTTAGTGGAGGCTCTTGGCTATTAATTCATGAATCCCCAAGCGACCACCGGTGGCCGCGCATCTATTGTCTTACTATTGTGTCTCTAATTGACGGTATCTGAAGGGTTAAGCCATTGGCTGACACCGCTATCGGTACAATGATCACTGAGTCCACATCCTACATATCGACAACCTCGCGAGGCAAGTCAATATACTTGTTTTGTTAATCTATATTATTATTAAGGCAAAGAACTCAACCATTTTCTTGACTAAATTGAAAACCGACATTGTACTCAAGAAGACAGGTCCATGTTTTATTCACAACCAACCCAACATCGACCAAACAAAGATAATAAATACATCGAGAATTCATAACAAAGCAGCACAAACGTCCAAACGTTTCCAATCAGTAAATGGAACCATAATAAGCTCTAGTGCTGGTAAGGTGCATATGTCACCTTTAGCGTAAAGTTTCGGCGTTCCAATGGGTGGTTTCAGCCTTCCCGGCCATCCCACTGTGGGTAAGGTAGCGGATTTAGTGTTTGTACAATTGAATAGAGCTGCCTTTTAAGATTGTAGCCTTTGAAAATATATCCATTGACTTGACTCTATTTGAAATGAACAGTTTTCTATAGCCCGTTGTTTAGTTTACATAAATCGTAGGTATTTTTTTCCAATCATTATTATTATTTCGAATTTGTACTTATCTTATGGTTAGTGACAATGTCTAAATAAAACTATCAATGTCGGTAGCTATAAACTTCCAATTCAATTTATTGATATCCAATCCGCCCCTAAGACGACGCACTGACCAATATTCCAAAATATACAAAACTCTATAAAATTATTTCAAACTAACCATGTGAAAAACAAAAAAAAAAGTCACATTGTTGAGATTAAAACAAAAAATAAATAAATTACTGTACAAAGTCTTGGCGATTAAGTCAAATTGTGGTTGTCCAATTAGACTTATTAAAAAATATTGGGTTGAACGATTAGATATTAAACCTTATGTATACCTACTTTACCTAAGAGGCTTAGGTTATGTCTCCAATTACAGTGCTATATAGCGTAAATTAATTCACAAACACTTAACACATACTATGTAGGCTAGATTACCCACACGTTCAATACGCTTGAGGTTAAATTAATACCATTCCACCTTCCATGTGTTGATAAATTCATAACCTCTCCCGTTTGCTCCTAAATCGGATAATACAGCTTAACTATGGGAAATGGTACACCGTATGGAGCATTGTAAACCACAAATCCTGTAAGGTGTACCGTTAGGGATATCACGGAAGGGCAGAGAAATGGCGAAAGATTATGTTGGGCATTTTCAATGAGACTCGTTTCAAAGGATAATAATTTTCTTGTAAGATTCGTTTTTATTTCATTATTAGATGAAAAATGTTTCTTGGAATATTTATCGAGAAAAATGTTTTCTTTCACCGGTGGTCGCTTGGGGATTCATGAATTAAATGAACATGTGGGTTTTAGTCAGTAAAAGTCTGACTTTCCTTCTTGCTCCACCTAGAGCTGAAGAAGTTATTTGATGAATTCGAACACTAAAAACAAATTTCTCATACATACAAAATTATTTTTAGTTTACGCGAAACCTGAATATTTTATTTTTAGTTTACGCGAAACCTGAATCCATTCAGTTACTGATTCGGAACAAACTATGTTCAGAATCAGTAACTGAATGGATTCCAATAGTTTTTACATCATATTAATTTTTTTCGGAAAAATATTTGAAAAGGTTACAAGTTGGACACCATCGATAACATAGGTAACGGCAGATCCATTGGGTGCCAGCATACAGCTGGGTACAAGTGCAAAACAACATCTTAGTCGCCAGAATGGCCCGGTGACTATGTATTTTTGCTGACATAACAAACTCTGTGATTTTCCATGATACAGTAGTGGAATTTTGTACGTTGATTTTTTACATAAAGAATGTGTTGGGTTTTACATTAACTAAAAGTTATGTTGTAGATCCTTATTTTCAATCTCTTTCTACTATTTAATGAACATTTTTTAGAAATATTAGAGCTATTTACTGAAGGCTAAACTCGTAACTGCAGACTATTGTATGATATAAATTGTTCGCTAGGGAACATTGTTGCATAACTTCTGATATAAAAGGAAGTCATAGTTACTGTGTCATGTTTTTTTATTATTCCCACGAGTGGAAACAGTTTTCCTATTCACGTTTACTTGATAATGTAATAAAAACTGAAATATATGCTTGGAAAAAGAGAAGTTCATTTTGATGAAATATTGTTTAACCAAGATTATTGCACCCTTCAACATAGTCATCTATGACCTTGTTGAAGATCGCATTCTTGTTCCTAACTCTCTCAAAAGTTTCGCAGCCTATTTCTAAAAGTTGATATTGAAAGTGCGATATTTTGAGAAGTGTGTAAGAAGACGATAGCCAAGTTAGTCCGACTCAAAATCACGCTAATGATATTAAAACGACAATTTTTATATAATGTGTGTGTGTGTAGACGCGGGGAGACTATTTCCTGGAATAGGACGTAGGATGCTTTTTATCCCAAGATTAGCTTCCCGTAGAATTTTTTTTTTTGTTTTCACGTGAGTAAAACCACTGGCAGAACGCTTCAGTATATATTAATTATGTACTTATTTTCTTGTCGTGTAAACAATGAAAGCGCATTTTTTATAATTCCCCTAAATTTATGAATCTACCCTTTATTATGTACCAATTTCCTCTGATCTAAATCGCCCTTTGAACACCAATGTTAAGAGGTCGATTATTTAGTATTGTAACCAACCTTTGATCACCGGAGGCCCAAAATCAAACTATTCTTCTTCTACCTCCCCTTATCCCATATTACTTGGGATCGGCCAAATATGTTTTTTATTCCCTCCTGTCACCCGTCACACTATCACTAACTCCCTTTTCTCTCATATCACTGCTCACACAATCCATCCATATTTTCTTTGGCCTCACTCTCCCTCTCCATCTGTCTACATGTATACTCAGAACTTTTATTGTGTCATGCATTTCATACCTCCTCTTTACATGACCATACCAAAACCACCGATTGCCTTTCAACTTTTCAGTCTACTGGCCCGAAATGAAACTATAGAAAAAAAGAAAAAAAAAACCTTTTATGAACGACCCACTAAAACCTCACCTGAATCCAGCGGCTGCTCTCTTTCCCGCCTTTATTGGACCGTATTGAGCCGCTGTGAAATGTGTAAAATTGCCAACAGTAGGATTCTAGGCGAACTTTTGAAACGAGTTTCCTAAGAACGGCAGCTAAAGAAAACTAAACATCGGAATGGAAGCGTTTCTCTCGTAATGTTTGACGGCGAAACTTTTTGTGGTTATTTCTAAGTTTCAGTGAGATTGTCTCCGTCATTGTCACGCTGTTGTTTTTATTCTTATATTCTTTATTGTACACAAATTACACAGACATTAAAAAAAGAGGTGATTTACACAAGTGAGCCAAAAACCCAATCACAAATTGTGTTGAGTTGTTGTTGTTAGCCTATTATGTCCCACTGATGGGCAACTCCTTCTCCCTTTTCCACACACGTCTGTCTTCAAATACGTAACGTGGACTAATTTAGACAAAAATCATACAGTAACAGACTAGATAAACACTCAAACATACTAGCAAAAGCTAAAATTTGAAAAAATAAAATAAGACAGGTTCATAAAAAATATATCATGATATGGATTACAAAAAAATTAAGACGAAAATAATAATAAAATGGTTACTCGTGTGAACATGAGTTGTGGTGAGTTATTCATGATTTTTTTTGATGGATTTAAACTAGTGCTTGACTGCGATCCCACCTGATGGTAAGCAGTGATGAAATCTCTGATGTTGAGGCGCACTAGTTTATTAAGAGCCTAATTCACTCTAGCTTTGAAGACACCCAAATTAGAATCAAACGGGAAGACCGCAGCAGGCAAAATTTATTTATTATTATTATTTATTTATTTACAAAATGATATTATAACATCTAAAATAAATAAAAAAATGAATGTTTCAGTCCTTCGACATACGCGGTATAAACGACGAGGCGAAGCAAATAGTCCAGGCTGCAGAGGTTTAACAACGTATCGGTATCCACTCGTCGTACGTCGGTGGTGTGTTTATGTATGTGTAAAGAGCATAAGACCTAGAACTGATCTAAAGAATAAAAAACGTAAGTTAGTGACACCGTAGACAACCCAGTGCTTCCCCTATAGAGACATTATTGTAAAAATAATTAGCCTAACGTCTACGAGGTTAGACGTGTAGTAAGCATAAGGTCAGGTTAGCAGTCAGTTATTAGGTCATTAGTTCAAACTAATATAGTTGCGTTGACTTGAACCCATTCTATAGCAATGCTTTCTTCCCTGACTAACCACTCTTATTTTATTTTTTTTTTATTTTCGACAGGTTCGCGCTTGACCATCATCTCATCTGATAGAAATCGACCATAGAACGCGCTTGCCTAGAAGAAACCTATTCAGTCTCGACTCAAAGATTCCCGGGTTGTAGCTATCAGGAAACACAGACTCCTTGCTCCACTCCTTAGCTGCTCGCACAATGAATGTGTTCCCAAACGTTTTGTGCGTATAGGTGGGACGTCCACCATTTACCGGTGGTGCATCGCCGTACGTCTGGTAGTCCGATGATGGAACGAGCTAGGCGGAATCAGGTTATGCAATTCCGACGTACACTCTCAGAAATCCAACCGATAGAAAATCGACAGGCTAGCGACTCGGCTTCGATGCTCAAGACTTTGAAGCCTTATGGCTCGCCTCTCAATTGCCTCAAATGCATCAAGCTGGTAATAATATCGAAATGCTAATTGCTGTTTATTAAATAACAGATATGAAGTTAAAAAATACACTTTGATTTTGAATTATTTGTTTGTACTGGACAACAAAATATTGCTCAAAAATATCCAATTACAAATATTTGATGCTAATAAATAATCCGTATTTCACAATCCAGCATTTTATTGATCCAAAGCGCTTTAGAGACTCCAACTATTCACATTACCATTACCAGTCTAGGCGGTAGAATTTTTATGGCCCATTACCAAAGGGTCAGTCTAGAATTTTACTAAAGCTCTCGTTATAATGTCCAAACTATGTGCGTTTATTACCTCTATAGTATGAAGATTAAAGCTGAACAGAGTGAGGGTCAGACCTTTAATTAAGGGACCTTGAATTTGAGCAGTACCTTGGTCCGGATTTATAGTGGTTGTCGAATTTCACAGATTATTTAGGGTGTGGTCCAGGTTTTATAACAGTTTGGACTTTAGTTTTGGTTCGTAACAGAAAGCTAAACGGTTATGAGTATTATTATTATTATTTACTAGCTTCTGCCAGCGACTTCGTACGCGGATCATGTTGCTTATGCCAGGACAACGGGGTCGTCAAAATCAAAGATTTGAAACGTCTGATGTCGAATTCTAAGGGCCCGGGGACTGGAAAACAACGTGATGCGTGAGACGATTCGAGACGTTCCAGATCTCTCTCTTTCACTTACGCGCGTGACAGTGTGCACACACCTTAGACATGGTGCCAATGTCTCCGTGTTCCAATAAATGGGTTATAGGAAAACGCGCTCCTTTCTTTAATCCCAAAAAGTGTTCCCATAGCGTGATCTAATTTGACGCCAACGCCATTTACGAAACGTTTAGAAAACGGAAACTACATATTATTTCCATCGAACCGCAAAATCAAGTTTGTTTTTATTGTATATACTTTTCCGGGATAAAAAGTACACAGTGTGGTGCCCAGGATATTAAAAAATAATTATACCAAGTTTCATCGTAATCGGATCAGCAGTTTTTGTGTGATGCCTGAACAAACAGACAGACAGACAAAACAAATTTTAATCACAGTTTTGGGTACGGTGTCGGTCTAGTAACACCCCCTGCCGTTTATTTTTTTATATTTTCAATGTACAGAATTTTCATTTCTACAGATTTATTATAAGTAGGTACCTAAACTACGTCTAATAGAATGAAATAACCTATTTGATACCTAGGTACTTACCTATTTAAAACTACAGCTAAATAAATTTAAAAAAAAGTTTAATTTATAATTAAGCTAATACTAAGAAATATTTAAACACTACGCTACTAAGAAATCTAAAAATAAATTATTAAACGTAAGAGTACACAAAAAGTCGCGCTGATAAGCACGGTTTGTTAAAATCAATTATTGTCTGTCAATAAGGTCGAACACTCTGAACGTCTATTCGCATCAACAGCCGAAAATTGCCGCCGCGAGCTGCGTCGAGCGCGGCGACCGTCACACTAAAATAATCCTTATAGCATGATTCAGTATTCACGCGCGATGGCTTATTAGCATATTTCATGTATAACTTTGGTGTTTCTGTACCGATTTCTATGATTCTTTTTTTTATTGAATAGATAATAATGTTAACTTTTTTTAATTAGGGATGATAGAGAGTGTTATAAACGAAAGAGTAGACAAAAATAAACAGAAAGCTCCGAACTGCTAAGCTATCGGGAGTTACACGTGTTATTTTGAGTCAACCATAAAAGATAGACATATGCTGTAGTGGGATATTTTTTATATAATTTTAAGGAAAACATTTCCGTTATACATGATTTCTGTGTAGCTTTAACCATTAAGGCTGCAAACGCGACGGCACCCTAAAAAAATGGAGTAATTTCTCCCGTTTCCCCAACATTTCCCTTCACTGCTCTGCTCCTATTGATCTTAGCGTGATGAAAAGTATACTATAACCTGCCCAGGAGTATGAAGAATGATTGTACCAAGTTTCGTTAAAATCCATCGAGTAGTTTTTGTTTCTATAAAGAACATACAGACAGACAGACAGACAGACAGACAGACAAAAATTTTACTGTTTAAATTTTTGGCATCAGTATTGATCACTTATCACCCCCTGATAGATATTTTGGAAATATATTTCATGTACAGAGTTGACCTCTCTACAGATTTATTATAAGTATAGATATATTGCACACATAATAATGTTTGTCCTGTGTTTTTTGTTTATATGTTGGATAATAAAGTATAAGCTCGAGGTGTCACCATTGTTTGGACCGGCCATAAGACATGGTAGACCATACGGTGGCGGCATGCCCCGCTCGGGTGGAGCACCACCATGTCATGATGTCAGACACCATTGGTAGCAGCGACTTCTCGCATCGCCCTGGTACAGGCCATGGTTCGGTAACTAGGAATAAAAGCCGGTCGCCGCTGGCTGCGAAGCAGTAATGCTAAACGTGGCGGTCGTACGCGCTGAGGAATAGACAACCTTACGCTTAAGCCGCCGAGATTCTGATCACAATTTCCAGCCACCGGTCCAGCAGGGCCAAAGCTCACTGAGACTATGAGTTGGCTTCCGAAAGGGAAACTTCTGGGTCTTGGAATCCTAAGGAAAGAAGGAACATAGGTAGTAATAGTTTGCAAAAGTCTGAAATGCCATTCGCATCCTAAAGCAGGAAAAGTTATTGGATGATTCCTCACCTTAAAGAAACAACACATAGAACATATACTACAACAATAAACAAAAAGAGAGTGAATAGAATAAACAAGGCCGAGTTTGAATTTGGTTGAAAGAATTTTGTTTCATCATCATCTTCCTGTCCTTGTCCCGTTTTATTTGGGGTCGGCGCAACACGTTTTTTTCTTCCATTCTGTCCTGTCACTCGTCATGCTATCACTAACTCCCTTTTCTTGATGTGAATTTTGTTTGATGGTCGGAAATTATGAGAATGACCTTCGGTTCAAGTACTTAGTTTAAGACTCTGACACTGTCTAAGACTCTGACACTATCCAAGACTCTGACACTGTCTCCCGCTCCACCCAAGAGCGGGTTTCGTCAATGATGATTTTCCCCGTCGACAGAAAAAAAAAGTACTTGGTTTCAAAATTTAGTATTCCCATTTTTATTAGGGTTCCGTACCCAAAAGGTAAAAACGGGATCATATTACTAAGAATTCGCTGTTTGTCTGTCTGTCTGTCGCTGTAACAACAAATACTAAAAACAAAATAAAATAAATATTTATGGAGGGCTCCAACAAACAAACGCAATTTTTTTGCCAAATTTTCCTAAGAACGGTACGGAACCTTTTGTGCGCGAGTCCAACTCGCACTTGGCTAGTTTTTCTACACCATATTAGATTATTTAGGAAAATGTTTTATTTAGAAAAATGTTTCGCTGTCTCATGCAAATTGGACCTTCATTGATTATTACCGAAATGGTTCATGAGGAATGATCCATGAGGATTTCTGAAAATAATGCAAAGGATAACTGGACTACTTAGTCATTAAAAGTCTAACACATGCTAACGCTTCACCTTAGAGCGGGAGGAAACACAACAAAAAAATCAATACCGAAATGATAACACGGATGTACAGTTACATCATAATAAAAACAATTTGAATAAAAAATAAATTTTACTTTTTTCACACAATATAACATTCAAACTTCAACACAACAAAAAAAAATCCAATCAACCTCAAACGCATAAGAATTTTATACAAACAATTTTTCATAACCACCTAAAGCAATGTTCCGGGCTGTCAGTTACAAAGTACTGACGAGGTGCGAGCCATGGTCTCGGTTTAATCAAAGCTGTAACTTGTTCCGACAGCTTCGTCACACAGAATAGATAGGTACAGAAGGCTCACTGCATTCAACGAGAAAAGCACACGGGCACGGTGCAGCTGCCATATTGCTCTGTGTGTTTACGATTATAATTATTGTCAACTGACAAAGTTTTATGGAGTTTTTCTAGCTAGAATTTCTTAGTATTCGCACGGAGTCAGACTTTGGCCTGGTAAATGCAATAATCACCCGTATTTTTTTTGTCTTTTTTGTGGTAGAAATCTTCGAGGATATCCTCTACCCTGGAGTAGACAGAGTAGTCTACTACTAGGTACTAGACTTGCACTGACTAAAACACCCCAGTCTCTTTTTAGTGCGATGTGACTTGCGCTGCCTCGAACTAATGCAGACCCTCGGTTTGGGATCTCGCTCCGAATTGGGAAAAGCGCTTTTACTTCCACATATATCTAAGAGACCTCCGTTTCGAACACTACGCCATCTCGGCAACAGATGTGATCATGCCTATTTCTTTGGAGAAAACAGGCCTGGTGATTACATTGTCACATTTTACGTACAGTGAGTGCCATTGTACTTATGACGGGCATATTTTTGAGTTCATGTATGTGCTCATCTAAGAGTGAGCACCCACCAAGGCACTTGTTTTGACTTTTGTCACACTTTCATACAAACCTGTAACTTGATGTACAAAATCGTCGCATCGGCGTAGTTGACTGAAAACTTAAAGTAGAACTACATTGAATTCTCGTGAGCCACGTACGCCAATCTGAACGTGTCGGTTTCTATTCATTTTATATATGGCAACTAGATTTGTACAGTTACATTAGACTACCACGACCAGACACGCCACGCGATGCGACTCTACGTACAACTCAGGCGTCGCCCACGTGTGCGTTGGTCTAATGTAGTCCCCGCTTCGTTTTTACATGGTTGAGAAGAGCTAGGCAGACGATTGATGATAAATGGAACTAACCTTCTGTAGCTCTCTATTTAGTGGTCGCAGGGTAATTGTTTCAACGAAACTAGCTTTAACAGTCGCCAGAGAATTAGCTGTTAAGGATTTGCTGGCGACTTGACGGATTAGCGCACGTTTTAATTTTGCGTTCGTCAATTTCTGATCGTAGTTTATATTTTAGTTGGTATTTGGTAAATTAAAAACTACTCGTCATTTGTGTGGGATTTTATATTGTCGAAAGTACCCTGTTACTACTATGGTACTATGATAAAATATCCCTTACTAGCGACAGCGTCCGCGTGGAAGAAAATTACCATGGGGATAATTTTCTATGCCGGGAGATACCGGGAGTATTATATACGCTGTTCCAGGACATGGTATACCCTTGTGCCTCATTTAAATCCGTTCAAATGTACCACTGAGGAAATTTTGAGTAGAATACTTTTCAGAAATAAATTACATAGTCGATGATCGTGTGAGAATAAGTTTGTGTAAGTTACCAATTAAATGAATTTATTATAAAAGCAAAGACAAAATTTAGAAAGCGTTTTTAATATAGAATAAAAGAAGATAAAATTAAATTTATATTTCGATATTAGCCGATATAATTTAACCAACTAAAATGAAGAGAGTACATTAAACAATTGAAAACAGTTTCCACTCTATTGTAATGTTAAATTTCTGCTTTACAGAAAGTTATTTATACCAGGCTTCCAAGAATTCCATGTCACAAAATTACAAAACTTAGTCCTTTAAGCCATGCATGACCAACATCAGCCACTGTGTAAACGGCCCAAATCTCATAATTCCTGACTTACACGGAGACGCAAAGTAATTGTTTTAGTTCTCCCTTTACAGTTTGACATCTAATTACGACTGGATAGCCCTGTTTGTTGATCTATGCAAATACTGTGTTCCCCTCTGTGTCAATAGAGAGTTAGAGATTTGTTATTGTGACCTTGTTGTGTTCTGGACTTATTTGGTTTATTAATGTTTAGTTGGTTAGGTCTTTCTTCGGGTTTACTTTGTTAATAAAGTTTTGGTGACCACGGATTCGATCTAATGAATAGAATCAGTTCACAAGTTATGCACCGAACTTAAGTCTGATCAAATGATAAATTATATTATTTGAGAGGCCAGAGTTTCCTTGCTACCTACCCTGAGAAGAAAAACAAAAACATATTCAGATGTCAAAGTCATTTTTAAAGTCCATACAGAAAATGTAATGGTCAAATCGTATGAAAATAATGTAGGAAAGAACAATATATATTCAAGAGGACGTGTATACTCAATGCAAGCATTATTGTCAGTATTAATGTAGCTTAGCTCAGGACTACGAAAGCGTGCAACGTCGAACAGTACCAAAGAAATGATATTTGGGTAGGCTGTATAAAGAACCTCCAAACTGCCAGACAGATATTAAAATTACAGAAAAGAAGAATGTAATCCATATTGTAATAATAAACTATTTATAGAAGTGTAATACTATACAAAGTAAATATTTATGTCAAACTTATTTATTTTTAAATGTCGAACTACAAAATAAAAATAATCTTCAATTATCAAATTGTAATATTATTGGTTGTTAAAAAGAGGTTGCTTTCTGATATTCGCAAAGCAGGTTCATGATTATTGACCTCGTCTTAACGCTGTCATGTGATCATAACAAAGGAATCGGAGGTGTGGCCAACTCGACGCTTCGACGCAAGAAAATAGAAACGAAACAGTCGTAACTTGGCTAGGGGGGCTGTCCCAGTCTAACGTGACGAGTGGATCTAGGCGTGCCTGACGTTTACTGACTAAAAACAAACTTATACCTTTCAGTTCCTCTTCGAGGAATATCACAAATTCCCCGTGACCCTGGCGGGAATCGGTTCTGCTGGGCCCCTTTAATTGGCTGACATTTCTCGACGATTCACATTCAGTTCTTACCAGGCGGCTGAATGATGAGCTATCCAATGCTCAGGACATAGTCACACTTGGAAAAAACAAAATAACTTACTTGCAGGTCCTTGAAAAGATCTAACTACCAAGCTTATCCTGTATCGTCCACTCCTGTCTACCCAAGTTAAGACACATATATCCCATCCAGTAATTGGATGGGTCAACAACTTGATTCGATAACGTTCTAGTCGTCTAGTGCTCCAAGAGCATAAGTGGATTGAACTCTGTTTGGACGATTTCTCGGAGTCCACGACGAGTTTCCACATTGTATTTTGTATTTTAAATTGCAATATGCTAGCGTGAGCTGCCGTTGACCGTGCCATAGCTTGACATCAAGTGGATAGTGATGATAGTGGAATGCAAGTATGGAAAATAATATTAATTAAATTGCATATAGCAGCAGTCTACAAATTCATCATCATCATCATCATTTCAGCCGATACACGTCCACTGCTGGACATAGGCCTCCCCCAAGCGTCGCCACAACGAACGCTCCTGCGCGTCTCGCATCCATCGGCTTCCCGCAACCTTCACCAGGTCATCAGACCACCTTGTTGGAGGCCTTCCAACGTTGCGTCTTCCGGTACGCGGTCGCCACTCCAGAACCTTTCGGCCCCAACGGCCATCTGTTCTGCGAGCAATGTGCCCTGCCCATTGCCACTTAAGTTTGGCAATTCTTTGCGCTATGTCGGCAACCTTAGTTCTCCTGCGGATGTCTTCATTTTTGATTCGATCAAATTAATACAATATAAATAAACTTAGTAAAATTTTCTATACATGTTAGGTCCTTATCTCTATCATAGTCCGATTGACTAGCCTATTAGTCTAGTGGTTAGTGACCCTATCTGCTATACTGGAGGTCGTGGGTTCGATTCCCACCCAGGACAAATGTTTATGTGATGAGCACAATTGTTCGGTGTCTGGGTATAATTTATCTATAATATTTATGTATGTATTGTTGTTGTTGTGTTGTTGTTGTTTCGTATGTGTGTTTTAATATGTATGTGTGTTTTTTTGTAGTTGTCTAGTACTCATAAAACAAGCATTACTTAACTTGGGACTAGACGGCGTGTGTGATAGTTGTGGAATATTATTATACATTATTATAGTCGTAAATGAGAAATCAAAATAAAAACAAATAACTGAATAAATTAACTATACGAAAAATGATTTCAATTGTCCATCCGGTATGCCGTACAATAATTATCATGATCATTCTAAGGACCTTGGTTCCAAAAGGTTCGAAAGCTTGGTTCCTAGCATGGAAAGAAACACGACACACTGTTCAAACGCTTGTTGAACGCTGTTGTAACCCAACACTTAACATTTTGGCAACGTCGCATGTTATGTAACGGTATCAGCATCAGTCTTATACATTTCAACATAAAATATGTTTTGTAGCATATCACGGTCTTAGCATGATCATGGCAGGCTATGGTGTACACTACACCATAAATCTCTTCAGTAGATTCTTTTTTTGATCACGAAGAACAGACCTGCATTTTTATAAATGAAAATCTTTGTGCCTACTGCGAACTAAACTAAAAAAAAAAAAACGAAAATACTTCTGCGAAGTATTTTTAAATATTGATAAAACTTTTTTAACTTGCTGAATTTCTCATTTTGATTCTAAAAGCTAACAATCGAACCATTCTTAGAAAAGCTGAAATTGTACAACAAAACTATTTTTATTGTAAAACTGTCAAATGTTGTGGAGTTCTTTGTCCCAGCCGATGTGATTTGAATTCAATAAGCGGCGCCAACTCAGATCGTTTTCCATGGAAATGAAGGAAATGACTTTTATTTTGAGCGAGAAAGAATAATTCTATTGGCAAGTAATCGTTCCAGAGATTGGAGGTAGATATTAAAAACCCACTGGGAAGCTATTCAGGTATTCGATAGCTTTGCGTTTTCATTGTTGGGAAATTTATGCTCAATTTTTTTTGTATTCTTTTTTTGAATTGCCATTTTTGCTTCTCAATTTTTATTTTTTTGTTATCCTTTTTTGAATTGCCGTTTTTGCTGCTCATTTTACTTTTCTGGAAGTCTGTAATTATTGTTAGTGATATTTCTAAAGGATGCAAAGCATTTCTGCATGTTATTCAGTTTTATTTACTTGTGAAAAGTATGACGAAGTGAATAATAGAGCGCGTTTGTAATAACAAAAAAAATCTATATTGCAGGCATATCAAAGTTTAGGCGAGGCAACCAAAGATCTCAATAAAAAAGAAACTAGACTATACAAGAAAGATAAGATCAATGATATATAACAGCCTCTTAGCTTTGTTGGAGGCGGCTAAAACGTCGCGTCGACTACTATTAGTGATTGAATGACGTAAGTGATGACTAACGTTACGTTTAACTTCAAAGTTGTTTTTGTAATCTAAAGTATAGTGAAAGTAATCCAATCAGGGTTACGAAAAACCTATAATCTGACGGTTTTCATGGAGCTAAAACCATCGATAGCTGTAAAATTGTCAACGTTCCAAACAAAATTATGTTAGCAAACAGTGGTAAAACAATTACTCGTCGCAATCAAATATTAACAGGAACCTTACTATTTAACTATATGACTCGCCCATTTGCTTATGCTTCGCTCAAATTGTCAGATTATTATTGAAATATACACATTTCTGCATGTACTTACGCGCTTGAGTTTTTCCAAGGATTTTTTTTTTACTAATCTGATAGGCTGCTTTCAACGAACTCCAACATATTTGGGGTTTATATGTGGCAGGGGTACATTACAAGGTGCAAGGTTTCTTCCCGTATGATTATCCCGCAAAATCCCCACATTGCCGCCCCTACTATAAATTCTCCAACCTCTCCACAACATATTGCACTGCGCCATTTTTTATCTCATTGCTGGCAACACCATTTTAAAATCCAGAAACATGCCGTTTAAACATTTCATTCATTCCATGCTTCCATGATCACGCGTGAACAATAAATAATATCTCAACCGAACAGAGAAACTGAATGTTCAAACAATGGACGCTGATTTAAACACGCCGAACTTACTGTATCAGATGCAAATCAGCATAATTCAGCCTTTCATGAAAATCCAATTGAATTTGTCCATTTTAATAAGTTTAATTAATAGATAGGGGTGAATTGTGGTGCCTTTTACCTTATCATCTGACGTATTTGCATATTCCACACTATTGATGTATGCTTTTTGATTTAATTAACCAGATATAGCCATAATTGGGGCACTATCATCTCTATAAGTTATAGATAGATGGTGACGTATTTCCATTATTATGGGGTTTGCGAAGTAATAATTGTCATTTAAGTCATGTGAGTTTGTTATCAGTGGGTTGTAGGATTGTTCCAAAGAGACACTGCAGCCCTAGAATGGGAAGGGTAACTGTGGGGACACGGGTAAGTTTAAGTCTTCAAAAGTTTGCCAGTCTCATTGACTCCTCCTAGAGTGGGACAGATTTGGTGATCCCTCACACAAAAAAAAGGTCACTGCGCTCCGTGGATCGTCGGTATGTTTTGAATATCTAACAAGAGAAATACTTGAAAAAAAAAATGGTTTCTTATGTTGATAAATTCTCATAAGCATGACTAAGAGCACATCGTACCTCCGCTCAAATAGTGTCACCACTTAAACAACAAATTATTGAGAAAAGGCCTCTGAATTCGGATAGTTTAGGGATGCGAAAAATGGGTCACCTCTAGGCAAAATTGGTATTATGAATTATGAAATTAATAGCATAATTATCTGCAAACCATTTTTTTTTGAGTTGAGACACCATTATGAGCGGAGGTGCAATATGTTTTCTTTCATTTGCAGCTTGCTTTCGTGGAATGAAGATATCCGCAGGAGAACCAAGGTTATAGACATAGCCCAAAGAATCACCAAACTTAACTGGCAGTGGACAGGGCACATTGCTCGCAGAACAGATGGTCGATGGGGACGAAAGGTTCTGGAATGGCAACCACGTACCGGAAAGACGCAGCGTTGGGAGGCTTGTGGGCACAAGGTGGACTGATGACCTGGTGAGGTCGCGGGAATCCGATGGATACGAGACACACAGGACACTTGGGGGAGCCCTATGTCTAACAGTGGACGTCTTTTGCCTGAAATGGTGATGCAGTTTGCTTTCCCTTATGTAAAATACAGCCGTTACATTTATCCTTACTAATATTACAAAAGCGAAAGCGAGTTTGTTTGTTTGTTATGATTGTGATGAATTTTGGTACATAGACAGTTGGGACCTTGGAGATGGACATACGTTAATTATTATTTATTTAAAGTGAGAAAAGGGGAGAAAGTGGGAAGAAAAGGGGAGAGGAATTAAAGTATATTAATAAACGTGGGCGAAGCCGCGAGTAAAAGCTAGTACACAATGTTTTCATTAATTTTCGTCTTCCAAAACAATGTTGTACCTACCTCATCATCAACAGTAACATCTAACAACAAATCAAACTACTGTGGGCCTCCTATTGACATTGCTATTCTGTTTATGTTCTCAACTCCTAGTTATTCGCTAAACAACTATATGGAGTTGCTAATTCTAGTTTGCGGCAATAGTTTAGTATTTACAATGGTTGCGAATTATTGACATGGTGAAGGAATTCATGGAATAGGTTTGTTTGTAAAGATTTGGGGCGTTGGTGTCTTAAGGCACTAGCACCCAAGCAGTGCCATAAAACAGTGAATTTCTGAAGTCTACTCTGTAACGGGTGAATTAATATATTTGAAAAATATATTAAAAAAAATTAAGGTCTACAGATAGCTGTACTGTCAATATATCCTAGGAAACAATATTCTTACGGTACGTAACATAAAATGTTATACAATATTGCTATATAACATGTTTTAGATAATATGAACACTGAATGTTATAAAACATGTTGTAGGAACATGTTATTGATATACAATGGTATACAACATTGTTATATTGCATTATTCTAATGTGTACAGTATTGTTTTATGTTACAATTTTGAAAATAACAACTTTACATCATGTGGACGTATTATAATTATAACACAAGTTATATAATACATATGTTAAATAGTCTGTGTGCACCGTTATAAGTTATAGGACATGTTACGAGAAAAAAAATGATGGTTCTGATTTTTTTTTTTTTAAAGTCTGGAACACAAATAGAAATAAAATAATAAATAACAAATAATATGCTATATGTATAATATGCTTATAATATATTTTTATTGGCAGACTCTTTTGTAACAATTTAAATAAGCAGTTTGTAAACATTTGCGTCAAAAAGAAAGATTTAAAGTTAAAATCTCTCGTGTGTCTGTAATCATTAGCAACCAAACCGGACCTCCATACAGTGTTTTACGAATGGTGGAATTAGGAATAGCGTTAGTAATTAGTAGCCCTGACTCCTGTCACAAAGAGCTCTTTACTGCTGGTAAATTTAAGCTAACAGCAAAGTCCAGTAAAATAACTACTTGCCTACAGTACTAACGTTACAATAAAATACGTTTTGGGAATACATTTACTGTGAGTACAGCTAAGGTATGGAATTTCCAGTCGGTGTTTGTGTTTTTTGATAGCCAAACCTTTTAGAGTCTTCATGTCAAGAGAAGAATAGGTAATTTGTAAGCAAGTGACTTTTATCGTCGATCACACTATTGCTTACCCTTAGAATATCACCTGTGATCAAACGCTGAGATGAGTGAATGAGGTTTATTGATGTTTAAAACAATTTCTGCTAGCTACATTTTTTTTTAGGTTCCTGTTCTGTTTAAAGCCTTTTACATTCATACTTAAAAATATCATATAATTTTATTCAACGACGACAAACAAATCGTCGACAACGCGCAGTGCTCCACGCGCGATGTCATCTTATTTAACAGAGGCCTTTAGAGTCAATGCATGAACAAGGATTGCGTGATTTATCAACATTTTTATTGCGGCCCTGATACTCAAAAGGCAACTTAAAAAACATGGGTGGCTTTTAGTCAGCAACACACCCTCTCGGTCTATTTGCAGCATGAAAAGTTTGTCCATAATATCTTAACTCAGTAAAAAATTACAAGCTCTAACAAACACGAAACACTAATAAAGAAAAGCCAAATGAACACATTTTATTTACTCAGACAATTTATACAAAGTCACAAAAAAAAATAAACACAAAGTCGGATAAGTGAAATATTCGCGCTCACTGCAGTAAACTGACAAAATGAACATCACAAATAAAAAGTCCCAACATGTTCACACGGAATTATCTCTCTCACACAAAGAGAAATCCGGTAAATGTAGCAAAGTCATTGTCTCACAGAATAATGCGCAGTTGTACAATATTATTTATGCGTCTATTACGACAGGTCACACCGATAGTTTTAGCAATAACCGTACTATCATTAATTTAAATTGAATTATTAAGTTTGCTAACGAATCTACCAATCTTAATAGAACTCCTTTTGATAACACATACGAGCTTGTACATACGACAGCGATCGGAAAGGTTAGGGAAAACGGAGGTCTTCCTACACTGGATTCAATTCGTTAGATGGGTTCTTGGTCTTGAGATTATGTCCCAGCTAAGGCCCTGATAATAAAATTGGAACCTCTTGGGCCCTATTCGGTGATTAACAGCTACATGATAGGTGTACCCCAACATACAGTATTTGGGAAGGTGTTAAGTTCTGACGTAATGGAACTTAAGTTAATATCTAGTCCCTAGGCACTATAGCAAAGCGATTTCAAGATTTTAGGAAGTTTGAAGTAAGCAATTAACTAGATTATGTATGAGAAGTGGCTTTTGTCTCTAGTGCTGTAATTACAGACTTATTTACTTAGAGTCGTCACCCACGGGTTATACATGACAGCCACAAACAGCGCCACAAAAAAGTTAGAAGCGGCCGTAACGGAAGCTAAATAATCTACATACAAAATTTCATAACTGTATCACGAAAAATCACAAAGTTATAAGCTTGTTATATCAGCATTAAATACAAGGTCACCAGGCCATCCAGGTGACTGAGGGTTGTTTTGCACTTGCACCCAGCGGTTTGAAGGTGCCTTATACCCTTTATCACCAACCGTGATCTGTGTTGTACTTAATGTTGGTGGTGTCCAATTTGTGACCTTTTTAAATATTCTACTCTAAATTACTATGTTATTTCGTTATTAAAGCGGTTGCACTTTAATTTTAATATTTACATAACGTGTTTGTATTTGCAATAAATTTACTTTAGTTGTAATTTTTACGCTCATATTTGTAACACAGAATTCAAACCAGGGAAATATTGCAAAGTAGTCTTACTTCACGAAGAAGTCATACCTTATAATTGGTGTAACAGTTCTTTTGTGCCCATCTATAATAAAAATAAAGGTGTTGTGCTTGAGCGCAACAATTATAGAGGAATAAAGCTAAAGTCATATACTATGAAGGCCTGGGAGAAAGTTATGGAAAGGCGCTTGAGAGAAGAGACTGAAATTTCACAGAACCAATTCGGTTGTATGCCTAGTCAGGATGCCATTTTCACTTTGCGCCAGCTATGCGAGAAATACACAGGTATTCGTTGACGAAAAGGCATATGACCGGGTAACTCTAGAGGTTCTGTGGTGGGCTCTTAAGGAGAAAGGTGTGCCTGAGAATTATGTGCAGTTGATCCGAGCGATGTACAGATGGAAGTTAGTGATAGCGTGACGAGTGACAGGACAGAACGGAAGAAAAAAACATGTGCACCGACCCCAAATAAAACGGGACAAGGGCAGGAAGATGATGATGAGTTTTTTTATTTTACTTTAAATCGTGACTCATGGTGTGCCAAATAGGTATGTTTTCTTTCTTTCTTTTCTTTTTTTATTACTTCGCAAAGGGACAGCCAAAGAGATGTAGCGTTTAATAACGGTTAAGTCATGATCAGTAACCAATAAAGACTCTAATAACGCCTAAAATTTTCAAAAATGCTAGCCACAGTTTAAGTAAACAAAGTCCAAGAATATCGCAATTCACCCTCAAAAGCTATTTGTACGAAGTGAGCTTTAAATATTCAAACTTCGTAAGTGGTTCACTGGGAAGTGACACTGGCCGCAGCAAAACCGGTAAATCATCAAAGTACTTTGAAATTAAACCAAAAACGTCTTGAAGACGTTCTGAAATTTCTGAACCAACGCTTTGGGTAAATTGGTTCTTTACACCATTTCTCTGGGAAACCAAGTTTAGTGAAATTAATTTAGTGGAGTCCTGTCATTTGTGCTGAATACAAAGTTCATTTTCTTGGTGGCAGTTGTGAGGATCGCATGAACAAGTTTGAAGAAGGGTCTTACTATGACGTGCCAAAATATCAATCGTGCGAGCGAGAAAGACGGAGCTATTTTTTTATAATATTCAACAACTCAACAATCACACAACGCCGTCTAGTCGCAAGCTAAGCCAAGCTTGTGTTATGATTACTAGACAACTAAGCAACATACTTATTATTTCAAAATACATACATATCTACACTAATATAATAAATAGGTAAAGTTTATTTTATTTGTTTGTAGGAGGTAATCTCTGGATGTCCTGGTTCGATTGCTAAAAATTTCACTTTTTTTTTATGTAAGCGGGCAAAGCTGCGAGTAAAAGCTAGTTATAAGTAAATTACACCCAGACACAGAACAATGATCGTGCTCAACACACAACCATTTGTCCTGGTTGGGAATCGAACATGACCTTCGGCAAAGAAGGCAGGGCCACTAACTCCTAGACCAACAGGCCAGTCGAATCTATACACCCTATATAGCTATGAATCGCGTTTAGAGTAGGTATGTAGTAAGGCCAGCTATGTGCGTAACTATTTCAATAATGGTTAGACATTCTGATGTTACATACGATTGGTTAATTTTAGGTCTATTGTATTTGGTATTTTCAAACTGTTTGTGCTGGATGAATTGAAGCCGAGTCGCCAAATACTGTGCTCTAGAAAATAATGAGGTATGTTATGAATACTAAAGTTATGTAAGTACCTACTTTAGTTCCGAATGCTCGTTTATTGGACAATGGATATAATAATCCAATATATTAAAACGCGGCTTGACTGATTTTTATGTAAACATGTATTTCTGAGGCTATTTTGAGGTTTGTTAGGCTATTTTTTATTCTTCTACCCCAGAAAGTTAGTACTCTGAAAAAAACTATTCCTATGAATAAAACTTGTAATTTATTTTTCTAACAAAATTGAAGACATTTTATTTGTACTTCTTGGTATTTTATCTTTTGATTGTGATGACTTAGAAGTTTGATTTTCTTCAGTGCTTTAAATGGTAGCTTTATATAGTTGATATTAACTGAGGCTTAATAGTTTTACGCGTTTCTGAGAAAAAGAGTCTCGAGAGAGGGACAAACGGACAACAAAGTGATCCTCTAAGGGTTTTATTTTTGTGAACTGAAGTACGGATCCCTGAAAATAATTGTAACTAACTAACTTTTTGTTTGAGTTTTCATCAAATAATTATGGTCCTTCGAGCCGGATAGATGTTACCAAAAATAATTTAGCACATTTCATTTGCATCACAGTAATTAATATAGCTATTTTTGATCATAGTTCCGATAGGACTGCACTTGCTGAAGGCGCCAATAAATGACCTGCCACTACATGCATTAGTTAGCGCTCATACCAAGTAGCTGTGGTTTAACCCTGAGGATCAGCGCACACCAAGAGCAGAGCATTTTCTGAGACTGCGGAAAAATTAATCTTATGACTCCAAAATTTTTATGACAAGTCGTTAGAAACCGCTGAAATCAGTGCTGCTGTGGAATGTGGAATTATTATTAATGTACAAGCATAATTAGTCTTTCAATTTTCGTTGTCAAAGTTAGAAGTCGCTGAAATCAGTGCTGCTGTGGAATGAGGAATTATTATTAATGTACAAGCATAATTAGTCTTTCAATTTTCCCAACGCTGGGATTCAGGCTTCTTCTCTAGGAGTGGGAGTTGTCCGTAATCCACCATGAGGGCTCAGTGCTGGTTGGTGAATGTCTTCGAATTTGTTTCCAGTTCGGCTTCGGTTTCCTCACCAAAATTGGTGTACAATAAAGCTAACTACATTAGACTGACGCACACGTGTAACACGCCTGATTTGTACGTAGAACGTGGCTTTGCGAGGCGTGGGTCAAATGACGTCAGATGGCGTTGCAAGGCGTGGGCCAAGTGTAGCGCTACAAATGTAGTTTCTAAATAAAACGAATGGAGACCGACGCGCCCAGATCGGCGTGTGTGGCACACGTGTACGCAGTTTAGTTCTGCTTTGAAGAATATATCTATCTATCCACTAATATATTGAAAATGAAGTATCTACACCACATGCATCTTACAAGCTCGAGTATTAAGTTAGGACGGGTATTTACAAAGACATTATAAATATATAAGGTATGTTATTGAGGATTTTCCAAATAAACCACAAATTGTTTCTCTGAAAATCAAAGATTTGTTTATTTAATACGTCTTTACTATATTACAACGTTTAACTATGACCATTACACCTATAACTTACCTGAAAATCAAAGAAACGACATTTAAAGTTTACTAGTATCGCCTCCTCAATTATATCCCTTTATTTTATCTTTTTACAATAGAATTTTTAACAATAAAATATGCAAAATAATCTAAACATCATCTGTCATTCAATCACACGTCACCCCGTTCCACAGAATATAAATTCCATTGACAACTTCAACGCGCGTAATGAAATGTCATTTCATTACAAATATATAAATCTCTTTGTGTATTTTATTTTGCATTGTACGGTAAAGGCATAAGATTAATTTTTCCGTAGTCTCAGAAAATGCCCTACTCTGCTCTCTTGGTGTGCGCTGACTCCGAGATGTGTTGCGGATAGCACAGAGTGCTTGAGGTAGTCTGGGAGAATGGCATTAGGTATAACTCATGTGCCTACAAATGTTACACTGTCACATTTTATTTTACCTACGTTTGGCGAGGGACAGCTAATGCCTCATCATCATCATTTTACTCAAAAGACATCCACTTGACATAGGCTCCCTTCAAGTGTGATCACAATGAACGGTCCTGTGCGTCTCGCAACCACCTAAATCCCACAACACTTACCAGGGCATCGGTCCATCTTGTATGACATTTTTCAACACTGTCTTTCGGGACGCGGTCGGCAATCCAGAATCTATCCACCCCAATGCCAAATAAAACTGCACATTTGCATCACTTAAATCGCTAAATATTCGTCGTCGCTATTTTGGTCACGAGTCAGACGAAATAAATTGTCCTTTGATTGCCACGCTAAACATTTTACCTACATTTGAAGAGGGACCGCTAATGCATCATCATCGTCATTGATCATTATTTTAGCCGAAAGACGTCCACTGATGGACATAGGCCTACCCCAAGTGTCACCACAATGAACGGTCCTCTGCGTCTCGCATCCATCTAATTCCTGCAGCCCTTACCAGGTCATCAGTCCACCTTGTAGGAGGTCTTCCCACTCTTCGTCTTCCAGAACACAGTCGCCACTCCAGAATCTTTCAGCCCCAACCCCACTAATGATTGACTAAATTAATTCCAAACTAACCCTGCACATTTGCATCACTTAAATCGCTAAATATTCGTCGACGCTATTTTGGTCACGAGTCAGACGAAATAAATTGTCCTTTAATTGCCACGCTAAATATTTTACCTACGTTTGAAGAAGGACCGCTTATGCATCATTATCATCGTCACTGATCATTATTTTAGCCGAAAGACGTCCACTGATGGACATAGGCCTACCCCAAGTGTCACCACAATGAACGATCTTGTGCGTCGCGCATCCACCTGATTCTTGCAACCCTTACCAAGATATCGATCCACTTTGAAGGAAGGCCTTTCATCACTGCGTCTTCCGGAACGCGGTCGGCAATCCAAAATCTATCGACCCCAATGCCACTAATAATAGACCAAATTAATTCCAAACTAACCCTGCACATTTGCATCACTTAAATCGCTAAATATTCGTCGTCGCTATTTTGGTCACGAATCAGACGAAATAAATTGTCCTTTAATTGCCACGCCAAACATTTTACCTATGTTTGAAGAGGGACCGCTAATGCATCATCATCGTCATTGATCATTATTTTAGCCGAAAGACGTCCACTGATGGACATAGGCCTACCCCAAGTGTCACCACAATGAACGGTCCTCTGCGTCTCGCATCCATCTATTTCCTGCAACCCTTACCAGGTCATCAGTCCACCTTGTAGGAGGTCTTCCAACTCTTCGTCTTCCAGAACACAGTCGCCACTCCAGAATCTTTCAGCCCCAACCCCACTAATGATTGACCAAATTAATTCCAAACTAAAACTGCACATTTGCAAAAGCTAAAATCGCCGACGCTATTTTGGTCACGAGTCAGACGAAATAAATTGTGCTTTAATTGCCACGCTAAATATTTTACCTACGTTTGAAGAGGGACCGCTAATGCATACAACTTCAGAAATAAGAAAACTGTACTGTGTTCTGTTTTTCACTGTTTTTTCCTTAACAAGTAATTTAGCATGTTGATGGGAATGGAAAGTGAATGTTCATTGCTTTTATTTGGGTATCTGTTGAAGTTTTTTTCGGAATTTGGAGATACGATTTTGAACCTTATGTCAACCCACGTTAATATATTGGAACCGACTCGTTATTTTACGGTAAATGACATCTATTAAATTAATTTGTAAAGTGATAAATGATGTTTTGTTGGCAAATTGATTCATAAATAACATTTTAGTACGTCTTTTTTTTTGTTAATTTAAACTAGATGAGGCCAGTGTTGAGAACTGAGAAGAAATACTGAAACAAACTCAGATACAACAGTCTCTTCTAGATTATTCTATAGGAAAAACCACGGATATCGCTATCTATTAGAAAACCAATAAATGTAATGTTTTAGGTGAAACTGACTTTTTGATGTATGTATTATATCCAGTAATCAAAATTGAGTAAAACCATCGTAGTCAATAGAAATAGTTAAGATTTTGTTAGTTCATCCAACGGAAGAACCATGAATTTCCACGCTTTCAGTTTGAAACTTGGCATGCCATGTGTCTTGACCGTCGTTAACTTAAAAATGTAACAAGTTTTTAATGAAAGTTTTCTTCATAGCAAGCTTTTACAGCACGGTATAATAGTTATATAATTAATACTCGTCAACATGAATCATACGAACCCAAAGTCAATGGGGTTGGGTCGTTAACTACTGAGTTCCTACAGCCATCTTCCGGTTCCATTATGAGATCAGCTCCATGTCATATTTTTTGTATTATCATCTGATTTACAAATGCATGCAAAATTTCAGCTTAATCGGTAACTGGGAAGTGGATAAAAAATTTGTCGGGGGCAAATATCGGGTCATATCGGGTCAAATATCGGGACAGGTGAAACTAAGTAAAAGCTTGTAAAAACTAGTTTTCATCTAGAATAAGCATTTCCATACAGCGTGACCTAACTCAACTAAAGACCATTAAGAAGCTCAATGACTCGACGAACAATACCAAAGAAAGGAGATTTGAGTAGGCCGAATTAAGTACCTATTCAGACTGCCAGACATACATTAAAATTACTAAGAATAATCCTCATTATTCTTTCATTCACATCATTAAATTTTGATAAAATAAAACTTAATAAATTCGCATTTTGTAATATCAAATGCGAAATAGTATGATTATTATAAAATACACGGTGTATCAAATGTAAAAGAGTAAAAAAGATATTAAAGAAAATCCTAAAGTACCCAATTACAGTGCAAATTTTTGGAGCAGTTCAATCCTAAATCCTTTTAAAAGCCTTCTATACAATACATCTAATGTGCCTTATGTTTTTCAGTCGTTTTCTTTTGAATGCCAATCTATTTTTTTTTTGTCTTTTCGTTCTTTATTCAGTTCTTGACTATTCAGTCCAGGAAGGTCCAAGAACTTTATAAAGACTATTCATTCTTGATGCGAAGATTCTTCTTCTTCATGGGTTATCAGCTTATATCGGAATTTGGGTGCTATTACTATCAAAAATATGAATTTGACCTAAAATTGCATTCATGAAGTGTTTGATAGTACTGTTCTAATGCTTTTCCGTTTAATACATTTTTATGTTCTATCTTTATAAAGTAGTTATAAATGACATTGATGCAAGATTAGTACTGTTACGGTCTTAAAACCAAAATAAATGTTTTAGGTCGTATTTTTTTAAATTGATATAAACTTGTGCTTGACTGCGATCCCAACTGATGTTAAGCAGTGATGCTATCTCTGATAGTGAGGCGCACTAGTTTATGAACATGTTCACTCTTGCCTTGAAGACACTCAAATTAAATCCATAATTCTGATCTTATGGTCTTCAGTCGCTAAGCAGAAAACGACAGTTCAGCTTGCAAATTCTACAAAATAAAATAATGACACCTCTACAAAACACGAACATAAAATACAATTTTAATTTTAACGTCAAAAAGGCGCCGTTCGCAAGTTCACACTACGAACGGCGTGACTCGGGCAGGTGGCTAGCTAAGTAGCCAGTCACTTCACTACAGTGCCCGGCAATTTATAGCCTCCGGCGGTGGACAAAAGAACGCCTAGATTTCGTGGTAATGTACGAGAAATGGCGCTTTAATTGCACGTTACAAATAAAATGGTGGCCCTTTATACACTAGTGTGAGAAGTACAAATGAATGTGGATGTAGTAACTGATTTTTAGTGTAATAATTGCAGTTACATTAGTGAGCAAGAAACTGCGTTGAATTTGAATAAATTACGATATGAACAGGAAAATAATAGAAGGATGTGTTTGTGTGGGTTTGTGATATTTATTATTCAGATTGCCTTGATCACACGTACCGAGTAAACGGGTGAGACAGGCTTAAGGTGGTGCATCACGACTCACATTTTCACTGTTTTTCACACAACCGCTCATAACTGATTATGACGTTATTACACACTTTTCATCTATACTAATATTATAAAGAGGTAAAATTTGTAAGTTTGTAAGTTTGTATGTAGGGGGTAATCTCTGGAACTAATAATCCAATTCTAAAATTTTTTTTACTGGCAGAAAGCTACATTATTCCTGAGTGCTATAGGCTATAAATTGTTTCTATAGCATGTATATTAACCGAGCTATCACAACTTTTGTCTAGCAAGTCGGAAAAAAATACCTCATAAAATAGAATTATTTGCGTGCGCTGCCTAAACAGTTGCTTAAAATTAAAAACAATGTATGGCTACCTGGTTCGTCTTAATTATTTCTACAAAAAAGTCCGCGGTACCATATCTCTATCTTTTATATTTCATCTTTTATACTTCTTTTATTGCATTAAAAATATTTTTTTTCGGCATACTTACGTTTGGTTGATTATTTGAGCAACAAAATATTAATTCTTATGACAATAAATTATTTCAGTATCACAAGAACATTATACAGATAAGATTTGCCATTTACAGCATAGCAATTGGTCATACAGTTTCGAAGATAATATAAAATTATTAAAACGCAAAATGCCCCTAGCGTAACTTTCATTGTGCAGACGTTTTACCTATTTTTTTTTTATGGTGGGCAAAAATCATCTTATGACAACCCACCCCGTTCCTTCTAGCCTTCAAACCAGGGCACGAGTTCCCTATCGGATAACCCTGGACCCGGTAGGCTTCGACCCAGCTGGGCCTCTGCTGTTGCTGACAACTTCTTGAGGCGCGCGGGAACAGTGCGCGCCGTCGACGTCTTGGGCTCGGTCCATTACCGGACGATCGGACAGCAAGCTACCCATGGCTCGCCGTCCGCGAGCCCGCGTCTACGGTGGCCGGAAATCGGGATCGGAATCCCGGCGGCGGCGGCGGGGGCGCCGTTGCCTGATGCGGTCTGCCTCCGCCTTTGCTAGCATTACTACTTCGCAGAAGGAGGCGACCGCCTGCCATTCCTCCTCGCTAAGGACCATGGCCTCAACCAGAGCCCGCCTCGAGAGGTGTCCGCCGCCGATCGCCCCCACGAGGGCACGGCGATGCTCTGCCCAGGCAGGGCACACCTCGACTGTGTGCTCCACCGTGTCCTCCGGGCGTTCCGCACAGTGGCGACACTCGGGCGTCTCTTCCGCTTTAATTCGGTGCAGGAACCTCCCGAACTTGCCATGTTCGGTGAGGACCTGTGTCATGCGGAAGGTAAGGACGCCGTGAGGCCTTTCCAGCCACGCCTCAAAGAGGGGACTTACCGCCATAATTGTGGCGTGCCCAACGTTTCACCTATTTGCCCATAGATGGCGTTCTGCAATTACGTCATTTTTCTGAATCGCGGTGTTAAGACTTTCTGTGGATTGATGATCCTCTCGAATTATTATGCCCACGTTGTCGTTAGTTGGAGTTCTTCTGTCAGTCGCTTATTGATTTCGGTTGTTTCGTTCGTATGGTTGTTGTTGTTGATAGATACCTCATAATTGAAAATATCGTAATTTCGTTGTACGTTTTTGTATGTTCGTAGTTTCGTACTTCGTTCTATCGTAATAATCGATACGAGTTATTCGATATTACGATTGTTTTGTTTTGTAAAGGCGGACGGTGTTCGAGTCGCTCTCCTTTTGTTCATAATTGTTTTCAAGTCTGTGCGTAGTTTGTTGAGAGCATGTCTAAAAGGAAATCTCAACTGTCCCGGCAGACATCACAGAACAGAGCCGGTCGAGTACGCCGTACGGAAGAATCTGCCCCTGAAAATGAGCAGCGCCTCTCGAGAAATAGAGAATATATTTCGCAAGCACGCGCTAGAGAATCTAGCTCCGAGCGCTCACAGCGCCTCGCTAGCCAAAATGTGAGGACATCGCGGGCCCGTGCTCGAGGAACTAGCGCTGAACGTGCGCACCGTCTATCTGAGTTAAGGCAGCATGTCTCTGAGACAAGGGATAGGGAGACTAGCGCTGAGCGCTCGCAGCGGCTCGCTAGGCAAAATGCCATAACATCACAGGCCCGTGCTCAGGAATCTAGCGCTGAACGTGCGCATCGTCTAATCGAGTGTAATCTTATTTTAAAACAAGAAATTTTCCGCGGACGAAGTCGCGGGCAGAAGCTAGTTAGATATATAGATATATATAACATCGAAAATGGTTTTAAAGCTTGTTACTTCATTTAATGCAATCCAACGCGATGTTTTACGTAAAGGCAACGCAAAAAAAGAGAGATAACGCCTTGAAACTCTGTTAGTATTCGGTAATTCCGAAATTTACTCGAAAATTTCACAAAACTTGCTCCAGGAAATAGCTGTTTTTTTTAAACTCTTAAAAGTTTTTGGAAAAAGTTGTCGTCATTTAGAATCTTAATAAAATTTGCATGGTCTCTGAAGGATTAATTTTTTGACTTTTTTAATTTTTAGGCAAATTATGAAATGTCAAAGTCCATACAAAATAGGACATTTTCAGAGGTTTTTACTGGATTAGTTTTACATAAATTTAGAAATTGGTTTCTTTAGAAACCTAGATAATATCCACAAGATACTGTGTTTCCAAAATATCTAATGAAAAATGTGTAATAACGTCATAATCAGTTATGAGCGGTTGTATGAAAAACAGTGAAAATGTGAGTCATGATGCACCACCTTAAAACACGCGTCTCAAAGAATTGTTAGGAAAACCGTAGAGGTTCAGTAAGGCCAATGCTCGCTAGGGCCACGGAAACTTCTGAAAGGGATACAGTGGGTCAGTGAACGCAAAGAGCAACTGAAAAACACTGCCCTTTCATTCCAACTTAGGTCTGAAGAAGTAATTGGGTAATGTTTGAAAACAAAAAACATTATCCAATGACTTCTTCAACATACATGCAGTATGTAGCAATAATGTAACTAAGTAAATCATCATCATCATTTCAGCCGCTGTACGTCCGTCAAGCGTTGCCATAACGAACGTTACTGTGCGTCTCACATCCATCGGTCTCCTCCCTTTCCCTTTTTCTTCGGTGTAGTTTAGTTAAGTACCTTGTAGGTGGCCTTCCAACGCTGCATCTTCAGGTACGCGTTCGCCACTCCAGAACTTTTCGGCCCCAACGACCATCCTGTTCTGCCAGCAATGTGGCCTGCCCATTGCCACTGAAATCATTAGGTAACGCTATTATAGACCGCTTAAAAGCCTGTCTATTTTGTCAGATATACCTTCGCATATACTTACCTAACGTAATTCTGGCTATAATGGACTCTAATAACATCACATCAACATCCAATAATCTTGCTAAGTGTATTGGCTACTGCACGTTGTACCAGCACTAAAGGGTAGTATTCATGAATGGCACAGGAATTTTTAATGGTACTAGAACTAGTATATAAATAATACCATTAAAAACCTGTTTAGTTGATATTATCACCAGAACAACTTGATGACATGAAATGACTTGAGTATTTAGCGAATGTTTCGCTATTTGATGTGGTTTGTTTGTGTGTTTCCTTGCGTGATCGAATCAGAAATGAAGATATCTGCAGGAGCACCAAGGTTGCCGACATAGCACGAAGATTCGCCAAACTTATGTGGCAGTGGGCAGGGCACATTGCTCGCAGGACAGATGACTGTTGTGGCCGAAAGTTTCTGGAGTGGCAACCGTGTACCGGAAGACGCAGCGTTGTAAGACCTCCTACAAGGTGGACCGGGTGAAGGTTGCGGGAATTCGATGGATGCGGGACGCGCAGGATCGTCCATTTTGGCGACACTTGGGGAGGCCTATGTCCAACAGTGGACGCCTATCGGATGATTTGATGATGATGACGATGACACTTTCGGCTGTAGCTGAAGTGTATGGGAGTATCAGAACTTGCCCTATTTGTTTCAGGGTCACAGCAACTCTTTAAAACGATCTCGCTGCTCTAGCAGGCATCGGCCTCATCGTGCCTTCGAGTCGGTCCATTTGCAAGCCCATGCCCACGGTGTCAAGGAATTGCCCTGCGTCTTCTAACACCCGGTGAGTCTCCTGCAGCTGTGGGTGGGGTGTGAGGATATCCTCCAATAGCCAACCTAAATTTGACATCTCAAAAAGTCATTTAAAGTTTTAATAAAGAACTTCGTGCTATCCAGTCAATATACACAAGTCTTAACAAGTTCTCCTACAGAAAAGGTCAAAGCTCTTAACAGACATTACTGAATAGATGCTGATGACGCATTCAGACTAACTCATATTTTACATTTTACGTGTGTCATAAGTGGGTCGGTCACTTTACACTACAATAGAGTAGGATTTAATGTTGGAGGCACATGATACCTGGATTTTGTTTTGTTGAATAGTTTAAAGAGACGAAGTGTAGGATGTGTTGAAGTATTTCAGGTGTTAATGATGAGTACATGATATGTGTTTCTGTAGATTGGGTTTAGCGAGTCATTTCTGTTTTTGTTCGTGATTGGAAGTAGTTAATTGAAGCCGTTATTTTATCTAGGATAATAAATGAATTACTGTATAGGAAACAATTGCTTTTCATAATACGGAAAACATGAGTGTCCACTTTTCATAAAGTTTCTTGCAAATTATTGTTTCCTTAGAAATCTACGATTTTGAATATGTAATTAGCATATTTTTCTGTCTGTCATCAGTCAATATTTAGTGATGACTAATGTCGAGAAAGTTATTCTCGACAAATCAAAAGAGCCTGGAAATAATTTACTTGAAATATATGCTTTGGTTTTTGATTCTTGAGTTTCAAATATCGCGCTTGCTCACTATCATGAATACTATGTTTTTTTTTTTTGTTTTGGTGGGAAATCATCTATTGACTTTTCCCACTCTAGGGCAGAGTTGGAAAAATCATTAGATGTCAGATTTTTACTTACTAAATTCCATTTCTACTTTCCTTCTTTACGTTCCAAGATCCCGATCTCCCATGCAGTCTTTGACCCTGCTGGGCTGCTGACATCTCTTTGAGGCACGTGGCGTGGAATCAAAATCAAGAGATATATAATTTGACAGCCTTGCATGTCATGTTGGGTAATATTTCATCCTCTAGTATATCTGAAGCTACTTATAGTTAAACAACGTTAAACCGCCCAAAAGTATACTACTAAAAAAAAGAACGTTGATCATTTTACAAGTAAAAAAACCAAACTCAGAGACAGCCCAACTTCTGGTTTACTATCAGAGAGACAGACCACTAATTGCGCTCACCAACTAGGCTTGCACTTAACCTTTCAACTGCTGCTCATAAATGTACCAACATAGCAAATGTTTCTTTTCTAATGTACCTAAGTATACATTCGCTGCACTAAAAGGACTGTAAAGATACAGAGGTACATAAGTAGTGTCGGACTTAAGTGCTAGGTCACCACTCCACACGGCGTTGGTGTAAATTTATTGCCTAGAGCTAGACTAAGAGTATGCTGGATTACATTTGTTGAATAATTTCCTAGAGGATATTTAAAACTGAGATGTTTGCGAGGTGAGGATGAATAATGGAGGTGGAATGTTTATTTTTGTGTTTGTAGACAAAGATTCTTGAAACTACAGTTTTTTTTATCAAATGGCTTCTCCTTTTCAGGGTGGAGTGAGAAGAAGTGTCAGATTATTACAGAATAATACTGGTTTGTACTCCACTTCAACTTCAACTCTTAATTCATGAATCCCCAAGCGACCACCGGTGGCCGCGCATCTATTGTCTTACTATTGTGTCTCTAATTGACGGTATCTGAAGGGTTAAGGTGGTGCATCACGACTCACATTTTCACTGTTTTTCATACCACCGCTCATAACTGATTATGACGCTATTACACACTTTTCATTAGATATTTTGGAAACACAGTATCTTGTGGATATTATCTAGGTTTCTAAAGAAACCAATTTCTAAATTTGTGTAAAACTAATCCAGTAAAAACCTCTGAAAATGTCCTATTTTGTATGAACTTTGACACTTCATAATTTGCCTAAAAATTCAAAAAAGTAATCCTCTAAAGACCTTGCAAATTTTATTAAGCTTCTAAATGATGACAACTTTTTCCAAAAACTTTTATGGGTTTAAAAAAAACAGCTATTTCTTGGAGCAAGTTTTGTGAAATTTTCGAATAAATGTCGGAATTACCGAATACTAACAGAGTTTCCAGGCGTTATCTCTCTTTTTTTACGTTGCGTTTTCGTCAAACATCGCGTTGGATTGCATTAAATGAAGTAACAAGCTTTTAAACCATTTTCGATGTTTACGATAAGCGAGTGGAGAAGGACCCTCTTAATTAATGGCCTTTGTGGAAGAGACACCACAATTTTGCGCAAATAACACGTAGGAACTGTTAATAAACCATCAAATATTTAGTTTGTGCTCCTCAAGTTGCCTCTTGAGAGGATGACGGTTGGAAACTAAAGGTGCAGAATCGAACTTGTAAACTCATAAAATACATTCTTAAAGTTTGAGCCAACTGCCAGGGTTAAAGCAAAGAGCCAACAGCAAAGAGTTAGTTTGACTTTAGAAACTTGTCACCAAAATATGGGACTATTTACAGAATTTACATTTCTAAAAAAAGAAATTTCCATATTGGTTTCAATTTGGCAAATATATCGCTGAACAAAATAATAATAAAAAAAAAAACGTTATGTCGAATTGAACTAACAAGGAAGTGTCCTTTTTTCGCAATTCATTAAAAAAAAAGAGACAAATGTTCACAACCATTTATAAGTTTTAAAAGTTAAGAAAACTCACAAACAAAAAATTCTGTTTTTTAATTCATGAATCCCCAAGCGACTACCGGTGGCCGCGCATCTATTGTCTTACTATTGTGTCTCTAATTGACGGTATCTGAAGGGTTAAATTAGTAGGTACTCATTTAAATTTAAAAAACGGAATCAATTGTTTAAAACGTATTTACATGTAATAAAGCGCTTTACTTGTCCGGACCATCGTCAGTTTTAACGTTTAATAAAATTAAAGCACTTTATTTCAATGCTACAGTAATCCTACATTTTATTACGCAATTAAATATGTTCTGGTTGGTTTTGTGTTGAAAAAAGGCACGTGTAAAGCAGTTTGAATTATATGAGGAAAGTTCAAGGCTTATAAAGGGTGAATTTGAATAAATGCGACAAAGTGAAATGGGAGCTTCAGTTACAGTAACATAGTAATTATAAACTGTTTTTTCTACATCTAAATCGTTAAAAAAATTATTTGCGGAATATGGATTTGCGGAAGGCGCGCGCGACCGTGACCTACAAACGTTTTAGGACGAATAATGAACGATCAACGAAGGAAGGTTGGTAGGCATAGGGCCGGTCGCCGGGAAGGGATGTCAGCGCTGGCGCTTATGCGAGGTTTGGCAACGTCGCGCGATACTTACAAAAATAGGCAAAATAATCGCGTAATTTTTTTAACGATTTAGATTGTAGAAAAAACAGTTTATAATTACTATGTTACTGTAACTGAAGCTCCCATTTCATTTTGTCGCATTTATTCAAATTCACCCTGTATAATATATAATGTGTTTACTAGGAACCGGTTATGAGTGTGGATAGATATTATACAATGTTTTAGAAGGAAAAGTATTGACTACGCCAAAAGTTCTTTTGGTTGTACCTATAAGAATCTGGGGATGGTTTTTAAACTTATGGCTATTGTTCTTCATCATCATCATCATATCAGCCGAAAGACATCCACTGCCAGTTCTGCCAGTGGCTTCGCGCGGCAAAAGTGTAAAGATATCCTTTGCAAACAGTATGTTTGCTAAGGACATCTTTACCCGAGATAATAAGCATCTTATTTCAGGATATGGTCTAGCTATGAATCAAATTTCATCTAAACCCGTTCAGCTGTTTAAGCGTGAAGGTGCAACAAACATACACACACACACACAGATATACCTACTGCAAACTTTCATCTCCGCGATATTAGTGCAAGTCTGCAATATTATGCTAAGGTTGGTTGTACTGTCAATATATTTTACGCGCCAAAAGTTTGGTTTCTCTCTGAGCAACCTATTCAATTGTAGCCACCACAGACTCACAGTTGCACAAAAGATTACAAAAACAGACAGAATAAATAAAAATTCGCCATATTTTAAGAAACCTACTAGTTTATTGGACAGAACGTTCGGTGGCCAGCCACCAACATGGCATTCAACGCATGAAATATGATGGCAAGTCAACTGCGCGGAAGTTCCACATTTGTATGGGAAGTCGTAATTTTATGTGTCCCAGTGCTCGCACAGAATAAATATTATGATAGTGTTTCGTAGTAAAAATTTAAATAAAACTGTCTGTACGCATTTCCTAAGGTTTCATTTTAGTCCTTTTGTCTGATTTTTACTTAATTATTTTTTATTCAATCATATTTTTTAATGTTTTTATAAATAACTAGCTTCTGCCAGTGGCCGGTGTGGGCGCCGTCGCTGGCAAAGCGACCGGCGTCCATACTGAACGCCTGCCAGAGGGTCATGGCAATACGGATGGTGCGGGGTTACCGCACGATCTCCCGCGAAGCGGCGAGCCTTCTGGCTGGCCTACCACCGTGGGATCTGGAGGCAACAGTCCTTGCACACATGCACGACATGCGCGTGGAGATGCAACGCCGGGGTGAAAGTCCACTGCCGCAACATGTCAAAGCATGGCGGACAGAGCTCCGGCGGGATCTCATGGTGAAATGGCGTCAACGGCTATCGCAACCCAGTGCTGGGCACGCCACGATTATGGCGGTAAGCCCCCTCTTTGAGGCGTGGCTGGAAAGACCTCACGGCGTCCTTACCTTCCGCATGACGCAGGTCCTCACCGGACATGGCAAGTTCGGGAGGTTCCTGCATCGGATTCAAGCGGAAGAGACGCCCGGGTGTCGCCACTGTGCGCAACGCCCGGAGGACACGGTGGAGCACACCATCGAGGTGTGCCCTGCCTGGGCGGAGCATCGCCGTGCCCTCGTGGGGGCGATCGGCGGCGGAGACCTCTCGCGCCGGGCCCTGGTCGAGGCCATGGTCCGGAGCGAGGAGGAATGGCAGGCGGTCGCCTCCTTCTGCGAAGCAGTAATGCTTGCAAAGGAGGAGGCCGACCGCATCAGGCAAAGGCGCCCTCGCCGCCGTCGCCGGGATTCCGATCCCGATTTCCGGCCACCGTAGACGCGGGCTCGCGGACGGCGAGCTATGGGTAGCTCGCTGTCCGATTGTCCGGTAATGGACCGAGTCCAAGACGTCGACGGCGCGCACTGTTCCCGCGCGCCTCAAGGAGTTGTCAGCACCAGGAGGGGCCCAGCTGGGTCGAAGCCTACTGGGGACAGGGTTGTCCGAAAGGGAGCTCGTGCCCCGGTATGAAGGCTAGAAGGAACGGCGCGGGGTTTTTAGTCAGTAAGAGTCTGACACTGTCTCCCGCTCCACCCAAGAGCGGGTTTCGTCAAAGATGATTTTCCCCGTCGACAAAAAAAAAAAAAGCTTCTGCCAGTGGCTTCGTCCGCGTATATAAAATATAGTCTATGTCACTCAGGAACAAAGTAGCTTTCCATCGTTATAAGCATTTTAACAATCGAACCAGTAGTTTCAGAGATTACCTCATAAAAAAACAAAAAGAAACTTGACCTCTTTATAATATTATTGTAGATTTATTTTTACTGGCCAGTAGTAAGACCAGACGATACGGCGATGCTCTGTTCAAGCGGGGCACACCTCTACCATATGATCCACCGTGTCCTCCGGGCAATTCACACATTGGTGACACTCGGGCGAAATAATTCCTAATGTGAGGCAACGTTTATTTAAACAAAATACCTGTTTAAATAATTGTCTGTGTGAGGAAATAATAAAAGCAATGAGTAAATATCAACAAAAACCAAACGTTATTTTTAGTTATAAAGCCACATAATAACAGCACATTATTATTATATACTATATCCCAATTTATCAAAAATAGCTTATTGATATTGCAAAGTATGAAAGTTATTTTTCAAGTTATTGTGTGAGCTTATGAAATAGAAAATCAAATTATCCCACAAGGACCATTCAAAAATATTACAAAACCAGACCAAAATAATATTGAAAAATGACTAGTAGACACGTAATAATCTTGTTAGACTTCATATAAAAAAATACAGATACAAACACAAATGAAATAAAACGACCAATACGATCATAAATGTACCAAATAATAGAGTTATTAAGCATAGCTTTTCGTAATAAAGGCTTGGAAAAAGTCACGTAGTTGCAATCAAGTAAAATTGAACACCTAGAGGTCCTAGACTGGACTAGAAGAATGCTAGTTGAGGCTGGATTAAGCGGTCAGACGTGATCTTGTAGCCGGAGACGAGGCTGTAATATTATAGTGGTGTGTGGTACCTTTATCAACGACACAACGACTTTATTCTGTAAAAGCGGCATAACACTATATTCTTAATAATTTACTTGGTTTGGCACTTTACAGTTATAGCTGAGTTGACCTGACAGACATTGTCTTGTCTTAGTTTATAAATATTCTGTCAAGCGAAAATTTAACGACATTGTCTAACCTTCGCAGGTTAGATTTCTTAAATTTTTCGATTTCCTGTTAAATATTCATAGTTTTTCTTTTTTTCTCTATTGTAGGTATATTTTTTTGGTAATTTAATTATGTATTATATTTTTTCTATTGTAGTGGGGTGGTTAGTGTACAACAACATAAATAGTGTATATATTTATATATACACTATTACCCCAAATCTGGTAGAAATTGCCCCGTGCATTAAGACCGCCTATTGTACACTTCTTCATTTTGTAAATGTTTATCCTATAATGAGCTAAGGCGTGCAATTGCGTATTTTACGCGTAAATAAACTGTTTTTCTTTCTTTCTAATAAATAAATAACCTTCTGCAAAATATTTGAATGATAATTTATTATAATAAAAGATCATGTCAATTCTGTTTTCAATTACGATGACATTTTTGGAATACTTTGGCTGGCCATTCAATATTTTTGGTGTCTATCAATATATATGGTAACATGTGTAAGTTTAATCATTTTATGAACAATTTCCTGACCCATTTTCTTTGGTATTATAGTACGTGATAAAGTTTACTTTACTACCATTAGGAGACAACGTGACAAGTTAGACTCATACCTAAAAGACAGAGAAGAGTGAAAGAAAGGTAATGTTTTTGTCTTTCAGTGAGACACAAGAGGCTCTTAATAATCTTAAAAACAACGAGAACAAGACAGCGAAAGTAAAGATGAGAGACGCGCAAGGAGTTGTCAACAACAACAGGGGCCCAGCTGGGTCGAAACCTACTGGGGCCAGGGTTATTCGAAAGGGAGCTCGAGCCTTGGTATGATGGCTAGAAGGAACGGGGTGGGTTTTTAGTCTGTAAGAGTCTGACACTATCTCCTGCTCCGCCCAAGAACGGGGGTTGTCATTACATGATTTTCCCCAGCATAAAAAAAGGACCAGTAATTATGGTGATACTTGAGAAAGACCATTTCCAGCTGTGGACCTTTTTTTGGCTGAGATGGAGATAATAATGATGATGATGAGATAGAAACCGATTCAGGAAGTTAAGAATCTTTAAAGTAAACCCCGATGATGCTTTTTCCATCCGTTAAATCTAAACTGAAGCGCAACAAATATATGAAAACAAAATATGACATTTAACCCAGCAGGGTCAAAGTCTACAAGGGCTATGGGTTTGCTTCTGAAAGGAAAACCCGGGATCCTGGAACGTAAGGCAAAAAAATGTAGCGACATTTATGACGCCACATAAGAACTACAAAGAAAATACCAAATCCTGCATCGTGCAATCTAAGCTCTCCGCGCGATTAGAACATATAGAATAGTCCGAAATCATCTATCGGCCAGTTGCCCACCAGACCATAACACTTGTCTGGTTGGAGGATCCTCCCTTTTCAACGGAGGTATGTGGAGCTTTACTCTCTGTCCCACATACGTCTAAAAAGTAGCATAGAAGTGGGTTTTACTCAGTAAAAGTCTGACACGCCCTCTCAATTCACCCCAGAGAAAGAAAACACATTGGATGGTTTCACAGCTGAAAAAAAGTACTATCGTGACGTCATTTACCTTGATACAAATCCACAAAATTCGATTTAAATAAAAGACTCCAATCCCTGTATCTAATTATAATTAAATCCAACTTTACGTTAAGATTACTAAGATTTACGTTCAAACGCCCCTAACTTCGCCACCCTTACATTATTTCAACCTTAATCTAGAAGTCGCTCTTTTATTTTCTAATTTCATTGTTTTAAGTAGGACTACAGACAGCACCATTAAATTGTACGAACAAAATAACGGAAAAATGTGTCGAATTTTAACTTCTGTAGCTAGACGAAACTAATTACTAAATTGTATTAGATTGTAAGCTTCTTTTGGCTTTCTTATTCATTGTGATGAATGAAAGGAAAGGCTAAAATGTAATCTAATTAGTACTGTTACTGGTTCTTTTAAATTAATACCTTTTAAGCTAATTGGATTTTAAAACCTAATCCACTGTGAAATCATCTTGTCAAAAATAATGTAATAAAATTTGACAAACACCTTTCAAACACTCTTTTGTGAGCATGGTTAACTTACATCTAATAACGTCCCCCGCTCCAGGTAGAGCAAGAGGGTGTGTAAGACCTTTACTGAATAAAATCCACTCTCATCTTCATTCAGTTGATCTTCATGATTCTGGGTCATGGTGACCCTTTCAAACAATCCTGCCTGACAAAACCTAAAAAACACTCAAGTGTCTTTATAGACACAAAAAATCACAAATATACCAGCATAGTTTTGAAATAAGTTATGTAGCCTATTTAATTTCCTTTAACTCTTCAGATACCGTCAAATAGAGACACAATAGTAAGACAATGCCAGCGCGAACGCCGGCGTTCGCTTGGGTTTTAATGAACAAATTTAAGCTTGATTAAGATGATCTGCCATTAAAATACCTTTGCAGACAAGTTTTACTATCCCCGCTCGCCTCAAAGAGATATCAACAAAATTGACAACAAAACAGGCCAGTTAGGATCGATGCCTACCAATGCTGCAGATTGTTTGATGGATTTACCGTAGCCCTTCCAAAAAGGGTATTTGAAAGAACTTTTTTTTGTTTTGTTTTTTTTTTTTAAATGATATAAACCAGTGCTTGACTACGATCCAACCTGATGGTAAGTAGTGATGCATTCTGTGATGGTGAGGCGCACTAGTTTATTAAGAGCCTATTCACTCTAGCCTTAAATATACTCAAATTATAATCGGACGGGAAGGCAGCAGCAGGCAAACTGTTACAGTCTTTCGACGTACGCGATATAAACGACGAGGCGAAACGCTTAGTCCGGACTGTGAACTTTATAGCTTTTAGTTGGTAAAAGTCTGACACTTCTTCCCGCTCTACTCAGAGAAAAAGAAATCATTTGATGATTTGCCACATTACAAACAGACGAGCCTCTTACTCATTACTCTAACCAATTCAACTAACCCCAAAATCAATCAAGCAACCAACCTTAAAAAAAGTAACCTTTATGATCTCAGACTGCCAACATTGCCAAAATAAATTAGCAACAAAATATATATCACAGACTATCTCTGCAAGAGCTTACCAACCGTGTTTGGGCACCTAACATCCCAAGTCGACCAACAACAGCGCCCTGGAAGCTTTCCAACCACAAATCGCGGAATTTATTTGCCTTCAACCGTTGCTAGTGCATCTACGTGGGTAGTATACAAAATGCATTGGTGCAAGGAGGTACGGCTGCTGGATATGATAAGGCACTATTAAGTAGCTTTATTCAATAATGAATTGAGTTCCATCATCGGACCACAAGACGTACGGCGTTGCGCCACCGGTACATGGTGGACATCCCACCCATACGTACAAAGCGTTCTGGGAATACATTCAGTATGCGTACAGCTAAGGAGTGGAATTCCCTGCCGGAGTCTGTGTTTCCTGATAACCTAGGGGTCTTTAAGTCGAGAGTGAATAGATTGCTTCTAGGCAAGCGTGTTCCATCGTCGGCCACATCATCGCTTACCATCAGGTGAGATAGTGGTCAAACGTGAGCCTATACATTATAAAAAAAATAAAAAAAAGCGGAGTTTTTCGGACCACGTCATATACCAAGAAAGATTATGGATCAGTCAAAATCATTTTAGGTACATCAGATGACAAATCAGTTAAAACAAGCTTATTTGTTTACACTAAAAAAGGCATACCAATCACAAAATCTTAGTTTTAATTTATTAAACCACTTTTCTAATTTGCTTTTTTTTTTCCAACCATAGTCTGTATAGATAACTTGCTAGCTTGAGACACTAACGACATGGATATGGGTATACAATACACGTACAGCTACATAATGTACCTCTATTATAGAGATACACATATCACAGGCTTCCTACCTCAATGTTTTAATTATCATCGTTATGCTGACGTGAAAAAAGGATGGTGTAATATTTATTTAAACTTCATGTACAATAGTGGTAATTCAATTTAGCTTATTTATTCGTAACAAGTACAAGGTTCTTCATGTTTCGCCTTTTATTCAGCATGCATATTTTTATTCAGACAATGTCTTTTTTAAACAATTATAAATAAACTCCTCCAGATACATAATGAGTGTTTTAAAGTAAGTAGGTGGCCTTAATGCAACTAGGCATTCCTTACCATTCAACCTTTGGGTGATGTATGCCTTTGGTTTTTAATAATTTGTATAGCTCCTCTCTAAGTCACACCGAAAATTTCATGATTTTAATAGCCTGATATAGATTTAAGCATAAGCATGAAGCACTGAAATGGTAATTAGTAAGCACATTATGTTTTTGTAACGATTATATTTCACTACTTTAAGTAATTCGATTTTTGTTATTTTAATCGTCTCAGGATCTTTCAGTCCTAATATTAAATTTGAAGTCGTATCTAGTATCTCTATGTCTTAGTCAACAGACTTGTAGCGGGAGGCCGTATTTTACTCAGTTCAGTTATGGCGTTGCAACTCAAGTATTGGGTGATAAATAAAGCCACAATACATTCGAGTTTTATCTACTGATCGTTTAGTTTTGAGTGACCAGTTTTGTTGTAGAAAAGAACATGGTTTGTTTACAATAGATATTGTAACACAATATAGTCACATAATGTGTGTGATTTTTTTTCATCCTGGTCCTGTTATGACTTATAAAAGATGTTGTTAATAATTCAAAATCATGATCATAATATCTAAAAGAAAAATGGATAAAAAAATTGTGATCAGTTTCAGGCTTTTTTTTTTGTCGACGGGGAAAATCATCTTATGACAAAACTAGCTTGGGTGGAGCGGGAGATAGTGTCAGACTCTTACTGACTAAAAACCCCGCGCCGCTCCTTCTAGCTTTCATACCGGGGCTCTAGTTTCCTTTTGGATAACCCCGAACCTGGTAGGCTTCGACCCAGTTGGGCCCCTCTTGTTGCTGACAACTCCTTAAGGCGCGCGGGAACAGTGCGCGCCGTTGACGTCTTGGCTCGGGCCGGACAGTTACTGGACGATCGGACAGCGAGCTACTCCTGGCTCGCTGTCCACGAGCCCGCGTCTACGGTGGCTGGAAATCGGAATTGGAATCCCGGCGGCGGCGGCGGCGAGGGCGCCGTTGTCTGAAGCGGTCGGCCTCCTCCTTTGCTAGCATTACTGCTTCGCAGAAGGAGGCGACCGCCTGCCACTCCTCCTCGCTCCGGACCATGGCCTGAACCAAGGCCCGGCGCGAGAGGTCTCCGCCGCCGATCGCCCCCACGAGGGCTCGGCGATGCTCCGCCCAAGCAGGGCACACCTCGACTGTGTGCTCCACCGTGTCCTCCGTGCGTTCCGCACAGTGGCAGCAGCCGGGCGTTCCGCACAGTGGCAGCACCCGGGCGTATCTTCCGCTTGAATCCGATGCAGGAACCTCCCGAACTTGCCATGTCCGGTGAGGACCTGCGTCATGCGGAAGGTAAGGACGCCGTGAGGTCTTTCCAGCCACGCCTCAAAGAGGGGACTTACCGCCATGATTATGGCGTGCCCAGTGATCAGTAGGCTGGACACTTTGCTCGCAGAACAGATGGCCAATAGGACTGAAAGGTTTTGGACTCACGAATGGAGGAGGCCTATGTTCAACAGTAGACACTTTTTTCGACTAAAATGATGATGATACATTTTATTTACCTCGTGAGGTTTTATCCCACAAGCCAAGAACAAGTGGCTATACGGATTCTATAGAGATTTATGGCAGGCACCAGTCTCTCACAAAGCCAATTCCATGTTCAAACTCCAATGTAACCCTAGCATTAAGTAACTCACGAAGAGAAAATAAACGATTACTATCTACACTAATATTATAAAGATGTACTATTTGTGTTTTTGTATGTAGGAGGTAATCTTTGAAAGTACTGGTCCGATTGCAAATTTTTTTTCACCTATTAAAAGCTATTTTATTCCTGAGTGACATAGGCTATATTTTATGTATGCGGGTGAAGCCGCGGGAAAAAGTTAGTTATTAATATCAGAAAAATCTACATCGCCGAGGTGTTTCCGAAATCTGTAATATGAAATCATCACACTAGCTAAAATTTGTAAACACTTAATTACATTATAAAGCTTCAAACAGACACCTCAATAATATACCGATATGTAATTAAGATCTGATTAATTATGATGCTGATTATTAAGGTGTAATAGAGAATCATAATAATTAGTTATATCCAATCAAAAACCAATTTGCGAGTAGAGCGGTTTCCTTCGAGGAATTGACTTTGCAACATGATGTGTAATGAAAACTATAAGTAAAATTGTGTATTGTTTTTGCTGTTTATGATCTTTTTGTTTTATTTGTTTCATAAAATAAGATTTTTTTTCCTGGTTAGATAATATTCATAATTTTTCTGTATGAGACGGGATTTTTGACCTGTAGTGAAACGGTACTACATGGCCAAATTTTCTACCTACAGTTTTTTTTTAGGTTTTATTATTCAATGTTTTTTTTTTCTGTTCTATAGGGGGGTGTTAGAGTTTTACTGACTAAAGCCATTCCTGTGCCCTTTAGTTATCTTTTGCGTTCTATGATCACAAGTTAATTTTTCTGAAATTCCTCTTGGCCCTAGCAAGCATTACCCCTGCTGGGCTCCTACGAGTTTGCTGACTTCTCTTTGAGGTACACGTTCACAGGTTCCGTCGACGAATAGGGCTCGGTCCATACAGTTACTAGTTGGCTGGACGACGAGTTACTCATTATTTGCGGTCCACAAGCCCTCACCTACGGTGGGTGGTAGTGGGGATTGGGAGCTCGGGGACTCGGCGGCTGGAAATGAGGATATACGTTCTCTCACGCATTGCTCTTTTGTTAACATTACTGCTGCAGGAATGGTCCTCCCTTGAGATCTACTTATAACAGTAGAGATCAACGGTATAACATAGATACTTTCTTTGGCAAGATGTGATCTGGTATGTAATAGATGATCACCCATCTCGCTCTTTCGCATCGACCTTAGCAAGCGTTGCTAAAAAATACTAATATAAAATTCTTCCAGAAATAACAGCCTAAAACTTTCCTTGTTAGTTAATTCCTTTTATCATCGCAAACCCGACTTCAAAGTTCAAAATTGATACTTTGAACGAATACGTCCCATTATACTCTTTCCGCCCTTCCCTCTCAATTATTATCTATGTACCTACATATCACTCAAATCAACCTTTGACCTGTAGACTTAATTACGTCGTAATTAACGTTGGTACAGTATAATTACATTAATTTCCATACCTTATTAAGGTCCATGGAGTTACGGAGGGTGTATTTAAAATAACACATTTACTTCGGTGGCCGTCGAAAAAAATACAGTGTACGTTCGTTCGGGACTACTGTTTAATTTACCTCGGAAATGTTTATTATCTTTGGGGAAATTTAACAGAATCGTGACTGGGTTGTTGAATACTGTATTTTCATCAAACGCTCGCTTCGCATTGGGGAGCGTTACAGCCTTTTTATTGTAATCTTCATCAAATTAAATTTGAAGTCATTTTTTAAATGTGTATGAGTTAATGGTGGATTTTGTGGGTTATGACGCATTAGCTTAGGTTTGAAGCATTTAGATTCGCGTGTATCATTTTTTTTAAGTATGATTTACAATTTGTAAATCATATAGAAAAGCGATCAGCTTTTCTATATTTTAATTCTCCTGGAATGGGTTACTAAAATCAATAAATTTTTCCTTGTATTCATTACATAAACCAATGACCTAGTCAGGGTCGCGGGAATCCGATAGATGCTAGACGCACAGGACCGGTCGTTGTGACGACGCTTAGGGGAGGCCTACGTCCCACAGTGGACGTATTTCAGCTTATATGATGATGATGATAAGACATTCAAAAGTTTATTTAAATCATCTAATTTAAAGTTTTTATTGCGATTTTGACTCAATTGTCAGTATCGTTCTGATAACAAAAATTAAAAAGAAATGAACAAATCAGTTACTACAGTTTTTTTTTTGTGTTAGGAAAGCATCCAATTACATTTTTTCCAGCTTAAGGTGGAGAGAGCGTGTCACACTTTTAGTGACTAAAACCACACCTGTGTTCTCCAGTAGCCTTTTGTATTTCAGGACCACGGCATCCCTTTCAGAAATTCCCCGTGGGCAATTTATGGACGTTTCTTTTCTTTACTCTGCAGTAGAACCTTTTACAGGCTACCTATTAGTATTGTTGAGGTAATGTGAAAAAAATCTTTAGAACGCAGCAGAATAGTCTACAGTATAATAATATTATAAAGAGGTAAAGTTTGTTTTTATTTTTTTGTTTGTTGGTAGAAGGTAGTCTCGGGAAGTACTGCCACCCTAGCCAAGTTGCTAATCTGCAATAGTTAACGCTAGTAGAAAGCTTCAAATGTACGGGAACGACGTCGTCTCAACGCTCAGTCACGTGATCAGAACAATAGAATTGGCGGCAAGGTTGACTTGGCTAGGACGGCTAGTCCAATTGCTAAAATTCTTTCATCGATAGAAAGCTGCTTTATTCCTGAGTGACAAATGCAATATTTTACAAGCTTTTTATCAACTTGCATTGTATGCATGTATGTAACTATGTATGTTCGGCTCAAATCTTGCAACTCAATTTTGAAGCAGATATCTTCAAACGATTGAGTTGAATTTTTTTATGTATGCAAGTGAAGCCGCGGGCAAAAGCCAGTATAGTATAAATCACTTATTATTTTACATACCTACTCTAGAGCTATATCTAAGCAAACATCACTAAAACGCATTTGAGCGCCAGAAAAAGTATTCGCTCAAGGTTTTTCTTCGTTGTGTTGACAAGACGAATAGACGATCTTATTCAGCCCTGTCGAATGTATGACGTGTGAATTATTCATAGAATATTTTATCTTTTCACAGCGAACAGGGAATCATGTATGTTTTAGGGAGTTGATACTCGGATCACGGCGTTTTCTGTCTCAATGAGGAACCCAGGAGTTTCAATAACGCCTTTGTTTTCTTTTTGCTTTTTTGTTTTGGATTAAGTGGTTTCTGTGTTTTAAAACAAAATTTCTAGGTTACAATTGAGCCATTTTTAATACCAGAAAGTGACAGTCTAGCAAGAATTCACAGTCCGCTTAATCGAAAGTGACTTTTTCATCAGGGTACATGAATATTTGTGTGTGGGTGACTGCCACAAGCGTTTTGTAGGGTAGTGGTAAACATGATTTTTAAGAAAATTTAATCTCTTTTAATTTTTACTTAAAACCGTCCATTTTGTTGCTCTCTGGCCTTATCCATTCCTCATTAAGTTACTAACATTAATGAAACGTTAATAACCAAAGAAAATTATTATAATAAAATCGGGAAATATAAGCAACTCAAGTATCTCGTAATACTTGTTCACATGTTTTATATAGACTCAGAAATTCTTGTACCGATAGTTATGAATCAGCCAAAAACCTAATAACTATGAGCTCCTGCTAATAATACAAAAGGCTCTGGTTAGACGGGATCAAGGGCTCCATTCAGAAACCGGTACTTTTAGACACGGTTCGTATTGTTAGGAGGTTTTTTTACTCAGGAGCTTTGACCGCGAGTTGCTTGAACCCTATTCCCAATACCACTGACATACTATTTTTAGGGTTCTATACCTAAAAAGTAAAAGGAGTCCCTATTCCTAAGACTCCACTGTCCGTCCGTCTGTCCATCGTCATCAGGCTGTATCTCAAAAACCATGATAGGTGAAATTTTCACACATAATTTATTTATTTTATTTATTTAACAATTTATGTACACACATAAAAATAAAAGAAAAGAACAAGGAAACAGAAAAATAGTACAAAAGTTTTTTTTTTTCGATGGGGAAAATCATCTTATGACAAAACCTGCTCTTGTATTGGTTAATTCTAATGAAATCTCTTCCATAATGTGTTTCTGTCGCTGTTATAACAACAAATATCTATTAAAAACCAGATAAAAATAAATATTTAAGGGGAGCCCCCAAACGTATAAATATTTATTAAAATGTTTAAAAATGGTAATCGTTTCTGCAAATGAAAACAAAAGTGAAATGATTGTGAAGCAGAGTAAAAACTCAATAGTTGACACAATTTCAAATATGTATTTAAAACCAAATGTTTCAAAACTCTAGATTCAAACAGTTCAACCTTTGGCTTACATTAAAGGAAGATTTTCTAATAGAACTAAACTCTTTTAACCGTTAATTATTCCATAGTTCCAGAAAGATAGACATAAATTATATTTTCTATCTACCAGAAACTAAAAAAAGTGTAAAATATGTTAAGAAATGATTTCGAGTTTTATAAGAAAAACAATTCGAAGGAAAAAATGTTCTTTCATCATTTGAATTCTGAGATATTCTTAGATAAACAACAGGTAAAAGAAAATTACTGTTTCGGATCACCTTCAAAAATAGAGCAGGTATTTTATTTCGCATTCTTTTTTCTTCAAGATTTCTGGCCTAATTTACTTATGTAATTCTATTTTAAATACTTTATTTTATTTGACTTGTTTTGTTCAATATTCTCCGTATGATTGTAATAATCTGGCCTGTTGGTTTAGTGGTTAGTGGCCCTAATTGCTATGCCGGAGGTCTAAAAATATAAGAACAAAAAAAAAAACTTTACTTCTTTGTTTTATTAGTGTTGGTAATCTTATCATAATAGTATATGACGCTCGATTAGTCATAGGCCTGATAGTCACGCTTATGACTAGTCGTGCGTAGCATCTATAAGGCATAGATCGCATGCTATTAGTGCTGTTTAAAGGCGATTATACCTTGACCTTAACTTTTTATAGATATCTAGAAGTTGTCCTTGGGCTCTCAACAATAACCTGCCTTACAGTATGTTACTGTTAGATATAGTATTAATTTAGAATTTTGCAGTGCGCAAAAGCGAAAGGATAGCTAAAATAAAGGAAGTAATAATAAGTCTAAAATAAAATTAAGACTGAAATAAACAATTTAATTCTAAACAGATTACAGAACGTAAGCTTGCACCTGAGCATTAAAATTTTTAAGTGCGCTTAGTTGTTAATAATAATAATAATAATTTATTTATTTAATTTGACAACATCGGTCCACTGGTTAGTACAAAAAATAAACTTATCAACTAAGGGTTAGTATTAATTAATTAAATAATCACACACACATAAACATCACTGACGCACAAGCAACCGGACACAGTGTCTGAGTATAGGTGCATCGTGCTGTTCAGCTAGGGTTTTCAAAATGCTGTTGCTGCTAGCCCTCATTCTCATTAATAAGGATGCGGTCTTTTTCCTCATAATGCCATAAAAGTCATCAGTACGCGCTACCGCAAACATGCTAGACGCGCTGCAGAACCGGGGCAACCTCAACAGCACCCTGAAGCCATTATTATATTGCACACGCAGAGCATCTAGAGCCCTTGACAATAGGCTTTAAACAGAGTTATTTTGACCTCGTTACTACAACGAGCGAATCTGTGAGCCAGCATTTTGCATCTGGCTGCCAGTGCCCTGCGTTCGCGATCCATATCTACCTGATCCTTGAGGTCCTCGGTGACATAATGTCCCAAGTATTTGAATTGGGCGACCCTTTTAAGGTTTCGTCCATTGAGGGATATTGAGGGCTCGAAATTTATTTGTTTCCCGGGAACAGCAAAGATCAGATACTCACTTTTTGTCACATTGTATAACAGGCCGTGGGCCACTGCATACCTTTCACAAACACCCAGCATCTCCCTGATTGAGCCAGCCGTTGGACCCAGCAGCACCATGTCATCGGCATAGCTTAGATTATTGACGCTAGTACCACCAATTAATGATTGTTAATGACAATTGATAATTGTTAATGTAAAGGTAGGTCTACGCTAGATCGCTAGCACGAGCAGAGCACGAACCGAGCACAAATTCTTCAGCTTCGACCATTTGTTCGTAATTGACTATGCTTCGCACTTCGGCTTTTTTGAAGAACACAGAGGGTTCCGCATCACGTTTGAAGACAGTGATCGTTGGAGGCTCGTTGTACGTTCACACAACGCTGTGAATATAACGGTATGGCTTATGTTTAGCTAGCGTCAGCTCCTTTTGCTCCACCCTTATTGTTTGAGTGTTGTACATTCTACAATCACATTGGTAAGTCTCCTCTTTAAGGCTTATAGTCCCTTGAACATCTGGCCAAAATTTCATGGTCACAACTCTCGTACCCGCCTAGGTGACAGTACGACTATCTATCTCGACGAGCAGGCCGAGACCTTTCGAGATATCGTGTCCGTGAGCGGTGTCTATGTGTACGTTGCTCGAGCGCGCTTTATATGTAGATTTACTTCTGTACCTATATATTTTGTGGTCTCTAACTCCGGCCAGATTTTCAAAAAACTATACGGGATAAGACGTGATCAGTAAGACGCGACGGCATACTCACTTTCTGCCTAATCGCAGCCAATAAATCATATTCGACCTCTCTACTGTTTAGCTCGTTATCGTGATTGGGTATTGCAACAATGCCTTGGACATCTTCCAAACGCATCATGAACATCATATTTTCAACTGGCAACAACGTCGCTTTTTAGTCGCACTGAAAATGATTGCTCAATTTTAAAAGTTAACCGAACGAGTCTATGTTGGAGCGGTTAGTTCCCTATGCTAATTTTCAGTTCCTAGTTTACATGGAAAGATACACAGAGAATGAATAAAAACTAGAGGTTTTTTAGTCAGTAAGAGTCTGACACTGTCTCCCGCTCCACCCAAGAGCGCGTCTCGTCAAAGATGATTTTCCCCGTCGACAAAAAATGGAGGTAAATTTAGAAAAAACATAAAAAATAGTATTTGATTATAAAAATTGGTTCCTAATTTAAATTTGGAATGAAAGAAAAACTATTTTAAATGTAACAAAAATTGTGACCAGCCTAAGTATTTTGTCATCGTCTGTATGGTAAAGTTACGAATGTGCTGAATTACAAATGTTACAGGACAGCAAAAAAGCCTTTTTCATATTAAATAAAAATGCACTTTAATAAAGCGGCCAATTTAAAACTCTTTTTCTTATTTTTATTATACTTATTTCACTTCTCACCAGAGACTTGATGGCAATTGAGATTAAAGTAAGTTGCTGCCACTCACTGTAACAGCAATTATGAATTGTTACTAAATTGGTTGTGAACAGAAAGATATCTACGAAATCTCGATCAGGCTACTAATAAAAACTGTCTAAGAAACTATATTGATTGCCACTGACACTAGACGTAGAAACTATTGGAGTGGTGCAAATCATAAGCTTACTTTCGGATTTATTATTTATGAAAATAATTAGGGGGCAGAGCCCCCACCAATGCGAGAAAGAAAGCGACACAGCCGTACCATCCCTTTCTCGAAACAGTTCAGAGCATTTTCGATCCCCTATAATTTCGTTATTTATAAAACTAAAAGCCTGAATTTTTGGCAATTGCTTGTATATCTCAAGTAATACGTATTTTTATTAAATCAGATTGTTAAGTCCAATTGTCATGTCAATCTAAGTCATCAAGGTCCCTAAGTACGGACTGAATAAATTAACCGACTTGGTATTACAAATGGATCTCACAACTTTTTCGGTAGCCAAACTGAGTTGCAAGTCTTATTTGCTTTAAAAGTTATGTTTTTGATGGCATTAGTTATAAATTATAGTAATAGCATAAAAAAGGACCCAAAAAACATTTCCCAAGCAGAGTAAATTATGATATTATTGGATTAATTATCATACAACTAGCCTTTGCCCGCGCGGCTTCGCTCCCGCTCGTCTCTACTCCACACTAATCTACCCTACTCTACCCTACTCTACCCTACTCTACCCTACTCTACCCTACTCTACCCTACTCTACCCTACTCTACCCTACTCTACCCTACTCTACCCTACTCTACCCTACTCTACCCTACTCTACCCTACTCTACCCTACTCTACCCTACTCTGCCCTACTCTACCCTACTCTACCCTACTCTACCCTACTCTACCCTAATCTACCCTTCTCTACCCTACTCTACCCTACTCTACCCTACTCTACCCTACTCTACCCTACTCTACCCTACTCTACCCTACTCTACCCTACTCTACCCTACTCTACCCTACTCTACCCTAATCTACCCTACTCTACCCTAATCTACCCTACTCTACTCTACCCTACACTACCCTAATTTTATTTTTTTCACATAAGAACCTTATACTCACAATAACAATCACAACAAAAAAAAAAAATCAGCCAAATCAGTCAAGCCGTTTTCATGCTATGTTGTGACAACGGAACACGGGTTTCATTTTTATATATATAGATAAATTACATGTCACAATATCATTGACTCCTTTTTCATTCATATCACGAGATCTAAGCTGAATAACTAAATGGGCTAGTTGCCTAAAAAAATGTAATTAGTCCGTCTTTTAGATTATTCAAAAATAAGGGACACGTATTTTTTTATTTGTAAATTAAACCAAAAATGACAAAGATATAGCCCATTAAAGTTACGTGTAACGTCACGCCGTGCTGCATTTTTTCGCACGGGGTGACGTCACACGTAACTTTAATGAGCTGTATCTTTGTTATTTTTTGTTTAATCTAAAAAAGAAAAAATACGTGTCCAATATTTTTTTATAATCTAAAACACGGACTAAATAAAATGTAGTTATTTTGACCCAGGAAACTACCCTATTATTATATCTTTTTGGAATGTGTATGTGAGAATACTGTATAATCCACAAACACTTAGATAACTTTCTATTACGACTTACTTTTTATTTTTTACAGTGTGTACAGTGTTGACTGGTCTACACTGTTCTTACATAAATCAATCAATATTGTAATAAACACATTTTTTAATAGAGAGACCATGGAGTTTTTTGCCGGTTCTTCTCCATAGGAAACGACCAATTTCGAACCGTGCACTAGCTTCTGACGTTTTATAAGTGCCCTTGTAGGCCTATGTGAAATAAAATATTTTGACTTTGACTTTGCTTATTCCCGTTTGTCAAGTGCCTCAATTAGCGTATGACTTAGGCCAAATATCTTGAGTTTCTCAGCAGGGTCCAAGAGCGTCTAACTTGACATCATGCGCAACAAATATGTCGGGACAACACACAAACTTTACTAACTTTGTTTGAATTTCTTGGAACAGTCTAGCAACTTTTTAATTGGCTTTGTTATATCGTATGTCGGCTTTGTTTCGGATCTGTACGTTGAACACAGATTGGTTGTGGGGTTCCGTAATCCTGATAAGGAACTCTTTTAGTTTCGCCACCTCCGTCTGTTCAACCATCTGTAAATTAAAGACTGTTTTTTTTTTATGTTTATATTTGTCTTTATTTGGAGGTCTAAGAATAATAGGCCGAAGGTTACTTTTTACCACCTTACACCCGAATCCATTTTTTTATATATATTTCATGGCAGAGCAACCTTTTGTCAAATATTGGTAAAATATTTATAAAAAAAGCCCTTTATGAAATTTTAAACTCAACGTGCCAATTTTTGATAAGAGTCACGCTCCCTTTTTCCCTAGCTAAGATGTTTGCTTGAGAATTAAAAAAAAAAGCTTAATTGTAGTATAGATTACACGTTTATTCAATTCATTAGAAGGGAAACTACTTGTATTACATTATATTATATTTTTATAGTACACCAAAAATAAAAATTACATAAGGAACTTAAAATAATATGGTGTCACAATCAGCGGTCTTATCGCTAAAAGCGATTTTTTGCAGACAACCTTGATGGATGGATGGATGGATTTGACAAAGAAGCAGAAAAAAGATTCACAGGTATGTCTTTGTTATAAATATAATAACATTATTTTTGTTACACGTAAATAATGTTACTGTAAAATAGCATTGAACAATAGAAAACACTTATTTGTTTGTTTTAATTTTAAAAATCAGACTAATAACATTAGTACATTTTTTTGCACTTTATTACTTAAAAACAACGAAACGAATTGCAGCCATAAATGTTACAGTATACGATCAAGTTTGTTTCAAAAAATTCAGCCAAACTGCAATCAGATTTACCAGAAAAAGTTATATTTGAATTTTTTGGCAGCATCCGTTTGTTCTAAACAAAAAGTTCGTATAGCGAACTGTTCACACCAGACAAGTTCTGGTATCATCTATGATAGTAGTGTATTATAGTCAGTCTTATCCTCCCACTGCTGCTGCTGGGACTCAGGCCTCCTCTCTACGATGGGCTGTAATCCACCCCGCGGGCCCAGTGCGGGTTGGTGGATGTCACATGTCTTCAAATGGTTCTAGGACATGTCGGTTTCCTCACGATGTTTCCCTTCACCGTTTTGAGAGCAGTGATGGTGAAATAACTTACACAAAGTAATGCGCCTGGGAGAACCAAGGTTGCCGACATAGCACGAAGAATCGCCAAACTTAAGTGGCAATGGGCAGGACACATTGCTCGCAGAACAGATGGCCGTTGGAGCCGAAAGGTTCTGGAGTAGCGACTGCGTACCGGAAGATGCAGCATGGAATGAGCAGAGGAAGGCCTCTTACAAGGTAGACCGATGACCAGGTGAAGATTGCGGGAATCCGACGCACGCGGGACGCGCAGGACATTGTGGTGATACTTGGGGACGCCCATGTCTAACAGTGGACGTCTATTGGCTGATGTGATGATGGTGATGAATGCCCCTGACTGGGTTTGAACCCGCGACCTAGGACTCGTAATGACTTGATCACACGTACCGAGAAAACGGGCGAAGTGCTGTCGGGCGAATACTCGGTACGTATAAACAAAGTACCGAGTGCTCGGCCGAGCGCTTACCTCTACAACTCGCTTACATCACTGTCTCGGCTGAGCAACATTTTACTGTCTCGTCTTTTAACTGGGTATATGTGATCAAGGCATAGTCAGAGCTGTTACCACTCGGCCACCAGTGCTCTCGCTCTCGCTCTCTCTTATGATATTAGTTTCTGGTACAGGAGACTTTCTAACTGAAGATTGTTTAGCCTAACTCGCAGACTTGAAGTGCCTTGCATACAACTCGTTAAACAAAACTTGCCGCACTTACCGGAGTCTTGGCGTTGTTCGCGGAAATGTTTACCTTAGGCAACACCGCAGGAATAAAAGAAGATTTCTGCTGAACATTCAAACGACGTCGAGTTTTCTTGATACTTTACGCCTAAAAACAGCGAACTCTAACAAGTGTATTTAAAAATAATTATAAACATTTGAAGTAGGTACCAATAGAGCTTCTCGTGAGGGATTATTCTAAAAAATTACTGCGGTTCTGAAAAGGGCAACAATAGTGCTTAAAAGTGGCAGGGATATTAATAATAAGTACGAGTTTTAAAGGAAATGTATTATGATCTGATTGATGATGTTCAAGTTCATTTGTATTTGCCTATAGAGAGATTAATGAAGATATTGTAATCACATCTATTAACTCTTCAATCGTGATGATTAGAGACACCACAGAAAGATAATGGGTGTGCGAACGCCGGCGTGTGCTTGAGGTTTAATAAATTAAAAGAAGGGAAGACCCAAAATATAGGCCAAAAGCCTAGCTTAGGTACCACTCTCCCACAGTATGAATCCAATTACTCATTACTGTGATATTGTGGTAAGAAAAATAAATGAATTATTATTATTAAAGAAAACTACGAGTACTCGTATTTCAGTGAAAAAGCTATTTGCTTTTGTCCTCAATTGAGTACCACAGAAGTCCAAACTCCGAGCATAAATAACAAATCAGTATTCCTAAAACAGTTCCAAATTCAAACACTAAAAATAGTGAGAAGTCCTCTTTAGTTTTTAACCGTGGCAACCCAGAGACAATGTTGTTCAAATACTGTCGTTCCGCAACTCCTGGTTCGTTAGCAACCACGTCACAAAATAGATAAGTACAGAAGACAATCTACATACAAAGCGCGCTCAAGCAACGCACACATAGACACCGCTTTCGGACACGACATCTCGGCTCAATCGCCCGGTCGCACTCGTACAGTTCGGCGCAATACGCTGACTCTAGCGTCATCGCCTAGCGTAGGTATAAAAAGTCAAGTACATACATGAAATGATTGACTTCTGTACCTATCTATTTTGTGACCACGTCCTGAATCACGGTACACCCGCGAAATAAAGTTGCCACAGCAAAAATAAGCTTTTATACATTTTTTATGTTTACATTGTACAAGTTGGCTGCATAATGTTTTATCTGTAAATCTTTCGGTGCGTTTTATGGGGTAGGATGTTATTAAAATGTTCCAAGTTAAGAATTTTGTTTGGGATTTTTTTATTGATATATTTTATGTTTGGTTTATATAATAGTCTGTTCGTGTATGAGAATCAAAATGTTTTACTGAATGAGGTTTTTTGGTAAAAACTTTCGTACAAGTTTTTACATATGAATACAATTTTGCATATCAATACAAAGTTAACGCGCGCGTAAATAGTAATCGAGATTAAGAGAATTGTTATTATTAACTTATTTTACCCTAACAAAATCCGATACTTTACATTCAACGTTGTGGACGACTACGTTTACCTGGGACAATGGTCCAGTTGGGTAGGTCTAACGTCAAGAAAGAGGTCAATCGTCGACTCCGACTTGGTTGGGCTTCTGGTATCTTCTCCTCCAATATACCACAGTGAATTAAGACGAAAGTCTATGACCAGTGTGTCTTGCCAGTGATGACATAATGGCTCCGAAACGTGATCGTTTACAATGGGCTTCATGTGAGGACATAAAGTCACCCAAAGCGCAACGCTTGCATGATCACATCAGAAATGAAAATATCCGCAGGAGAACTAAGGCTACCGACATAGCTCGAAGAATTGCCAAGCAGAACAGATGGTTGATGAGGACGAAAGGCTCTAGAGTGTTGACTACGTACCGGAAGACGCAGCATTGGAAGGCCAAGGTCAAGGGAATCTAATGGATGCGAGGCGCACAGGATCTGCCGTTGTGGCGACGTTTGGGGACGCCTATGTTCAACAGTGGACGTCTTTCGGCTGAAATGATTATGATGATGTTGATGAATATATTTTCATAAACAGGTTTTGATTAATCTTTCGAATACTGTAATCAGAAACACAATAAGAGAGCGAACGCTGTCGTTCGCTTCGGTGGAAGAAAAAAAAAAAAAACGCAGACTACCCCCTATAGTATTAAAAGTTCTTACGATCTATCCTAAGGTTCCCTGGTAGATATTGCTATCAGCGATAAAACCGCCATTGTACCCATAGATTTAAGTTTATGAGCTATGTTACATTTTTGGTGCACAATAATGTTTATTCTGTTCTTTTATATTGCAATCATCATCAGCTTTTTTTTAATGTTCCCACTGCTGGGACTCAGACCTCTTTTCTAAGAGAGGGAATGAGCCGTAATCCACCACTCGGGCCCAGTGCGGGTTGGTGAATGTCACATGTCTTCGAATTTTTGGTTTTTGGAAAGCAGTGGTGGCCAAGTGGTAATGGACTTACGAGTTGTAGGTCGCGTTTTCAAACCCAGCCTTACTTTGTGTAATTTATTATGTTGCAAATACTCAAAAAAAAGAAGAAGACACCCTGAATTTTTTTCTATCTCGCAATAAACAAAATAATTTTAAAATTTTTTCCTTTCTAAGGCTTAGAAGAAAAGAAAAACTCCACGTAAAACGTTCAAACGTACACAGCAACGCAACTTTACGATACGATACATCAAGGGATGTACCCATTAGCGGCATTTCCAAGCGCCGTCCATATTCTACGTGCCGGTAAACAGCATCACGTTGTCACGATTATCACGCTGTACTGAAATGTTTCCAATTCACCCTAAATACCGTTTAGAGGGAGATTATTTTTGTTTATGTGTCTTTTGTTTATTTTTCTGTAACTCCATTATTGCTGTATGTTGTACTCGTAACATGTTTTGTGTAGGTACAATAAAGGATTAAGAAGAGTTGTGTGCCTGAACTAGGTCATCCTGTGTTTTAGGCGACGCATAGGACTGTTCATTTTTTTATTTATGTATAGGCTCACGTTCACCACTATCTCACCTTTTTTTGCAATGGGGAAAATCATCTTATGACAAAACCCGCTTTTGGGTGGAGCGGGAGATAGTATCAGACTCTTATTGACTAAAAACCCCATCCCGTTCCTTCTAGCCTTCATACCGGGGCACGAGCTTCCTTTCGGATAACCCTGTCTCCAGTAGGCTTCGACCCAGCTGGGCCCCTCCTGACCACTATCTCACCTGATGGTAAGCGATAATGTAGCCGACGATGGAACACGCTTGCCTAGAAGCAATTTATTCACTCTTGACTTAAAGACTCATTGTGACGACAGTTGGGGGAGTCCAGTACATTTCAGCTGAAATACGTCTTTTTCGGTTGTAATGATGAGTGGGTTAAGTTATGCTGCGAGGGTATAAATCAATATCTTTCTCATCATGTTAGATCCTGATCATAACGAAATTCATACTGACTGAATCATAACTGGCTGCTGATTGACAATTGAAGGAACACAAGTGGGTTTTAGACAGCAAAAGTGGGTAATTCCCTTTCACTCACTACTACGTTTTTTTTTTTTAAATTAATATTTAAACTAGCGCTTTATTGAGATCCTAGATTGTCAGGAGTGATGCAATCGTTAATGGTGATGCGCACTAGTTGTATATTTTAAATCTCAAAAAAAAAACAAAATTATTTGTAGACCTTCCAAATATTTGATTCAAGCCAGTAACGAACCCGCGACATGTAACACAGTAACCAATAGCTCAATCCCTGCGCCAACTATGTCATCATTATATGAACAATGAACATTAACTTGACTTCATTTCAAGGAGTTGTCAGTAAGAGCAGGGGCCTAGCTGGGTCGAAGCCTGCAGGGGCCAGGGGTAACTGAAAGGAAGCTTGAGCCCCAGTATGAAGGCTAGAAGGAACGGGATGGGTTTTAATCAGTAAGAGTATGACACTATCTGTTGGAGCGTCTGCGTAAATCCACAGCAAGAAGTATGATAGCTACAATCTATGCGTAATGTGACACTTTTTTTATGACACTTTCCTTTTGACACCTCCCTTGTAAAAAAATCCTCATTCTATTAACACAAAAATATATTTGAAATTAATTTTAATGAATCTACGAGTATAATTTAATTCAAGAATATCCCAATATCGCAAACTATCTTCCGCTCCACCCAAGTGCGGGAGTTGTCATTGAACGATTTTCCCCACCATAAAAAAAAGCTTGACTTCGTTAATTGCATCTAAAAGGGTTGAACCCTTCACAAAGCATAAAAGAAATCGAGAAAAAAGCACCACCCGTTCACAAACCCAATCAGCAGATTACATGAAAGAGGCTCTATTTTAAATCGTTTTCACGATGACCGCAAAGGAACTAGGTTGAACTGGAAAACATAATACTGAACAAGGAAAATTACAGGAACAAAACACCCGAACTGCGAATAGAGGCTGCGGAGCGCAAAATTGATTGAATTTTAAACTTTAGCCAGCAACTCGTTGAGTTGGGCTGCGAAACAGGCGGGCACAGTGGTTATGTATTGTAAAGCATTCGAACAGAAATCACATACAATTTAAAACTTTTTAGACATTTGTTACGCTGAAAAACGTTTTGTGTAATAATTTTAAGGGTGTGCAGGACAGGGCTGACGCTGCATTAGTGTCCGCACACGGGCCACATAAAAAAGCCGCCACAAAAAAAAACCTGAAGCGCGCGACATCTTGTGCTCATGCGTGCAGTATCATAATGGAAAAAGAAGGATTAAATGCGCAAATGGCATAGCTTTTTGGCCACCACAAAAAAGCACCCCACAGAAGAAAGCCAGAAGCAGATTCAAACTATTTTTTGTGGTGGCGCACGAGCTACAATAAAAGGCTGCCTCAAAAAGAAGATTTAAGCGACTTTTTGTAGCCCGTGAGCTACGATGAGTGACGTCACGCATGTGTTGTGTGCGACGGTCCCCGTCACGGAAACCAAATTATTACCTGCGCAGTGTAACTGGTAGAATTTTAACGGTGTGTATGTAGTCGTGTCGATGAAGAGCTTTGATACATTATTACGTAGTAAAATGGGCGCCGGGCGCAGCTGCCCCCGACAGGAATACGCGCCGCGAACGCAATTTCTTCCCCAAAGTCTCACATGCCTCGGTTGAAAAAGAAGGATCCTCCGACCAGACGGATGTTATCTCTGGTCTGATAACTGCCCGATAGTTAATTTTGGGTTGTTTGTATACACATGTTCTAATCATGCCAAATTCTCTAATAATGCGATGCAGGATTTTGAGTTTTAGTTCCTTTGTGGCGTCATGGATGTCGCTACATAAACGTTCTGACCGAATTCCAATTTCAATATAATATGATTGTTTTTGTCTTATACATCTTTTGTCAAACTCATTAAATTTCTTAGGCCCAAATTTCTTTCGTTAAATGCTTTATCAGTGGCACCCATTAAGTCCTATAAAGTGCACAAGTATGAGCACTTGTAGCACTCAAACATGTGGGTTATGTTCTGAACAGAGACATCGACATCACTCGATGTCAGACAGAGACAAACACATAAACAGCGTAGGCCTGTTTATCTTTGGCTAACCCTAAAAATAAAATATTCATGCATTTATTGTCCCCAGTCGTTTTAACAGCCGCACCCTTAGACCTGTTGGCTTCCGCCACGAACAGTGGAGTTAATTACCTAACTCCCGCTTTGAAGCTCGATAGATAACTTGTAGTATGGGATGTACTTTAAAATCTTAAATGTACTTGTTTAACTTTATCTTCCAACGTACGAGTACATTGAAACTTCAGGGAATTTTAAATAAGCAATCTGTAAGTATACGATGTAATTCTTGTGTTTATGTACGGGCTTGTTTATTATGTATTATGTATGCGTTACCTTGTGTGTTATGTTTCTTTATATAAAAGTTATGATTATAGGCATGATGTTGGATATGACGTCATATAATGTGAGTGAGTAGGAGTAAGGCTTATTAAATGAAGGTGCAGTGGCTGTGTTCGTTTTCGTATAACAGGTCTAGGATTTGGTTCCTGTGACAATTTTATTTGGTCTATATATAACGTGGTCGCTCACAATAGAACTCATCAGATGGCTTAAAGTCACCCCATGGAAGGGGCTATGTTCGGAGTTTCCTTGCGTGATCGAATCAGAAATGAAGATATCCGCGAGAACCAAGGTTGCCGACATAGCACGAAGAATCGCCAAACTTAAGTGGCAATGGGTAGGGCTTATTGCAGAACAGATGGCCGTTGGGGCTGAAAGGTTGAAGAGTGGCGGCCGCGTACCAGAATACGCAGCGTTGGAATGCCACCTACAAGGTAGACCGATGACCTGGTGAAGGTAGCGGGAATCCGATGGATGCGGAACACATAGGATCGTTCGTTGTGGTGACACTTAAGGGAGGCCTATGTCCAATAGTGGACGTCTATCGGCTGATCTGATGATGATGATGAATACTAACCACATTTTTGATTTAACCACATAGGTTTCACATAAACTAAAACTAATGTTCTATACAAAACAGTTACTTTTAGTTAGTTTTGGAAAGTGGGTATCCCGACGTTTTGCTCTACAGAGAGACAATTAATAATAATCCCTACTATAATAATATTATAAATGTGAAAGTAACTCTGTCTGTCTGTCTGTCTGTTACGCTTTCACGCAAAAACTACTGAACGGATTTAGATCTTTGGTAGGTAGGTAGAAGAGACACTGGAATAACACATAGGCTACCTATAATTCCACTGCTGAGCACGGGTCTCTGTCCGCGCGATATAAACTGTAGTCCACGCGGGCGAAGCCGCGGGCGGAAAGCTAGTTAATAATAATTAAAAATATAATTAAATACCTACTAAACTAGGTCCAACATACACCAAAATCCAACAAAACCCCAACAAACTTGCACAAACCGCCACATCTTTCCACAAAATCACTTCTGCTAACAATTGTACCATCGCTCACCATTTGTGCTTCAAGCACTTTGTCTTGCAAGTGAACGGCTGAAACAAAGACAATCGCGATCCCTCACTCCTAATGGATAGTGCTAGTCGGTCCGTTCAATCCTTTTTAGTTTAATTACTGGTGCTCCTGATTTCTACTTGCAGGAGAATTACTGTGGGTGGTTTTCTTTGTTTGTCTCATAAAGGGTGGCTTTACTTTGACAGTATGGGTTGTTCAGACTATAGAAGACGCCTGCCTACAATCCCTACTATTCCTACTTTCCTACTAATATTATAAATGCGAAAGTAACTCTGTCTGTCTGTCTGTCTGTTACGCTTTCACGCAAAAACTACTGAACGGATTTAGATCAAATTTGGTAGGTAGGTAGAAGAGACACTGGAATAACACATCGGCTACCTATAATTCCACTGCTGAGCACGGGTCTCTGCCCGCGCGATATAAACTGTAGTCCACGCGGGCGAAGCCGCGGGCGGAAAGCTAATAGTGGAATAAAATACATTGACCTTTTTCTAATATCTCTGCGTAGATACCCGAAAGACAAACAATGAATTGCTTTTCATTACAGGTCATGTAAAGGATCACGTTACATGTCGATTCAAGAAAGCTCTAAGTTTTATTTTCGTTTTTGAAATTAAGAATGTCAACAAATGTTGGAAAGTCGATCAATGACCGTTAATAATAATAATAATAATAATAATAATAAAGCTTTTTTATTTCGGTATAAAGTATTTTTACATTTAAAAGTGTTAGTAGATTACTTAAGCTAGGTTAGTTTTATGATTATGTTTGTTATAATATAATGTATTTCTAGCTGTTCCTTTACACGAACCCCTTTCGGGTAAAAGCCTCCTCTAATTCCTTCCATTTGTCCCTATTTTGGGAAACTGACAACCAGTCTTTGCCTGCTAGTTCTTTAATATCGTCAGCCCAACGTTTAAGTGGTCTGCCTTTGCTTCTTTTTCCAGCAGGCCCTGTCCATTTGGTAGTTTGTAGAGACCATCTCTTATCTGTGTACCTTGACAAGTGACCAGCCCATTTCCACTTAAGTCGCAAAGCTTGTTCAAGAGCATCCGTAAGCCTGGTTTTCCTCCTTATGTCTTCGCTGCGAGTTTTTTCTATTTTTCTTATTTTTAGCATGCTTCGTTCCATTGATCGCTGGCATGTTTTGATTTTACTTTTTATTTCATTTGTAAATGTCCATGTTTGGCTGCCATAAGTTAGGCTTGGAACTATACATGTTTCCATGACAATTTTCTTTAGTTTTAGATGATAGTCTCCCTTCAAAATATCCTTATGTAGCCAATACTTCTTCCATGTGCTGTTGATCCTTCTATTCACTTCCTCTTTATTACTGTTTTTGTTGAATGAAACTTGTTTTCCGAGGTACACATATTCTTGTACATAATCAATCTCTTGTCCAAAGACCTTTATAGGTATTTGTATGCTGTTTGTCATCACCTTAGTCTTGTTTGCGTTCATTTTTAGACCACATTTTCTACTTTCATATGCAAGAGATTGCATCATTTGTTCTAATTCTTTGGCAGATCTGGCAAACAAAATGATATCGTCTGCAAATCTCAGATGACTAAGGCGGTGCCCTAGTACGCATATGCCATTCTGGCTCCAATCAAGGTTTCTGAAGACACATTCCAGTACTGCTATAAAGAGTTTCGGTGATAGGGGATCCCCTTGTTTGACACCTTTCTCTATTGTAATCTGTTCTCCTTTATTTTCCATCTTGATTCTGCTTGTACTTTGAGAATAGATGTTTTTTATTATGTTGATATATGTCTTACTTACGCCACAGACATTGAGGGCCTTCCAGATAGAAGTGTGGGTTATGGTATCAAATGCCTTTGTGTAGTCCACATAAGCCAGATAGAGAGGCTGATTGAATTCTTTATATTTTTCTATTATTTGTTCCAAGGTGTGGATATGATCTATTGTTGAGAACCCTGAGCGAAAGCCTGCTTGTTCGATTGGTTGTGATGCGTCTATGATTGGTGTGATTCTGCTCAAGAGTATTGTTGTGAAAAGTTTATAAATGCTCGGCAATAGACTAATTGGTCTATAGTTTCTAATATCCAGTGGATCTCCTTTTTTGTATAGCAAAACTATATCGGAATTACACCATTGTTTGGGGACCTTTTCTGTTTGGAGGGATAGATTAAAAACTTGTGTTAGATGCGAGAGCAAAAGAGGCGCCCCAATTTTTAAAATTTCGTTAGTTATGTTGTCCGGACCTGGACTTTTCTCTGTTTTGAGTTTTTTGAGATGTTCAAAAACTTCACACTCATCGATAGGTTTTACTGTTTCTTCTTCCTCTTCAAAATCTATGTGTCTGTCTTCTGTCTCATTTGTTTCCGAATATTTTTTATACAACTCCTTGTAAAACTCGGTGGCATGGTTGATTACCTCTTGCCTTGTTTTCGTTTCTCCAAAATCTTTTTTGAGTTTACCTATCCAGTTTCTGTGTGTCATTAATTCTTTATAGGCTCTTTTGGAACTTCTATATTTATTTAAGTTTCTCTCTAAAACTTCCATTTTGTATTTATTGTAATCATTTCTTATGGCCTTGCTACACATCTTGAACAGATTCTTTAGCTCTTCTTTCATTTCTTTGGATTTGTGTTTGGTTTGCATTAGTTTAGTGCGTTTATCCATTAGGTCTTTTGTTGTTCTGCTCAAGATTTTTGTCTCGTCTTTTGAATTGTTATATTTTATTTTTAGGCTGTTTGAAATTGCATGTTCCATTTTATCATAATAGTTTTGTACATTATTTCTTTCAGGTGGTACACAGAATTGTGTCTCCAGGTTTTCGTTAAGGCTTGCTAAATACAGTAATTTTTCATCGTTAGTTTTAGGTATTCTAGGTAATGAGCTGTAAGTTTTTCTGCTTGTCTTTGGTGATTTCAAGCTAAAGGATGATCTTAGTAGTCTGTGGTCCGATGGGAATGGCACATTATTTAGTACTTCTATGTTAGTTATTTGCTTTGGTTTGTTGCTCATAATGTAATCAATTTCGTTTTTTGTTTTTTGGTCTGGAGATATCCAGGTCCATCTGCGATTTGCGTCCTTTTTAAAATAAGTGTTCATTATGCTCAGTTTTTGTTCGCAGGCATACTGTACTAGTTTGTTACCTCTTTCATTTCGTTTACCGTACCCAAATTTTTTCATTATAGGTTTTTCATACTTTTTAGGTTGTCCTACCCTAGCATTGAAATCTCCCATTACAATCACATTGCGGTCTTCATTCTCTTGTGCCTTTCTTAAGTCGTTGTAAAATTTATCAGTCTCCTCTTCGGAAGCTTGCTCAGTAGGTGCATAGGCCTGCACAAGAGTTAAGAGTTCATGCTCATATTTTAATTTCAGGACTGCCACTCTTTCTGATATGCCTGTGAAGCTTACAATGTTTTGTTTGTGAATTTTTTTGACTAAAAAACCCACTCCATGCAGCCCGGTTGTTTCACCGATGTAGCATAATATATACTCTTGATGTTCTTCTATATTGCAGCCCATTCTCCTTACTTCTGCCAGGCCTATTATATCAAATTTTATGTTCTTGAGAGCGTAGGTTAGTTCTAATAAACGTTCTTTTGTAGACAACGACCTCACATTATATGTGCATATCTTCAGTTGCTGTGGCATTTGTTTTTGTTTAATTTCTGGTGTGGTGTTATGTTGGAATTTAGAGGGTTTTGGTCTTACACTCCCACGATGACCAGTCGGCTTGGGAGCAGGTTTTGATTGCTAATTATTAATCTTTTCTTTGAGTGAGTTGCTTCGAGGACGAGTCATAATGTCGAAAGCATTCTTTGCAGTAATTTTCTTTGGGCCCCCTGAGGAGAGTTGTTGTTTCTGGTTAGGCGAGTGGGATGGTTCTCTCTTTCTCTTCTCGCTTTTTTGTGTATGCGATGGTTTCTTAACTATAAGTTTTTCTCCTCGCAAGTAGGCAATATTGCCTTTGTTCCTCTCCTCTTCGAGTTGGGGCTGCAAAGACTTTCTTATTTCTAACGTTTCTTTCGTAAAGTCCTCTTTTATGTATATTCCTTCCGGGAGTTTCTTTTTGTTTTTTAGGATTAAGTTTCGTCTCCAGTTGGAAGTGAAAGAGATCAGTATAGGTCGGAGTCCGTTGCTTGTTTTTTGTCCGATCCTATAAGCTTTATCGATTTCATATTCCTGGATATCCAGTGACAGGTGGGTGTTGATTTTTTCTTTCATGAATTTTACTATACTTTTTTCTTCTTCGCTGCCCTCTTTTATTCCAAAAAATAATAAATTGTTCTTTTTTTTCTGTATTTCTAATCCTTTAATTTTTTCTTTTAGTTCCGAAACTTCTGCTTGAAGATTCTGGTTTTGTTCCTCTAGCATTTTGAACCTTTCGTCCAATTGCTGCGAATTATTTTGAGTAACAGCCTTTGTAATAGATATTATTTGCCTATCCATTTGTTCTTGAATTTTTTCCAGCAAAAATTGCATCTGGTCTACCATTTCTTATTTTGATATTTCAGAAATTAGCGCGCAATATATTTGGCAAACTATTTTATGGTAGAATTTAACTTCCTTATATGGCAACACTCTATCTATCAAATTCAGTTTGTAAGGTTGGTTGCATTGATACTTGACTTGACAGTATTGTCTTTGGTTTACAATAGTATTTGAGGTTATGTTATGAATATTTCCACAGCGATATTTAGTTATTTAGAAGATAGTTTGTGCGTAATTTGTTCAGTTAATACACTTTCCACAACTAAATGTTTATTTATAACTGTTATATACACTGTTTTAACTTGTTGAAACACTTTTTTTACGAGGTTATATTTTGAGTGATTATCGGAACGTCTGTTGTTTACTACGCCGGAACCGGAATCCAATGACCGTTATTCCACCATTATTTCTGCCAAATGACGTCCACTGCAGGAATTAGGCCTTCCCCAAATACCGCCACAACCACTAGTCAGAATGATTTGTAAACATAACAATTCATCCAAGAAAATTACGTTAAATTTGGCACCTTTCAGGAAAAAATGACACTCGGCTCGAAGGGTTACCATTGCCAAAATAAACCCCAAAATTATTCACTGGGCACCCGTTTAAGTTCATGTCATTTTGATGCAATCCAACCTTTATGTCTTAAGCTATATAGTAGCTAAGTATAAACTGACATTTAAAATTTAACTGCAGTAGAACTTCATCTCGTGCAATCAAGAATTTAATCAACTGAATTCTATCCTCTCATTAATAAAACATCTTAACTACCCGTCTTCAACTGATGCACTGACAACTGGGCGCTCATTCTAGACAAACGCAAATAAATCTTGTTCTTGTCAAATAAAAGCATTCATTGCTTGCACGCTAACGTTGGCAAATTGTGAATAATTTCTTCGCCATTTCGTTTCTCCCGGGACGGTTGATTCAGCTGTGACGTCCATTTGTTCCGTTTTATATTTATATTTACGAAATGATAATTGAGTTTTAGATTATATGTTTTCATTGATGTGAAAGTAATGTTGCTTTAGATGAACAGAACAATTTTGTTTATCTTTTGCGGGTAAGTTAATAAAAATAAATCTAACAAGCATATTTTATTTATCAAATTCGTTCGTGTTAGTCCGCTATCCAACTTGATTATGTGGTCGATGATGAGAAACGTTCGACTAAAAGTAACCTACTCACGCTTGGTCATAAATATCCTCATGTCATAATCCATCAGAATTATACAGACTACGGCAAAAAAATCCACGTATTTCCTGTCTAAACAATAAATTAAAGTAGTCTTAAGAAAAATTCACAATCCTGTACAGAAAATTAAAGTAGTTTCACACAAAACGTCAATATATTCCTAGACAGGATTTTCTACACAGTATAGGGACATATCGCCTTATGTCTTTTTATTGAAATGGGCTTGGCAGAACTAAACTCTATTCAGTTTACTTTTAAATAACGAAACAAGAATAACATAAAAAACTGTCATAAGAAAAATAACAAACATATTTATTTAACAGACACAATGTAGAAACAAACAAATAGAAAAAGAAGCTAACAAAAATAACAGTGTGTGCATCATGGCTGCGTTGACTAGGTAATTTTATGGTAGTATTAAAAGATAAAGTCAAATTTAAGTTGTGAGTACAAATGCAAATAAGCTTCATTTTGTGTGAAGTAAATATATGTATAATGATGTGAGTAAATGATAAATAATAAAAATAGGATTAAGTGATAAATATGTTTGCAAAGTAATAAGTAACAAGACTAAAAGCTAAGGTAGGTGCCAGATAACAATTAATATGAGTTTATAAAATAGTCTCCAGTTCATCATGCATTCAAACATTATTGACTAATATCTACAGTAAAAAACAAAAATGCAATATGAGGCAAAATGTGTTTTTAAACCAGTGAACTAGTAAATTAAGTAAAAAGTGCACAAACATGAAAAACATCAGTATCACTAGTGATGTTGGAAAGCAATTAAAAGTTATCCCCATTTATCTGGTGTCGAAGTTGTGCGTATACTCACTGGCACAGAGCAAGAAAACTGTATAGATACGAAACTTAAGAAGGTACTATCCGAGCATAACCTTGCAAAGCAAAGCATAGCTTAATCAGCTTTTAATGTTCCAACTGCTGGGGCTCAAGCCTCTCATTATACGAGTATCATCCAAATATTCAAGCTATCCTTTATACCTTGATCAAACGTACCGAGTAAAAAAGTGAGACAGTAAAACGTTGTTAGGTCGAGACAGCGATATAAGGCGTTACTGTTTTATGAGCAGTGGCGATAAAAAAAAAGTAGACAATAAATAACGCCTATTCGAGGTTTGTACCCATTATAACTCGTTAGTCGGAGCCATTACCACCACTGATCAAGCCAAAATAACGCAAAGCACCCTTAGATGGATGTGACTGTGATGCGAAAACTTTTTTATGGAATAAATTATATCAGCATGCGTACCTCATACCTGTCATGGATGGCAATATAGGTATTGTTTGAGACTCTTGTTGCCACAATTGCACACTCTGGTACAGACGTACTTAAATTGCCTTATAATGTTCCAACTGTTGGGACTCAGGCCTCTTCTCTAGGAGAGGGAATGGGCTGTAATCGACTATTTGGGCCCAGTGCAAATTGGTAAATGTGACATGCCATGGAATTTTTGAAGAATGTCCTATTCGTAGTGCCAAAAATCAGCCAGTTTCCTCACGATGTTGTTCTTCACAGTTATGAGAGCAGTATTAATAAAGTGTAAGTGTCGCTTCTGTTCAAGTATCTATTTTTATTCTGTGACGGTAGTTTTTGCTAATCGCGTTCACCATACAAGTTTTAATTGCCAAGTGGTCACGTGTAAATTTATCTAACGCGGTTTTGTTACAAAATAGTTGGTTAATACACGTGAATTGTTTTAAATTGATTCTGGAAATTGTTGGTGACGCAAGGATGAGTGATTTAAGTATATTTATTAACGTATTATGTATTTTTTATATATTTTATGATTTCGATAACAAAGTTGTAGCCAACCAACTAGCCATTCCAAAAACAAGATGGAAGCCTTCAAAAAGACGTACGTTTATGTAACACATAATCCCTCTTTCCAAAAAGGTAAATCATATAATTAGGTCATCAGAAAAATATCACAGAAATAAAATAATATTGCAATTTGAATCAAGAAAACCAATCATGCTATCCATCGTGTTTACTTTCAATATCAAATGAAAAACATTAGAGAGCGCTAGCATTGAATAATTATATTATTACTAACTGACTACATTAATTAATTTGCTTTTAAAAATGGATTATTTTATCTATAAAACAGAGCAGCAATTGCCCAGATGGTAATGGCCTCGATTTATGATTTTTAGGTCGTGAGTGCAAACCCAGTAAGATGTTTGGAGGAATGCGGAACAGAGAGTAAAGTCCCACATGCCTCCGTTGAAAAGGGAGGATCCTCCGACCAGACCGGGTGTTATAGTCTGGTGGGCGACTGCCCGATAGTTGTTGTCGGGCTGTCGTATATGTTCAAATCGCGCGGAGAACTTTGATTGCGTGATGCAGGATTTCGTATTTTCTTCTTAGTTCTTATGTGGCGTCATAGATGTCGCTACAGGTGCATTACTTTGTGTAAATTATTTCATCACCACTGCCTCAAAACGGTAAAGAAAACCATCGTAAGGAAACCATCATGTCTTAGAAAAAAGAATTCAAGTCAAGCGGTAGTCACCAATCCGCACTGGATACACGTGGTGGAGTACGGCCCATTAAAATTTATTTTCTGAGAGAGGAGACCTGAGGCCCAGCAATAGGAACATTATCCCGGCCGTATGCCAGTGTATACTGGGTGAGAGTGGATTGATATGACTTATACCAGCCCACTCTCACACACGGAACTACAGGTTTTTTCAATCCTGTAGCGTCAAACCGATTGGACTATGTGTATTAGGCGACTTGATTTTGCTCGTTTTACCCCTGGTGCGCGGGGTTCGGTCTAGCTCCCCCGGCATCCTGAAGACATTCGCGTAGAGTTTCGATTGTCAGTATCTGAACTATTGCTGCATGATTTTTTATTGAGCAATCGGAATCTGTAAATACATAATGATGTGTCTAAAGATTACGAGTATGTGTATGTGGTCTTTGTAAATGTAATTGTGTATGTTTTTGTTGTTATTTTATTGTGTTCTATGATCCTCTGATGGTTGAATCAAACGTATTATTATTATTATTTTATGATAATATATGTATAAGTAAGGCTGATTATGCTATGTATCATTGTAAATTATTTCGTTTGCTTTTAAAAATAAATTTAGCTATACAACATAATTTTTAGCGAAACCTGAATATAGTTTGTTTAGAATCAATAACTCAATGGATTCCAGTGTAGTTTTTACACCATGTAATATTTTTTCCAAAAAATATTTAAAAAGGATAAAAGTTAATGTTTAACTTTTATGACAGATCATAGCGGGCATTAGACGCCAGCAAACTGCTGGATGCACGTGCAGTAGAATCCCATAGTCATGTGATTTTCATGATATAGTAATTAAATTTTGTACATAGAGTTTTACATAAAAATACTAGACAGGTTTTTCAGGTTTTGCATAAACTAAAAATAAGGTTGAATATAAAACATTCATTAAAGATTAATACTTGATTAACAAAGTTTCCCAAATCCAAAACTGGAGATACATACATTTTAAGGCACGAGGCATACCTTTGTAAATATTGTACGAGTTTGAGTATGAAATTGTTCATGTTTGTGGTGAACTGTTACCAGTCTGTCAAACTTCTCCAGGTTTAATTTTGTTTGTTAATTACTTTGCTACAGTTGAGTCACACTAGCAAACGTACTTATTTTTCTCTTTTTTTTTAAATAGAGTCGCGTTTGGCCACTATCTCTCCTGAATTCGTAAGTGATTAAGTAGTCGTAGAGAAAAGAGTGCAAAACAAGACGTTATATAACAAGCTTTTATTTAGTTTCACCTGTCCCGATGTTTGTCTGTAATCAAATCTTGCAAATTAAATTTGATTCACCTTCCGGTTACCGATTGATCTGAAATTTTGCATGCACGTCTAAATCGAGCTGATCGGATGATGGAACCGGAAGGTGGCTATAGGAATTTGGTAATTAAATGACACAGCCCCATCGAATTTGGGCTCGTATGATTTGTCTTGACGAATATTCATTTTAAAGGTATACCGAACTATAAAAGCTTGCTATGAAAAAAATATTTTCATAAAAAAATTGTCTTGTTCTTAAAAGAATTTAGAGTTCAATGATTTGAGTAACATCATTCTTGGCACTCTTGCCTAGAAGTGACATTTTCACTCTTGATTAATATAGCTATCAAGTAAGATAGATTCCGTCAGAAAATTTTGCGCCACAGCTGTAGGCAAAAGAGACGAGATTTCAAAACGTTTCGTGCGTTGGATGGGATGTCAAATATGGTACCGTTGGCGCATGCTCCTACATTGGAACGGGCTTGGTACTAAGATTTCATTTCATTTTGTAACTGACATTATAGTCATTTCTAAAACCTGCGTAGTAGTGGTACCTAAGGAGTGGAATTCCTTGTCGGAATAGTTTCCTGATAGCTACAACCCGGAAATCTTTAAGTCGAAAGTGAATAGGTTTCTTCTAGGTAAGCGCGTTCCATCATCGACCCCATCGTTGCTTTTCATTAGGTGAGATAGCGATCAAACGCTATCCTATCAACAATAAAAAAAAAACCTACATTTCCTCAAGCGAACGTACATATTCCCGGAATATGAAGTATTCTATGTTCTATTCTAGAACATAGACTTCTGCTAAAGTCGTGAAAGAGCACAAACTTACGCCTCTACAGTTAATAGTTTCATTTTATGAATAAAAGTACTATGTTTTTGACACAGTAAATTAAAAAGTAAAGCTTTCACTTATTGTTCCTCTTCCTCCTCCACCTCCTCGAGTCGTATTCCTCATTACTGATGGTCGTGAAGTTCCCGCTGGATTAGCTTCTTAATGGTATCTCACCATCTGTGACGGTTTTTAGCGTCATGAAGTGCGACGTGCAATTGGGTGTCCAGTGTGGAGCGGACCTGATCTGCCCATCTTATTGGGCTGCGGCCTCTTGGTCGTTTGCCATCAACCATGGCAGTTACGGTGAGCTGTTCAAGGTTGTGGCCATTTTTTCTGGCAATGTGGCCAAAGAACTTCAGATGCAAATTATTGTTATAACTTAATTCATGAATCCCCAAGCGACCACCGGTGGCCGCGCATCTATTGTCTTACTATTGTGTCTCTAATTGACGGTATCTGAAGGGTTAATAACTATATGATCCCAGAACTTTTATATAGCCTTTTTTTTCCAAAACAAATATAGTTTTAGTTTAGTTTCTATCGGATCTGCAGCATTCACACAAAGAGAATTTGAATGGTCCAATGTAAACAGGGACTTAATACTGTTGACTGGTTTCAGCCGTTTGAAACTTTTGTGGCCTAGAATTGACTACTTTGTTTTATTGAGGTTGGTGCTGGCGGAATTTTTATCACTTGGGTTGTGGTACGTTTAAAGAATATTTTATTGTTGACTTTTCAGTTATCTACCTAACAATCTATCTACCAAGCTCTTTCTTAGTATTTAGATTGGTTTTAAGTCTGATTGGTTGCAACTAAATAATAATAATAATGGCTTAATAGCTAAGAGCCTCCACCAACATCTAAGGAGGCTCTCGTTAGGCAGCTAGATCAAGGGTCTGATCCAGAAAGCAGTACTCCTGGACACGGCGCGCATTGTTAGGAGATTCCTTTCTCAGGAGCCCTGACCACCGGTAGCTTGGACCCTGTTCCCGATGCCGGTGGGCTTCTATTTTTAATATTTTTAAATGTTTTTTTAATGTGTTTGTTTTAAAGAAATATTTAAAAATGTAAATAATATGTATATATAAAGTAATAAATGGAATAATAATAATATTTATTTTGTACATTTAACACACACAGATTTTCTGTAAAATACCATTATTTTACAGTGACTGCCTATCTAACTGCCAGAACCCAGTAATTAAGAATGTTTGTCCTGTTATAAGTTAAACCGTGCAACAAATGAATAAATAAATAAATAAAAACTGGGGATAAAAGTACTTTATGACCTGTCGTCATAACTAACAAATGTATTTTTAAAAATCACTAAAATTGCTCCAGCCGTTTCGGTAGACACTGGTATCACGATATTATATCTGGATGTTTATAAATATTAGAATCAATGGAGATTAGCTAAGACCAGCAAGTCATTCCTAGTAAACAGCATACGCTTTTACAACAAGCTGCCAAAGGTGGTAACTGAACTTAGTGAGGGAAAGTTCAAAACTCATATTAAGCGTGTCCTAACCAAAAAAGCATATTACAAGGTTAAAGACTATGTCGAAGACACGCTTGTTTGGCAATGACTGCCTCTGCACATGTGGCCCCCTGGTAAATCATTAATATTGTGTCTATTGACTGCTCCACCTTTGTTTTAATTTATATATATTTATTTTTCCTTTTTTTAACGCATTGCTTTTGCAATATTTTATTTTTTTATTTTTATTATTTAGACTTCAACTGCATTAAATTTGTTAGTAATTTATTATGTTAACAGTTGTAATTATTTAAAATTTTCCTGCTTTTTTATGTAGCCTCTTTTTGGAATGTGAATGTGAGAACACTGTATAATCCACAAACACTTAGATAACTTTCTATTACGATTTACTTTTTTTATTTCATTATGATTAATTTTGTGCTTTTGTGTACAGTGTTGACTGGTCTACACTGTTCTTACATAAATCAATGAATATTGTAATAAACACATTTTTTAAAAGAGTAACCATGGAGTTTCTTGCCGGTTCTTCTCCATAGGAAACGACCAATTTGGAACCGTGCACTAGCTTCTGACGTTTTATAAGTGCCCATGTAGGCCTATGTGAAATAAAATATTTTGACTTTGACTTTGACTTTGACTTTGACTTTGACTTTGAATAATGACCCGTTCACGGAAATCCGGTGGATGCGAGACGTACAGGACTGGTCGTTCTGGCATCACTTGGGGGAGGCCTATGATCAACAGTAGATGATAATCTTACCGGCTGATTGTACTACTTTAGCGAAAAGACACTGAAATATATTTTAAATTTATTTCAGTCCATGTCTAAGTTAATCTTAAATTAGATTGTGACAATTTGTAGACCTCTACTTTGATTTCATCTATATATATAAAAATCAATGCCACTTTTCGTTGTTATTTTATAACTCAAGAACGGGCTCACCTATCCAAACCAAATTTTTAGGCTTTGTTCGGACTATTTAGTAGATAGTTTATGTGAAGTTTGGTAGGGTAGAGTAGGGTAGAGTAGGGTAGAGTAGGGTAGAGTAGGGTAGAGTAGGGTAGAGTAGGGTAGAGTAGGGTAGAGTAGGGTAGAGTAGGGTAGAGTAGGGTAGAGTAGGGTAGAGTAGGGTAGAGTAGGGTAGAGTAGGGTAGAGTAGGGTAGAGTAGGGTAGAGTAGGGTAGAGTAGGGTAGAGTAGGGTAGAGTAGGGTAGAGTAGGGTAGAGTAGAGTAGAGTAGGGTAGAGTAGGGTAGAGTAGGGTAGAGTAGGGTAGAGTAGTGTAGAGTAGTGTAGAGTAGTGTAGAGTAGAGTAGAGTAGAGTAGTGTAGAGTAGGGTATAGTAGAGTGGAGTAGGGTAGAGTAGGGTAGAGTAAGGTAGAGTAGGGAAGAGCGGGAGCGAAGCCGTGCGGGCAAAAGCTAGTAGGAAATAGATTTCTTGGAATCGAGCACTGGAATCAAAATCAGCGCAATATCTACGGAGACAAAATAAAATCAGACAGCCGATGGACAGCGACCACGACTCCTTGCTATTCCTGTAAGGCTATGCTAAGTTTTAGTAATAAGAAGGGAAATTGACGTGTACTAATATTAATAAAGGAAATATCTGTATTTTTGTTTGTAATGATTAATCGCAAAACTTGCTTTAAAATTTTATTCACTAGTAGAATGCATGTAAATACTTAACTTATAAAAGAAAAGAAGACGGAAACAGAAAAATAGGTACATAGGTGATGCTTATTTGGGTAAAATCTACAAGTCCATAATAAGGCCTGTCATACTGTATGGATCAGAATGTTGGGCTGTGAAAAAGATGGGTGAAAAATATTGCATGTAGCTGAGATGAGAATGTTAAGATGGATGTGTGGTGTGACGACAATGGATAAAGTGAGAAATAAGTATATAAAGGAAGTCTGAAAGTGGCGCCAGTGACTGAAAAGTCGAAAGAAAACCGTTTGTCTTGGTATGGTCATGTAAAGAAGAGGGATGAAATGCATGTTGCTAAAAGAGTTATGAGTTTACAAGTGAATGGATGGAGAGGGAGAGTGAGGCCAAAGAAAAGATGGATGGATTGTGTGAGAAGTGATATGAAAGGAAAGGGAGTTAGTGATAGCGTGACGGGTGATAGGACAGAATGGAAAAAAAACGTGTTGCGCCGACCCCAAATAAAACGGGACAAGAGCAGGAAGATGATGATGATGAGGTGATGCTTATTTCTAAAGAAATCTCTTCCAGCATACCCGAGAATTTTTAGTGGTATTAGTAAACACTAAAATTGCTAAAGCTTTTTCATTCAGTGTTTTTAATCTATACTAATATTATAAAGAGGTAAAATTTGTAAGTTTGTAAGTTTGTATGTAGGGGGTTATCTCTGGAAGTACTGGTCCGATTGCTAAAATTTTTTCACCGATAGAAAGCTGCTTTATTCTTGAGTGACATAGGCTACATTGTATGTACGCGGACGAATCCGTTGGCAAAAGCTAGTGTATTATATGACAGAATAACGTTTATTGGGTCAGCTAGTAAAATATAAAAGAATGGTATGCTTTTGATAAAACACATTGCTATTTTAGTCAGATTGACTATAACATATTGATATTCCGATCTAAATTGCAGTAGTAACTAGATAGAGGTAAATTGTAACAGGAATAAAAGCTACAAAGTTTAAATACGTGTTCAATCGCGATTTAGTATCAGTGATAGCTATAATCCAGAGCGTATTGAATATTATAGTAACTCTACGGAGTAATTTTGTGATACTCCTATTTATGGCTCCAACTCGTGTTATAGAGGATGAAAACATTTAACAAAATTTTCTACAAAATGGTATAATGTCAGTGTTCTAAAATTGTTTCATCGAAACTTATATAATAAATAGGTGAAGTATCTCTGGAAGTACTGATCTAATTGCTAAAATTTTTCACCAATAGAAAGCTGCTTTATTCCTGTGTGAAAAAGGCTATATTTTATTTATTCGGGCGAAGCTGCGGGCAAAAGCTAGTATTGTATAAAAATATAGTCATCATCTGCTTAGTCTTTTCGGAACAAGCTTGGAATCAACGCGTTTTTGGTTCTTAGAATATTAGTAATATTCCACAACTATCACACAACGCCGTCTAGTCCCAAGCTTAGCAGAGCTTGCGTTATGAGTACTAGGCAACCGATAAAGTAAACTTACTTGTATATTTCTACATCATCGTCAGGATCCGAATCATCTATTCGTCGTTCATCACCATCATTTCAGCCGAAAGACGTACACTGTTGGACATAAGCCTTCTCCAAGTGTCGCCACAATGAACGGTCCTGTGCGTCTCGCATCCATCGGATTCCCGCAACCCTTACCAGGTCATCGGTCTACCTTGTAGGAGGCCATTCAACGCTATTGTGTGAAGGTGACGGGAATCAGATGGATACGGGACGCACAGGATCGTTAATTGTGGCGATACTTGGGGAGGCATATGTCCAACAGTGGACGTCTACCGGCTGAAATTATGATAATGAATTATGCAAATTTTTTTTTTTAGTTATGTGCAAAAGCAATGGCAGCGGAGCGGGCAGCGGGAGCTTTGGCGGGTCGAGCGGTAAACGCACATTTCTATAGATGAACTCAGTAGTAGCAGGGCAATTTGGCGGTCCGGACGTCCCTACCTCGAGCGATATTGAACATAAAAATAAAGTGTCAGATGATTTGGCAGTTATAGCTTAAATATTATAAAGTGGGACCAAAGTTTTTTTTTTTCGATGGGGAAAATCATCTTATGACAAAACCCACTCTTGGGTGGAGCGGAAGATAGTGTCAGACTCTTACTGACTAAAAACCCCATCCCGTTCCTTCTAGCCTTCATACCGGGGCACGAGCTTCCTTTCGGACAACCCTGTCCCCAGTAGGCTTTGACTCAGCTGGGAACCTCCTGCTGCTGACAACTCCTTAAGGCGCGGAACAGTGCGCGCCGTTGACTTCTTGATTCTGGATTATCTGACATCGGAATGTTCACTAATTATTTATATTTCTTCCCACCACCACTTTTAGAATTGTGAAACTTAGAGAGGTGCATTCTAGTCACTAAAGAGGAATAGTGTTCAAAATTGACACTGAATGAAGTCATAAAATAAAAATGTATTGGCACTAGTTATAGAAGCAATAAAGTCACTATTTTATGACCAATATATAATACAGTTTAGCTTTGCAATTGAGTTACAAAGAGATACTTTGTGTTTTATTGTCAATGTTATATGCAGCAGTTTTGAAATAATAAAATGATATAAGATAAGGTAAGATGCAGCAGTTTTGAACCTCAGACAAAGTAGTAGCTTGAAGAATCGTAAAATCTACCACAATATCTATAAAAAACATGTTTTGGTGTTGGACTAGCTATTTGTGCCCACGCTACTGTCACCTGTACGTTCGTACGTAGCTTTATGTTCGTAGGAGCCCAGCAAGGCCGGAACCTGCTAAAATCTTTGTTCAAGAATCATCGGGCAATTGAAAGAACATCGGTGTGGTTTTAGTCAGTAAAAGTCTGACCCATCCTCCCACTCCACCTTTGAGTAGGATCCCTACAGTGTAGAAGTCATTAGATGAAATCACATCTAAAAAACAAGCTTTTAATGAAAATTATTTTTTCATAGCAAGCTTTTATAGCTCGGTATACCTATTTAATTAATACTCGTCAAAGCAAATCATACGAGCCCAAACTCGATGGTTTTGTATCGTTTAACTACCAAGTTCCTATAGCAACCTTCCGGTTCCATCATCGGATCTGCCCCATGTCTAAATAATTTTGCTGATTTACACATGCATGCAAAATTTCAGCTCAATCGGTAACCGGGAAGTGGCTCAAATTTAATTTACAAGATTTGATAACAGACAAGCATCGGGACAGGTGAAACTACATAAAAGCTTGAAAAAAACTTAGCTTTATTTTATTTTAATTTTGTGTACCTATGAAATAAGTCTGAAATAAATGAATGAATTAATAACAATTTATGCTAAAAGTGATATAATGAAAGTTTTTTTTTCTAAAGTAGTAAAGACTGATCATTGTCTAATGAAAACGTAAAACGAGCGAGGTTCTGCTACGGCGAAGCAGATGTACTACGGCCGCGTAGCAGATGTACTACGGCCGCGTAGCAGATGTACTACGGCCGCGTAGCAGATGTACTACGGCCGCGTAGCAGATGTACTGCGGCCGTGTAGCAGATGTACTGCGGCCGTGTAGCAGATGTACTACGGCCGCGTAGCGGCTAAACAAAGTCATCATGCGAACCGCGTTTAACTGGCTTACATTTTTTTTTGTTCATTTCTGTTTAGTCACTTCAATTTATACAGTAGAATAAACAATCTATTTCAAATCAGTTACTCAAAGAAATACACATTTACGTAAGCACATTTTCTAGTAGTTTTCTAGGTAATCTTACGAGTATTTATTGAAAATAGTTTGTATAAAATATATCAGCCCCGAATTCCCAGACGCCAGGTGATATATTCAAGATAAGTATGACGGATTGTTTCTAATACAGTAGACACGACTGAGTTCATACAGACTAAGAAAACTTACCTATTTCAGGGAAAGTTTCAGCAATAATTTATAAGTCGATAGGCAATTTTCTATGATAAAACTGTTATTGAAAGGCTTTTATTTATAAATTTGTGTCATGTCTGTATTTTCGTGAATTGTTAAGACGGCTTTTTAATACAGTCTAGGGTTCTCTACCTCAAAAGGAAAAAAACAAAACCCTTGGATCATTGTGTTTGTATAACGAGCGTTTCTTGACTTTAAACTATAAAGTTTGCGAGCTTAAAATATGTTAAACGAATGTTAAAAATGTATCAGAGAAGTAAATAAATAAAAATTAAAAACTGTGTTGTCAGTCCGTCTGTCTATCCGTCAAGATCCTTTACCTCAAAAATGCTTGAAGGTATCAAATTGAAATTAAAACATATACCTCAACAGAGGCAAAGCCTACTGGGGCCATGAGATACCTTCCGAAAGGGAAACTCGGGATCCTGGAATACAAGGCAAAGAAGGAACTTAGGTGTAGTCTATCTTCTCTCTCCGTCCTAGGACGTGAGAAGTCATCATCATTCAGCAGGATTAATTTAATATAATAATATAATATAATATTCCACAACTATCACACAACGCCGTCTAATCCCAAGCTAACCACAACTTGTATTATGGGTACTAGACAACTGATAAACATACTTATATATTTCTAAATACACACATATCGTAGATAAATTACACCCAGACACAGAACAAATGATTATGCTCATCACACAAACATTTGTCCTGGGTGGGAATCGAACCCACAACCTCCGGCATAGCAGTCAGGGTCACTAACCACCAGACCAACAGGCCAGTCAATTCAAGGATTTCCCACGTTAATCAAAAAACTGAACATACTAAGATGTTTTCTGTCCTAGATAAAATAATTACCGGAAATGTATGTACCTTGGCTATACACGGATTTTTACACTTTGTATAAAAAGCATAAATAAATCTAAACATTTCATGGCGCTAATATAAAAACAACACGACATCACGTAGTTCCCAGAACTTTTGTGACATTTTCCCCCTTTTATTAAATTCTGTCCACGTACCAAAATACCGAAGGTTTTCATAAAAAATAAAAGTAATGGTATGATAGTAAAATATTGTATGAAATGGCTGGGCCGTTTTGTGTTGTTTTTTAATGGCACTATGTTTGCGTTGCGTCATAACATTGCATCTTACAGTTGCGTTTCTATAAAATATGTTTGAGGTAGCTTTTTTCCACTCTTGAGCGGAGCGGGAGATAGTGTCAGACTCTTACTGACTAAAAAACCACCCCGTTCGTTCTAGCCTTAATACCGGGGCTCGAGCTCCCTTTAGTTTCTAGTAGGCTTCGACCCAGCTGGGCCCTTGCTGTTGCTGACAACTCCTTGAATCGCGCGGTAACAGTGCGCACCGTTGACGTCTTGGGCTCGTTTCGGACAGTTACCGGACGGTCGGACAGTGAGCTACCCATGGCTCGCCGTTCGTAAGCCCGCATGTTTGAGGTAGCTAACTGATGCTATATAGAGAGGTGAAGCTGTGAAAATAGGTGAAAAGTCACACCAACAGTTTTACGATAAAGCTGTGTAGGGACATGGTAAGTGTGAGAGAGACATTTGCTATGTCAGCGATTTTGTGAGTAAGTGAGACGGTTTGGACTAGCGATCCGCAGTTACTGCAGACTGACCGATTGGTACGCTTGTGTGACAAACTTGGGGTCAAGATATACAAACAATTTTTCGTGTTCTCAAGCAAAACTTTCATGTAATCATGCCATACGTATCTATTTAACTTCTTTAACTACAAATAAATTTAACTTAACATAATTAAAACTAACTTAAAAATAAAAATAAAACCCTAAAGAACTAAAAAAAAAATGGCAATTTAAAGTAAGTCGTCGAAAAATTCCTCCGCATCGCCACCCAAAAGACTGGCGGCATTGCCACGTTGAATGACAATGCTTATACTAGACCGAAGTAAAAGCCAGCCTTGGTTCTCCTGTGGATATCTTCATTTCTGATGTGATCACGCAAGGAAACTCCCAGCATAGCCCTTTCCATCGCCCTCACATAATATTATATAAATGTTGGTATTCTAGACGTATTTTACTATTAAATACCAGTCTTGAAGCTGACAAAATTCTGAATATGACATTATTACGTCCAATGTGAAACCAGCTTAAAATTTAAATGAACACTTTCCTCGGATAGCTGGAGGCTGAAGTCATTGTCTCCTTCAACGATTATAATAGATCTAATTTTCGAAGAACACTCCACAAATTAAGACGAAAGTATGGACCGAGTCGACGACCTGGCGCTTCCAGCTACTGTTGTTATGTCAGATTTTGAAGCGTTTTGTCGTTTGTGTTTATTATAAAAGATTGCTAAATGTTATGTCGGTTGCGTATATCATAGAAAATTGTAAAACCGGGGTCGATATCTAATCTATCTAGCATAGTCAGCTTTTTAATGTTCCCACTGCTGGGACTTAGATCTCATCTTTAAGAGAGGGAACGAGCTGTAATCCACCACGCAGGCCCGGTGCGGATGATTGAACGTCACATGTCTTCGAATTTTTGGTTCTAGAACATGCCAGTTTTCTCACGATATGTTCCTTCACCGTTTTGAGAGCAGTGGTTATGAAATAAATTACACAAAGTAATGCGCTTGGTTGGGTTAGTAGGGGCCGTTATCACTTGACCACCACTGCTCTCTATGTGAATATTATCAATCTTTAAGGTGGTGCATCACGACACAAATTTTCACTGTTTTTCATACAACCGCTCATAACTGATTATGACGTTATTACACATTTTTCATTAGATATTTTGGAAACACAGTATCTTGTGGATATTATCTAGGTTTCTAAAGAAACCAATTTATAAATTTGTGTAAAACTAATCCAGTAAAAATCTCTGAAAATGTCCTATTTCGTACGAACTTTGACACTTTATAATTTGCCTAAAAATTAAAAAAGTCAAAAAAGTAATCCTCTAGAGACCATGCAAATTTTATTAAGATTCTAAATGATAAAAACTTTTTCCAAAAACTTTTAAGGGTTTAAAAAAAACAGCTATTTCTGGAGCAAGTTTTGTGAAATTTTCAAGTAAATCTCGGAATTACCGAATACTAACAGAGTTTCCAGGCTCTCTTTTCTCTTTTTTTACGTTGCCTTTTCGTCAAACATCGCGTTGGATTGCATTAAATGAAGTAACAAGCTTTTAAACCATTTTAGATGTGTACGATAAGCGAGTGGAGAAGGACCCTCTTAATGCTTTTCAGTACCAAGGTGAATTTGTCATTTAACTTGTCCTAAACTGCTTGACCGATTTGGATGAAATTTTATGTATATCTTTGAGTGGATCTTTGAATGGTCTAGATTTACAATTGGACCAGTGGCGCCGCAATAGGGTCCTCATTTTTCTTCTTACCCGAGTACCCGAGTATTATTATATACTAGGTTTTGCCTGTGGCTTCGTTCGCATACATAAACCATAGCCTATATTACTCAGGAATAAAGCAGCTTTCTATCGGTGAAAATATTTTTGCAATCGTACCAGTGCTTTCAGAGATTACCTCCTAGAAAAAAAAAAAACATAAAATAAAACTTATTACATTAGTGTAGATAAGGAAAACCTGACTGAGTGATGTCAGTCCCAATAGTTTTGGTATTTACTAATGCACAACCAAAACTACTGGGACTATGAATATGAAATTTTGCATAGGTACGGCTTCCTTTTATGACGTAAGCGAACTAAAAACAGTTTTTGAAAATTAAACCTTTAAGTGTGAAAAAGAGAATGTCGTTTATGAATGAAAGTAAGCTCATATAGGAACATGCTCCAACAACCATCAACTTTTCTTCTGGACACGAGTTGCCATGGCCAACCTGGAAAACTCTAAACTCTAAACAGACTCCACACCCAGGTTGGGTGCAGTAATGACAATCTCCGCAGATAGGTTCCTAGACGGTTCCGACCTTCAGTGTTTGTGCGGCGACTCTCCACAGAGTCGACTCTCAACAGCCTGATTCGAAATCAGGCGCTTAAAGTTTTTATGAATACATTCTCAGATTTTACCCATAAAAGTATAGGCAAATTAATACCTTTGGCATGTTTCCACTCATTTGAAAAGATGCATTTTTTTGCATTTAAAATAAATACCTTTGCAACATTCCATTCATTTGCAAAGACTTTAGCATCTACGTTTGAAATAGCAATAAAGACCTTCCTTCGCTGGCAATTATGAATAAATATCTACATGGAAATAAAAATCTAATAAAAAATATAGTATCGAGTATCGTATAAAATTTTTTTCCGCTTCGTAAGTGCAATATGCTGTTCATACCATGTCTTGAACTTTCATTGAACACTTAAGTGCATTGGCAAGAGATTTTATTACTGTATATTTTTTGCTATTTAAAATAGCAGCCTTTTGATACGATGCCTTTGACGTTCAGGAAATTACACTACGAACTTGAAAATATTATTTCAGGACTAGGATTTGTTGTGTCTCTTATTGTGAGGAGGTTCTTATGGAAAAAAAAATTAAAATTAGGGTAGTGTATGGTAGAGTAGGGTAGAATAAACCCAAAAAGCTATCTGGAGGCTATACAAATATTTGTCACGCGCGTGAATCAAACCCGCACAACTTAGTACAGCAGCTAATCGTTCAACCACTGCGCCAACCGTACCGATTAGTTTACATTATTCATAATTGTATTTACATCATAATCATTTAACGCCATATCGATCAGTCCTATATTGTGGTTTTTATTTCTTAAGTACCTATATATTTTGCACTTTATTTGCTTTACGCGTTATAAAAGTAGAAAAAAACCGGCCGAGTGCGAGTCGGGTTTGTGCACAAAGGGTTTTGTACCATTATCTATAAAAACCACAACGAAAAAAAAACGTTTTTTGTTTGCTTATGGATGCCCCTTAAATATTTATTTTATTCTGTTTGTTAGTACTTATTGATAGAGCGGCAACCGAAAGACATTATCTGTGAAAATTTCAACTGTCGTGCTATCACGGTTCAAGATATATAGCCTGGTAACAGACGGACGGACAGTGGAGTCTTAGTAATTGAATCCTGTTTGAGTGCGAAACCCTAAAAGTGGTTTGGTTGAAAAATTAAATGAACGAACAACGATGAATGATATTTCAAAGTTTTTCTTCATCAATGCGTTCTATGAAACGTTATAAAACAGCTTGTAGCGTTTATAAATGTTATTACCAGTTCTCGGGGAAATTGTAGCAAATTCGTGACCACGTACACTTAGGGAGAAAATAAAATTTTAACAATAAACATGCGAGATTCTCGCCCGTAAGGTTTTTTGCCCTGGAATGAAATAAAAATCCGCTATCTGAACTTTTATGTTCCTTTTCTTCTATTATTGTGTTACTTACGAAAAATCTTGGTCATCCGTGCTTATTAAGATTTGTTAGCAATTTTTGTGGTCTCTTGGAGCTCATTTCATTTATTATTGAGATTAAAGCAATATCTATTATTACATTAGGTAATTTTATTAAGGCGAAAGTTTATATTTATGTTTGTGAGCGTGTACTTTTGTTACTCGTCCACAATTATTAAAACACCAAACGAATTTTATTACAAGTTGGTGCACTGGTAGACATAATTATCATCACCATTAGCCTTTTTAATGTTCTCATTGCTGGGACTCAGGCCTCCTCTCTAGGAGAGGGATTGGGCCGTAATCCACCACGCGGGTCCAGTTCGGGTTGGTGAATGTCATGTCTTCGAATTTTAGGTTCTAGGACATACAAAGTAATGCGCCTGGTTGGGTTCGAACCCGCGACTTACAACTCGTAAGTCAAGGCCATTACCACTCGGCCACCACTGCTCTGATAGGCATAGGATATCATTATTTCTCAAGCCTTTTCCCGACTACTTTGTAGGTGGAAAAATCATCTAATGACATCTCCGCGTCGCATTTCGTACCGGGGTCAAACCTTTTTTTTAGAAGAAGACTATTGACATCAGTAGGCTTCGACCCTGCTGGGCCCCTACTGTTTGATGACAACTTCTCGAAGAGCGCGTAGAACAATACGCGACGTCATCATCTTGGGCTCGGTCCGTCCGGTTACCGGACGGTCGGACGGCGAGATACCTATTGCTCGCCATGGCAACACATGACAACGACTGGGTAGCACCATATTCCTTGAATAGATTGATGGTCAGACTTCTGAAGTTTTGTAACGACTATCAAAGATCTACGAATGGCAACCGTGACAAGTGACTCTTCATGCTTTCCGAGACGCAACGTATCAATAATTGACTGACCTGTTGGTCTAGTGGTTAGTGACCCTGACTGCTATGCCGAAGGTCGTGTGTTCGATTCCCACCCAGGACAAATGTTTGTGTGATGAGCATAATCATTTCTTCTGTGTCTAGGTGTAATTTATCTATAATATGTATGTATTTGGAAATATATAAGTATGTTTATCAGTTGTCTAGTACTCATAACACAAGCTCTGCTTAGCTTGGGACTAGACGGCATTGTGTGAAAAAAAAAAAAACAATTCAAATTCAAAATCATTTATTTCAAATAGACCAAATGTAGGCACTTTTGAATAGTCAAATGTCGGTCAGTCCAAGAAAAGTGAAGCTAAATTGCACGTTCCAAAGCGTAGATCTCTATGGAGAAGAACGTGCAAGAAACTCCATGGACACTCTTTTAAATCAGATTATGTGTTACATATAATGTTTGTTTACATTATTTCATGTTGCTTCTATTATGTGAGCACAATGTAGATAATAAAATTAAAATTAAAAATATATTAAAAAATAAAAACTGAATTAAGCTACTGGCAGCTAAGAGATGACCAGTCTCAACTGACGGCACCCGTTCACGAGCATGACGCGCAATAACAATAATGTTCTAAATTAACTTATAAAAGTACATATCATTTGAAAAATTCACAAAGGTATTTGCCGGTTTTAATCTCGCACCCTCATGCATAAGAGGTAAGTGCCTTAACCACTGAACCATGACAAATGGTAGACAAAGGACAGGCAGACAAGGAGCCTTTATATTTTAGAAGTATGTTTTATGACACCTACACGATCAAAACCGCTAGCAGAAGCTAGTTAGATATAATTTTATGTCCTTCCTTCCACACGAACGAGTTGTCTTCTATCTCTTGGGTTAAATATCATAACAATTCTGGCATGGCGCAAATGTGTGTCTGGTGTCAGATCAAGCTGATCATCATTATCATTTCAGCCGAAAGACGTCCACTGTTGGACATAGACCTCCCCCAAGTGTCGCCACAATGAACGATCCTCTGCGTCTCGCATCTATCGGATTCTCGCGACCTTCACCAGGTCCTAGGTCCACCTTGTAGGAGGCTAGCCAACGCAACGTCTTCCGGTACGTGCAAATCAAGCTACCGATGAATATTTGATTTCTATAGAACCAGTATAAAATCATCCACATGTGGTTGCGTCACAACCACAGGCTCAGTTGAAAACCAGCGTCAGGCACTAGTTGTTGACAGCGTCATGCTGAACTGGACCTATTTTGGTGCAACCATGAGGCACACAACTACTTTTTTTTTTTTTTTTTGGTTCGTGTATTTGTGTTTTGGCCTTGTGCTGTATGTACCAAATAAATTATTTTTCTTTGTTTCTTTTCTTTTCTTTACTCCCTGCGCATACGTAAACATTACTTGTATTTAGTTGCTTCCACTTAACATTATACTCATGACGACCAAAAAGTTCAGTGTGGGTGACTGGAACTAAAAGTATCTCCGTTTGCGCAGCGCCTAATGTAAGAATAGCTAATAACTCACTATTGCATTGCCATTCGACGTGGCAATACCGTCAGTGATTTGGGATTTTCTCGATTGACAGTGAAACAGACGAAATTTTCGTTGTCAGATTAGTTCTTATAGTTTTTACCATACTTACGAGTATATTTATTTTTTGTTACCTACTTTACATAAACCCACCAACTGGATTTAAACACGGCGGCCAATCTCGACGGAGATAGCCCAAGCACGATATTATATTGCACAAAGTGCGTGCGCAAAATACAGGTCTCAGTTTTTTTCCGGTTGGACCGCAATCTGATACGACCGGTGAGGGATCAGTCGCAAAACCTACAGGTTTTCATGTTTAAAATCAAATTAAAACATTTATGTCCAAAAAGCTAGCTTTTACTTCGGTCAAAGGATAAGCATTGCCATTCAGCGTGGCAGTGCCGCCAGTTTTTTGGGTACATTACCAGTCGATAGCGATGCGGAGGAATTTTTCGACGCCTTACTTTAAATAGCTATTTTTTTTTATTTCTTTAGGTCTGTTATTTTTATTTTGTAAGTTAGTTTTAATTAAGTTAAGTTAAATTGATTGAAGGTTGGTTTTTGGTAAATAAAGAATTTTAAAAGATTTATATTATTAAAAAAAAAAAACATTTATATCAAACTAACTGCCCGGACAGACTTCGTTCCATCAAAAGTTAATAGTATTTTTTTTTTTATTTAATCATCCGTGTGCATTTGTTTGCTGCATTAATTCATGAATCCCCAAGCGACCACCGGTGGCCGCGCATCTATTGTCTTACTATTGTGTCTCTAATTGACGGTATCTGAAGGGTTAAGGAACATACGAAAAAATAAATTCTTATTATTGGTCGAGCCATTCTTGAGTTGTGCGCTTCGCAACATTCATTTTTATAAACCAACTAGCTTTGCCCGCGCGGCTCGCCCCCCCTCTTCCCTAATCTACCCTACTCTACCCTACTCTACCCTACTCTACCCTACTCTACCCTACTCTACCCTACTCTACCCTACTCTACCCTACTCTACCCTACTCTACCCTACTCTACCCTACTCTACCCTACTCTACCCTACTCTACCCTACTCTACCCTACTCTACCCTACTCTACCCTACTCTACCCTACTCTACCCTACTCTACCCTACTCTACCCTACTCTACCCTACTCTACCCTACTCTACCCTACTCTACCCTACTCTACCCTACTCTACCCTACTCTACCCTACTCTACCCTACTCTACCCTACTCTACCCTACTCTACCCTACTCTACCCTACTCTACCCTACTCTACCCTACTCTACCCTACTCTACCCTACTCTACCCTACTCTACCCTACTCTACCCTACTCTACCCTACTACTCTACCCTACCCTACCCTACTCTACCCTACACTACCCTATTTTTTTTCCATAAGAACCTTCTCCTCACAATAACAATCACAACAAAAAAAAAAACAGCCAAATCGGTTAAGCCGTTTTCATGCCATGTCGTGACAACGGAAAACGGGGGTCATTTTTATATATATAGATAGATAACAGGCACTTGAACTGAACTGCCAAAAAGTCAAAGTGTAATCTCACAAACACAGGACATCGCGACCCGATACACTTATCTATAGGTCATACAAATATTTGTAGCGGACAAAAAACAAACCCGTAACACACAACGTAGCAGTCAATCGCTCAACCATTAAACTAACCTAACCGTGCCATTACTCCAAAATCCTAACCTAAAAATGTCAAATCAACCAACAAGTTTTAGTACCCTATATAGAATAGACTGAAGACAAGCATCACACAGTATCAATACAAGCTAAAGGTCACTAAACTCAGAATAAAACTAGCATTATCTGAAAGGCATCTTACAGAAACTGCATCTAAGACTTACAAGTTTATATTGGAAACATCCCAAGACTTTATTTATTCTGAACATCGCCAGTACAATATACTTGCAAATTTTTCGATATGTGCTGTCATTTGAGAGCTATGAATAAAATATCACAGTTTAAGTCGTCCTGTAATTCTGTAATACATTCATGAGACGACTTGGAATCTGTTTTTTGTTTTATTGAAGTTAACAGAAGGCTTTTTGCTACGAAATCGTGTTTTAGTATCGGTATGTGGGTTTCATTGATTGTTTTAAATCTTGTAAAACGGTAAATCTGTTAGTTGTTACTTTGTGTGGTTTTTAGTGATGTTTTTGCATAACATAGCATAGTCAGCCTTTTAATGTTCCTACTATTGAGACTCAGGCCTCCTCTCTAGGAGAGGGAATAGGCAGTAATTCACCACGCGGGCCCAGTGCAGGTTGGTGGATGTCACAAGGCTTCGAATTTTTGGTTCTAAGGTGCACACGTAGGAGGAAACCGTCATCGGTTTCACTCGACCACCACTGCTGCGCAATTTTTTTTGAAAAGTTTAATTTGTATAATAATTTGTATTTCTATTACAGTATACACAAATATTTATAGATTTATTCAAAAGTCTAGTTGACACTTTGAAGGTTGGCTTTCATTTCAATAAATAATAAATGATATTTATTTTACAAATAGGTTTTAAAAAACACTTTTACCTTTTAATTGTTTTTTTCGTCAGATTAAATTAGATGATGCCGGTATTTTCTAGCTAAATACTGTGAGAAGAAACACAGAAACAAAATCAGTGGTCAGTCTCTTTTGAAGTCCATACAGCAAACATGTAATGGTCAGAGATTTGTAAAGTAGATACTATCTAAAATATTTTTGTTTCTTTAACAAAAATCATTTTTTTGGTGACTCGTACATGACAAATAACAATAAAACAATTGTAATAGAACCGCTACTTTTTGGTCAATTTATAGTCGAAATCTATGTGGAGGAATTTTTGACGTTAAATTTTAAGACATTCAGTAAAAATATTTTAAATAAATATTCCTCTAAAAATTAAAAAAAATGGTATTAATTAGTTAATTAGTAGATATTAATCTATCTATACTTATAATAAATCTGTAGAGAGGTCAATTCTGTACATGAAACATATTTCCAAAATAACTATCAGGGGGTGATTAGTGATCGATACTGATGCTAAAAATGCAAACAGTAAAATTTTTGTCTGTCTGTCTGTCTGTCTGTCTGTCTGTCTGTCTGTCTGTCTGTCTGTCTGTATGTTCTTTATAGAAACAAAAACTACTCGATGGATTTTAACGAAACTTGGTACAATCATTCTTCATACTCCTGGGCAGGTTATAGTATACTTTTCATCACGCTACGATCAATAGGAGCAGAGCAGTGAAGGGAAATGTTGGGGAAACGGGAGAAATTACTTCATTTTTTAAGCTTCCGTCGCGTTTGCAGCCTTAATGGTTAAAGCTACACAGAAAACATGTATAACGGAAATGTTTTCCTCAAAATTATATAAAAAATGTCCCACGACAGCATACGTCTATATTTTATGGTTAACTCACAATAACACGTGTAACTCCCGATAGCTTAGCAGTTCTGAGCTTTCTGTTTATTTTTGTCTACTCTTACGTTTATAACACTGAATGTTACTGGCATAAGCAACAGGATCCGCGTACGAAGTCGCTGGCAGAAGCTAGTAATAAATAATATCTACAAATTTTTAAATATATTCAAATCATAACTTTAGTACCTTTATCTGCATCCTAAACCTAAACCAGCATTCTATAAAAAGCTTTCAATCTACCCATGAACCATTGTGTGCAGAATCCATAAGGTCATAAACCATGGAAACTTAGCACACGATAAAACGCTAACTGCGAAAAGCGATATGCGTACCGTACGTATTTCTCACATAAAACATGCCAGATAGAAAACAACACACAGCGTAATTCTAAGTTTTAAGACTCGCCCTGTACCGCATCTTGCCAACTTTGCCGAGAAAATGTAAAGTAAGCATAAATGAGTGTTAAATTTTGCCAAACTGCCACATATAACGTTCAGGGGTCGTAAACAAAAGATAAAACAGTCGTATTTGGGTTGTGTTTGGTTGGTCGACGGGGTTCCCTTTTAACAGATATGAAGAGACGTCAGCGTTTCGTTTATAAGCGTAGGTTAATTTTGTTCGCGCATCTTTATTGCGAATCTGATCTTTTATTTTAAGGATGTTGTTCTTGTCTCTTCCGAAATACTTTGGGAGGCGATAAGACTTAAACTGTTTAAAAATGGTCTGGAAAAAGGATTTTTCTTATCTATAAAACTTAAAAATTAAAACCGGCAAAATGCGAATCGATCTCGCGCCCAAAGGGTTCCATACCATCTTCATCATATAACTTTTTTTTTTAGTGTCACCTATCCCGGTTTTTTTTTTGTTGAAAAATCATGTTTGTTTTATGGAAAACTCATTTAGATCATTATTTTGTTATATTGTTATAACGACCACATAAATACATCATCTATGACAATTTCAACCACCTATCATAGTTTATGAGATACAGCCTGGTAACAAACTGAAGAACAGTGGAGTTTTACCAATTGGGTCTCATTTTTACCTTTTGTTTACGCAACCATAAAATGCATTATTATGGGTAGTACCTAACCTGAAAATGAAAACAGTACCTAAATAAAGTTACTAAAAACACACACCTACAGCTCAAATAGCTGAAAACAATAAAATCTAAACTATATATACTTGACTGTGATATGACTATTGTTTGACTATAATCATCAATATTTTACAAGTCTAACTGCCGCACTCAGAGACGTCATTTTACTTTAATGTCAATTAAAGCAAAACCTAAGGTACTTAACATCATAAAGATATAGACTATTATTCAATGACAAAATTAGTAAATCAGAGATTAGCGTTAATGGGCGTCTCTGAGTGCAGCAGTAATATATATTTTTATAACAAAAGACTTTTTTTAGGTGAGAAAATCATGTAATGACATCTACAACCCTTGGGCGTGGCGGAAGAGCGAGTCAGACTTTTACTGACTAAAAAAATATTTTTGTTCCTTCTATGCCATTATTCTAGGGTAGGGATGCCTCTAGCATAATCCATGTCAGTCCTGTGCGTCTTGTATCCATCGGATTCTAACCAAGTCATCGGTCTACATTATGATAAGGCTTCCAACGCATCCGGTGCGCGAAAGACGCAACTTTTGTTATACAATATGTATTTTAAATTTTATACATGAACTGCACAAAAATTTAGGAGCTAGGGCTATTGTATCAAATTCGTGTATTGTTCTTTTAATAAAAAAAAAAGTGATAATAAAGGAAAAAGGCGAAAAAATTCACAATAACCAGCTCTCTCATTTCCATACTGATCAAACGTCACCCCCTTTTTGACAAGGTTTTTAGAATTTTTCATCAAAGACTGCAAGTTTACCATTAATATTGTTCCTTTTTTAAAAAAACAAGTAAATTTGTTTTTTTTTTTAATTTTAGGAGGCATTTGTTGTTTTTTTTTTATTAATAACTAGCTTCTGCCAGCGACTTCGTACGCGGATCCTGTTGCTTATGCCAGCGACAACGGAGTCGTCAAAATCAAAGATCTGAAACGTCTGGTGTCGAATTCTAAGAGCCTGGAAAACAACGTGATGCGCGAGACGATTCGAGACGTTCCAGATCTCTCCCTTCCACTTACGCGCGTGACAGTGTGTACACACCTTAGATATGGTGCCATAGACAAAAATAAACAGAAAGTTCCGAACTGCTAAGCTATCCAAAATAACTAATACCTATTTTATAAAATAACAACCAAGGAAATCTAAAAATAAATTATTAAACGTAAGAGTAGACTAAAAGTCGCGCTGATGAACACTGTTTGTTAAAATCAATTATTGTCTGTCAATAAGGTCGAACACTCTGAACGTCTATTCGCATCGACAGCCAAATATTGCCGCCGCGAGCCGCGTCGAGCGCGGCGACCGTTACACAAAAATAATCCTTATAGCATGATTCAGTAGGTATTCACGCGCGATGGCTTATTAGCGTATTTCATGTATAATTTTGGTGTTTCTATACCGATTTCTATGATTTTTTCTTTATTGTATAGATAATAATGTTAACTTTTTTTAATTAGGGATGAGTGAGAGTGTTATAAACCTAAGAGTAGACAAAAATAAACAGAAAGCTCCGAACTGCTAAGCTATCGGGAGTTACACGTGTTATTGTTAGTCAACCATAAAAGATAGACATATGATGTCGTGGGATATTTTTTATATAATTTTAAGGAGATCATTTCCGTCATACATGATTTCTGTGTAGCTTTAACCATTAAGGCTGCAAACGCGACGGAAGCTTAAAAAATGGAGTAATTTCTCCCGTTTCCCCAACATTTCCCTTCACTGCTCTGCTCCTATTAATCTTAGCGTGATGAAAAGTATACTATAACCTGCCCAGGAGTATGAAGAATGATTGTACCAAGTTTCGTTAAAATCCATCGCGTAGTTTTTGTTTCTATAAAGAACATACAGACAGACAGACAGACAGACAGACAGACAGACCGACAGACAGACAGACAGACAGACAAAAATTTTACTGTTTGCATTTTTGGCATCAGTATCGATCACTAATCACCCCCTGATAGTTATTTTGGAAATATATTTCATGTACAGAATTGACCTCTCTACAGATTTATTATAAGTATAGATTATCTCAGTTCTGTATTGTAAATTATTTAATTTTTTAGACAACTTTGCCTCACACTAAGTATTACTCCTATTTTGTTGATTGGTTCACAAACTTGTAAACTCACATACACAAGACACCCAGACTCAAAACATCTATTTGTAGGCCATTCAAGTATTAAGTCGGTGCGGGAATCGAAATCGCGACCCACAGAAGAGCAGCCAATTGCTCAACCATGCCGTCATACATATGTATAAAATATAATTACAGCGAAATGACTCCGCTGTAATTGCACATCGTAGTGAAACAATATGGGATGATAATGACATATCTTTGCATACATGGAAAAAGAAAATTGATAAACGATAATTATGTTGACCTCCAGAGCGGCAATTGTCTGTGGTTTTTTGGTATATTCCAAAGATTTCACTTATTTACACAGAAAATAGTAGAACGGTATTAAATCTCAAGAGACAATAAATGGAGGTAGAAAAGAATTGAATGCAGTTCATGGCATTTTAGCCAAACAGACGGCATACAGGTCACACAACACTGCTAATGATTTTTTTTTTTTTTAATTTCTTTATGAACACTAAATTCCTGAGATTCTGTAATGGCGACCACGGGCCGGAAACCGTAGCATTGAAAGGCCTCCTACAAGGTGGGCTGATGACCTGGTAAGGGTTGCGGGAATCCGATGGATGCGAGACGCACAGGACCGTTCATTGTGGCGACACTTGGGGGAGGCCTATGTCCAACAGTGGACGTCTTTCGGCTGAAATGATGAACACTAAATTACAGTGGCGGCCTTAATGCCTTATGGCGACCATTACACGGTCATGCAGGCCTCAATCAATTCTGTCAATCATGAATGATGGTTTTTGTCAATCAGTATAAAACAACGTCAATCATCGCGTCAGATGGTAGGTTTTTCGTCAATCGAAACATTGACTACTAACCTATAGTGGTTTATATGCCATAAAATAGACAACAGCAAAACAATGATATTTTTCAGCAATTTATCTTGAAGAAACATTAAACAATAAAAAAGCAATTGAGGCTGACACCAAAGTGTCAGCGCTATTTGTTAAAAACTACGAACAGCCAACAAAGTATTACTCGATGAATATTTTTCACAAGTTTTCGTTTGAAAATATTAAAAGTTTTAAACAAGCTCAGTTCTATCGAACCGAACTATGAGGGAGGGCATTGTTGAATTCGTGTAATAAAAAACTGGACAAGCGCAAGTCGGACGGGCACACTGAAAGTTCCGTATAAACTTACCTACATAAATAATTCTATTCCCGAATGGAGTCTGGAAGATTTTTTCGAGTCGCAAAAAAAAAACTGTATTTGTGACGTACCAACAACTTTACTGTTTTCAGATTTATTCCTATACCTGTGCTATAAGACCTAACTTTATGCTAAAATTCGAGATTCTGAGCCAACGGGAAGTACCCTATAAATTTTGATTCCATTGAGAGTGTCGAAATATACGTATTTTTTGCGACACAAACAGCTGCATTACTTTTTTAGTCACTATAGTAGTTTGACTTTTTCACAGCCTTTATTGAGTATACTTTTTAATTTTAACTCGATACTTCCACGCGTTCCCGAGATAAAATGTCTTGACAAACAGTCAGATGGGCAACGAAGTGATCCGATAAAGGTTTTCGTTTGTTTTCCTTTTGAGCGGGGAACCCTAAATATAAAATATGCTTGGGGAACTTTCAGTCGGCAATAATCCAATTATGAGAGGCAATATTACTTATCGAAGAATCACTTTATTGTACATTATTGTTGAACTTTATTGGGCGAGTTCCGAAATTACATTATGTCTTTTAAGCTTAGGCATTAAAATGGTGTTTGGTTGATATATATGTATTTGATGAAATTTGTGGCTGCCTCGTTTTTTAACCGACTTCGAAAAGGAGGAGGTTCTATGTTCGGCTGAATGTATGTTTTTTTTTTGTATGTATGTTCACCGATATATCGGTCAATTGTGGACCGATTTCGAATTTTTTATTTTTGATTGAAAGGTTATGCTTCCAAATTGGTCCCATAGAAATATTGTTATGATCTGATCATGAACTTCGAAGATATGGAACAGAACTCCTCATAGAATCATAGCAGAATTGTCGTAACAAGTAAAATTGCTTTGTTTATACGTGTAGTCGATGACTGACTGAAAGAAAAGGGGGAGAGGAAAGGGGGAGGGGGTAAATTCATGTAATATTTACCGTATTTGGGATTATAAGAATCGTTATGAGATGCACTCTGGCTATAAGGTAATTTATGTTTAGCTGAAGGGTAGGTACTTTTTAGTGGTGCTACCATAACTAAAAAGGGAAAAATAAAAAACTTTTTACAAAAAAAAAATTAAACCGACTTCAAAAAGCACAAAATAACTTTAATTTCGGAAGTCGGTGTTAAATAACGAAGAGACAAGATTAGGAATCTATTATAGAAACACCGACTTCCGAAATTAAAGTTATTTTGTGCTTTTTGAAGTCGGTTTAATTTTTTTTTGTAAAAAGTTTTGTTAGTGTTACAGTTGAGTTTTGATTGAGTTCAAATAGGGTGTCGTAAGAGGCAATTATAGTGTGTCCCACACCGAAGAATTGGCGACATTATTCTTTGTGTATTGGAGCAACAAACCTGCTTGCTGAGAGTGGCAATTACGGAAAACCACTTGAAAAGCACAACCAAGAAGGAATATAATAAAGAATAATAATATTCTACAACACAATGCCGTCTAGTCTAAAGCCTCTGCTTAGCTTGTTATTAGTACTAGATAACAATGATGATATACCTACTTATGTATATATTTCTAAATATATACATCAACATCATCATTTCAGCCGATACACGTCCACTGTTGGACATAGGCCTCCCCCAAGCGTCGCCATAACGAGTGTTCCTGTGCGTCTCGCATCCATCGGTTTCCCGCAACCTTCACCAGGTCATCAGTCCACCTTGTTGGAGGCCTTCCAACGTTCCTTCTTCCGGTACGCATTCGCCACTCCAGAACCTTTTGGCCCCAGCGGCCATCTGTTCTGCGAGCAATGTGCCCTGCCCATTGGCACTTTGGCAATTCTTTGTGCTATGCCGGCAACTTTAGTTCTCCTGCGGAGGTCTTCATTTTTTATTCGATCACGCAAGGAAACCCCAAGCAAAGTCCTTTCCATTGCTCTTTGGGTGACTTTAAGGTGGTGCATCACGACTCACATTTTCACTGTTTTTCATACAACCGCTCATAACTGATTATGACGTTATTACAAACTTTTCATTAGATATTTTGGAAACACAGTATCTTGTGGATATTATCTAGGTTTCTAAAGAAACCAATTTCTAAATTTGTGTAAAACTAATCCAGTAAAAACCTCTGAAAATGTCCTATTTTGTATGAACTTTGACACTTCATAATTTGCCTAAAAATTTAAAAAGTCAAAAAAGTAAGTAATCCTCTAGAGACCTTGCAAATTTTATTAAGATTCTAAATGATGACAACTTTTTCCAAAAACTTTTAAGGGTTTAAAAAAAACAGCTATTTCCTGGAGCAAGTTTTGTAAAATTTACGAGTAAATCTCGGAATTACCGAATACTAACAGAGTTTCCAGGCGTTATCTCTTTTTTTGCGTCGCCTTTTCGTCAAACATCGCGTTGGATTGCATTAGATTAAGTAACAAGCTTTTAAATCATTTTCGATGTTTACGATAAGCTAGTGGAGAAGGACTCTCTTAAGCCTTCGGATAAGGCCCATTGTGAGCAACCAAAACAAATGATCGTGCTCAACACAGAAACATTTGTCCATGGTGAGAATCCTATATAATGGGCTAGTTGCCTAAAAAAATTTAATTAGTCCGTCTTTTAGATTATTCGTAAATTAAACCAAAAATTACAAAGATATAGCCCATTAAAGTTACGTGTAACGTCACGCCGTGCTACATTTTTTCGCACGGGGTGACGTCACACGTAACTTTAATGAGCTGTATCTTTGTTATTTTTTGTTTAATCTAAAAAAGAAAAAATACGTGTCCAATATTTTTTTATAATCTAAAACACGGACTAAATAAAATGTAGTAATTTTGACCCAGGAAACTACCCTATTATTGCTACCCCATTAAAAAATAATGCAGCATTGGAAGGCCTCACACAACGTGAACCGATGACTGCTAAAAGTCGCGTGAACCTGATGGAAGCGAGACACACAGGATTGGTTGTGGTTGTGACACATTGAAGAGTCTTATACTAGCAGAAGACGTCTATTGGCTGATCATATGTAACCTCTTACCATTGAAATTGGGGTTATTTTTGGCAATCTCTGAAAATATTAATTAATACTGTTGTAGGTCGTGGTTTCGAACTCAGCCAGGTGCATTACTTTATGTAATTTATTTCATCACCACTGCTCTCAAAACAGTGAAGGAAAATATCGTGAGGAAACCGACAGGTCTTAGAACCAAAAATTCGATTCAGCCGTTGCCGCGTTGGTACCTGCACTGGGCCCGCGTGTTGGATTACAGCTCATTCCCTCTCCTAGAGAGAGGAGGCTTGAGTCCCAGCAGTGGAAACATTAAAAAAGTTGACTACGCAATGCTATTGTAAATATTCCCGGTACAGCAAAAATATGTCCATGACAGACTCTGAAACTGGCATCGAGAGCGTAGCTGCAGGAAAAAACTAGTATTCAATATGTTAACAAGCCTTTTTCTCACAGTTCCTCTGCGCCATTTTAGCCCAAAGCAATTAACACTGATAATACAATATACACACTATTCTTTATACACTAAAGTCTACATTCCTGTACGCATAGCTTTTCTGTAAGTACCGATAAATCCCCAAAACTTCAATACAGAGGAATTTCTAGCTTTTATGTTCTACTGAATGTTCTTCGAAATTTTATCATAAAAGTATATTTATTGAGTTAGAAAATTATCAGTTTATTGGTTTTATGATACAAAGTTTGCTAACGATATAATTTATACTCGGCTGGCCCATAAGGATCATAATGGTTTTTTGTCTGATATAGTGGATAGCTTTTTTAATAATGATCAATGGGCGAGGAGAATAAATGTCGCTGTACAGAAAGTTTGCGGCTACTGTACCCGTCCAATTAGTAAGCTGAGAAAAATGGATTATCCTGCAGTTTGTAGCATCCCCAAGCTTTGCTTGTTTTTGATTATACAGCTTCATATTTTTGCATGACGAAATACGATATAAACACGGATGAAAATTTTCCAAAATTAATTATGCTCTTCGGTTTAGCTTTTAATTTAATTAGCATGGTTCTTAAGATTTCGATTTTCAGTCCCCGTTTTATATAGTCAACATTATTTTTTTATTTTCTTTATCTCATTTCTCCCGACGATCTCGTGAAAGCTGAGAAAGATAGTATACAACCAGTATATAATTATAATCGTCACTGCTTTCAAAATGATGACTTCTAATAGAACCAGAAATGCTAAGACATGTGACATCCACCAATCCGCACTACGCCCGCGTGGTGAATTACGGTCCATTAGCTCCCAAAGAGAGAAGGTCTGTGACCCAGCAGTTGGAGCATTATGAAACTAATTATGTTTATTTTCTGGCTTTTTAGTCTACTACAAGGCAATGGCATCCCTTTTATCTTTCCAAAGATTTTGACCAATTTGTGCAAGTGCAGACCAATATTTCAATCTGTAGATGTCACTTTCTTTTTTAAATTGTTATAATGTAGTGCTTGACTGCGATCCCACTTAATAGTAAGGAGAGATGCAATCGTTGATGATGAAAGGCACTAATTTATGATCCTATTCACTCTAGCCTTGAAGACCCCTAAATTATAATAAGATACAATTATTCTAATTCTTCAATGTACGCGGTATAAACGACGAACTCAAACTCGTCTCAACATATAGTTTGACATTCTTTTTCTTTTCTAAACATCGTCTAAATCAACCAATCAAGAACTCCTTTTTGTAAAGTCCAAAGGAAAATTCCCGACAACACATTCTAGCAATTACTCCTAACTCTTACCATATACAGCCGTTAGATAATAAATCTTTATGTAAAAATACCCTCCATTTTATGTGTCGTTACGATCTTATGTTACAGTTTTCCCTTTTAAGGGTTGGGGTTGAAGATCTAAGGGACGAAGAGGCAAAGTGGTATATGAAAAAAGTCGGTCAAGTGAGTTAAATATGCTCACTGAATAGATTCTGTTCTGTTAGTCTCGGGGCGGTGCGTGGTGCGTAAAACTTAGATATTTAGAAGCTGTGTTTACCATACTTTGTGCAGTGTTATGTGAAAGGAATTAGGGTTTTTGTGTTGACTTTGTAGCCTTTCGTTCACACTCTGTTAGTTAAATATTATTTGTTTAATATTCTGTTTACTTTACTCTTTACACCATGAAACTTAAATACAACAAGCAACATAAGAAAAAAAAAATGCAATAAATCAATAAAAATAATTAAATATGTTATATTTATTAATATTGTTATTAAATTGTAATAAAAATATTTCTATGATAAGAGACAGAGTAGTTTGTTTTAACTCTCCTTCTGGCAAACTAGGAAGTAATTCGGGCTTTGAAACTGCTATCAAAAACTACAGAAAATAATATATTTATACGAATTGAACTAAAAATCATTTGCCGATAACTTCCCCCGTTCTGGATGGAACGAGAGGAAGTAAACCTTTACTAACGGAAATCTACCCGTGTTTCTCCAAAAGCCCTCTGCGTTCCAAGATTGCGGTGGCCCTTTCAAACATTTTCACTGCCCTATAATCAAATGTCCTTATTTCTATAGTTTTTTGTATTTTAAACAAGAAGCATATCAAACTGACAATGAAAAATATCTTAGTATACATACATATTTGATCTCTGACTGTTTCATCATCATCATTATTTTGAACCGAAAGTCGTCCATTGTTGGATACACGTATCACCAGAACAAACGGCTTGTGCGTCTCGTATTCATCAGGTTCCCACAATCCTTTCGAGGTCATCGGTCTACTTTGTAGAAGGCCTTCCATCGCTGTGTCTTCCGCTCCGTGGTCGCCACTCCAAAACTCTTAGACTGCAAAAAACCTAAAAAGAAAACAATATTATTTGCATACACAAAAAAGAAACATACATTCAAATGGCAACTTATCAAACAGCCATTTGACAATACAACAGCCATGCGTCACAAATATAGTTGATATTACAACGCAAACTTTAGTGAATTTCCCGCTACAATGGTTTTATATAGCCTGTTACATACACTCGGCTTTCCAGCTTAGGGCTTTTATGGGAAGCTCATAAAAATGATAGATCACTATGCGGTGGCTCTTTACATAGTAAGGTAGGCATTCCCCTTTTATCGTATTTCGCTTAGTACTATATTGGATGTTCGAATTCGGGGAAGGTATAGCTTTAATGTTGCGTGACAGAATTTTGATGGTGAATTGCGGTCGGAAAAAGATTAATGTTGCAGCATCTAGATAATAATAATATTGTAAGTATATGCCCACCCGACAAATGATCATGTCCTGTTATACTGGGATCGGTATATCACCAATGGGTAATGTCATGGTCGAACGATTAACGCACTGTACAATGATAATCGAGCAGTATATAGCATTAGTAGAGCTGTGGTGATCCAGTGGTAGGGGCCCCGACTTACAAGATGTAGATCATAGATTCAAACTCAGGCAAGCGTATTACTCTATGTAATTTGTTCCATCACCACTGCTAAAACGGTCAAGGAAAACATCGTGAGAAAATCGTCATGTCTTAGAACCAAAACTTCGAAAACATGTGACATCCACAATACACATAGAGCCGGCGTGGTATTACGTAGATTACAGCCCATTCCCTCTCCTAGGGACTCTTTTTATATTATGCTATACCCCTTCGCGCAATGGGGGGTATTATTATTACGTAGATCACAAAAAAAAAAAAACTTTTTCTGGTTTTTTCTAGGAAAATTAAAGATATAGAAACTCACATTTTCGGCCAAAAATAATTGTACAAACGTGTGTACAAAAAGACAATTAAGCGTTTTTCAAGGTCATTCAAGTTGTACAGACGTATGTACAATCGGCGCTCGAGGGGACATTCTATATTGATAGTCTGCGATAGCACACAATTACCCTAAGGTCAAAACAAATTGCGATTTCTGCTACATTTAACACGACGTATAGTTTTTTTTATGAGATCTAGTTTTGAAGTCTATCAATTGTTCATATTGGTTTTTATATGCCCTGCATTATAGTCACGGAGTTATTTTTGTCAGTATTTTGCTCTAGCTTTATATTGCCAAGTTTCACTTTACCATTTTTTATTGTTTTTCACATGCATTGTGTCTCTGAGTACTGTTATAGTCTCTTGTTCAACAAGTACTCCATGTTTTTCATTTTATTTTTGCATCAATTAATATAAAATCTCATAGAGAATCTAGTTTCAACAATTTACAAAGAGTTGGAACATATGCAAACAAGAGTGAAAAAGAACTGATGTGTTAACGAAACCGTGGCTCTGTTTACTTTTAATTAACAAACAGTTTGCGAAACTATTTTTGTTTTTTTGTTTGAATTTACCTCTGGCAAGCTTTGAGCACATGCTGTTGAGTGGTATAATATAATATTATGGAGATGTGCTTTAAAATATGACTTAATGTAATGCAAATATGGGTTATATTATTAATAAATTAATGTTCTTGTCTTAGTAAATTTACTAAAAAAGGCATAATTATATTGAAAACATAATTATAAATGTTATGAATGACAGAATAATGACTCAACATTTGCATACAATATGCTTAGGCATAAAGTAAATCATGTCTTAACATTATTTCTGATTTTGAGAAATTCTAAATTTCAAATGCTTAAATCAAAAATTAGGGGAAAATTTTCACTAAGGCAGGGCGCATACGTGTATCTTGTATCTGTGCTACCGGGTAACATTGGATTTTTATAATAGGTCTTTACCTATGAAATTGCCGTTCTGCAGTACTGGCCATTTCAAATCAAAATATTTTTTGTTTGGCTAAGAATTCTAATTGCAAATTAATTTTATTTTAAAATGGATTTGTTTTTCCAAAAGTAGTCATTTGTTTATTGATTAGTGTTACATTTTCATTGCATTTCAATCTTTTTCGTCATCATGGATACGTTAAAAAATCGAGTAATTATGGAATATGAGTGCCGTCGTGGCAGCAATGCAGCACAAGCGGCACGCAATATCAACGACGTTTACGGAGCTAACACTACAAACCAACGCACCACCTGTTATTGGTTTGCTCGCTTCCGTTCTGGAAATTTCGACCTGAAAAATGAACCTCGCGGTCGTCATAATACTTTGGTCGACAGTGACGAATTAAAGGCGATTGTGAAAGCTGATGATACACAATCTACGGCTGAATTAGCAACAGCTTTCGACGTTAGCGTCAAAACAATATTGGTCAATTTGCGTCAAATTGGCAAGGTAAAAAAGCTTGACAAATGGGTGCCCCACGAACTCAATGATCGCCAGCGCGAAGTACGCGTCGAGACGTGCCTTACACTGCTCAACAGACAGACAAATGAAGGAATTTTGAACCGCATTGTTATCTGCGATGAAAAATGGATTCTGTTTGATAACCGCAAGCGCTCAACAAGTTGGTTGGATCCTGGTTCAGCACCTAAACAATGCCCTAAACGAAAACTTACCCCTAGAAAAGTGATGGTCACTGTTTGGTGGTCTAGCGCCGGTGTGATTTATCACAGCTTCTTACCAAATGGGGTGAGCATTACTACAGATGTGTACTATGAAGAACTGAACACAATGATGGAGAAGCTGGCACATCTTCAACCAGCATTGGTCAATCGCTCGTCTCCGCTGCTTCTGCACGACAACGCGCGACCTCATACTGCACAGCAGACGGTCTCCAAGTTGCAAGAACTGGGGTTGGAAGCTCTCCGTCATCCGCCCTACTCATCAGACCTTGCGCCTACAGACTACTACTTTTTCCAGAATTTGGATAACTTCTTGGCGGGAAAAAAATTCAATACCCGAGAGGCAGTACAAAATGCCTTTGAAGAATTTGTTGCCTCCCGTCCAGCTGATTTCTTTAAGAAGGGCATCAATAAACTGCCACTGCGTTGGCAAAGATGCATTGATTGCATGGGTGATTACTTCGATTCATACAAATAAAAAATACATGAAAAAAAATCGATTAAATTTTTTCATACAAAACGGCAATTTCATAGGTAAAGACCTGATATAGCCAGCATAAAATCGTTCACTCCCTGCGCATACGTTATTTTTTTATGTCCTCCAGTTGCTTCCACTTAACTCATACTCATGATGACCAAAAAGTAGGTACTCGGTGTTAGTAAGTGGAACAAAAAGTGTCTTAATTTGCGCAGCACCTGAACAATTCGAAATAATAATAAATAATAATAATAATAATTTTTGTAATTTTATACTTTTTACTCTAGCAGCCTGAAGATTAATCATAGATTTCCTTTGCATTCGTAACTGTACGTCCAGAACGTTATTGGCCACCAAACCTTAAATTTTAAATTCATTTAAAATGTAGGGTGGTGTTAAATTGTGGTGAGTCCCGATACATTTTGCCTTATGGCATGCAAAATCATTTAATTAATTTAACACATTGCACAGGTTGCTACACATTGCTATATCTACTTAACATTTTAAACAATTGAGACATAACATTTTAGATAATATAACAACCTAGAATTATTACGTCTAGAATTCAGATTACATCTAAGGTTAAGCATAAGATAATAATCATCAATGGTATTAAAAAAATATTATTCAAATAATAAAAATACAAAAATTGATTTCAATATGACTGATGTTCTTGACGAAAATCAAAGTTAACTGATGTGCGAATGTGGTAACAGAAACTTTTCAGTATAAATCCTGTCCTAAGTACAAATACTTCAAACATGTTGGAGATCGACAGCGAAGCAATGTGGAGTATGCAGGCTCCAACTGAATCCATTAGCTGCTGCAAAATGCACGATTATTCGTCCGAAGTGCATTTGAACGGTAGGCTTTCATGCGCCGTGCGGTCCGGTTTGCTCTGTATCTTGTCTGAATTTATCCTGTTCCAAATTCTTTTACTCGTCATTATTGGCACTGTCTTCTCTTGGCACAATGTAACCAATATAACATGTTTAAAATATTTTGTACGAGATCATTGTTTTTTTTTTTAATTTGAGAAAACATTCAGTGACTTCTTCCGTTGTAGGGCGGATCGGGAGGGCGTTTCAGACTTTTACTGACTAAAATCACACCTATGTTCCTTCTTTGGGGACAGACCACCGGATTTTCTTTTAGATGAAACCGATGACTCCAGTAGGCTTCGGCCCTGATGGAGCCTTACGGTATTGCTGACATCGCTTTGAGGCGCGCGTGAAACACTTCGCGCCTTCGACGATTTGGGTTCGTTCCAGGTGGTTATCGGGCGGACGGCAAGCTAACCACAGCTCGTTGTCAATAACCCCATGACTATATCTACGAGACCAGCTTTTGATTATGAAAAAGTTTATCCGTAGACAGAACCCACTTTGATTTTTTTGGCGGTGAGAGCAAAGTTCAGCGCCTGACTTTTACTGATTAAAAACCCGCTCCTGTTCCTTCGTTGCCTTTTGTACCGGGGACGAATATTCCTTTCAGAAAAGAACTTATATCAGTCGCCATGACAACAAAGAGGAAAAACACCCTCGATAGTGACAATATAAGTGTAACAAGCTGTAACTGTCAATTTGCTGGTTCGAGGTGCAATTGAGTTGGAGGACATGACTTGACATGTCCTTAGTATTATAGCAATAATAATCGCTCGTATATTTTGGCTATTAGCCCTCATACAGCCAGAGTACGCGGTAATTATGCTATAAGTACCCAATTACCATAATTGAGCTTGATTTGCTAGCGGATATTACGAGTATCATTAATTGGATTGTCGATCATTCTTGTTTCTAGAGGATTTGGGGCTAGCATTTCCGAATTCATAATTGAAATCATTTCTTTTTTTACAAGCTTTCTGGTGTTTCAGTTTTTTTTTCTTTGGTGAGCAGAGATGCAATCGTTAATTGTGAGGCATAATCATTTATGACTAGCTTAGCTAAGCTCTAGCCTTGAAGAATTATATTGAAGAACATTTTCTACAAACAAAATTGTCACAGAGTTTAATGTCCTCCGAAAGGGCTGGACCGATTTTTTTTTTGCATGATACTCGTAGATCTGAGAATAGGTCGTGGGTTATTATTTATCCTCCTGCTCCCATCCTCTATTGTATTCTTTGATAATTAATTTATAAGGTAGAACATTTTAACATTAGTGCAAACTAGTCCATATCTTGATATTGCTGGGCATCCCTCCATTCCTTCCAAAAGTCACGAACTTCCGCTTCTTTATCCAGTTCTTAAGATATATTATCTCGATCACCATCTTCTTTCTGGTCTGCCGTGGCTCCGTATTGCTCTGTTAGGACACCAATCTTGTGGTTTTATGGGCCCACAGTTCATCAAGAATGCGGTAGACAAGCCCTGCTCAATCCCATTTGAGTTGGCAGCGGTTTTTTTTTTGAGTCATCTCAACGTATTTCATTTCGGTAGTAATTAACCTAACCTACTTCTGACCTATTTCCGTAAAAAAAAAAATATACATATATACATTAAAAAAAAAATATATATATATAATAAAAAAAACTACTGAAAAAGAAACACTATTTACAGCATATTGTAGTTAAGTTATTGATATTTAAGGTTATTAATATATATTATATAGAATTAATTATAGTTAAGTCTAGAGCTGGGGGGCCATTTGATGGGGGGCGGAGGGTTGTGTATGTGTTGAAGGTTGGGAGTTTCCCCAATTTTTTATGCGTGTATGGCTCGTTGCTGCTTGAGTTTCGCATCGGGTTGGTGGCCTCTCAGCTCTGAAATTCTGACGGGACTTGTTATAGTTACTGGAAGGTGCTCTGGAGTGACGCCACTTGCACGTGGAGTTGCCCAGAAGCAAACAATGTAAAATCAAAAAAGAGCACGGACGCCATGTCTGTGGTTTAAATGTAAGGCAGGAGTGCGGTTTTAGTCAGTAGGAGTCTGACACTGCCCAGACTGGCTCGTATGTGAGGCAGCCTGGCCGTCCATGAGGATTTCCCACTCCTGCTGAACAAAAAAAAACCTACTTCTGACTGAGCTCATATATTCCCATTTCGCATTATTAAGCAGAACATAAGCATAATCGGCCTTGTAATGTTCCCACTGCTGGGAGTCAGGCCTCCTCTCTAGGAGAGGGGATGGGCCATATCCAGCACACGGGCCCAGTGCGGCATGGTAAATTTTTAGTTTTAGAACATACCGGTTAGTAGCACGTAAACATACCTCACGATGCTTTGCGTCACCATTTTGAGAGCAGAGGTGATGAAATATATTACACAAAGTAATGCACGAAGTAATGCTCACATTATTGCTTACTTGTAATTTGTATGTAGAAAATACCAATAAATTATTATCAAAGAAGCCTCTGAACCGCAATGTACTCTCGTAAAATATATTTGGTACACCAAAATACCTCGCGTGGAGTAATGTGAAAACTTTAGCCATAGTACCGCCATCACGAAGGAAAGCAATAGGTTATCAAGGAAGTTTACTAATTTAATGTTAAACAACTATGTACTGGCCATGTTAGGTATATCTTTTGTAATTATTTTGACAGTGTTTGTCAATAGGTTTGTTCTAAAATTACATTACCACTGAACGGGATATATAAAATCTTTGCGTGAAGTAGTAGTGTCACAGAGACGTCAGGTCCAGGCATCTGTCAAAACGCTTATGTTAGTGACATTAGTCAGACATAAACGTCAACGTCAAACTTTAGAAGTCACGTTATGTTTTCAAAGTAAAAAATCTGATGGCTAAGTGGCGCCAACTGGTGGTTTGAATTTTTCTAAGCAGCCTTATTTGTGCTTTTTCTCTATTGTGTTGAGTTTTGCCTGCAGTTTAACCAGGTTTGCATTTGGTTAGATAGCAATAACTTACGTTACAGAATATTCGAGGTCATGCTCTTTTTTTTTTATTAAACTTTATGCACTAGTACATAGTACAATGGTTGACTTAATGCCTTAGGCATTTTCTACTAGAGTTTTTTTTTTAATTTATACAAACTAGTGCTTGTCTGCGATCCTACCTAATGGTAAGCAGTAATGCAATTGTTGATGGTGCACTACTTTATTAAAAGAGCCTATTCACTCTATCTCATATGGGGCCTGCTAATAAATAATAATCTTTATTTATCTTTCACACAATATTGTTACTTGTTAAGCCACATTTAAAACTTAAACAGAAATAATTATGCTAATTACTAACGAATAACTATGAGTATACACTGCGCTCCAAAACGCAAATCGTTGATGTGGCTCAAAAGGCTGCCCAACTTAAATGAGACCAGGCAGGACATGTCTGCCGCATGCCCAACGAGCTGTGGGCGCGTAAAACGCTGGATTGGTGCCCGGACACAGCAACGCGGGGCCGAGGCAGACCACGAAGGAGATGGCGGGACGACCTGGAGGGCTTCCTTAAGAATTGGAATGAGAAGGCGAGGAACCATGATCGTTGAAAGGAGTGGAGGGAGGCCTTTGCCCAGCAGTGGGACAATATGGGCTAATTATAATAATAATATAATAACTATGATTATAACTAATTTATCAATATTTAAGGACAGAAAAATTAACTTTAAACCTTGAATTGCCCGAGCTCGGTTTATAAAATCTGTGTTTTGGAAATGTAAGTACATTATATATTTTGTTAATTAGAGCCATGCGGTAGTGTAAAGTCCCACATACCTCCGTTGAAAAGGGAGAATCCTCAGACCAGATGGGTGTTACGTCTGATACGGGTAACGTCTCGAGAGATGATTATTCGGACTATGTATGTGTTTAAATTGCGCGGAGAACTGTAATTGCGCGATGCAGGATGTCGTAGTTATTCTTAGTTAATATGAGATCTATAAGTATTTGATTCTGGATCGGCGACCGCTTACCGGAAGACCCAGCGTCACAAGGCCTCCTACAAAGTTGACCGATGACCTGGTGAAGGTTGCGGGAATTCGATGAATGCGGGATGCACAGTATCATTCATTGTGGTGACACTTGGGGGAGGCATATGTCCAACAGTGGACGTCTATCGGCTGAAATAATGATGATGATGTTACCTATATTATTACATATTATATGCCATAGATGTCGCTACATTGTGTGAGGAGTGATATGAAAGATAAGAGAGTTGGTGATAGTATGACGGGTGACAGGACAGAATGGAAGAAAAAAAAAACGTGTTGCGCCGGCCCCAAGTAATATGGGATAAAGGCAGGAAGAAGAAGATGTTGCTACAGATACTTCCTTTGAAAAAAAGTAAAAAAAAAACATTAATCCGTTTACGTTTGATATTTTTATTTGCGAAATTTTTAAGTGCTTCTGCGAAAATCAAGTGGTCTTCTTGAAATTTTATAGTAGCAATAATATAATATTTCATAAAAATATCTACAAGCATATATAAAATATTCTGCAGAAGTAGCGAAAACCAAAAGTTCATGAAAAACTATCTCTATTTCATATATGATAATAAATTGGACGACTAAATCTACAATTCGTTCTAGAAAACAAAGGAAAACTCAGTGTAAAAGTTTTAATAAAACAGGGTACAGGGTACTTCGGAGATCTCCCAAAGAGACCATGAAGCCTTATAAGTTGAAAGCATCGTAGTGTTTTAGCGTTTTAACGCTGGGAGCACACCGGCTACTTTTTGTTATAGCTAACTAGCGACTTTGTATCTTGTAAATTGAAGATGTGTGCCAACTCTAATAACCTTAGAGTCACTGCACACGGCCTACGAGCCACAACCACAAAATGCTTCCACCAGCATATTTCCTGTAGGTTTTATACATTTTATATGGACTCGCCACACACGGTTGACGCTGGAAGCCGCCACACGCTACAAATCGCTGCTGCTCACTTCTTGTGGCCCGCACTAGACACACACCACTCTCGCATTTAAACCTTCTTCTTCAGAGTCCATTATACTACTGCGCACATGGGTTAAAAAAAAATAGAATTGTTGTGGCTTGTGGCGGCGTTTGTGCGGTGACACTTAAAGTTCGTGGAAGTATGTAACAGACTGGTAATACCTCCTCTGAAGGCTCGGAACCAAAAACATGACGATTCGATACCGGAATTTTTGAAAATTCAATATTATTTACTACGCTTTATTTGATTGATATTAAATTAGGTAAAGATCTTTATTTTAATCTAACAGTTTTAATACGAAACTGTAAAACGTTATAAGATACTTCTTCATAATTTTGTTCTAAGAAGGAAATAATCTTTGTAAACAGCTTCTGGTATTAGTTCCACTTATACAATACAACAGAGCTGTGATATTATTTTTCAGGCCGAATAACGAAACGGAGAGAAAACAAAACCAACATTTACTTGAACCATTTCTGAAAACTACATAGGTATTTATGTGTAGACACGAGATAAATAAGAAAAGTTTCAGCCCTGAAAAGATTATCTTGTCTGCAAGCTTGATGGAAGAGGTAGGCAGGTGACTGTTTCATCTTGTGGTGGTTTTATTCATACTGTTTGTGTAGGTTAAGGTTAAACTAACTCCCGACACGTGTAAGGCAGTGTAACGATACCAGCACGTGTTTTAAAATACCTTGTATTTAGATAAATAACTAAGCTTATTCATTCTATATCCATAGGTATATACAACCTTATTTTTGGTATATGCGAAACCTGAAACATCTGTCTAGTATTTCATGAAAAGAATCCATTTACAAAATTTCAAAACTGTATAATAAAAAATCACAAAGTTATAAGCCAGTTATGGTGCCTGATTGGCGACATAAATACATGGTTACCGGACCACCCGGGTGACTAAGGGGTGGTTTTGCTTCCGCACCCACCTATTCACTAGCACCTAATGCCTGCTATGACTTGTCGTGACCTGTGATGTGCTTGGTGTCGGTGGTATCCAACTCGTGACATTCTTAAAAAATTTTGGGAAAAAAAATATAGGTACATAGCATGGTGTAAAAACTATTAGAATCATCTAAACAAACTATATTCAGTTTTCACATATACTAAAAATATTTTTGTGTAGAGAATAGCGGAATGATTTTCTTATTTTCGATATTTACAATCTGCCTTATGAAGAACTTATTTACATTTTTTGGATAAATGCTCTAATACGAGAATGGATAAAGTGAGACATGAGTATATTAGAGGAAGTTCGAAAGTGGCGCCAGTGACTGTAAAGTTGAAATGTAATCGGTTGTCTTGGTATGGTCATTTGAAGAAGTTTTCATCCCTAAAGCGCATATTACTAAAAAAGTTCTAAGTATACGTGTAGATGGATGGAGAGGGAGAGGAAGGTCGAAGTAAAGATGAATTTATTGTGTGAGGAGTGATATGAAATAAAAGAGATTAGTGATAGTTTGGCGGGTTCTTCCTGCCCTTGTCTCATCTTATTTGGGGTCGGCGCACACATTTTTTTCTTCCATTCTACTCTGTTACTCGTCATGCTATCACTAAATTTATTTTCTTTCATGTCACTCTTTACACAATCCATCCATCTTTTCTTTGGCCTTTCTCTCTCTCTCCACCTATCCACATGTATACTCATAACTCTTTTAGTAACATGCATCTCATCCCTTCTCTCAAAAGATTGCGACAGATGAGTCAAGAAAAACATGGAACAATATAATTACACTAGCACCAAGATTCGGTTCATACGTGACTTGAAAGCCGAGATGAAAGCACTCGAAGTCGCGCAGTCTTCGTCAACTGTTACCATAGTAACCTTACGAAGGTTTTGAGAGATGGTTAAAGCCTCTCGATATGTTATTTGTAAGGTTTGTTATTACGTCGCGTTTAGACTATGTAACATATTACATAACTTGTGTTAATAACACGTCAACATTATGTAACCTCGTTATTCAAAATTGCATCATAAAACAATATTGTACACATTACAATAACAATGCAATATAACAATGTTATAATTATAAACATTGTCGTTTGTTGTTCTTCAGTGCTATTTGTAGGTATATAATATTGTTGTACATATCCACCCAGGACAAATGTTTATGTGATGAGCATGATCATTTGTACTGTGTCTGGGTGTAATTTATCTATAATATGTATTATTAGTATTTAGAAATAAATAAGTAGATATTTTTATCAGTTGTTTAGTACCCATAACACAAGCTCTGCTTAGCTTGGGACCAGACAGCGTTGTGTGATAGTTGTGGAATATTATTATATCTATAGCTTGTTTTATAACATTCAGTGTCCACATTATCTGAAACATGTTATATAACAATGTTGTATAACATGTTATGTTATATAGTCTGTTCGCACCTTTAGAAGATATTGGAAACGTTTTATTGAAAACTGTTTGTATAAAAATAACAATATTTTACTACATAATTGTAATTTAAGACTTATTGAAGTTGATTTTCATGGGAAAACTAGCTAGAAAAGTATCTTTATTAGTAGTATAGTTTGTTTTTAGGATTCCATACCTTAGTACTGGTTGCGTCATCATCATCATCATCAGCTGGGACTTAGGGCTCCTCTTCAGGAGAGGGAATGGGCCGTAATCCACCACGTGGGCCGAGTGCGGGTTAATGAATGTCACATGTCCTTTGAATTTTTGGTTCTAAGACATGCCGGTTTCCTCACGATGTTTTCCTTCAACGTTTCGAGAACATTGGTAATGAAGTAAATTACACAAAGTAACGCGCCTGGCAGGGTTTGAACAACTCGTAAGACGGAGCCATTACCACTCAGCCACCACTGCGCTCTGGTCTCACTGCTCACTGGTTTCGTATCGGCAAAAAATCCCTCGTAACTTCACTTAGTTGTCCGCCTGTCAAGAGCCCTATTCTCAGGAATGTGTGGAGATATTAAGCTGAAATTAATATTAAATCAAAAACTCTGGTCTACCACCCTTTAGAGTAGAGAAAACATCAAACTTCTTAGTAAACACAATTCAAAGGTGAGTTCGCACGGTGCTAGGTGAGGACACGGTGGAGCACACAGTTGAGGTGTGCCCTGCTTGGGCGGAGCAACGCCGTGCCCTCGTGGGGGCGATCGGCGGCGGAGACCTCTCGCGCCGGGCCTTGGTTCAGGCCATGGTCCGGAGCGAGGAGGAGTGGCAGGCGGTCGCCTCCTTCTGCGAAGCAGTAATGCTAGCAAAGGAGGAGGCAGACCGCATCAGGCAACGGCGCCCCCGCCGCCGCCGCCGGGATTCCGATCCCGATTTCCGGCCACCGTAGACGCGGGCTCGCGGACGGCGAGCCATGGGTAACTCGCTGTCCGATCGTCCGGTAACTGGCCGGACCGAGCCAAGGCGTCGACGGCGCGCACTGTTCCCGCGCGCCTCAAGAAGTTGTCAGCAACAGGAGGGGCCCATCTGGGTCGAAGCCTACCGGGGTCGGGGTTATCCGAAAGGAAACTAGAGCCCCGGTATGAAGGCTAGAAGGAACGGCGCGGGGTTTTTAGTCAGTAAGACTCTGACACTGTCCCCCGCTCCACCCAAGAGCGGGTTTCGTCAATGATGATTTTCCCCGTCGAGAGAAAAAAAAAAAAAAAAACGGTGCTAGGTGCGCGAGTTCGACTTACACATAGCCGGTTTTATCAATAGAGTTTTACACTTTGGAGACATAAACATAGAATTAAATTAATACTTCTGACAGGCACTTTTAATTTGCCACGTAACTTAAAAGTGCGTGTAAATTTTTTGACTATAGTAAATAATGCTTTCAGTTCAAATACTCAAAGCATTTCCTGGAAAAATCAGAGCATGCCATACCATTATCATACGGGCGTAGCCGCTGGCTGCAGCTAGTAACATAGTAAGCTATATATGTTATATGTATAGTTTATAATAGGAGCAAATACTAAATTTACACGGGCAGGGCTACAAGCCCAAGTTATTTATAAAGATCTTGAAATAATGTCAGCTTCAAATAAATATTTTGTATATTTATTCGTTTCAGGTTAAGATTAAATTGTTAAACCTAAGTTGAACTTGGCGAATACTGACAAATGCTTGCACTGACTGGAAAGGTCCACTCAAATCTGTATGATTCTTTCTTCAAAAGACCGTCTCAGACAAATCTGCATGGTTCTCATGTGATTTGACCATTACATATTTACTGTATGGACTTTAAAAGAGACCTGAACCCCTTTTTATGGTGGGTAAAAATCATCCAATGACATCCCCCGCTCTTGGGCGGAGCGAGAGATAGTGTCAGACTCTTACAGACTAAAAACCCACCCCATTTCTTCTAGCCTTCATACCGGGGCTTGAGCTCCCTTTCAGATAACCTTGGCCCCAGTAGGTTTTAACCCGGCTGGGCTCCTCCTGTTGCTTGAGGCACGCGGGAACAGTGCGCGCCGTCGACGTCTTGGGCTTGATCCGGACAGTTACCGGACGGTCGGACAGTGAGAGACTTTGACTTTGTTTCTGTGTTTTTTCTCAGGGTTGTCAGCTAGGAACCACCGGCCTCTAGTTCCAGTTCCACTACCTTAAAATGACAAAAAAAGACGTTTAAAAGTATTTTTATAAAAACTATTTGCAAAATAAATATCATTTATAAAATGGATTGTTTTTTTTTGGTACTCAATTCCTCGACCAAAATTCACAGGAAAAATCTTTTTTAGAAAAATATCCAACCGTACACTTTCAAACACTGCTGTCGGCATTCATTATACACGCTTAACTGAACTTTTGGCTCAATCGAATCGTGTGAATCTTCAATACACTTCGGGTCAAGAGACCCACAAAATTTTCAGTGTAAATATTATATGAAAATTTTTGGCTTCTTATTATAAAACCATGCACGTTATGCCGCGTGTAAAAATTATGACGAATACGTTGTGAGCTATATTTTCTTTTTTAAATCTCGAATAGTCTTTCGAATTCGATGATGGTTAATTCATCGTGCGTACGGCTAAGGACTAGAATTTACTGCCGTGTTTCCTGGTAGCTACAACCGTGTTTCTTTAAGCCAGAAGTAAATTAGATATTGTGTAAATTAGATTGTGTCTCAAGACGAAAGTCAGTGATGACATATGGCTCCGAAACGTGGTCGCTTGCAATGGGCCTTATAAGAAGACTCAATGTCACCCAAAGGGCGATGGAAAGGGCTATGCTCGGAGTTTCCCTGCGTGATCGCATCAGAAATGAAGATATCCGCTGGAGAACCAAGGTTGCCAACGTAGCTCGAAGAGTCGCCAAATTTAAGTGGCAATGGGCAGGGCACATTGCACGCAGAACAGATGGTCGATGGGGACGAAAGGTTCTGGAATGGCGACCACGTGCTGGAAGACGCAGCGCTGGAAGGCCTCCAGCAAGGTGGACCGACGACCTGGTCAGGGTCGCGGAAATCCGATGGATGCGTGACGCACAGGACTGGTCGTTGTGGCGACGCTTCGGGGAGGCCTATGTCCAGCAGTGGACGTCTTTCGGCTGATATGATGATGATGAAATTAGATATTTCTAAGTAAGCGTACTCCATTGTCGAACACATCGTCGCCATTCCATCAATCAAGTTTGTGAATAAGTGCGAGCCTATCAATATTAGTAATAAAAAAATAATTTCAATAGACATAAACCCGTTACGCCGTAGATATATTATGGTGCATAACCGTAGGCGCAAACAAAGTGCATTCTCTCTCCTATGTTCTTTTAGAATACAGGAGTAGGGCCAACGACTTTACGTGCTTTCCGAGATATGTGGGTATCAAATGATCAACTTCAGTCCAGAACGCAAAAAGTCACTGAAAGACACAGGTGAGTTTACAGTAAAAGTCTAGCACGTCCTATCTTACTACCATAGAGCGGAAGAAGTCAATGGATAATTTCACACATATAAAAAAAAAAATGAGATAAACCACATGGAAAATCTAGTCTAGCTTGAATATTCCAAGTATTTTTTCATTACATTGGTCAAACAACATTGTTTTTGTATGTAATTGAAAAAGAATGGTGTGAACTGTCGAAGTATAAAAAAACAAAGAGCTTATTGTGGATACAATGAATTTGCTGGCAAATCATGGTGGGTTTTGTACATAGCAATTAACATTTATCAATTCTGTATGAATGATTTTTTTTTTGGTTTGTTATTTTACAATTTGATAGATTTTTACAAACTCTAATACTCTAGTTTTTATAAACTCTAAAACTTTAATATAACTCGTAAGTTTTGACATAAATATTTACTTTGTGAATAATTATATTTTTAGTAGACTAGAGCAGGTCAAGTCATAAGATAGTTTGTCACCCAAAAAAAGGTAACCTACAGAATTCATTGACACGTACTAAATACCACTATGTTTTGGCTCCCGCATAGAGGAGAGTGCCTTAAAAAGTGTCCCTATATCGCTTCCTTTATTTACACTCGACTAGGCATTTAGCTCAGCCATCTCTTAGCCAGTCAAAGAATAAATTTAAAAAATAAAATAATGCAGAAGTGAAACTTATGTAGATCACTAAAGCAAAGTATGATTTGTATTTTGTAACGTGATCTGCACATGACTAAAAATAACTTGAAGCTAAGAGTAAGGGTGCTAAAGGTGTTTTTAATATCTCGCGGATATCCCCACGCATGCGGGATTGCACAGTGAGCAATCCCGCAGCGGAGTGCCGCGGCGTGTGGGGAGACCGCATCAAAATAATTACTTCTATGAAATACTAGTTTGCGGGGGTTACGCATGCTAAGCAAATCCGCGTGCGTGATGAAATCTGCACGATATTAAAAACACCCTTACTCTGCTTTATACCTCTTAATGAAATTTGGTACGAGGGGTTGTAGAAGGCAGACAGGCGAAAGGTACTACTATAAAGGTACTCAGCTGTATTCAGCTGAGTACCTTTATAGTAGGACTGTTGACTGTAAGCCGATTTTATCATAAGGCTGGGCATTACATGACCGTTTTCACGTGTCACTATTTTTAACACCTCGCGAACTTGTATGACCTTGAAAAATGCTTAAGAGTTGTAATGTAAAATTTGTTTGGCCAAAAATGTTGGTCTCTGTATCTTCGTTTTTTTAAAGTCTACCCAAAACAATTTTTTTTTTGGATTTCAGTAAAAACGCGCAATTACGACCGTAAAAATAATAATAATACCCCTATATAATAATAAAAATATTCCACAACTATCACACAACGCCGTCTAGTCCCAAGCTAAGCAGAACTTGTGTTATGAGTACTAGACAACTGATAATTGAACTAATATATTTCTAAATACATACATAATTGTTATAGATAAATTGCACCTAGACATAGAACAAATGATTATGCTCATCACACAAACGTTTGTCCTGAGTGGGAATCGAACCCACGACCTCCGGCATAGCAGTCAGGGCTACTAACCACTAGACCAACAGGCCAGTCAAGACCAAGTCCAATGCAATACCAATATTTATGCGCGAAGGAGTCCAAAATGTTTGGTCTATCTGACTCTGTACATAATATTGATTCATAAAATTTTAACATCGTGTATTATAGAAAACAGCATTACCTTTCATGTGCTAGTAAATATTTTTATTTGGAACTGTTTCTGGAATGTCCTAAGCAACTGCTTAATTCACCTATGGGCTAATCCAGTACTGAGGCTAGACAGATAGATTGATTAGTTTAGCAACCCAATTGATGCCCCTATTAGTACTCACTGCCACCTACGAGCATCTGTAACAGGCACATTGCCGATTCAGAAGTAAGAAAGCATGTCTTAATGATGATACTGCGGCTTATAAAATTAAATTTATTATTCGAACTAGAAATTTTGTAGAACAAAAGAGTGAGGAAGCAATCGCGATGACCACTATTCTTATACTGAGTATCTACTATGAGCTCTTAACGCGATCTATTTGACGACCTAAACTGAGCTGTAAAAGGAATGGAGCTGTGTAGGATGTAAAGCTTCATTCCTCTTTCTCACTCGCATGCGTGGTATTTACACACATCATTGCTAAGGCTCCTGAATGCTCGACTAAAATCTATTAGTGAAACGAGGTATTAAGAGGGTCCTTCTCCACTCGCTTATCGTAAACATCGAAAATGGTTTAAAAGCTTGTTACTTCATTTAATGCAATCCAACGCGATGTTTGACGAAAAGGCAACGCAAAAAAAGAGAGATAACGCCTGGAAACTCTGTTAGTATTCGGTAATTCCGAGATTTACTCGAAAATTTCACAAAACTTGCTCCAGGAAATAGCTCTTTTTTTTAAACCCTTAAAAGTTTTTGGAAAATGTTGTTGTCATTTAGAATCTTAATAAAATTTGCAAGGTCCCTAGAGGATAACCTTTTTAACTTTTTTAATTTTTAGGCAAATTATGAAGTGTCAAAGTTCATACAAAATAGGACATTTTCAGAGGTTTTTACTGGATTAGTTTTACACAAATTTAGAAATTGGTTTTTTTAGAAACCTAGATAATATCCACAAGATACTGTGTTTCCAAAATATCTAATGAAAAATGTGTAATAACGTCATAATCAACTATGAGCGGTTGTATGAAAAACAGTGAAAATGTGAGTCATGATGCACCACCTTAATGCAAGAATAAGTATTAGCTAGAACTACATTTGACACACGTGTAACACGCCTGATTTGTACATATAACGATGTCGCGTGGCGTATATCAAGTGTAACTCTACAAGCCTATTTTCTATATAAAATGTATGGAAACCGACGCGCACAGATAGGCGTATGTGGCACACGTGTGAGCAGTGTAGTTCTACCTTTAGTGCACTATTTGTTTATGATTTCACCGTACAGCAGATATACGTTTTGATCTCAGCAGAAAGGTATAACATCAAACTGTAGATTCACTGACACCTCCAAACCAGAACGCTGCATCACTACTTGATGGCTGGAAAAGCCCTAAAGACAAGTTGTATTTACCTTTGAACCAAAGGTCTCGCATCTACCCTCATCTTGCGTGACGTACCCCACATCCCACGCTTGTTTATTACGATTTTCCAAAACATTACACACCTCGATCTCTTGTTTGTAAAAAGGAACGACGCGCTTCTAACGTCCTGTTACTAGTGTGAGGAAGTGGGCGTACTAGCTTGATTGATAGCATCAAAACTGTTAACCTTCATACTTGTGGTAAGTAGCCATAAGTAGAAAAATTTAAAGCATCGCAAAATCGTTGCTGTACGTCTTTAGACGTTGAAACGTGTGAGTTTTGTGACGAATTTAGAAAAATAAGTTAACGTCATCCAAAAACTACTTACTTTATAGCAGACAGACACAAACGTAGATTTTGTAGGCCTCTGTTATCTACTACTCTTAGTAGATAAAGCCATCACCATAAATTATCATTTCAGCTGAAGGGCGTCTACTGTTGGACACAGGTGTCCCTCAAGTGTCACCACAACGAACGGTCCTCATCTTGCATCCATCAAACTCCCACGACCCTCACCAGATCATCAATCCAGATTGTGGGAGACCTTCCTACACTGCGTCTTCCGATATGTGGTCGCCACTCCGAAATCTGTCTCAACGACTATTTGCCCTCCCCACCTCCTCTTAAGTTTGGTTCTCTACTTAATAGATTAGGTACCTTTAGCCAAACGAGTTCCATTGTCAAGCGAAAGACTTGACAAACGTTAGTCTGTCAATAGAAAAATAGAGCATATTATACTCCTTAACTTCAGAGCAAAAGTCTCCCTTCTACTCTTTTCCTACTCTATGCAGCACAGCAGTGACGTCACGTGACGTACCCCACATCCCACGCTTGTTTATCACGATTATCCAAAACATTACGCCCCTCGATCTCTTGTTCGTAAAAAGGAATGACGCGATATCTCTTTCCTTAACGTTGAGTCGTCTTACCGTCGCGTCGTGTTGATCTAAGAAGGCACTCTCTGACATTTTTTATGGAGTTTTCTTCATTGAGTATTGGTGGAAGTGTATTGAAATTTTCAAGGGCTGTTGTACCTCTGTGGTTATTTTAGGTGTTTTGGGAAGCACTTTAATCATTTTTAGTATCATATATTAAAACAAAAAAAAAAACTATAGCTATTCTCAGGACAGTCCGTCTTTGGTTAGTAGCCTAAGTTACTCCTAGTAACATCAGCTATTCGTAAGAAGACCCGTCAAAATCGGTCTTACCATTTAGGAGATGTCCACCCCCTCTGAAATTAGGTACCGTCCCTGTGGGTATACAAAAAGTAGTTTGAGTTGCTCATCACATCACATTACCTATGGAAGTCCCGTTTAATTTTGTTTAATAGTTTCGAAAATTTATCCCATAATTTTAAATCACGTTCTCGTGGGAAAATGGTGGTGAAAGTGATATTAAAGAAAAAAGAGTTGATGATAGCGTGACGAGTGAGAGGACAGAATGGAAGAAAAAAACGTGTTGCGCCGACCCCAAATAAAACGGGATAAGGTCAAGAAGCAGAAGAAGTTCTCGTGGGAAAATGAAAACTTACTCTTTGTAAGTCAAAATCAGTCCAGCCCTTTTGGAGATCCCCGAGAACTATTATTTTAAATATTTGTCTAGAGATGGTGACTGTTGCCAAGAAAGTTGCAAACCACAGAAATAAAAATAAATAGTAGCGAAGTTTAAAAAAATAACATTGTGTATTTCTCACGGCTGTGCTAAAAACTGTTTATTTCAGTAATATTTCCAGAAAGATGTGTAATAATTATAGCGTCAGACGCTGGTATTTCGATAAACTTTAAGTGACGAGTGACAGAGCAAACATAATAATGTAAAGGCAAGTCAAGTCACTTGTCGGTGTCATCAAAAGCTTCTTAAAGATCACGTCATATTGTGGGCACTGTGGGCAGTAATAATCTGCTGCAGTATAAATAAGGGTTGTTATTGCTAAATGTCCTCTATGACCGGTCGTTTAGAGGGCTTCGTGCAACAGTGAGACTAGATTTGTAGGATGATATAGTTTCATGGTTTTTACTTACCACCTGCGCTTGACAAATATTACGTCCTACTCATCTATATATATAAAAATCAATGCCAATTTTCGTTGTTATTTTATAACTCAAGAACAGGCTCACCTATCCAAACCAAATTTTTAGGCTTTGTTCGGACTATTTAGCAGACGGTTTATGTGAAGTTTGGTAAGGTAGAGTAGGGTAGAGTAAGGTAGAGTAGTGTAAAGTAGAGTAGTGTAGAGTAGTGTAGAGTAGTGTAGAGTAGAGTAGAGTAGTATAGAGTAGTGTAGAGTAGAGTAGTGTAGAGTAGAGTAATGTAGAGTAGAGTAGTGTAGAGTAGAGTAGTGTAGAGTAGTGCAGAGTAGAGTAGTGTAGAGTAGAGTAGTGTAGAGTAGAGTAGTGTAGAGTAGTGTAGAGTGGTGTAGAGTAGAGTAGGGTAGAGTAGGGAAGAGCAGGAGCGAAGCCGTGCGGGCAAAAGCTAGTCTATATATATAAAAATCAATGCCAATTTTCGTTGTTATTTTATAACTCAAGAACAGGCTCACCTATCCAAACCAAATTTTTAGGCTTTGTTCGGACTATTTAGTAGATGGTTTATGTGAAGTTTAGTAGGGTAGAGTAGGGTAGAGTAGGGAAGAGCGGGAGCGAAGCCGTGCGGGCAAAAGCTAGTAAATAATAAAATAAAAACTCTTTTATTTCTTGCAATATCAAAAACAAAGTAAGTATAATTAAATTTAATCCTATTTATTTTAGGATTTGATGAAACTTGGTACTGGAGTGTCTTGTCCTGTCAGTCAAGTCCTGGAATTGCACATAGGATAGACATGTGTGCGTGGCTCAAACAAATAATTGGAAACTATTTGATATTTAAAATCATGATAAACAACCATGTAGCGCCCACTCCTATCAAGATCGGAGACTCTACACTCGAAGTTGTGGAAGATTACGTCTACCTCGGACAGACAGTCCAGCTAGGTAGGTCGAACTTCGAGAAAGAGGTCAACCGTCGAATCCAACTCGGCTGGGCAGCGTTCGGGAAGCTACGCGGTGTCTTCTCGTCCAACATACCACAGTGTCTCAAGACAAAAGTCTATGATCAGTGCGTGTTGCGAGTGATGACATATGGCTCCAAAACGTGGTCGCTCACAATGGGCCTCATCAGAAGGCTTAAAGTCACCCAAAGGGCAATGGAAAGGGCTATGCTCGGGGTTACCTTGCGTGATCGAATCAAAAATGAAGACATCCGCAGGAGAACTAAGGTTGCCGACATAGCGCAAAGAATTGCCAAACTTAAGTGGCAATGGGCAGGGCACATTGCTCGCAGAACAGATGGCCGTTGGGGCCGAAAGGTTCTGGAGTGGCGACCGCGTACCGGAAGACGCAACGTTGGAAGGCCTCCAACAAGGTGGTCTGATGACCTAGTGAGGATTGCGGGAAGCCGATGGATGCGAGACGCGCAGGAGCGTTCGTTGTGGCGACGCTTGGGGGAGGCCTATGTCCAGCAGTGGACGTGTATCGGCTGAAATGATGATTTGATATTTGGCTGTTGCAGAGTGTCTTAGGAAAATATTTCTAGGTTAAAGTGACTCGTCTTTTGAAAAGAAGGTTTTCACAGTACTTAATATTCCTTGGCATATCTTAGCACGCACACACGCACGCACGCACACACGCACGCACGCACGCACGCACATAATATGATTTAAAAGAGTGTCCATGGAGTTTCTTGCACGTTCTTCTCCATAGAGATCTACGCTTTGGAACGTGCAATTTAGCTTCACTTTTCTTGGACTGACCGACATTTGACTATTCAAAAGTGCCTACATTTGGTCTATTTGAAATAAATGATTTTGAATTTGAATTTGAATTTGCACGAAATTACAGTTTGTGGGACACAAACACCAAATATTCGATTTTCGAATTTTGATTCATGCGGAAGCAACTCTTCACAGATCAATCCATGACGCCATTGCACTTGCGGGATACACATTAAAACATTATACCACAATCGAAAGGGGATAGCTCAGTCCCTCTTACTCAAAAGGTATGTGCAGGAAAGAGATGGATATATGAAATGCAACAACTGGCCAAAAAATAATATGAATCTATTGCACATAGAAACAGCGTAACCAATACTTTTTATTCCGAGGGATAATTCGCTACTATCGCACGGGCTACGCGACTGAAGAGCAGTGGAGGCCACGTGGTAATTGCTCCGACTTACGAGTTTGTAGGCCGTGAGTTCAAACCCAGCCAGACGCATTACTTCGTGTAATTTATTTTCTCATCACTGTTCTCAAAAACGGTGAAAGAAAACATTGTGGACTGAACACTTAGACTGGAAATAAAAATTCAAAGATATGTGATATCCACCAACCCGCACGTTTTTCTTTAATTTTTGTTTTTTATGGTGGGCAAAAATCATCTTATAACAACCCCCGCTCTTGGGTGGAGCGGGAGATAGTGTCAGACTCTTACTGACCAAAAACCCACCCCGTTCCTTCTAGCCTCTTCGTACCGGGGCTCGAGTTTCCTTTCGGATAACCCTGGCCCCAGTAGGCTTCGACACAGCTGGGCCCCTCCTGTTGGCGGATTACAGCTCATACCCTCTCCTTGAGAGGAGTCTTGAGTCCCAGCAGTGGAAATCTTAAAAACCTGATTATGCTACGTGATCAGCAGCTGGTATCATTATATTTACATATAAGACTACAGAAAATCTTGTAATCCTTCCTCTCTAAATTAGCAATTCATAAACAACTCAACGTAATTTCCTTCTGTCAGCCTGCCAACATAACATATTCATACGGCAGCCTAATCAATCAAACATTCAAAAGAAAACCGTACGAAGGCCGAAGAAATCAAATTTCCGTCGACGTCCCGACGCACCACTTATTGGTCAAGCCATAGACCATGGAACCTTTTTGCCGGTAGTGAATAACGTTATTATCAATAATATTTAGTCGTGTCAAAAGAAGAACAGGTCGGCCACCGACTACCTGTAGGCGAACCATTCAGTAAAACCTGCTGAAAATCGGCCTAGTGCCAGAAATGACGCAAAATTGCCTAGAATGGCGTAAAAGTATCCTGAGGGCTGACCCCAAATAGGGAACAAGCCAAGAAGTTGATTTATTGATTTATTCACGTATATTGAACACTTAGATTTTTTTGTGTGAAAATCATTAAAAAACTTCTCCAACTGTGGACGGAGCGAGAAAGAGTGTTAGAATTTTACAGGCTAAAATTCACCCATGATCCTCCAGTTGCCCTTTGCGTTCTAGGGCTGACTGTTTCGAATAATCATGCAGCTCTGAACAATATCTGAAAAACAATTTTACCGCATCAATCGTTTTAGTCGCACTATCAAAGGAAAACCTTTGGTTACTGTCAATAAATTTTAATTAAAAGAAACCGATCAAGTGTGAATCGGACCTGAACAGGGACGGTTCTAAATTGTAAACCGAGTAACTTAAACTTTTATTTAATTTAAATATTGCTATTTGCTAACCGAAGAAGACGCCCAGACATCGGAAGTCGCAGGGGTTTTCCAGCCACCGTAGCCGCGGGTTTGCAAACAACAAGCAAGGAATATAATAATAATAATAATAATAATAAATTATTTATTGACACAAAACATTTCACACATAAATGAAATTCCCTGGCTCCTGCGCTAGTTATTAACTGTATTACAGGAGCCAGTGTATTCCCCATATAGTTATTACAGATTTGTCATATATAAAGTTAAAAAAAAGACATATGTAAGTATATAAAAATTATTCAAAAATAAAAGAAAAACTATTAAAGTGAAAAACATGTCATGTTAAATAATTATTAAAAACTTTGGTCAATGAAATATTACACATGTATCACAATTCAATAATTGTTAAAATTATAATTTTAAAATATATATATTGTTAGAATCCAAAATTATGTCAAAAAGAAAAAAAAAGAAAATTAAAATCAATGTCCAAAATTCTAATCCACAGAATAAGATCATAATAAAATTAAAACCCAAAAACAAAATCAATATCCAAAATAAAATCAAAAATTAAAATCCAAAATAATATGTATAATATATAAAACAATGTAAAAATAAATAAAATAAATTAGACTAAAAATTCAAATAAAACGCCTCTTATTGTTTTTTCAGTGTCATCATTTTGTGAGGTGTAATTGTGTATTCTACTTAGCCAAGTTCAGTAAGTTTTCAGTACCTTCATAGTCAAGATCTTTCAACCACGCAAGGAGGGCCCTTTTCAGCTGGTGGTGGTTAAACTTCCTTGTTTTTATTATTTGGTTTAATGCGTTGTAGAAACGCGGTGCCATTGCTGAATAGTGTTTTTGGGCAAAGCGAGTTCTGACACGGGGGACGGGACAGGTAATCACTCTTTTGGTCTCATCAAGTGGAAGTGTTGGTATGGTGTGCCTGTGGTACCTCCTAATTGTTTCCATGACATATAGTTTCCTTACTGACAACACCTCGGCCTTAGCATAGACTGAGGTGGTGGGATGCCTATAAGGCAGGTACATAAGCACTTTGAGTACCGCCCGTTGGGCTCTTTCTGCAGCGATAAGGAGGGTTTTACAAGCACCACCCCATGCGCATATGCAGTACCTAATTAAACATTCACACAGGGCTCTATATGTTTGGATCAGAAGTCGAAAATTGGCTACAGCACGTAGGTTTTTAAAAATGTATATCATTCTTCTAATCCTCCCAACCAGAGCTGCTATGTGGATGTTCCAGGCAACCCTCTCGTCCAGTAACACTCCCAAGTATTTGATACTCTCAACACGAGAAAGCACTGGGCAATTACAGTTAGAGTGTTCTAGGGTGCGGTTGCATGGGTATGTGTGTATCTTCAGCGTGAGGCCAGCTCCAGCTTTGGTTGCTGCTGTTTTGGTGAAACAGATGTATTTTGTTTTGTTGGGATTAAGTGAGAGAAGACTGTTTTCAAGCCACTTGGTTACGGAGGCTAATCCTGTCTCAGCCAACTGGAAAACTCGCTCCCAAGTCTCACCATGGAACAATAGGACTGTGTCGTCTGCAAACATGAAAATGTCTTGTCCCGGCAAGGCGCCACACAGCTCATTAACGTAGATCAGAAAAAGCGTTGGGGCCAGTGTGCTACCTTGCGGAACGCCGACACCACATGCTGCATCGTCACTATCGTGCCCTTCAACCCGTACTTGCTGAGACCTGCCTGATAAATAGTTTCTGAACCATTCCAGAACCAGACCCCTTATTCCAACATTTTCAAGCCTGGCAAGCAACAAAGGCACCGACACTGTATCAAAGGCCTTCTGTAAATCAAGGAAAACTCCCATGCATCTTTCACCTTTGTCTAGTGATGATGTTAGGGCCGTTGTGAATGCAAGAACCGCATCTTCCGTCGACTTTCCCACCCTGAAACCATATTGCCCACTGTGCAACAGCCCATTATCCTCCAGGTAACTAATCAATCTCTTATTCACGACTTTTTCAAGTATCTTTGAGAGAGATGACAGGAGTGATATCGGCCTATAATTGGACGGAGTCTCTTTTGGGCCTGACTTGTGAATTGGGCATACAACAGCTCTCTTGAGCATTGCCGGAAATATTCCCTTCTCAATACTGAGGTTACACATATGCGCGATAGGAGCCGCTAGGTACATAATGTTCTGTTTTAGGATATTCGTTGGTATATTGTCCCATCCTGGGGCACTTTGCGTCCTGAGTCCAAGAACAACGTTTCTCACCTCAATGGGATCTGTTGGTGCCAGCGACATAGATTTCAAAGGCTGGCTAGATGCCTTTGTTTGCGCTACAAGCTCGTCTTCGCTTACATTCATTTGTTTTAGTATTTGATCAGCAAGTTTTCTCCCTACTGATGTAAAATATGTATTAACTTTGTTTAGAGAATCCACAGGCGAATCGCCGATATCCAAAAGCTCCTTTGCGGTAACTTTATCAGTTTTGGTATTACATATCTCTTTCATTATTTTCCATGTCTCTTTTAAGTTTCCTTGGTTCTCAGTAAGTTTTTCCTGATAGTATTTGATTTTAAGTTTCCTAATTATGTTATTACACGAGTTCCTGTAGCGAACATATTTTTCTTTCAGTTGTGTGTCGTTTGGCATTTCTTTAACTTGTTTGTGTAATTTGTCTCTTTTCCGTATGCACCTAACTACGCCGTAAGTAATCCATGGTTTCAGCGGTTGATAACGTTTTGACGAGTTTTTCACCTTTGTGTTTTTTTCTATTATATCTAAAAGTCTCGTTACAACAGTGTCACAAACATTGTTGGGGCATTCAGATTCATATAAATCCTGCCATTTTTCATTACTTAGTGCCTCCTTGACCGCATCATGGTTGATAATAGTTTTTAGGTGTGGTGTGTTTCTATTTTTGACTTGGGCGTTGCCAATATAAAGCAGAATAGGCGAGTGGTCGGTAAGTTGCTGTTCAAAAACTATGGTCTTCCATTCCCTAGCACTTTTGACCATAAAGTGGTCAAGACATGCGGTACACCTGGTAGGTTTAGTGATACCCTGCCTGAGCCCAAACATAGCGAGCAAGTTTAAATATTCCGAAACAGACCCTTTTGTGGAGTCTAGGGTATCAATGTTTATGTCTCCTGTGAAGACTATATTTGGTGTCGTAATATTTTGGAAGACTTGTTCCAGCGAAGCCATATATTTACAACAGTTCCTAAAGCAAGGAGGGCGATATGAGCAGACAATTGTGTATTCTGTGTCAATGGTAATTATGAGACAGTTGCCTTCCGAAAATTCTGGCTCTCTGGAAGAGGCCTTTATGTCATTTTGGACGTATACCACAACCCCGTCATTTTGGTTTAAACTCTTATGCGTCCAGTACACGTTATAGTTGCAGATGCCAGGAGGAGGATTGTTCGCGTTTGTCCAGCACTCAGTCAAAACTATAATATCGATTGGCATGTTTAGAGCAGATAAAAAAGCCAAAAATAGGTCTATATTACGATTAATACTTCTTATGTTTAGAGTTAAGATTAATAGGGAATTCCGATTGTTACAATTATATTTAAGAATTTGCGGGCATAATTTTGAGTCACTTAGTACGGTGCAATCAACTAGATCTGAGTTTTCTACTTCTAGGCTAATAAACTCATTAATGTTATCGAATTTTAAATGAAAAATAATACCGGTACATCTCATTTGGCATATAGAAGATAATTCCGAACGAATCACAAGTCAACAGGGCAGGTTCCAGACAAAAATTCATGATTATTTCAAATTTAATCTTCATTTTTTGTAGAAGGAATGGTTGGTGATTCTGTTTATAGATATGGCGTGTGTACAATAGGTGTTGTGGGTGTGGGTTAGATGGCTGTTTAAATTTGTGGATGTATAACTTATTTAACAAAAACTTACAATCATGCAAATAAAACATTGTGGTAAAAATAAAGTAGCAATAAGTAATAGAAAACCTTGCGATAGAGAATACAGTAGGCGCTAGTCAAATTGTTTGCTTCAATTTTAATTTTTCAAGATCGTGGTGGTCTACAATTTTGCTAGCAGTTTCACCTTCCTTTCTTCGAATGTAAATGTTTCCGTGTGCCGACCAGCAGTAGGCGTACTTGTGTAATTTAGCGAATTCCCGTGCCTGGTAGAAAACTTTTTTAGTTTTAGTAGTTAGACATTCAGCGAGGTAAATAGGCGTCTTTCCTGGTAAATGTATATGTGAGCTGTTAAGTTTGTTACCTGCATTGTTTTTATTGTAGATTTTCACATTATTCATGAGGTTTTCTTTTGTTAAAACACTGTTAAAATCTACAATAACAGTGCCTCGGATTTCCGGACTTTTGCTTGTGAGTCGATAGATGTCTCTGATGTCTGCAACGGTAATTGGTGTTGACATTGCGTCGCCGATAGTTTTTACTATTTCTACCAGATCTTGCTTAGTCTCACGCTGATTTTTTGGCAAGTTTCGAATTTCGATACTAGCGGACTTTGTGCACTTTTCCAAGTATTCAACTTTGTTTTCGAGTGATCTGACATATTCGTGAGAATTTTGTACCTCTACCTCCACGCAGTGAATTTTTTTCAAAAGTTCATCGTACTTGTCACTGTAAAATTGCAAATCGGTGCGTAGTTCCGTGTTTAAAGATTTGAGTTCCTCTAAATTACTTTGCAATTTGTGGAATTTCTCATTTTGTTCCTGCTTAAGTTCCGCGAACATAGAAATAATCTCCTCTTTAAATGACTTGAGTTCGGCCGAAAATTCTGCGTTGTGCTTGCGTTTGTTGTTGCGAAGGGTAACTCCCGTAGTCTTTGCCGACTGGCCACTTATTTCAAAGGCACTACTGGTGTTGGGCTCAGACGAGCAAGGTAAGGCAAGTTCACTATTTGTAGTGGTTTTAGGTGGAGTACGTTTTACGGACATTTTTGGGTAAGGTTTAATCGAATATTACTCGAAACGTCGTTGTGAACAATGTGGTGCTTAATTCAGTACGGTTACCCTATTATTATTAAGCTTGTAAATAATCAAGTAATCAGGTACTTATGTATGTTTGTACTTCTCGCTACAAATGATTGTTGCTCATTCAAAACAAATGTGACTCACCTGTTGCGCTCGCGCACAGGTATCGTACCGCCGCACGTCTTCGTATTCTTTATAATTGAGACAGTGCGTTACTCGAACCTACCCGATCCTCGCACTTGAGTATCCGAAGTGCGCCGAAGGACGGTCGTTCACCCGGTACGTAGCTGTGTAATTGACCCGAAGCGGATGACAGGTATAAATCAGACGTGAAAACGATTTTTTAAATTCGTCTTTTCTTTGCGACTTCTTGATGGATCCAGGAAACAGTTTTAACACTATGTAGCCTGTTCAACTGGCAACACAACAATATATGATTTAGCACCAGTACGTAACTTTTAGTACCAATTTTTGAATTAAATATTAGACAGCTAACAGAACTACTTGTTGCCACTCGCGCGGTGCGGGGGGTACCATAGAATATTTCGACGTTTGACTATTCGGCAAGAACCCAAGCCCGAGTCCATGGCGCGTAATGTTCTACGCTTGACTCAAAGAGAAGTCAGCAAAACTGAAGTGTCGAAGCAAGGGCTGCGGGAACATTTGGAAGAGTAATCGTGGTCCTAGAACGCAAATGACAGTTAAAGGATATAGTTGTATATTAGTCAGCAAAAGTCTGATATTTTCTCTTGCTCCAACCAGAACAGGGGAAATTATTGGATAATTTCCTACCAAAAAAAATAAAAAAGGCAAAGGCAGCTGTGATATCTCGTTACTCTGTGGGTCAAGCAAATGTCCAAGCGGAGTCGTACGGAAAGCTATTTTTCTGAACATACAAAGCGATATTTTTACCGACTTCCCAAAAAGGAGGAGGTACTACGTTCGGCTGTTTGTATGTTTTTTTTTTTTTTTTTTTTTTTTTTTTTTGTATGTTTGTTCGTCGAATACTCCCCCAAATGTGGACGGATTTTCAAAATTCTTTTTTTGTTCGAAAGTAGATAGTTCTGAGGTGGTCCCATTATCACCAAATTAGGATCTGATGATGGGATGTTGGAGAAATCGAAGGCAACCTTCAAATTTTATAGGCTCACTTATTGATTTTCGCATATTTTATGAAGTATCTTGTGTATTTGCGTATGGTCGTCACCATCTCAGGTAGCTGGGCTGATGATGGAAGGTACAACTCCTTAACAGTAAGAAGTTACTCGAACAGGCAAGGACTGTTTTAGTAAATTGTTTTGATGTTTGATAGGGCATTTGCCACATTTGGTCTCATGATCATCAAGTCATGACCTGATGCTGCAGTCAGGATAGTCTGCAGAGTACCTAAGTCCTCGACAACAAACAGCAGATATATCGAGTTTAGGCTCATTGAAAACGGCTCGATGTGTGGATAAACGTACTGCTAATAAAGAACACCGAAGTACATAGAGACCTGATGCTGAAGCCAGGAGCATCAGGAAAAGTACAAACCTTGAAATTACAGCACCGTAGTCGTGTTTGGGCTCATTTTAAACAGGACTAAATTTTAAGTTCATTGCAATGTTGACATAAATCTGGCCTGATGCTACAGCCGGGATTATCAGCATCTAGTCTAATGACTGATTGAAAGATTTACCTCTCGGCTTCATCATCAGATCAGTTCGATATATCCTTTCCCTCTCCAGCATCTAGTCTAATGATTGTTTAAAAGAAGAGGGGGAGAGGATATATCGAACTGATCTGATGATGAAGCCGAAAGGTAAATTAATGTAATCTAACCGTGTTTGGGATTATTAGAACCGTTATGAGATGCGCTCTGACTATAAGGTATTTAAGTTTGACTGAGGGGTACTTTTTAGTGGTGGTACCATAACTAAAAAGTGTAAAATAAAAAACTTTTTACAAAAAAAATATAACCGACTTCAATGATAAAAAACACTGAAAAGTATCAAATAACTTTAATTTTGGAAGTCGGTGTTAAATAACGAAGAGACTAAACTATTATAGAAACACCGACTTCCAAAATTAAAGTTATTTGATACTTTTCAGTGTTTTTTATCATTGAAGTCGGTTATATTTTTTTTGTAAAAAGTTTTTTTTGATCAACAATATGTATCAGAGGGATGGAAAAACGGAATACTTTATAGCCGTCGATATATTTAAAAGTAGTGGAGATTATATAACGTTGGGTGAGTTTATTGCATCCGGTATCCACAACTATCACACAACGCCGTCTAGTCCCAAGCTAAGCAGAACTTGTGTTATGAGTACTAGACAACTGATAATTAAACTAATATATTTCTAAATACATACATAATTGTTATAGATAAATTGCACCTAGACATAGAACAAATGATTATGCTCATCACACAAACGTTTGTCCTGAGAGGGAATCGAACCCACGACCTCCGGCATAGCAGTCAGGGCTACTAACCACTAGACCAACAGGCCAGTCAAGACCAAGTCCAATGCAATACCAATATTTATGCGCGAAGGAGTCCAAAATGTTTGGTCTATCTGACTCTGTACATAATATTGATTCATAAAATTTTAACATCGTGTATTATAGAAAACAGCATTACCTTTCATGTGCTAGTAAATATTTTTATTTGGAACTGTTTCTGGAATGTCCTAAGCAACTGCTTAATTCACCTATGGGCTAATCCAGTACTGAGGCTAGACAGATAGATTGATTAGTTTAGCAACCCAATTGATGCCCCTATTAGTACTCACTGCCACCTACGAGCATCTGTAACAGGCACATTGCCGATTCAGAAGTAAGAAAGCTAATGATACTGCGGCTTATAAAATTAAATATATTATTCGAACTAGAAATTTTGTAGAACAAAAGAGTGAGGAAGCAATCGCGATGACCACTATTCTTATACTGAGTCTCTACTATGAGCTCTCAACGCGATCTATTTGACGACCTAAACTGAGCTGTAAAAGGAATGGAGCTGTGTAGGATGTAAAGCTTCATTCCTCTTTCTCACTCGCATGCGTGGTATTTACACACATCATTGCTAAGGCTCCTGAATGCTCGACTAAAATCTATTAGTGAAACGAGGTATTAAGAGGGTCCTTCTCCACTCGCTTATCGTAAACATCGAAAATGGTTTAAAAGCTTGTTACTTCATTTAATGCAATCCAACGCGATGTTTGACGAAAAGGCAACGCAAAAAAAGAGAGATAACGCCTGGAAACTCTGTTAGTATTCGGTAATTCCGAGATTTACTCGAAAATTTCACAAAACTTGCTCTAGGAAATAGCTCTTTTTTTTAAACCCTTAAAAGTTTTTGAAAAATGTTGTCGTCATTTAGAATCTTAATAAAATTTGCAAGGTCCCTAGAGGATTACTTTTTTAACTTTTTTAATTTTTAGGCAAATTATGAAGTGTCAAATTTCATACAAAATAGGACATTTTCAGAGGTTTTTACTGTATTAGTTTTACACAAATTTAGAAATTGGTTTCTTTAGAAACCTAGATAATATCCACAAGATACTGTGTTTCCAAAATATTTAATGAAAAATGTGTAATAACGTCATAATCAGTTATGAGCGGTTGTATGAAAAACAGTGAAAATGTGAGTCATGATGCACCACCTTAATGCAAGAATAAGTATTAGCTAGAACTACATTTGACACACGTGTAACACGCCTGATTTGTACATATTACGATGTCGCGTGGCGTATATCAAGTGTAGTTCTACAAGCCTATTTTCTATGTATGGAGACCGACGCGCACAGATAGGCGGATGTGGCACACGTGTGAGCAGTGTAGTTCTACCTTTAGTGCACTGTTTGTTTATGATTTCACCGTACAGCAGATATACGTTTTGATCTCAGCAGAAAGGTGTAACATCAAACTGTAGATTCACTGACACTTGTACCTCCAAACCAGAACGCTGCATCACTACTTGATGACTGGAAAAGCCCTAAAGACAAGTTATATTTACCTTTGAACCAAAGGTCTCGCATCTACCCTCATCTTGCGTGACGTACCCCACATCCCACGCTTGTTTATTACGATTTTCCAAAACATTACACACCTCGATCTCTTGTTTGTAAAAAGGAACGACGCGCTTCTAACGTCCTGTTGTGTGAGGAAGTGGGCGTGCTTGTTTGATTGATAGCATCAAAACTGTTAACCTTCATACTTGTGGTAAGTAGCCATAAGTAGAAAAATTTAAAGCATCGCAAAATCGTTGCTGTACGTCTTTAGACGTTGAAACGTGTGAGTTTTGTGACGAATTTAAAAAAATAAGTTAACGTCATCCAAAAAAATAAATAAAGTAAGTATACTTTATAGCAGACAGACAAAAACGTAGATTTTGTAGGCCTCTGTTATCTACTACTCTTAGTAGATAAAGCCATCACCATAAATTATCATTTCAGCTGAAGGACGTCTACTGTTGGACACAGGTGTCCCCCAAGTGTCACCACAACGAACGGTCCTCATCTTGCATCCATCAAACTCCCACGACCCTCACCAGATCATCAATCCAGATTGTGGGAGACCTTCCTACACTGCTGAAACACTGAAATCTGTCTCAACGACTATTTGCCCTCCCCGCCTCCTCTTAAGTTTGGTTCTCTACTTAATAGATTAGGTACCTTTAGCCAAACGAGTTCCATTGTCAAGCGGAAAGACTTGACAAACGTTAGTCTGTCAATAGAAAAATGGAGCATATTATACTCCCTAACTTCAGAGCAAAAGTCTCCCTTCTACTCTTTTCCTACTCTATGCAGCACAGCAGTGACGTCACGTGACGTACCCCACATCCCACGCTTGTTTATCACGATTATCCAAAACATTACGCCCCTCGATCTCTTGTTCGTAAAAAGGAATGACGCGATATCTCTTTCCTTAACGTTGAGTCGTCTTACCGTCGCGTCGTGTTGATCTAAGAAGGCACTCTCTGACATTTTTTATGGAGTTTTCTTCATTGAGTATTGGTGGAAGTGTATTGAAATTTTCAAGGGCTGTTGTACCTCTGTGGTTATGTTAGGTGTTTTGGGAAGCACTTTAATCATTTTTAGTATCATATATTAAAACAAAAAAAAAACTGTAGCTATTCTCTGGACAGTCCGTCTTTGGTTAGTAGCCTAAGTTACTCCTAGTAACATCAGCTATTCGTAAGAAGACCTGTCAAAATCGGTCTTACCATTTAGGAGATGTCCACCCCCTCTGAAATTAGGTACCGTCCCTGTGAGTATACAAAAAGTAGTTTGAGTTGCTCATCACATCACATTACCTATAATCCAATGGAAGTCCCGTTTAATTTTGTTTAATAGTTTCGAAAATTTATCCCATAATTTTAAATCACGTTCTCGTGGGAAAATGGTGTAGAAAGTGATATTTATTCATGAATCCCCAAGCGACTCTAATTGACGGTATCTGAAGGGTTAAAGAAAAAAGAGTTGATGATAGCGTGACGAAAGAGAGGACAGAATGGAAGAAAAAAACGTGTTGCGCCGACCCCAAATCAAACGGGATAAGGTCAAGAAGCAGAAGAAGTTCTCGTGGGAAAATGAAAATTTACTCTTTGTATGTCAAAATCAGTCCAGCCCTTTTGAAGAACCCCGAGAACTATTATTTTAAATATTTGTCTAGAGATGGTGACTGTTGCCAAGAAAGTTGCAAACCACAGAAATAAAAATAAATAGTAGCGAAGTTGCGAAGTTTAAAAAAATAACATTGTGTATTCCTCACGGCTGTGCTAAAAACTGTTTATTTCAGTAATATTTCCAGAAAGATGTGTAATAATTATAGCGTCAGACGCTGGTATTTCGATAAACTTTAAGTGACGAGTGACAGAGCAAACATAATAATATAAAGGCAAGTCAAGTCACTTGTGGGTGTCATCAAAAGCTTCTTAAAGATCACGTCATATTGTGGGCACTGTGGGCAGAAATAATCTGCTGCTGTATAATAAGGGTTGTTATTGCTAAATGTCCTCTATGACCGGTCGTTTAGAGGGCTTCGTGCAACAGTGAGACTAGATTTGTAGGATGATATGGTTTCATGGTTTTTGCTTATCACCTGCGCTTGACAAATATTACGTCCTACTCATCTATATATATAAAAATCAATGCCAATTTTCGTTGTTATTTTATAACTCAAGAACAGGCTCACCTATCCAAACCAAATTTTTAGGCTTTGTTCGGACTATTTAGTAGATGGTTTATGTGAAGTTTAGTAGGGTAGAGTAGGGTAGAGTAGGTTAAAGTAGGGTAGAGTAGGGTAGAGTAGGGTAGAGTAGGGTAGAGTAGGGTAGAGTAGGGTAGAGTAGGGTAGAGTAGGGTAGAGTAGGGTAGAGTAGGGTAGAGTAGGGTAGAGTAGGGTAGAGTAGGGTAGAGTAGGGAAGAGCGGGAGCGAAGCCGTGCGGGCAAAAGCTAGTAAATAATAAAATAAAAACTCTTTTATTTCTTGCAATATCAAAAACAAAGTAAGTATAATTAAATTTAATGCTATTTATTTTAGGATTTGATGAAACTTGGTACTGGAGTGTCTTGTCCTGTCAGTCAAGTCCTAGAATTGCACATAGAATGGACATGTGTGCGTGGCTCAAACAAATAATTGGAAACTATTTGATATTTGGCTGTTGCAGAGTGTCTTAGGAAAATATTTCTAGGTTAAAGTGACTCGTCTTTTGAAAAGAAGGTTTTCACAGTACTTAATATTCCTTGGCATATCTTAGCACGCACACACGCACGCACGTACACACGCACGCACATAATATGATTTAAAAAAAAACTTTTTACAAAAAAAATATAACCGACTTCAATGATAAAAACACTGAAAAGTATCAAATAACTTTAATTTTGGAAGTCGGTGTTTCTATAATAGTTTAATCTCTTCGTTAATAAACACCGACTTCCAAAATTAAAGTTATTTGATACTTTTCAGTGTTTTTATCATTGAAGTCGGTTATATTTTTTTTGTAAAAAGTTTTTTTTTATTTTACACTTTTTAGTTATGGTACCACCACTAAAAAGTACCCCTCAGTCAAACTTAAATACCTTATAGTCAGAGCGCATCTCATAACGGTTCTAATAATCCCAAACACGGTTAGATTACATTAATTTACCTTTCGGCTTCATCATCAGATCAGTTCGATATATCCTCTCCCCCTCTTCTTTCAAACAGTCATTAGACTAGATGCTGGAGAGGGAAAGGATATATCGAACTGATCTGATGATGAAGCCGAAAGGTAAATCTTTCAATCAGTCATTAGACTAGATGCTGATAATCCCGGCTGTAGCATCAGGCCAGATTTATGTCAACATTGCAATGAACTTAAAATTTAGTCCTGTTTAAAATGAGCCCAAACACGACTACGGTGCTGTAATTTCAAGGTTTGTACTTTTCCTGATGCTCCTGGCTTCAGCATCTGGTCTCTATGTACTTCGGTGTTCTTTATTAGCAGTACGTTTATCCACACATCGAGCCGTTTTCAATGAGCCTAAACTCGATATATCTGCTGTTTGTTGTCGAGGACTTAGGTACTCTGCAGACTATCCTGACTGCAGCATCAGGTCATGACTTGATGATCATGAGACCAAATGTGGCAGATGCCCAATCAAACATCAAAACAATTTACTAAAACAGTCCTTGCCTGTTCGAGTAACTTCTTACTGTTAAGGAGTTGTACCTTCCATCATCAGCCCAGCTACCTGAGATGGTGACGACCATACGCAAATACACAAGATACTTCATAAAATATGCGAAAATCAATAAGTGAGCCTATAAAATTTGAAGGTTGCCCTCGATTTCTCCAAGATCCCATCATCAGATCGTAATTTGGTGATAATGGGACCACCTTAGAACTATCTACTTTCGAACAAAAAAAGAATTTTGAAAATCCGTCCACATTTGGGGGAGTATTCGACGAACAAACATACAAAAAAAAAAAAAAACTTACAAACAGCCGAACGTAGTACCTCCTCCTTTTTGGGAAGTCGGTAAAAAGAGTGTCCATGGAGTTTCTTGCACGTTCTTCTCCATAGAGATCTACGCTTTGGAACGTGCAATTTAGCTTCACTTTTCTTGGACTGACCGACATTTGACTATTCAAAAGTGCCTAAATTTGGTCTATTTGAAATAAATGATTTTGAATTTGAATTTGAATTTGAATTTGCACGAAATTACAGTTTGTGGGACACAAACACCAAATATTCGATTTTCGAATTTTGATTCATGCGGAAGCAACTCTTCACAGATCAATCCATGACGCCATTGCACTTGCGAGATACACATTAAAACATTATACCACAATCGAAAGGGGATAGCTCAGTCCCTCTTACTCAATAGGTATGTGCAGGAAAGAGATGCATATATGAAATGCAACAACTAGCCAAAAAATAATATGAATCTACTGCACATAGAAACAGCGTAACCAATACTTTTTATTCCGAGGGATAATTCGCTACTATCACACGGGCTACGCGACTGAAGAGCAGTGGAGGCCACGTGGTAATTGCTCCGACTTACGAGTTTGTAGGCCGTGAGTCCAAACCCAGCCAGACGCATTACTTCGTATAATTTATTTTCTCATCACTGTTCTCAAAAACGGTGAAAGAAAACATTGTGAGGACGCCCGCCGGGATATCCTGGAAATAAAAATTCAAAGATATGTGATATCCACCAACCCGCACGTTTTTCTTTAATTTTTGTTTTTTATGGTGGGCAAAAATCATCTTATAACAACCCCCGCTCTTGGGTGGAGCGGGAGATAGTGTCAGACTCTTACTGACCAAAAACCCACCCCGTTCCTTCTAGCCTCTTCGTACCGGGGCTCGAGTTTCCTTTCGGATAACCCTGGCCCCAGTAGGCTTCGACACAGCTGGGCCCCTCCTGTTGCTGACACCAACCCGCACTGGTCCCGTGTGGCGGATTACAGCTCATACCCTCTCCTTGAGAGGAGTCTTGAGTCCCAGCAGTGGAAATCTTAAAAACCTGATTATGCTACGTTATCAGCAGCTGGTATCATTATATTTACATATAAGACTACAGAAAATCTTGTAATCCTTCCTCTCTAAATTAGCAATTCATAAACAACTCAACGTAATTTCCTTCTGTCAGCCTGCCAACATAACATATTCATACGGCAGCCTAATCAATCAAACATTCAAAAGAAAACCGTACGAAGGCCGAAGAAATCAAATTTCCGTCGACGTCCCGACGCACCACTTATTGGTCAAGCCATAGACCATGGAACCTTTTTGCCGGTAGTGAATAACGTTATTATCAATAATATTTAGTCGTGTCAAAAGAAGAACAGGTCGGCCACCGACTACCTGGAGGCGAACCATTCAGAAAGACCTGCTGAAAATCGGCCTAGTGCCAGAAATGACGCAAAATTGCCTAGAATGGCGTAAAAGTATCCTGAGGGCTGACCCCAAATAGGGAACAAGCCAAGAAGTTGATTGATTGATTTATTCACGTATATTGAACACTTAGATTTTTTTGTGTGAAAATCATTAAAAAACTTCTCCAACTGTGGACGGAGCGAGAAAGAGTGTTAAAATTCACTCATGATCCTCCAGTTGCCCTTTGCGTTCTAGGGCTGACTGTTTCGAATAATCATGCAGCTCTGAACAATATCTGAAAAACAATTTTACCGCTTCAATCGTTTTAGTCGCACTATCAAAGGAAAACCTTTGGTTACTGTCAATAAATTTTAATTAAAAGAAACCGATCAAGTGTGAATCGGACCTGAACAGGGACGGTTCTAAATTGTAAACCGAGTAACTTAAACTTTTTTTTTAATTTAAATATTGCTATTTGCTAACCGAAGAAGACGCCCAGACATCGGAAGTCGCAGGGGTTTTCCAGCCACCGTAGCCGCGGGTTTGCAAACAACAAGCAAGGAATATTTCGACGTTTGACTATTCGGCAAGAACCCAAGCCCGAGTCCATGGCGCGTAATGTTCTACGCTTGACTCAAAGAGAAGTCAGCAAAACTGAAGTGTCGAAGCAAGGGCTGCGGGAACATTTGGAAGAGTAATCGTGGTCCTAGAACGCAAATGACAGTTAAAGGATATAGTTGTATATTAGTCAGCAAAAGTCTGATATTTTCTCTTGCTCCAACCAGAACAGGGGAAATTATTGGATAATTTCCTACCCAAAAAAATAAAAAAGGCAAAGGCAGCTGTGATATCTCGTTACTCTGTGGGTCAAGCAAATGTCCAAGCGGAGTTGTACGGAAAGCTATTTTTCTGAACATACAAAGCGATATTTTTGATCAACAATATGTATCAGAGGGATGGAAAAACGGAATACTTTATAGCCGTCGATATATTTAAAAGTAGTGGAGATTGTATAACGTTGGGTGAGTTTATTGCATTCGGTATATTGTTGCTTGTTCCGATACTTCTGATTGATCATCTGTAGGGTTTTTTGTTTATTTTACTCTGCCATTTTTGAACTGTATTTTAGAAGCCGCAACATCGGGTATACGGAATAGAATATATGTTAGAATGCAAATTTAACAAAAAATAATAATAATTAAAAAACATTGACATTGATATAGTAAAATAATATACTGTAGATATAAATATATTATACAAAGGCGGTGCAAAGAATAAATCTGCTGATGACGAGGATATAGATAGCATTGTTTAGTGATATAAACAGACTAGTGTACGAGGGAAGCTTGGTCAGATATCGCCCTAGACAGTGAAGTTTGGAAGGAGAAAGCGGAGGCCTTTGCCCAGCTGTGGGACACAGGAAAGGCTAAAATAAAAATTAAACTAGTGCTAGACGGTGATACCGCCTGATGGTAAGTAGTGATGCAATCGTTGATGGTAAAGCGCAATAGTTTAACATTATGTTATTACGGTAATTCGCTAAATTAATTGCTAAAACAAGAGCCAAAGTAACAAAAATACACATCCTTGTTATAAAAGACTTGTACTTCATACATCTCCATAAACAAAAGAATATGTGACCATAATGAAGTCGCCAGCATTTTAAGTTGACGTTAACCCACACGTCAGCTTACCCCAGATAAATTCTTTGAGCACACGAGTTGAGACAACCGTCATATTTTAGCTGGCATATAAGAAATACGGTAGAGTCCTTGCAGTGAGGGCCACGAAACATCTGTTGGACATGGAAATAGATTATTTTTGAATTTTTGTCATGTTAGAAAAATCGCAAAAGGTGATGTTGACTTGGTAAAATTTTATGAATACCATGTTGATACTTTGATTAATTAGGAAACTGGCCAAGTTCGTGTCGGTCCCGCATACCAAGGTTTCTGTACAAATGAATTTATAAAAATAGTTAAATTCCCGTAATGAATCTTGAAGATTTTTCTGAATCACAAAAAGTTTTTTTTTTTAACTTGGCTTAAAATTTACAACTTTCAGACTTTACTTATACATGTCCTATGATATCTTCCTTCATGCTGGTCAACGAAAAGCACTCTATAAGTTTTGGTTTGTTAGCGAATGTTAAAATATGCCTTATTTTTAGATTGTATTGACTTAGAAATTTGATTTTTTGACTGTTGCTTGGAGTAGCAAACTTAAATTTTGAATATTTTCAGCTTCATACCTTCACGCGTTCCAGAGAAAAAGATTTTCACAACAACATCAACAACAAACAATAACAACAACAGACAACAGATGGACTTCAAAGTAAGCCTGTAATACAATTTTACTAAAAAAATATGTTACTACTTTATGTGTAGGAGGCATCGAAAATACAACAAGGTAACTTGTAGATCCAATTTTCTTTTTAAGAACTATAAGTAAGTTATTATGTACGTGTGCAATCATGTATTTTACAGCTTATATAAGCCTTTTATAGCTCAGCCATAAGGCTTTGTGTTTAACTTTTATAGCAGAAACTATAAAATACCACTTTTCCACAATCATGTATTTTTTATTACATAATTATCGAATGTGAAATTATACCATTAAAGGGAAGGCTTATTCGCGCCAGTAATTCTAAACAAAATTACACGATACATTTTGAGCAAAGTTTTGCATTATAGATATATTTTCGTTGAAATTGGTCAGATAAGTAAATCTATTAATTGATTTAGTATAGGTACTTATTTTTACTGGTCTAGTAACTTTAAATGAAACTGTCAGTAAACTTTTAGCAGCAGTTATTGAAGATTTTACTAACATATTTAGTTCTATAGACTTCACTCATCTGGTGGTCGAATTTACCTGTTTAGACTTTTTTTTTGGTAGGGAATCATCTTATGACATCTCCTGCCCTTAGGAGGGGCGCGAGGGTGAGTCAGACTTTTACTGACTAAAACCTACTCCTGTTTCTTCTTTGCCTTTGTTCTAAGGCCACAGGGTTCTCTTTGCCATCATGGCCCCAGTAAGCTTCGACCCTGCTGGGCCTTTACGTGTTTAAACGTGTATCAATGTCCGCTCTGTCCCGTTCATTGTAGCTAAGCTAAGACACTAGCAACAACAACGATCTCATACTATCATGCAAAGAATTATTCATACGTCAGTATAATTGGTCGTCGGTAAGTCCCCTCTTTGAGGCGTGGCTGGAAAGACCTCACGGCGTCCTAACCTTCCGCATGACGCAGGTCCTCACCGGACATGGCAAGTTCGGGAGGTTCCTGCATCGGATTCAGGCGGAAGAGACGCCCGGGTGTCGCCACTGTGCGCAACGCCCGGAGGACACGGTGGAGCACACCGTCGAGGTGTGCCCTGCCTGGGCGGAGCATCGCCGTGCTCTCGTGGGGGCGATCGGCGGCGGAGACCTCTCGCGCCTGGCCCTGGTCGAGGCCATGGTCCGGAGCGAGGAGGAATGGCAGGCGGTCGCCTCCTTCTGCGAAGCAGTAATGCTTGCAAAGGAGGAGGCCGACCGCATCAGGCAACGGCGCCCTCGCCGCCGTCGCCGGGATTCCGATCCCGATTTCCGGCCACGGTAGACGCAGGCTCGCGGACGGCGAGCTATGGGTAGCTCGCTGTCCGATGGTCCGGTAATGGACCGAGTCTAAGACGTCGACGGCGCGTACTGTTCCCGCGCGCCTCAAGGAGTTGTCAGCAGCAGGAGGGGCCCAGCTGGGTCGAAGCCTACTGGGGACAGGGTTGTCCGAAAGGGAGCTCGTGCCCCGGTATGAAGGCTAGAAGGAACGGCGCGGGGTTTTTAGTCAGTAAGAGTCTGACACTGTCTCCCGCTCCACCCAAGAGCGGGTTTCGTCAAAAATGATTTTCCCCGTCGAGAAAAAAAAAAAAAAGTATAATTGGTCGTATTAAAATTAGCCGTAAACAAAAATATGGCAAAAAATACTTGAAATATCTAAAATTGTTTTTCACTATAATATGTAACATAATTTTAGAGGTATGCTGAACAGGGTGTAGAGATCCGCTAATCATTCGACCAGATGTTGAGTCTAGAGTGGGCATAATAGCCATGATAGTTGATTTTGAGCTGTTGTATGTGTTCTAATTCCCTAGAGAAATCTAATTCCGTGATGCAGGATCTTTAGACTTTACTTCCTTTATGGTACACATGCTATATTTAGGTATAAATTCTTAATTTTTGCTAGAAACAAAACATCCCTACCGCTATCCGCTACCGCTAACACCAATTTCATAGCCCTACTCAAATCACGGCCCCAAAACAGAGGCAGCTCGGGTAAACCTTTGACAAGTAATGTCCAAGACAACATAATCGCATTACATGCCAGAGGCTGCAAAATCTTGTGGGCTGCTGAAGCCGGAACTGGCGTAATAAATACTTTTAGGAACCAGAAATGAAATACAATAAAAAAAAACAATTCTACAGAAAACTGAACGTTTATTCTAACCTTTAAATAGTTAAGTTTTGATTTACACAATTTAATAAAACACAAAATAATCACATCTACAAACAACCGTTAATTAAATCACTGAATATGCACGATAGCAAACAGCGCCGATCACCTGACAACCTTACCGTCCGAGAGCCAACGAGCAAATGACCGAAACACGCCCACAACGTTTTATTTATAGAAGATGTCAGATGACGTCACTTGTTTACCATCGGCAATTACAGTTATCCCAATACGGCCTCTCCTGACCGTGCGCCGTCCTCGGAGGCACATCGGCCATTGTCACCTTGTCGCTCATCGTTAGGTACTTGCAGGGGCTACGGAAGATGGACCAGCTTCATCGTCATCACCACCTTCATCGTCAGTACCTTAAAGAAATGAGATTGCAGCCATATTAGTTGTTGTACACACAAACAAATATAAAAAAAAAACAACTATTCTTTCATCCGTCTCACATCCAAGGCCCTCATTCAATGAATCACTTTTCTAAGCAAATACATTCGTTCTCAAAACATACATCATCAGGCACATTCATTCGCACTATATCTTTGCGCATAAGTCCGGAGGACACTTCATACACGTTAATTAACGTGTCTGCTATGTGCCTATACACATATCCAACAATGTGTCTGCAGGACATTAAGTCCAATACACGTTAACAAACGTGTCTGCTAGGCTTCCTGTGTGCCTCTACACATATCCAACATATGTATCTGCAGGACATTAAGTCCAATACACGTTAACAAACGTGTCTGCTAGGCTACCTATGTGCCTCTACACATATCCAACATATGTGTCTGCAGGACATTAAGTCCAATACACGTTAACAAACGTGTCTGCTAGGCTACCTATGTGCCTCTACACATATCCAACATATGTGTCTGCAGGACATTAAGTCCAATACACGTGAACACAACAGTGCGTCTGTTCACTCAGCTCGAGGTGCACGTCCGGTTCTGTCCACTCGGAAATTGTTATCCATCTCACGTGCATACTCATCCACAAAAGTTCACACCATATCTGCAACATAAAGGTACACTTACTTTCAAAGAAAGCTGAACAACTCTCGGGACACCATTCCCCTTTCCATGGCACCATATATTGTGCTGCAGCCTGAGTTGTTTTGCCTCTGGCTCCACCCAGTAGCTTCAGTTCATAGCGATTGCTTGGGAGAACCTTGATAACTTTATAGGGCCCTCGCATTCCAGAGTCCAGTTTACCAGTCGATTGCGAGTATTTAATAACAAACACCAAATCATCAGTCTTGAAAACTTTTGGGGGGTGTCGTTGGCGATTAGTATGGGAATCTTGTTTATTTTGGTTCTTGTCAAGTAGCTTCTTTGCCCGGCTCCTGCAGATTTCCCTCCAGGCTTCACGGTTAGGGTTCGCGTTGTCGATTGCCACGTCACGGACCAGCGCACGGATAACAGGAGTGGTCGCATCAGTGCCAATCAATAGGTTTAGTGCTGACATTTGTGTTGTTTTTTGTTTAGTAATATTTAATACAAGCTGAATTTTCCAAAGTGAATCTGACCAAGTTACATGTTTATTACGACTTTCTACACGAATAAGATTTAATACAGTTCGCACATAACGCTCCGCCTGCCCGTTTGCATGATGCATCTCGGGAGTTATGTGGTGGATGTCACAACCTAAATCTGATATCCAGCTGGTGAAGTCAGCTGCTTCGAACATACGACCTCGGTCACAAACAATTAATTTAGGGACTCCAAATAAAGAAATTGCATTATTAAAAACGCGCTTAAGTTCACTAGTGTCCTGCCGGTACATGGTGTACAGTAAACAAAATTTTGTGAATGCGTCTACTAGTACAAAAACAAACTTATAACCATTTGATTCCGGCAGAGGGCCTAATGCGTCCACATGTATAGTGTTAAAAGGAACTTCAGGTTTCGCCCATGACGTAATAGGTTGAGGGGGTGCTCTAGGCACTCGTTTTTTAGAGATACAAACGAGGCAATGAGAGGTATATTTTAGAACAAAGTTTTTCAGGCCTGGGAACCAGAAATGCTTTAGTATAAGGTCTAATGTTTTGCCGGCACCAATATGCTCGTGCTCATCGTGAAATAGTCGCAATAAACTTAGTCGGTGTCCTTTGGGGACATAACACAACAATCTCGCTTCTTCGCCCACTGGCGAGTAACGATAATAGAGTAAATCATTTTGGTTGACATAACGACGTGAATCTAATCGACCATCTCTTAACTTTTGTATAAGGTCCTGTGTTTCGTTGTCGGCAGCTTGCGCCATTTGGGCCCAGTTTAACGGTCTATCGATCTGGTTCACTTGCGCAACTGGTGGATTTCTACTGAGGTAGTCAGCATGAGACATCATGACTCCTTTTCGGTATTCAATTGTGAAATTAAAGTCTTGTAAATAAATCCACCAGCGCGCTACGCGTGGAAGCAGGTCCTTCTTACGCTCCGTGGCTTTCAGGGCGTTGCAGTCGGTTATAATCACAAAGTTTATGCCAATTAGGTAATGTCTAAAATGCTGCAACGCCTTGACCACCGCCAGCGTCTCTAGCTCGTAGGAGTGGTACCTGCTTTCAGCGCCCTGGGTGACCTTGCTAAAATAGGCAACTACCCGCTTATTACCACCGCTATGGACTTGCATGAGTACGGCCCCATATCCTGCACTACTAGCGTCTGTGTGTAATTCCGTGGTCAATTTAGGATCAAAAATTGCCAGTATCGGTTCACTGGTCAACTGTTTAATAAGGTATAGGCGAACCTGTTCCTGTTCGGGTCCCCATTCAAATTTAACATTCTTTTTTGTTAACCGTGAAATACTCGCAGTTTTGGTGGCGTACCCTTCGATGTAACGTCTAAAATAACCCGCCAGACCTAAAAATTGTCTGACCTGTTTAACGTTACTGGGTACAGGAGTGTTAGTTAAGGCTTCAATTTTACTGGGATTCGGCCTAACCTGACCATGGCTAATTATACGTCCCAAATATTCCACCTCGGTCGTGAGAAACGAACACTTTCGAAGATTAATCGAAAATCCGGCTTGTGTTAAAGTTTCTAAAACTTCACGTAAAAGTTGAATCCCGTCAGCAACTGTCATACTCATAAGGAGCACGTCATCTATATACACGAGTACGTTACCAGATTCGATGAACCTTCGAAGGGTTTTGTTGATAATGCGTTGGTATACCGTAGGGGCATTACACAAACCAAATGGCATTTTCAAGTACTCGAAATGCCCCTCCGGTGTTACAAATCCTGTTTTATGTATCGAACCGTCTTCGATAGGGATTTGGTGGAACCCTGAGGCCATATCAAGGCCACTAAAGAATTTCGAGCCTCCCAATCGGTCTATGTGATCCTCTATGAGAGGGAGTGGATACCTATCCTTTACAGTTATCCGATTGAGTGCTCGAAAGTCCACACACATCCTATCGGTACCATCCTTCTTCTTTACTAAGATAATAGGACTCGCGTACTCTGAATTGGACTCCCTAATTATAGACTTATCTAATAAATCCTTTACGATATCCCGGACTTTCAATTTTTCCTGATAGGATAGCCTATACGGGTGATAGGCTACGGGAACGTCGCTATTTAAATTAATTTGCATTTTTCCCGTTTTGACAGTTGTAACAGCTGTGCCAGATATAAAAAAGGGTAAGAAGTCACGAACAACGCATAACAACGAGCTTTGGTCTTCGCCTTGCAAAGGCGTATTTATATCACTCAAACAGTCGAGTTCAGCGGCGTTAATGCATAGCGTCTGGTTGGTGGAATGAATCAAGTACTGACCTTGTTTTGTTCTGACAAAGGTCACTCCATCCCTATTTAAGACATCAGTACCAATAATAATAGGCGTATTCATACAAGATGAAGGCACAATGATAAAATCTATTTCGAGTGCAATGTCGCTGAATTCGACCGTAAGGGTGACATATTCGCGAGCAATAATTCCGTCATAACTAATCCCTTTAATTACGCAGTGAGTTGGCTTTCGGACGCAAGAAAAGTATTTTACGACGTCAGACGATATAAGGGAAACGTTAAGGGCACCGCTATCTATTAAAATATCTACCGGTATGCCCTGTATGACCGCAGTACTAATATCGTTATTACGAGAAGCGTTAGATGTCTCCCTGCAAAGGTTAACCTTTTTCTGGTTGTTGGTTTGTGCCTCAGCTCGCGCTTTAGTAAAACATTCGCTCTCTTTGTGTCCATTCTTTTTGCAAAACGAACAAGTTATTTTTGTATTACCGTTATCAGAATGCTTACGTTTTTTGCTACAGTTAAAACTTTTATGTCCAGTCCGGCCGCACGTGAAACACTTGACTACGGATTGATCATTAGGACGTTTATTGGCCGAAGTGTTAGCAGGCCGGCGAGGGTTGTCTTTGGTACGCTCAGGCTTAACATAAATAGCTAAAAACGAAACTATAGTTTCGACTGTAAGGTCTGCATTTGCGGCGGCCGCGCGTATCTGAGCATCATTGATACCACGTATGATAATCTGGACCATTAAGTCATCACTTAAGCCCTGAATAACGCGAAGTCGTAATAAGGAACGTCGAGCATATTCCGCGAACGTTGAATATTTTTCAGACGTGGTATTCATGACGTCGAAGAGTATATTGGCATAATCTTGTTTCCGCGGACAAAGGGACTTGAAATCTTTCGAAAAATTCGACCATGAACGATCATTCGTTGTCCACTCATTTAACCACGTCTTAGCATCCCCTTTTAGGCAATTAGCAACCCGCGATAAACACTCTAAATCAGACCAATGATTCACTAACCTGGCACGCTCCACCTCGTTACACCACACCTCAAAATCGTGGACAGCAGGATCGAAGTTTGACACGTAGTAATTATGCGGCTTACTTCCGATAGTAGTTAATGCATCGGCCAGCAACTTTGCTGCATTTGGCACATCATTACCAAGGTTATCACGTTGAGGCGTGATGGCACGATTTGGTGGCACTGGCGTATGTGACCTACTCGCGGTACTGTCCTCGATTGCGTTTAATCGCGACACAATTGCAGTCAACGCTCGTTTTACGGAGCTTTCGCGACTACGGGACCGAGAGCGACGCTGCTTTGAAACACGATGGTGTCGGCGCGGTCTGCTATGCCTTTTATGCGTTCTACGAGGTGGAGTTTCCTCAGAGCTGCTTCTCGAACGAATAGATCGCGGCATTTTTTTTTTTTTTTTTTTAAATTAACGGTTGTTTTTATTTGAAAGCGGGCACGGGCCAATCCCACTTCTGATTTTAGGAACCAGAAATGAAATACAATAAAAAAAAACAATTCTACAGAAAACTGAACGTTTATTCTAACCTTTAAATAGTTAAGTTTTGATTTACACAATTTAATAAAACACAAAATAATCACATCTACAAACAACCGTTAATTAAATCACTGAATATGCACGATAGCAAACAGCGCCGATCACCTGACAACCTTACCGTCCGAGAGCCAACGAGCAAATGACCGAAACACGCCCACAACGTTTTATTTATAGAAGATGTCAGATGACGTCACTTGTTTACCATCGGCAATTACAGTTATCCCAATAATACTATTAACATATCTACGGAAGATTGTTGCTTCGTGAACGGGTATGCAAGATAGACAAAGATGACTAAGTCAGTTAGTCTTCTGAATAATGTGTTTTTTTAAGGGTGGTAAATCAAATGAATTCTTCCGCTATAGGTGGAGTGAGAAGATTTTTTTTACTAAAAGTAAGGGTGGACACTCGCCGTACGTCGGGATTGCTAGCATTTTTTTACAATTTGATTTGTATATAATTTTTGTTGACAATATTTTATTATCCTCCTCTTCGAGTCGTATTCCTCATTACTGAGGGTCGTGAAGTTCCCGCTGGATTAGCTTCTTGTTAATGGCATCTCGCCATCTGTGAGGGTTCTTAGCGTCATGAAGTGCGACGTGCAATTGGGTGTCCAGTGTGGAGCGAACCTGATCTGCCCATCTTATTGGCTATATTTTATTATATCGTCACATTGTATAAGCTGTGGACGCCTTTAATTGACATATTTACACAGAATTTAATGTCTATAAAATTGCCTATCTGTATAAGAGTTTGTTAATATGTCGTTGGTGTTCCTCATAATAATAAATACATAAACAAATTATAATTATTTATTTTATTATTCGTGTATAGGGGTAATATTATGTAACTCACTAATCATATATTATTCAATTCGTCGTACTTTACAATGGCTTAAAAGCTATGTCACTATTATATATGTTGTGGACCAGTTAGTGATTATTATAAAATTATAATAAATGCCTGCACAGTTTGAAAAATGCCCAATATAAGAAGGCAGTGTAATACAACCGTTGAGAATTATTACTAGTGAGTATTGGATAGGTACTAATTGCAATGCGTGACATAGCTAGTGCCAATATTCTCGAGTCTAATGGGTTTCGATCCGTTCTGAATAGGACAGCCATGCACTTCGAGACACAACCCTACAACATTCCATGTTCAAGAGTGTACAAAGGGATTTTTTATGTGAACAGAATTATTCTGATCTGGCTTTCAATCAATCAATCAATCAATCAATCAATCATTTATTCATTGTAAACATAGGTACATTATAAGATCTTATTTTATATATTGAGGGCGCTATGTTTTGCCTCTAGGGCGTACAAAAAGTAACTTTAAGCCTAACCTTAGCTTTTGAGATGGCAAATCATTTACCTCCCACTCTAGGGTAGAATGGGAGATTGTGTCAGAGTTTTACTGACTAAAACCATACCTGCGTTGTTCAGTTGCTCATTGCACTATAAGTCCGCAATTTTTCTTTCCAGAAATTTCCCATGGCTCTAGCTAGCATAGGCTCTACTGAAATCCTGAGCACCATGCGCTGATGATGACTTGGGCTCGACCAAGACGGTTACCGGATAAACCCCCGTCTACCGTGGCTGGTAGTCTGGTAGCTAGGAAGTGAGGATGTTCGTTCTTTCACACGTACAGCCGGCTCCTTCACTAGTATTACTGCTCCACAGAAAAACACTGCCCATTCCCTTTTCCATTCGTTTAACAGCCGTAGTAGCTCATAGTTAAACTTTGTTTTTTTATCTACACTAATATTATACAGAGGTAAAGTTTATTTTTTTGTTTGTAGGAGGTAATCTCTGAAAGTACTGGTCCAATTGCTAAAATTTTTTCACCGATAGAAAGCTGATTAATTCTCGAGTAACATAGGCTATATTAATTTTATGTACGCGGGTGAAACTGTGGAAAAAAGATAGTTTTAAATATATCCTTCCTTACTAATATTATAAAAGCGAAAGTGAGTTTGTTTATTTGTTTGTTAGTTTGTTACGTTTTCACGCCTAAATAGCAAAACCCATTTTGATGAATTTTGGAACAGAGATAGTTGAGACCTTGGAGACGGACATAGGCTAATTTTTTTTTATTTTTAACAGAGAAAAGGGGGAGAAAGAGGAAAGAAAAGGGAAGAGGAATTAAAGAATATTAATAAACGCGGGCGAAGTCACGGGTAAAAGCTCGTGATAATATATTTTATAATTTTTAACGCTAAAAATGAAGAAACCTAGAATTACGAATTAGTTTACATAAATTTATCCTGCATTACAAAACTTGAAGCTGATATATAAACACGATTTATTACAGCATTTATGGTGAATAAAAAAGTAAATATTCACAAGAACGGGAACAACATTTGTATGAGACAAACGTGACTGGAATGTCGGGAACGAAGCGAAAACACGGTTGCTTACACTCACTAGTTTATTTACAAAAAACGTTGAACCTAAAGCTCAGTTCAGATCAGCTAGGGAAATCTTTTAAATTATATGATAACTTATCATCATCATCATCATCGTCATCATATCAGCCGAAAGACGTCCACTGTTGGATTTCCTTGCGTGATCACATCACAAATGAAGATATCCGCAGGAGGTTACCGACATAGCTCGAAGCATCGCCAAACTTAAGTGGCAATGGGCAGGGCACTTTGCAGGAAAGGTTCTGGAGTGGAGAACGCGTACCGGAAGACGAAGCGTTGGAAGGCCTCCAACAAAGTGGACCGAAGATCTGGTCAGGGTCCCGGGAATCCAATGGATGCGTGACGCGCAGGACCGGTCGTTGTGGCAACGCTTGGGGGAGGCCTATTTTCAACAGTGGACGTCTTTCGGCTGATATGATAACTTAACTAGCTTTTAATGAAAATCATTTTTTCATAGCTAGCTTTTATAACTCGGTATACCTATATAATTAATACTCATCAAGACGAATCATACGAGCCCAAACTCGATGGGGTTGTGTCGTTTAACTACTAATTTCCTATAGCCACCTTCCAGTTCCATCATCAGATCAGCTCTATGTCATAATAATTTTGCATTGTCATCTGATTTACCTACACATGCATGCAAAATTTCAGCATTGAGCTCTTTTTTTACGGTGGGCAAAAATCATCTTATGACAACCCCCGCCCTTGGGTGGAGCGGGAGATAATGTCAGACTCTTACTGACTAAAAACCCACCCCGTTTCTTCTAGCCTTCAAACCAAGGCTCGAGCTTCTTTTCGGATAACCCTGGCCCCAGTAGGCTTCGACCCAGCTGGGCCTCTGCTGTTGCTGATAACTCCTTGAGGCGTACGGGAACAGTGCGCGCCGTCGACGTCTTGGGCTCGGTCTGGACAGTTGCCTCACCGTCCGCGAGCCCGTTCAGCATTGAGCTGAAATTTTACATGCATGTGTAGGAAAATTTAGCTCAATCGGTAACCGAGAAGGGGATAAAATTTAATTTACAAGATTTGATTATAGACAAACATCGGGACAGGTTTAAAATAAAAGCTTGTAAAATAAGACAAAATTTTCCGGCTTCAGTGCGTACCAGCCTTTAAAACATACTCGTAAACTGAATAAAATACTTGACTAGCATAATCTGAACCAGCCTTAACAGATGTAAATAGAAAAGCTGGATATTTTTTTCGTTTCCCTTTTTATGTTCTATTTTATGATATTAAAACCTTGCTTTTGAAAGTAGTTTGAGAATGGATACTGTCGAAATGAAATTCCACACTATTTTCATATTGGTTGAAATGTAAAAATAGCTTTAACTGGAAAATTTCTCATCGTTTTGGATACCCAGTATTGAATTTCGTGTAATGTCAATAGAAAATAAGTTCAGAACACAGTTCGTCGTTCAGAACAATATAGAGTACAAAGTTCAGTCTGGATTATTTAAATATGTAAACTATTTTTTGTTATGTATTTCTTATGTATGTATGTACGGCGGGCTTGGCACTTGATGTTTATGAAGACAAGAACAGAGCATAATATTTAAGTTCTTTGTAAAGGTATTTTTGGCACTCCTGTTACAAGATCTATCAATAAACTGACTTAATTCTTTTTTTTCCGATTAAATTCATGCCCTATTCTTTAATTTTGCACTATATTTTTAAGTACGCTTCTTTCATACCAGCCCGCTAACATAGTACTTTTCTTAAGCTATCTTCCTCTATATTACAATAGCAAAGGCCTCTCTTTCCCCTTTTCATACACGTCTATCCATCAAATTCATCTCCCCACCTTTGCCTTAGTCCTCCGTGTTGTCATCTTGCATTTATTGGGACCCAATAAGAGGCACTTTTAGCTCACATCTTAACTGACATGGAAAAAGATCTGTTATGTGTATATAAAAAAGGAATAAAAAGTTCAATTTTTATCTGACACAGTAAGTAAAAATAACGACAGATTCTCAGGTCAAACTAATTTTAATGACGTCACATTTTCGAGTTTCTGTTTGTCGGTGCTCCACTCCCGTTCTCATGAAGAGTTTCACTCAAACACACACAAATATACCTCGAGTTGTTTTATAATTTTTATAGAACATCAAAAGCAGGAGGTTGCTTGCAATATTCCCGAGATTATTCGATGTATTTTATTCATTATTTTCCACTGAAACGCGCTAATGGGCTCTGTGCAGATAATACTTGTTTTTGCTTTAATGATCGTGTTCGATGTACGGTTAGCAGAAAAGTGGTTTTTGTTTCTGAATTTTTATAAAGATTTTTAATTTAAAATTTAATGGACGGTAACGTGGATATGGAGGCTTTTGTCCAATTATTGAAATAAAATTAACGTTGAAATAATGATGAGCTGATATAATTAAAAGAGGCATACTTTCAGTTGAAGTACTCATAAATATTGCCCAAATAAGTTTTACGTGTGAGAGAGCAGTGGTGGCCGAGTGGTAATGGCCCCGACTTACGAGTTTTAGGTCGCAGTTTCAAACCCAGCCAGGCGCATTACTTTGTGTAATTTATTTCATCACCACTGCTCTCAAAACGGTGTAGGAAAACATCGTGAGGAAACCGGCATGTCCTAGAACAAAAATGCGAAGACATGTGTCATCCACCAACACGCACTGGGCCCGCGTGGTGGATTACGGCCTATTCCCTCTCCTAGAGAGGAAGCCTGAGTCCCAGCAGTGGGCATATTAAAAAGGCTGATGATGACGAAGTTTTACGTCGAGCTGACTACCAAATATGGAACAAGCCAGGAGTTGGATTGTTTCAAGTTTTACGTAATGGCCGGGAATTATTGGATTATTTTAAACGAGTACTTTATCTTTTGCCGAGAGTGGCCTAGAGGTCCAGAACAGATTGGAGGTGTGGTGGCACAGACTGGAGAGTGTTGGCCTGAAATTGAGCAGAACCAAAACCGAGTACTTGTTCTGCGATTTCGGCGGTCTCTCCAATCCTGTGCCTTTAGCTCTCGCCGGAACACCCATACCGATCTGTTCCGACTTTAGGTACCTAGGGTCGCTCGTCCAAGGGGATGGTGAGGTAGACCGGGACGTAACACATCGGATCAACGCAGGATGGATGAAATGGCGACAGGTCACGGGAACCACTTGCGACCCACGGATGCCCCTCAAGTTGAAGGGTAAAATCTACAAGTCCGTGATAAGGCCTGTCGTACTGTATGGATCAGAATGTTGGGCTGTGAAAAAGAAAGATGAAAAAAGATTGCATGTAGCAGAGATGAGAATGTTAAGATGGATGTGTGGTGTGACAAGAATGGATAAAGTGAGAAATGAGTATATTAGGGGAAGTTTGAAAGTGGCGCCAGTGACTGAAAAGCTGAAAGGAAATCGTTTGTCTTGGTATGGTCATGTGAAAAGGAGAGACGAAACGCATGTTGCTAAAAAAGTTATGAGTTTACATGTGGATGGATGGAAGGGGAGAGGGAGGCCAAAGAAAAGATGGATGGATTGTGTGAGAAGTGATATGAAAGAAAAGGGAGTTAGTGATAGCATGACGAGTGACAGGACAGAATGGAAGAAAAAAACGTGTTGCGCCGACCCCAAATAAAACGGGACAAGGGCAGGAAGATGATGATGACTTTATCTTTTAATTTTATTTCTCCCTTACTCTGCAGTGAATGTAATCAAAGTAACGCATTCAGTCACTGTAGCTTTTGCAATCCTTTTTATTCATTCATTCACTCATTAAGATAAGATATTTTCTAGAGTTTTATTAAGTTGATTCATTTCGAAAAATAGTTATGTAGCGTATTTTTATATATTTTTTATTATTTATAGGCAAACATAAATGTGGATGGATGGAAGGGGAGAGGGAGGCCAAAGAAAAGATGGATGGATTGTGGGAGAAGTGATATGAAAGAAAAAGGAGTTGATTATAGCGTGACGAGTGATAGGACAGAATGGAAGACAAAAACGTGTTGCGCTGACCCCAAATAAAACGGGATAAGGGCAAGAAAAAGATTTATAGGCGAACATAACCAGATTGTCACGTCGCCTTAGTGCGAACGCGACGTCGTCTTCACTCAGGCGTCCAGTGACTGATGGTTCTCGCTCATCTGTTCAGGTGCACTCATGCAACGTGGCCCTAGCCAGCCCACTGCCTCTTCAGCCTGACGGTTTTTCAATAACGATGTGATCATATTCCCGGAGCAAACTTGGCCAGAGGTCTCCCTTTTGACCACTATCGCACCTGCACTCCTTGCCAAGTTGCTAATCTGCAATAGTTAATGCCAATAGAGAGCTTCAAATTTATGGGAATGACGTCATCTCATCGCTCAGCCACGTGGTCAGAATAAAAGAATAGGGTGGCCAGTTCGGAAACGGTTGTAACTAGGCTGGGGGAGCTGATGGTAACCGATGACGTGATTGACAATAGAGTACACTGGCCTAGAATTAACATATTCACGCTTGACTTAAAAACCTCTTGGGTGTAGCTTGTTGTTGTAGTTATAGGTCTTCAAATAGATATCTCATCATTATCATCATTTCAGCCGATATGCGTCCACTGTTGGACATAGGCCTCCCTAAGCGTCGCCACAACGAACGTTCCTGTGCATGTCGCATCTATCGGTTTCCTTCACCAGGTCATCGGTCCACCTTGTAGGAGGCCTTCCAACACTGTGTCTTCCGGTACGTGGTCGCCACTCCAGAACTTTTCAGCCAGAACGGCCATCCGTTCTGCGAGCAATGTGCCCTGCCCATTGCCACTTAAGTTTGGCGATTCTTCGTGCTATGTCGGCTACTTTAGTTCTCCTGCGGATGTCGTCATTCTTGATTCGATCACGCAAGGAAACCCCGAAATAGATATCTATGCCGTCGTTTTCGTAATAAAAAATCTGTTCATCCCAAAAGCGAAAAACCTAGATGAAGCATAACAAATCCTAACTAATATAAACCCAAAAGTCTGTTTATTTGTTTGTTACTCAAACATCCCTCGACGAAGCGATGGATCGTAATGAAATTTTGGGTGCGGGAATGTAAGGCTGAAAGGAAAAGGTCTGGTATACCCAAATATTCAACCTGCGTCCCAGCGGGATATTTCTGTCGGACCCGTTTTATATGAGCTTGGAGACGAGGTGGTTGGACTAACAAAACTTAGTATCTAAACAAGGGTATGGATAGTTAAATTATCTCAATGTTTTGAGCGTAAAAATGAAATTAGATACGTCTCATTACGCAAAATTATCAGTTTTTTTTTTTGTATAAATGAGAATAATGTTTAGGCTCATTCTTGGCTGATTCTTTGAAACCGACAAGGTATCTAATTCATCTGGGAGGTTATGTGGAAAAAACTGTAAATACAGAAGTTGTAGATCTTTTTATTATCTACAACTTTGCAATTTAATTTTTTTACATAGGATTTGTAGTTTTGTCGGAAATCGAGATAAACTATTTTTACCCTTAAAAACGCACACCCATCCATTTCCCGACCTCAGATCACCCGTAAATTATTTTTCCTTTCATTTTTATTATATTCTCTTTCGTTTCCAGTGGGTTTCATCCTACCATGATTTCATTTCGTTTCAAAAATTGTCGACTCTGGTCCTGGTATGCAAATAGCATATTAGGTATCCCCGATTACCAAATGTATCAAAAGCACTCATTTACGCCCAGTAGCTTACGACACAAAAAAGAAAGGTACCAAAGCTAGGCCAAATGAATGAGACGTTCTCTCGGTTTCAAAGGATCACCCAGATACAAAAAAAATATCTTAAAATGTAATAGACATAATAATTATCATTAACTATTTTAAGATATTTTTGGATTGTGGTCTCCAAATCAGGTGGAACCTGTAACATGACTTGAGTTAATAATAACTTTAAATTCATATTTCATCGTGTCGAGTACACATGTGCTAATTCGGTTTATTATATTTAGTAAGGTGGTCATGGACAGCAATGAAACATACAAATAGAATAATAAAAAGACAATAAGATAAATAGAAAAGATGTTATGTGGTGATCGGAAAGATTGTGTATATGGTAATAACATGTTATGTAAAGATATGAGAAAAAGTTTTGAGTAAGTAAAACAGTGAATGGAAATTAGAGTATAGGCAAACGAAAGCTTAGGTGAATTGTATGAAAAAAATGATATCATGTAAAAGCCAGTGACAGGGTACTGAGATATACGACTAGTAGAGAAGGAACTATTAAAGAAGATGACATAGGTAATTTTGAAAATGAAAACAGTTAAACATAAAATAATAATAACTGAAAAAAAGCTCAGCAAGATTAGCTGTTATTGCATTTGATGCTACGCACAGATGACTTTTATCAAATCTTCGAACCTGCATTTATCGGATTCAATGCTGCATTTTTCAGTATGCAGTCCCCACTCCAGAAACCTTGGGCCTTATCGACTATCTGATCTGCGAGCAAGGTGTCCTACTCACCACTTAAGTTTGAGATTCTTCTTGCTATGTCGGTAACTTTGTCATAATCTTCATTTCTGATTCGACCACGCAAGGGAACTGCGAGTCCCTCTTCAATGCTCTTCAATTTTATGGGGCCCAAAATATAGTAGTCCTGAAAAATCACATATACTTTTTATCCCCAGGGCAAAGCAGTGGTGGCCCAGGGGTAACAGTCCGATACACTTGCAAGGTTTAAGCTAGAACTACATTAGACCGACGCACACGTGTAACACGCCTGATTTGTTCGTAGACGTAGATCAAGTGTAGCTCTACATTTTTAATTTACATATAAAATGTGGTGATCGACGTGCACACGTGTGGGCAGTATAGTTGAGGTTTGAGATCGATTATTCCCAAAAGAATTACATAAATTCACTTACATTTTTTTTTGGACGCATTACAAAACTAGACATTGAATATAACATGTTTTGAGGGTTGATTATAAAAGCAATAAGTTTGTTACTTAGTTTTCGACGCGGTTTCAAACCCAGAAAGGCACATTAATTTAATTATTTTAGGCACGTTACCTAGTCACTATAATTTATTTTATCACCGCCACTCTCAAAATGTTGAAGCAAAATTACCTTGAGGAAACCAGCATATCCTAGAAACAAACCCATACCACTATCTTACCATCAGGTGAGATAGTGGTCAAAGAAGAGCCTATCAATAATAAAAAAAAACACCAACCTACACGAAGTCCACGTGGTATATTTGCCCTTTACCTCTCCTCGAGAGGAGCTCTGAATCCTAGCTCTGAAAAAATTATAAGGCTGATTATGCTATGATAAGCAAAGCATATTATATGCTATAGCCAGCTATTCTATGCTACCCCAGGGTGTAGAAAAGAATAGAATAAACTTACTAAACTGATTACCACTATTACTACTACTAACTTACTTAATCATGTGGGTTAAGTTTCTACTTTCACGGCGGCAAAAGTGCTAACAGATACTAGTGCAAAATAAATTAAAGTATTTCATTTTATGATTATAATAATAGGTAGACGACATACCAAGTTTGACAAAACCACAGCCAACCTCCGAAATCACAAGATCATGGCTATCATCTATCGATATCACCTGTCAATAATCTGACATCTATAAGTGAATTCACATCGCGTACTCACATCCTATCAAATTAGGGACCGTCTTCAAAAGAGGGTGTTGACAACACTGGATGCGATATTAAAAGTCCCAACTCAAGAACTGGACCTGTTATTACGCTTGTGGTCGCGTCAGCGGTCCCTTGACCCATGTTAGAGGTGAAGGTGTTCTCTGATTATAAAAACGAATCAACAAGTTTAGGTTGTGTTTTAGTTTTGGTATTTAATTTATGTTTGGTTATTATTAGGAGCGGTGTTAACAGTTTAACTTTCCAATTAAGGCAGTCATTTTACTTTGTGTAATTTATCAAATTATATTGCCCTCATAACGGCGAAAAAAAAAACATTGTTAGAAAAGTGAAAAATATCATAGAGCCAAAAATTTCAAGATATTAATTGACATCGTCCAAGTCCCGGCCATGTGCTAGAAGACGCCTCCCACAAGGTGGATCAACAACCTGATGAAAGTCGCGGAAATTCGAATGATATGAAACGTACAATAAAACTGGTAATTGTGGCGATACTTGGTGGAAGCTTATGTTCAACAGTAGACCTCTTTTGGCTGAAATGATGATGATTATAATGATAATGACCAACTGAGGGTTGTGTGGAAGATTACAGCCTATTTCCAATCCTAGAGAGAAGACCTGAGTCTTAGCAGTGGAAACATCTACACTACTAAACGAAGATATTAATCTTTAAACTAAGCAAAAAACATGTTAAGTATAAATGAAAAAAAATAAAAAAGTAATTTTTGAACTAATCAAACACATCAATTTACTACATAATTATAAACTCAATGGATACATTATTTGGTAGGCTTTAACCGCCAAACGAAATTATATTTTTCGGTAGTATATTTATTTTCTTTGATATTAAAAAACGTGATCTATTAAAATAAAAATATTGGTGATAACATGGTAAATGTTTTGTCAAAATATATCGCTGAGAAAGTAGCCCAACGATGTTTTTAAATAGCTACCAATCTCCTTTTTCAATAGACTCAAGCATGATCAAATCAATTATATTTTATCCCGTTGATGTCACTCTACTCAACCATAGACCAGTAAGTCTTCTCTTCAATACCAAAGCCTTTCATAAACCGACCTGACTAATCAAAGAAACCAACAAAGCGATGTAAATGTGTTGCTTTCATTTGAATTTTATAAGAAATCGACTTTTGTTTTTGGATACTTTATCGTCTATAATTCCCCCGTGGGTGTTAATAAATCACGTGCCATATTGAGTTTTCAAAATAGGAATATTTTAACCGACTTCTAAAAAATGAGGAGGTTCTCAAATCACCGAGTTTTTGGGATTTTAGGGTTTCGTGCCTCATCATCATCATCTTTCGTACCTCATCATCATCATCAGGTTTCGTACCTCAAAAGGAAAAAAATACGGAACCCTTTTGGGATCACTTTGTTGTCCGTCCGTCCATCTGTCTGTCCGTTTGTCAATGCTCTTTATCTCGAGAACGCGTGGAGGTATTGAGTTGAAATTAAAACCATATTATTATACTCTAGGCTGCGGTCCCTTCAAGCTGTGAAAAAATCAAACTGCTAAGTTAACGAATAAAAAAGATACGGCCGTTTATGTCGCAAAAAAAACGTATATTTTGATACTCTCAAAGAGCGAAATTCATAGGGTACTTACCGTTGACCCAGAAGCCTGCTATTTGGCACAAACTCATAGCACAAATTTAGGAATAATTCTGAAAAAAGTAAATTTGTTGTTACCTACGTCACAAAAACAAAAATGCTAAGGTTTTTCGCATCACTGGGGTATGGGTGATGCCAACAAGATCCGCGGGGCGCTGAAACAACAAAAGGTACGGATTGGGTTTTATAGTCAGTAGAAGTCTGACACGCCTCACGCTACGCCATAGAGCAGGAGAAGTCATTGGGAGAATTTCCACCTTAACTTTCAAATACCGTCAATTAGATGTACAATAGAAAGACAATGACAGCTCGAACGCTGGCGTTCACTTGGGATTAAATGAATAAAAAAGGTTTATTCCGTTAGTTTCTAGATTTGTGTGCTTCAAACATTCTATATTCAGCCTCAAACTACACACAGGTTGCATTACGTATTACTAGTAACTCTGTTGCAGGGGCACGGCTGCAGCTCTCCGTATAAAATATTTATATTCAACCGCATTTGGCTAAACGGGAAGCCGACCCGAACATATTTGAAGTTATTCGGAATCGATGGATGTAATTCTTAAAGCTTACATCGTCTGGTCACTATACAAGACTAATCCTTTAAGCTCCTTTTCACGCGTTTAGCAACATAACACCACTACCCTAAGAAGGAGAATCCATGAATAATTTTGTGTAGCAATTGTAAACATAGACGTAGAGAATTGGGCTGAGAATTACCGTCACAATGCTGTCTGAAGTGTAGACAGAGTTAAAGCAATTGTGTGTCTATCCCTTTCTATCTGTAGCCCACAGTGACGATGGCGATCTGCAGGGTTGTTTAAAAGAATGAACGTGGCTCTAAATCGCAAAGGGCAACAGTATGAACACAGGTGAGTTTTAATCAGTAATAGTCTGACACTCTCTCCTACTACATCTAGAGAAAGAGTTATTTGATGTCGTTGTAATCAGAATAGAATAGAATAGAATAGAATAGAATAGAATAGAATAGAATAGAATAGAATAGAATAGAATAGAATAGAATAGAATAGAATAGAATAGAATAGAATAGAATAGAATAGAATAGAATAGAATAGAATAGAATAGAATAGAATAGAATAGAATAGAATAGAATAGAATAGAATAGAATAGAATAGAATAGAATAGAATAGAATAGAATAGAATAGAATAGAATAGAATAGAATAGAATAGAATAGAATAGAATAGAATAGAATAGAATAGAATAGAATAGAATAGAATAGAACAGAACAGAACAGAACAGAACAGAACAGAACAGAACAGAACAGAACAGAACAGAACAGAACAGAACAGAATAGAATAGAATAGAATAGAATAGAATAGAATAGAATAGAATAGAATAGAATAAACTTAATTGTACACCAAAATAGTAACAAATGTCACAGTAACTTAAGTTTATGGGTACAATTAATGTAATAAAGTGATGAGATTGTAAACACTAAATATATATACCATGCCTTATTCATGACAATTTCAACGAGGTTAATGCCTGTACTCTTATGCTATGCAGATTTTAATAAACTAAGTACACAATTTTCCTGGCGTAAAATTTAAAATCTCACCTTACATTTTTACTTTAGGGAAATATGCAAAGAGTTTCTATAAAAAGAACACTATTAACTGAACTATTGTTTTGTCTCTCTCACACTTACCAGACCACTTCTCACTAATTGACAACCAGACAGAGACGCTCAGTCTAGTTCTGTTTGTCTACGGTCGTAAATTGCAGAGATTGTAAACACTTAAATTTATAACCTTGCATTATTCATGACAACTTCAACGTGGCTAATACCTGCACTCTTATTTAGGGCTATGCAAATTTTAATATATACTACACATTTCTGTTGGCGTGAAATTTAAAGTTTCACCTTAAATTTTTACATTAGGGAAATATGCAAAGAGTGTGTATTATAAAAAATTTAAAAGCTAGCTCGACTGAACCGTTTAGTGCTGAGGATTAAACGACACACGACACTGAAAGCTCTTTGACACTCTACGAACGAGTAATTGAATGTACGCCCAAAGTAAGTCTCGGGTTTTATGTAGGAGAGGAAATGTCGCCCAGCTGTGGAGGCGTCGAGAATGTTCGATGAAGCGATCGCTTAAGAATTTTAGTTTTGAAAAATTCAGAACTAAAATTTTCGTTTGCGGAAACTTGATGGGTATTTTAAGACTTGGTCAGTTTTGTCGAGCTGAAAATAAGGCCAAGTCTGCTTAACTTAAAACTTGAAAGAAATTTTTCAGGATCTTTTTTGTTGATTGAATATGGTGGTCATGGTGGTCATGGTTTATCTCTTTACACAAAAATCACACAAACACAAACAATATTCTTGGATTATGAGCTAGATAAATTATCATAACTGATAAAATGACGGTTTTTTTTTTATAATAAACAGAGAGAACTGTGGTAGCCCAGAGGTAATGGCCTCGACTCATGCACATTACTTTCTGAAAATTATTTCGTCACCCATCTCAAAACGGTGAAGGAAAACATAGTGGGAAAACCAGTCCAGTTTATCCCAGAACCAAAAAATCAAGAAGACATGTGACATCTACCAATCCATTCTGGCCCCTGCGCCTGGTTAGGGCCCATTCAAAGACGAGGCCTAAATCCCAGCGGTGGGAACATTAAAAGTCTGATTCTGATTATTTTTTGTGATAAGAAACTATAAGCTGGAAAAGAAAGTTTGGGAAACAAAAATAAATCGAAGTGATAATCTTTATTAAAATACTTATCTATTATAGGTTTTTTTTTGATATCCAATAAATTTTTTTTCCCCTTTGCAAATATTTTTAGTTTGTATACATAACTCTTAAATTATTAGTACCTAGTAGTATTTTATGTAGCTACATAGTTACGATTTATTTGAGTAAAAAGACACTACAAAGATTACAAAAAAGTAATAATTTACAAAAAAAAAAAATTAGAACAAACGATACCTTTATACTTTATGATTTCAAAGACTAAATAACAAATAATTGCTCATATGATATATCACTTTTTGAGTAATTTCACGAATACTCTCATTCATTTCTTTCATTCGCTTCATTTCTTACTATTTGGTTGATAAACTCGTAATGTTATTTCAAGTCTTCCAAATCCAAGTATTAAACGTAGTAAACCCGTGTAATCTATTTAGTTTGCTTATGACCAGCAGTGTGAACGAAACACTGATAGAGTAAAGATTTGAAATAATTACCTCGACACTAATGATGTCAGTTTACTATTTAGACGTACCTATATAATTTATAAATTTTAATTAAAAGGTTTAATATTATCATGTAATTAAGTTTGGAGGTTTGCAGAAGAGGGTGTAAAGTCCCGCATACCTTCGTTGAAAAAGCGGCCAAGTGCAGCAAGTTAGGCCGAGGGTAATGACCAGGTATGACCAGGTACGCATGCTGGCGATCTAGATACCTTGCTGGCTGTACGATTTGCTGCTCTAAAGCTGTTTGAGGAAGTTATGATGACGACACGAAGTGGTAGCTGCAGGAAAGTTGCGTTGACGTTCATAGTCGAGGATCACCAGTTTAGAGGTAAGTGGAATAGAGTGTAAAGTCGCGCAAACCTACATTGTAAAGGGATGATCCTCCAACCAGACGGATGTTATATTCGGGCAATTGCCTGATATGTGATTTTGCTGTTGTATACATATGTTCGAATTGCGCAGAGAATTTTATTTGCGCGATGCAGGATTTTGCTACATATGTATTGTAAAATCAGAAGGTAGATTGAAAGATAGGAGGTTGGCGGCATTGCCACGTTGTTGTATGGTAAATCTTAATCTCTGACTGGTTTTAAAAAAAACTTTTACATGTCATTTTTTTTTTCAGTCAGTTTAAAGTAGATGAGGCAAGTACATTGATGATTTTGTTGAATGTGATTTAGCAATCAGTTCAATTTGAATTTATTGCTGTAAAGGTAGCTTTTTTAATCAATAAAACAAACTAAAATCACATAGAAAACCTACAAACAAATAGAAAACTTTTCTGGCAATCAAAAAGCGTTACAAATAAAATATTGGAGAAACATTTCCCATTCAATACAGATCGTGCAATAAAAACCGTAACTAGTGAAATTTTCCAACTCTGTTAGTTTTATTAAAAGCTGTACAAATTCAGCGCTCATACATCCTACAAGGGACTCAAAGCATAAAGACTGGTAACGGCAGATAAGCGTTATGTTGAAGCTGAAATAAAACTAAGATACTTAAAAGAAGAAAAACAAGTCAAAAAAACTTTACGCCTGTATAAGGCAGTTTGCAAACGAACGGTATTTTTTTAATAACATCCGTTACCTTACTTTGTAAAGGGAGAGTGATGCCAAAGAAAAGATGGTTGTGTGATGGGATTTTGTGAAGATTAATATGAAAAAAAAAAATGGAATCAGTGTGAGAATAGAAAAAAAAAACATGTTGTTTAGTAAAGGTGTTCACTGTTCTTACATAATATCTATTAATACTTTAATATAGAAATATTGTCAGAACAACCTTTTTTTTAAAAGAGTAATCATGGAGTTTCTTGCCGGTTCTTCTCCATAGGAAACGACCAATTTGGAACCATGCACTAGCTTCTGACGTTTTATAAGTGCCCATGTAGACCTATGTGAAATAAAAACTTTTAACTTGACTTGACTTGAAGGGAAAAGTCTTAAAGTCGTAAAGTAGTTACGTCACCAAATAATTACTTTTTGCTATTATAAGCTTTTACAGAACCCTGGGTGCGCGAGTCCACCTCGCACTTGACCGGATTGCGAAATTAAAGTTTTAATGGTTCCAAAGTGTTTCGTGGAGACACGTATAAGTACTAAGTGCTTTTATGCCCAATTTGGGCACGCCTCATTTGTTAGTCAATTAAAATTAATTTTTTCTTGTTTTTAAGTTATCAGGTAACTACCATTTGTTTTTCAATTCATGTGTAGTACATACTTTTCTGAGTTTATCTAGGACATGACTGTTTGTTTTAATTATCATTTATAGATCTGAAAGTCGTTACAGATAATCAGATGCCAGAAAGTCTGACCATCAGTCTATCCAAGGAATATTATCTTGCCCAGTAAATGGGTTGTAGGAGTCTGATAGGCAAACGCTCCGCGTAAAATAAGAATATTTAGACGTATCTGATTAGACTAGAAGCCGACCGCAATTTGGTTGAAAAAAGGCTAGGGAGACGATGGACTAATCATCCAACAACTGTGTTAAACTGACATCTACAAACTTCATTACACCCCAAAGATCCCATTGGACGTTTATTTATTTATTTATTTATTATTATGAGGAACACCAACGACATATTAACAAATTTTTGTACAGATAGGTAATTTTATAGACAATAAACAGCTTAGTATAATGTGACGATATATAAAAATTATAATAATTACAAATTGAATTAATATTGGATTGAAATTACATAAGATTGATAAAGTTCTGGAAATACATTACCGAATAATCTAAATTAAATTAAAATTGTATTAAATTAAATTGAATTAAAATAATAAATTAACCTTGTTTATGGTCAGACATCAGCGACAAAAATCTGACACAAAGTCAGATGTTTGTAGCCAGCCTTAATCGTGTGGAGCGACATAGTAAATACACTTTGTTAATACCTTTGCCGTGTGTTGTGAATCGCCTCTAAAGTCCCTTTTGTCTGACTTCAGGATATATATTTTTTTATTGTTGAATGAGGCTAAATTTTATTTCTTGTGACGTTTTTTTTATAAAACATAAGTGTTCCTAAGTGCTTATAACTCATAAAATCATATCCTCTTTTTCTAAAGGGTTGAAACATATAAGTTTTTTCTTTTATTATGGACTAGCAGCCCGTCCCGGCTCTGCACCGGCAATAAATATAACCTATGTTACTCAAAGTGAATGTTGCTTTTAAATAGTGAAAAAATTTTTGAAATCGGCACAGTAGTTTTTGAGTTTATTCATAACAAACATACATATAAAAATACAAATTTTCCCTCTTTATAATATTAGTGTAGATATGCTCACGTTTGGCCCCTATCTCACCTGATGGTAAGCAATGATGTTTTTTGGAAGCTGGAGCACAATGGCCTAGAAGTAACCTATTCACTTTTGACTTAAGGATCTCTAGGTTGTAAATATCAAGAAACACAGACTCCGGGAAAGAATCTCACTCTTTGGCTGTGCGTACAATAAATTAGTTCCCAAAATGTTTTGTACGTATGGTATTATTATAATGTAAGTAAGTATCATCTATACAGGGTTATTTGTAAAACACTAGCAACCTCTTAGGTGCTAGTTAAAAACATCATAAACAACTTTTTTTTATTTGTGATTTTAGTAATACAGTCCTACAAGGCTGTTATTGTTTTACAAATACCCCTATATAGTCTAAGCATTTCATGATAGCATTCAAAACATAAGAGATTATAGCACATTAAAAACTTTGAGCTGTTAATATTTTCTTATAATCCAGGTTAATGTTACACTCTTTTAAATTTCCTGAACATTTCAGATACTTCCCATTTCCAAAGTTTCGTATGAATCGTCCGAGAATATATGGCTGTTACGTGATCCGAATTATTTGGTAATCGGCGTTTTATTTAAAATTTCTACTGCAGCTTTGCATTCTCAATATTATGTATGAAGATTTAAAAGAGTGCACTGCATTATTTCCGATTAGAGCATGTATTATTGCAGTCAATATTTCTTTGGGCACCCGATTTTGTTGGTACTGAAGCTGAGCCATCCTACTCAACTATATAACACTTATGTTCACGTAGGGTCAATTATAAGCATAAGCATTAATCGACTTTAAAGTGTTCCCACTGCTGAGACTCAGGCCAGAAGGCCGATTGGGTGAATCACAGCCCTTTCCCTCTTCTAGAGAGGAGGCCTGAGTTCCAGCAATGGGAATATTGAAAAGGCTGATGATGATGATGATGTACTATAGATTTGTGTTCTATAAAATAAATATCATCAACTGTGCCTTAAAGGCATGGAGTATAACAGAGTGTAAAATTTCGCTGAAAAAAGTATTTTTTTTTTTTTTATTGATAGGTTTGCGTTTGACCGCTATCTCATCTGAAAATATATATCTTGCCTCATTTGTGGCAATAGAGAGCAAGCAATCAAAAACACATATTTTAAATAAACCATTTACAGGTACTTTTGAACTGTCAAAATGTCGGGCACTCAAATAAGTGAAGCTAAATTACACGATCAAAAGCGTCCAACTCTATGAAGAAGACCGTGCATGAAACTCCATAGACACGCTACCGTACAAAATGAAACTGAGTAGATGAACCGTCCACCTAAAATGTAAGGTAAAAACAAAGTTTTTATTTCTCACCCCATTGGAACCCGAGTCTCTTTTATGTACCGCAGTCACGATAATCGTCAGAACCCCAAAAAAGTTAACAAAAACATGTAAAATACAATATATAAACAAACTGTCCGTACTTTGCCCTATAATAACGAAGGTGTAACTAGGGATGACCGTACCCTTCCCTTTGACCCTTGCTGAAGGCTCTAGCTATATTCAATTGGAAACTTCTGAATATCTTTGATGAACCAAATCGGATCATTTCGTTGGTCAATTTGTAAATATCCTTGTAAGGTAGTTTTTTTTCTGTGTTGCTTTTTTGCTTCCGGGTCGGGTTTTATTAGTATTGGTGTCTTTTGAGAATGTATAAAGTAAGAAATGAGTATAAGGAAGTTTAAAAGCGACGCCAGTGACTGAAAAGTTGAAAGGAAATCGCTGGTTTTGGTATGGTCTTGTGAAGAGGAGGGATAAAACGTGTTTCACTAAAAGTGTTCTAAGTATACGTGTAGATGGATGAAGAGGGAGAGGAAGGCCGAAGTAAAGAGGGAGAGGAAGTAAAGATGAATGGATTATGTGAGGAGTGATATGAAAGAAAAGGGAGTTTGAGAGAGAAGTTATTGGATAATTTACAATCTTAAAAAAAAATGGTCCTACAAAATTCATCATCATCATTTCAGCTGATACACGTCCACTGTTGGACTTAGGCCTCCTCCAAGCGTCGCCGCAACGAACGTTCCTGTGCGTCTCGCATCCATCGGTTTCCCGCAACCTTCATCAGTGCGTGTTGCCTATGATGACATATAGCTCCGAAACGTGGTCGCTCATAATAGGCCTCATCAGAAGGCTTAAAGTCACCTAAAGGGCAATGGGAAGGGCTATGCTCGGGGTTTCCTTGCGTGATTGAATCAAAAATGGAGATATCCGCAGGAGAACTAAAGTTGCCGACATAGCACAAATAATTGCCAAACTTAAGTGCCAATGGGCAGGGCACATTGCTCGCAGAACAGATGGCCGTTAGAGCCGAAAGGTTCTGGAGTGGCGACCTCGTACCGGAAGATGCAGCTTTGGAAGACCTCCAACAAGGTGGACTGATGACCTAGAAAATTAGTGAAAAGAATTCCGTGAAGTACCACTACGCAAAAAAAAAAAAACATTTACCTCACAATATAATATAAGGTAGAAGTACGTATTCCCGTTAGTGTCCCAGTACCCGTTAACTAGTCAGTTTTTTATTTTTTGTGTCTTTCTCCCAAAAGTAAATTAAAGTTTGCAAATGGCAATTTATTCTTGGTACTATTTTATACAATTTTAATGGCAACACTCATCAAAAAGTTTAATGGCGTCAAAACTGTGCAAACTTAAAAATACGTTATAATAAAATTATGTGTAAGTTCAAAGTTCAGTCAGTGAACTACGAGACCACCCCGTCGCAGAGATCATCTAGCCATACTTCGACGGATAAAATTAAAGTAAGAGTGTTAATCTTTATACAAAATTGTGTGTATTATTTAACCAATAAATTAAGGTAAATCGCATCGAAAAGTAAATGTTTTTGCATTTTACATCTATTGGTACTCACAAACCCCTACTTGACCTAGTACCCGGTAAATTCGTATGTTTTTTACCGGATACTGGTACACTATCAACCCGGTAACATACGTTGCACCGAAACCCGTTATTGTATCCTTATTGCTTTGAAATAGGTCTCATTTTCCTTTGAAACTGTAGTTTATATTAAATATTCTCTGCCGGATACTGGGACATGCATTAACAGTTGCATTTACATCCGTCACGGTTCTTATTGCTTTGAGTTAAGTATGATTTTCCGTTGACTCAATAGAATGTAGTTATTAGGCATCTTGTTTGTTTTGTTACCACGTGCATTTAGTTGCTTTTGCGTTTTTCTGTATGATTTCCCAATTTTTGTACAGTTTTCGTTACAGCTCTGCTGCTCTAATACCAGTTTTTCATCTGTATGTTTGTAGGTTTGCCTGTTTGTTAGTTTCCTTGTAACCACCGCTTTTGAGCTCAATTTTGCCCAACTTTGGGCGATCCGATTTTCACTGAACTTTGCACACCCATCAAAGACCGATGATGATGCAATAATCCGATTAAAATATCCGATTATCCTGATTAGATTCGCTAGGATTTATCAATTTCAACAAAAAAATAAGTGGCCGCGTATTCGGTCAGGCAACGTTCACCATGGTTTACCGTACTGCTTGATAGTAGCTGAAATTGAGGCAATGGCGAAAAAGCTCTTGGCGATTTCGTTTACTTAAATAGTAGGTATAATTATGCTTTGCAGTTTGCGTCTTGACAAATGGTGACACTTGACCTATTTTTCCGATGGGGAAAATCATCTTATGACAAAACCCGCTCTTGGGTGGAGCGGGAGATAGTGTCAGACTCTTACTCACTAAAAACCCCATCCCGTTCCTTCTAGCCTTCATACCGGGGCACGAGCTCCCTTTCGGACAACCCTGTCCCCAATAGGCTTCGACCCAGCTGGGCCCCTCCTGCTGCTGACAACTCATTGAGGCGCGCGGGAACAGTGCGCGCCGTCGACGTCTTGGGCTCGGTCCATTACCAGACGATTGGACAGCGAGCTACCCATGGCTCGCCGTCCGCGAGCCCGCGTCTACGGTGGCCGGATATCGGGATCGGAATCCCGGTGGCGGCAGCGAGGGTGCCGTAGCCTGATGCGGTCGGCCTCCTCCTTTACTAGCATTACTGCTTCGCAGAAGGAGGCGACCGCCTGCCATTCCTCCTCGCTCCGGACCATGGCCTCGACCAGGGCCCGGCGCGAGAGGTCTCCGCCGCCGATCGCCCCCACGAGGGCACGGCGATGCTCCACCCAGGCAGGGCACTCCTCGGCTGTGTACTCCACCGTGTCTTTCGGGTGTTGCGCACAGTGGCGACACCTGGGCGTCTCTTCCGACTTAATCTGAAACAGGTACCTCCCGAACGTGCTATGTCCAGTGAGGACCTGCGTCATGCGATAGGTAAGGACGCCGTGAGGTCTTTCCAGCCAAGCCTCAAAGAGGGGACTTACCGCCATAATTGTGGCGTGCCCAGCACTGGGTTGCGATAGTCGTTGACGCCATTTCACCATGAGATCCCGCCGGAGCTATGTCCGCCATACCTCGACCTGTCGTGGCAGTGGACTTTCACCCCGGCGTTGCATCTCCACGCGCATATCGTGCATGTGAGCAAGGACTGTTGCCTCCAGATCCCACGGTGGTAGGCCAGCCAGAAGGCTCGCCGCTTCGCGGGAGATTGTGCGGTAACCTCGCACCATCCGTATTGCCATGACCCTCCGGCAGGCGTTCAGTATGGTCGCCAGTCGCTTTGGCAGGACGGTGACACTTGACCTGGTGACTTTTGTGTGTCATTTTCAGTACAAGTTTTGTTTTCTTTGACTAAATTAGTTAGATAAATATGCCTCATTAGTTGGAACTCCCGTTGACATTTTCATACGCGTGTACTTCCCATGTTTCTTGCACGGCTTTAATTTTTATTCATTAAGTCACTGAACTCACGTGAGTTCAGATTTGGGTGAAAGATGTCAGTCAGACCTGTAAAGTTATCCAGGTTATAAAAAAATCGTTGATTAAAAATTGTCTCAAAGTCATAGAGCTATGATTGAATCTGTCTAAAGTTGAATTATTTTGCATATTTAACTGCCTCTAAACCTTGAATAATTTTTCAAGGGATCTATACCTTTCCAAGTTGGACTTCTGGTGCTGTAAAAAGCTTCGAGCTGCTTGCTTACTTGAGTTGTGCCATAATAAAGAACTCCTGCTTTCCTGAAAATTTTGTTTAATTTTGGGCCAATCTTTGGCCAACTTCTGGGTGTTGCTTTATGATTACCTACTTCAAATCTGTGACAACCTGGTCTGATATTTATAAATGGATTTTTGCTCAAATTTTTAACACTATGCAACATATGCGCTTTAGTTACTGGTTGGCATCAGCTGAAATTGAGAAAAGGGAGAAAAAGCTGTTTGTTTTTAAATAATTGAAATACCTCAAAATTTTTACTAAATATGTTTTGAAAGTTTGTATTTTTACTTTTTATACTTATTGATTCGAAATCAGAAATTAGCAAATAACGTATTAGTTTTCTTTCAGCTAGCCATGTCTGACAAAAAGAAGGCCATATTAAAGGCCATGGAAGTAGTTAGAAAAGGTACCTCAATTTCAGCTGCAGCCAGGCAGTACAATATCCCACGGTCAATGCTGGTCGACAAAATACGCGACCGCTATTCTATTGGATGTTCCAAAGGACCTGCTATAGTTTTTGTCAAAAGATAAAAGATCATTTAAGAAGATGGTTTTTTTTTTCCCAGATAGTGGATTTCCAGTAGCTATAGCGCAGTTGTTGGATAGCGTAAGCTTACCTACATATAAAAAAATTGAAGCGAGAAAACCCTTTTAAAAATGGCAGACCAGGTCGTCACTGGTTCCAAGCCTCCATAAAGCGGCACCCTGAAGTAGGCCAGCGAGTGGCCCAAAATCTGACACAAACCCGTGCTTTAGTTCAAGAAAGCATTTTAAGAGCGTGGTTTAAAGAAGTGCAAGACTATTTTATTACTTATTATATGACTGATTGATTGAGTTTAATATTGAGGCTAAAATAAAAACTTATGTTTGTTTTTCTATTTTATTTAAAGATGTAATTTGAGGTAATGATATTTTTATTACCAAAGGTTTCTTAAAATAAATCTAAAATATTACTAGTGTTAGCCTATAATTTGTATAACATAGGTACATAAAAAAAAATTGAAACTAATGTTTTTATTTTTTTTATTACAGACCCTAATTATTGTCACTGCTCCTTTTTATTTGAAAATATTTTATTTTTGTAAACTTTAACGTAAAGCAATAGAGTTCAAATTCGCTGTTCAAATTACCGGATTCCGGGACAATTTAACGGTAACTAGTACAACTTTACCGAGTACTGGTACAATTAGCCCTTTTTGTATTTTTTTTGTTTTATTGTTAGTTAGCATTTATACTAATTTAATAGAAGTACAATATACTTAAAGTATATTAAATTATCTAACTAGTCATATAAAATTTATTTTTATAAGTCTACTAGTTTTAGCCTAGCGCGCATGCAAAGTCAGGGAAGTTCAGAACTTCACGGTTACTGGGCCGTTTACCTTAATATAATATTCCACAACTATCACACTACACCGTCTAGTCCCAAGCTAAGCAGAGCCTGTGTTATGAGTACTAGACAACTGATAAACATACTTATATATTTCTAAATACATACATATTATAGATAAATTACACCCAGACACAGAAAAAATTATTATGCTCATCACACAAAATAATATTTGTCCTGGGTGGAAATCGAACCCACGACCTCCGGCATTGCAGTCAGGGTCACTAACCACTAGACCAACAGGCCAGTCAAACAATGATCAGTGTTTCCAAGAAAAATTGCCAAATCAGTTACGTACCTAGTTTATTGTAAAGGAGTTAAGGTAATCGATATTGAATTGACTTTTACAGCCGTGAGAAGTGTAACAGCTGATCATTTTGTTCCTTCGTTCCCAAAATTAACTTCGATTCATTTGTTATCCCTTTCAATAACTGTCACTTTGATTTATCGAAGGATATCAATAAAGATATTAAACAATTTAATTTGGAAACAGGATTCAAGTTGTCAAGTCAAGATAGGTATTTTAAGACTTCCAAAAAATAATAAGGTATTTTGAATTTTAATTTTAGAATTTGTTTTTTTTTTGTTAAAGATCTTCACGTACGTTTTGCGGCTTATAAAACATAGGGGTAGCTAAAGGAGTTGTACGAAATTGTATGTTCTGACTTTTTTCTTCTTTTTTTTTTAAATGGCAGTTCATTTTTTGAGCCGCTCGTTTGGATGGGAATTCATCAAAAAACTTCACCCGCTGTGGATGGAGTCAGAGAGACTATCAGATAATTATTATTCAGGTGTCTTTAAGGCTAGAGTAAACAGGCCCATAACAGACTAGTGCACTTCACCATCAACGATTGCGTCAATGGTTACCATCGGATGGGATCACTGGCTAGCGCTAGTTTCCACCGTAGGCGCGAGCTTGTGTAACTCGCCGTTCGACCGTCTGGTAACCGTCCGGATCAAGCCCAAGTCATTGACGGTGCGTACTGTGCGTAGTGTTCCACTCGCACCTCAAGGAGATTTCAGCAACCATAGGGGCCCAGCAGGGTCGAGGCCTACTGAGACCATGGGTGATGCAAAAGATATATATACCCCTACCCACGTTGCTAATCTGCAATCGTTAACGCTAGTAGAAAGCTTTAAATGTACGGGAATGACGTCATTTTAACGCTTAGTCACGTGGTCAGAACAAAAGAACTGGCGGCGTGGCCAACTCGAAACGTTTGACGCAAGCAAAACGGTTGTACCTTGGCTAGGGGGCTGGTAAAGGTCGTAGGAATCCAATGTATACGAGACACAAAGAATCGGTCGTTGCAGTGATACTTGCAGGAGGCCTATGTCCAATAGTGGACGTCTGTTGACTGAATTGAAATGATCTAGAGATTTACGTATTTTTAATATAAGAAGGATAAGATATTGGGTTATTACTAAAATATCCTTAAGTAAAAGAGTACACATACCAAAGCATTAACTTTAAGCTCTCTTTACCCAGTAGAAACTCAATTCAGCCGACAAAAAACATACGCTCGCAGAAAAAATGAGGATCATAACACAGCCTAACTAAATCAGGCTTCCGCAAACTCAGTGTTGACCGGAATACTTTGCGAAAATCGTGCCGAAGTCCGCAGAGTAACATAGCAGGGATCTAATAGAAAAACCACTGCTGCTGAACTATTTGCTTTGAGTATAGAGCACGGAAAGATGTAGTGGCTGCCACCAAAGACGCCCTTATGAAAGCGTCTTTGGCTGTTAGAGGCTAGATGACTAAAATCTATTGGATATATAATTATTATATTTTTTACATAAATATAATACAGGGTGTAAGGGACAGCTGGTTTCCTCAAACTTTAAGAGCTTATTCAGTATATGGACCTGAACAACCATCCATACACATAGGTACCAACCGGCCTCTCCATACAAACTCTCCAATCGTTTTTAATTTTGTAAGGGGAGGCCAACGTTTTTATATATATTTCAGTTTATCTTTACTAATATTATAAAAGCGAAAGTGAGTATGTTTGTTACGTCTTCACGCCTAAATGGCAAAACCGATTTTGATGAAACTTGGTACACAAATAGACCATGTCCTGGGATAGGACCTAGGATACTTTTATCCCGGAAGTATGTTCCCTTGGGATAATTTTCTGCTATCACGCGGGCGAAGCCGCTCGGAGCAGCTAGTATATTATAAGTCTGTGTTTACGCGAGTGTGTCCATAGCATCACCAGGCTGTATCAGATTTTTTTAAAACGTTTTTTTAAATATCACAGCATCCTTACTAATATTATAAAAGTGAAAGTTAGTTTGTTTGTTTGCTACGTCTAAATGGCAAAACCGATATTGATGAACTTTGGTACAGAATAAAATAAAAAAAAAGTGAGAAAAATGGAGAGAAAGAGTAAAGTATATTAATAAACGCGGGCGAAGCTATATGCTGAGATAGGCACCTTTCTGGCCTCGTGCAGGTCTTGTTTTTTTTATTTATTTTTTCAATTTATTCGTCAGTTATTTTTTTAGTTTTCAGTCTTAAGATTTTTTTATTCTTTCAAACCTTTACAATGCACCTAACAGTAGCCACCAAGACGTTTCGAAGCTCTGTGACTCAGGCTATTCGCAGCCATGTTTCTTTCAGATATTCCTAGGCTGTGTATCGCAGCTTATGTATTAAATATTGCCACTACTCAGCTTCCTGCGGATTTTTTTCCTATTTGGCACTGGCTTTGAGGAAATTAGGTCTTACAGGATTTGGTTTATTTGTATGGGTATCTCGCTGATGTTTGGACAGCCGGTCCTAATAAAGAACAAGATTTTAAATAGAAATAAAATAGTAAATGATTATCCATTACAATGCATTATCATCATCATCATTTCAGCCGATAGATGTTTTTTTTTTTTTCTGTCGACGGGGAAAATCATCATTGACGAAACCCGCTCTTGGGTGGAGCGGGAGACAGTGTCAGAGTCTTACTGACTAAAAACCCCGCGCCGTTCCTTCTAGCCTTCATACCGGGGCTCTAGTTTTCTTTCGGATAACCCCGACCCCGGTAGGCTTCGACCCAGATGGGCCCCTCCTGTTGCTGACAACTCCTTTAGGCGCGCGGGAACAGTGCGCGCCGTCGACGCCTTGGCTTGGTCCGGACAGTTACCGGACGATCGGACAGCGAGCTACCCATGGCTCGCCGTCCGCGAGCCCGCGTCTACGGTGGCCGGAAATCGGGATCGGAATCCCGGCGACGGCGGCGAGGGCGCCGTTGCCTGATGCGGTCTGCCTCCTCCTTTGCTAGCATTACTGCTTCGCAGAAGGAAGCGACCGCCTGCCACTCCTCCTCGCTCCGGACCATGGCCTGAACCAAGGCCCGGCGCGAAGCCGATAGATGTCTACTGTTAGTCGGATATAGGCCTCCCCCAAGTGTCACCACAACGAACAGTCCTGTGCATGTCCTATCCATTCGATTCCCGCAATCTTCACCAGGGTATCGACGTACCGAAGTAAAAAGTACCGACGACGTACAAAAGGATTCAGCGTTAGAAGGCTTCCCACAGAAGTCTTTTGTACAAGGCGTTAGTATACAAACTTGTGCATGTATAGTATTACAACTATTTACTGTACCCCACCACTCAGGCTTTAAAAAAACGCCGCCACAAAAAAAGCTGGAAGCCGCTGCAAAAAACAGCTGAAGCGCGTGACAGCTTGTGGCCGGAGAAGCTTGAAGAGGCGTCAAGCGTTTTTTTGTCGCGGCACCGCCGCACACGAGCCACAAAAAAAGGCGACCTCAAAAAGAAGCTTGACGCGGCGTTTTCTTGGGCCCATGTGCGGGACGCTTAGTACTACAAAACAGGTCAAAAGTCACCATAGTTAGCTGTCCCACTTATCTCGTTAGCCAACGGCACATTGAATTACCGAATCGATCACCTTGTGACGCACAAATAGCTCTTCCTAACAGCTTAACCTCTCTCATTCCTCGCTTCGCGTTAAACTTTATCAGCTTAGCCGGTAAATGTTCATGGGAGCGATTTATTTTACAGCAGCCCCCACGGATATCGAGCGTGCGGCCAATTTCGTCACGTACACTGGCGTGCTTTGTCAACGCCACAGCTACGAAATAAACGTATTTACCGTGGCTTGAATTAATCATAAACCATTGCTGGCGACCGATGGGCTTGTTTGAAGTGCTCGAAGTGTAAGTACGTAGTTATGGTGACGTTTGTACTATTGTGTTTTTTATTGTTGTTTTCTTTTTGAGATTCGATTTTTTTAAATGTTTAGTTTAGTCACGGTAATAATATCATACAGTATTCCAACTTCATACAAACGGACGAAACGCGAGCTATACCTACGCGCCTCGTTTGGAGCATGGTCTCGGCATGTAGACAGTCGCGGCCGTCGCAACTGTGCCGCAGTGACGAACGGACACGACGGTTTTTTTTTACAATTATCGCGCGATTATTGTTAGTTTGTATAATTCAAAGTAAAGATGTGGTATTTTATTATTAATAATAGTGGTTTATTGTACTATGTGTATGAATAATACTAAAACAAAGCATTTTATTTAAATCTACCAATCAAAAAACAACACGCATTTTTATTGAACACTTCCTATTCAATCCACAAAGTATTTTGTTTGTATTTTGTTTATATATAAAAGTAAGTATATTTACAATCACAAAAAAAAAAACGGAAACAAACTAGACAAATGTAATTGAATGCTTGAGGCGGGTAGCCCTATCGCATGTTTACGTACCGCGCGGCTGTAGGCATTTATTTCAAAAAGACGGCCGAGTTACAATACTGTATGATACTATTACCGTGGTTTAGTATTTAAAAAAAAAAATTGCATCATTTTAATCTTCTTGTTTGAAGTGCTCGATGTGTAAGTACCTACGTATGGTTTTTTTTTTTTTTTCTCGACGGGGAAAATCATCTTTGACGAAACCCGCTCTTGGGTGGAGCGGGAGACAGTGTCAGACTCTTACTGACTAAAAACCCCGCGCCGTTCCTTCTAGCCTTCATACCGGGGCACGAGCTCCCTTTCGGACAACCCTGTCCCCAGTAGGCTTCGACCCAGGTACCTACGTATGGTGATGTTCGTACGTGTTTATGTTGTGATTTTTAGGATGATTGAATTTTTTTTAATGTTTAACCCTTCAGATACCGTCAATTAGAGACACAATAGTAAGACAATAGATGCGCGGCCACCGGTGGTCGCTTGGGGATTCATGAATTAATTCAAAAACGTTTCAAAGATAGAGAGAGACGTAATTCTTAAACTTGTTTTATTGCATTATTTTAATCCCTACTCATATTATAAACGCAAAAGTAACTCTGTCTGTCTGTCTGTTACGCTTTCACGCAAAAACTACTGAACGGATTTAAATCAAATTTGGTAGGTAGGTAGAAGAGACACTGGAATAACACATAGGCTACCTATAATTCCATTGCTGAGCACGGGTCTCTGCCCGCGCGATATAAACTGTAATCCACGCGGGCGAAGCCGCGGGCGAAAAGCTAGTTATTTCATAAAAATTAAAAATTAATGCTTGACTGCGATCCGACTTGATGGTAAGTATGCCTTAAAGACGCCTAAATTATAATTGGAAGGGAAGACCGCAGCAGGCAAATTGTTCGTGTCCTTAAATTTACGCGGTATAAACGACGAAGCGAAACGATTGGTTCGGACCATAGAGGTTTCAATAACGTAAGGATCAGTTGTCGAGAATTTTCAGCTATGCAGCACTTTGAAACGACTTGGTGGCTACTGCTCTGGCAGTAGCGTGGTACTCTAAAAAATATATATATATATAATATATACTAAGAATCCAAGAACAGCCAAAACGGGGACTCTGTTTAGGCGGCTTGATCCTTGGAAACAGTCACCACATTCCTGGAACGCAAAGGGAAATTAAATGTATACGTGAGTTTCTCATTTAGCCAGTAAAAGTCTGACACTCTCTGTCGCTCCCAAAGCAAAAAACGTTATCTGCTGATTCCTTACCAGAAAAAATGGTATATGGTCTTTTTTTTTTCGGTGGAAAAAATCATTCAATGACAACCCCCGCTCTTGGGTGGAGCGGGAGATAAGTAGTGTCAGTCTCTTACTGACTTAAACCCACCCCGTTCCATCTAGCCTCTTCATACCAGGGCTCGAGCTTCCTTTCGGATAACCCTGGCCCCAGTAGGCTTCGACCCAGCTGGGCCTCTCCTGTTGCTGACAACTCCTTGAGGCTCTCTTGGGCTCAGTCCGGACAGTTACCGGACGGTCGGACAGCAAGCTACCCATGGCTCGCCGTCCGCGAGCCCGCATCTACGGTGGCCGGCAATCGGGATGGAATATGGTCTTATTTCCACTATTGATTTACTCTGCCAGTTTCCAAAGTAAATAATTTGTATAAGCCGGGGTACCATAGAATCCATTATTCCATCCACTAATTCATTTTCAACACTATTGTCGCAGACTTGATTCTAGATAGATTGAAACTCACCAACTTGCATTTCTCGATGGCTGAATTGAAACCTGTTCAAACACGGTTTAAGTTTCCAGCGACGCAGTGGATTTGTGAAAATTTACACGAGTATTCACTATTCATAAGTGGGTTTAAACTTGCAAAACTGGATTTGAAAACTTTGGTGGTGTCTGCTAGAATTTTTCCGTCAGTTTTTCGATGCGATCATACTCGTATGTTGGCGAAAGTGCAAATTGTTTGATGGTTTTTTCTTCATGGCTTTTTTTGAGCTTTACTTGATTGCGTTTTGATTTCTGTATATTGGTGACGCGACCAGCTTGGACATGTGATGTGACTGTGTGCTGTCTATATGCTGTCTAGTTTGGTAGCTTAGGACTATATTTCAACGGGACACCATAAATGAATTTTGTACACTGACAGCCCTAAATCTTTCTCATTTCTAACCAAAGTCAGTCCATCCAAAGGTTGTCTGTAAGAGATCGCCCTGTGCGATAAGACCGCCCATTGTACACTTATTTTGAATAATGTTTGTCCTGTATTTTTCTTTGTTTATGTGGTGTACAATAAAGAATATAATAATAGATAAATAATAATATTCCACAACTATCACACAACGCTGTCTAGTCCCAAGCTAAGCAGAGCTTGTGTTATGGGTACTAGACAACTGATAAACATACTTATATATTTCTCTAAATACATACATATATAGATAAATTACACCCAGACACAGAACAAATGATCATGCTCATCACATAAACATTTGTCCTGGGTGGGAATCGAACCCACGACCTCTGGCTTAGCAGTCAGGGCCACTAACCACTAGACCAACAGGCCAGTCAAACATAAATAACCATTTATGGTTTTAAAATAACCATCATCATCATCACCAACCATAGCACGTCTATTGCTGATCACAGGCTTCTTCCAAGTGTTGCCACAACGACCGGTCCTGTGCGTCTTGCCCTCATCGCATTCCAATTATACTCTTTAGGTCATCGGTCCATCTTGACCTTCTGACGCTTCGTTAATTCATGAATCCCCAAGCGACCACCGGTGGCCGCGCATCTATTGTCTTACTATTGTGTCTCTAATTGACGGTATCTGAAGGGTTAATAGGTACGCGGTCATCAGAGCCATGTACGTCATCACTGGCAACACGTACTGATCAAACATGCACTAAATCACTAACCTATTATAAACACAAAGTAATTTAACATAGTTATGTATGTATACATAGGGTGAATGGTAATATAATTAGTAACCGATAATCATACACGTGTTGTACTCCTGATTCCAGAAAACTTTCCCAAAGAAACTTATTTAATAGTTTTCTTTTTACAGTTGGCAAAAATCATCATGAGTGGAGCGGGAGATAGTGTCTTCTCGACTCTGACTCTGACTCATACCGGGGCACGAGCTCCCTTTCGGACAACCCTACTGACTAAAACCTTGTTTCTTCAGTTGCTTTTTGTGTCGTCTGGACCACGGGTAATCCTTTCAGAAGTCGACCCATGATCCCAGTGGGTTTCGGCCCTGCTGGGCTTTTTTTTTCGGTGGGGAAAATCATCCAATGGCAAAACCCGCTCTTGGGTGGAGCGACAGATAGTGTCAGACTCTTACTGACTAAAAACCTACCCCGTTTCTTCTAGCCTTCAAACCAATGCTCGAGCTTCCTTTCGGATTACCCTGGGTCCAGTAGGCTACGACCCAACTGGGCCCTTCCAACCTTATTTACTAGTCACAGTCACCCTATGTGTTAGTCTATATGTTATTTATGATATAGGTACTGTTGTCCTGTTATTATTATTACTTTAGATACAGGCCTATCTCTTTAACTTTATCAATAAAAAAAAAACTTCGGTGAAAATAACAAATTGAACCAAGGATTATAAAAATGTCATGATCCCGAACTGTAAATCAATTCCATTACGTTTTTTGACAGATTCCGAAAAAAACGAAAATGCGTTGACAACCATTTCTGGTAATGCCAGGATTACGTTATGCGGATTCGTGCATGAATTACCAATGTAACACGCAAAGAAGTATTATAAATTCGTAACGATTACTTAGAAACCTCTTATAAACCAAATGGATAGATAATAATCTAAGTATTAGTGAGTTTTAAAAGTAAGATAGTTCCTACAGAGACGTTTTTAGAAAAAAGCGGCATAGCGGTAAGCTATTCTATTAAAATCAAGCCGCCAAACCCAAACACAGAGCTGCATGGCGTCGTATCGCGAGAGAGTCGGTTGTGCAAGATTCGACCGAGACATGACCACGACAACTCTGTCAAGAGTGCACAACTAAGAATAGAGGTCCCATTACATTCACACCAGGAATACTTAGATCTAATGGAAGCTTGGAAGTGGTGCCTGAAAGTTGAAAAGATTAATATTGAATTGATTGGTGGTAGATTGGTTGGTTGGGTGGTTGGATTGGTGTGGTAAACCAGAGAGATGATACGCATGTTACTAAAAGAGTTATGAGTATACGTGTGGATGGAGAAAGAGAGAGAGAGACCAAAGAAAACATGGATAGATTGTGTGAGGAGTAATATGATATAAAAGGGTGACGGCTGAAAGGGCAGAATGAAAGGAAAAAAAAAACCAAATGACATGAAACAAGGGCAGGAAAATGATGATGAATGTTTAGGTTTAAAGTGAGCTTCAAATAAACTATCAATCCACCTCATTCTAAAGATTGGTACAACCCAGTTGACCTGAGTTTGCGCACTGAGATTATTACAACATTGCACTCATTCATTTATCATTTCAGCCAAAAGACGTCCAAATATCACTACAGTGAACTATTCTGTGCGTCTCGCATCCATCTGATTCCTTCCAGTGTGCGATTTCTACTCCAGAACCTTTCTGCTCTATCGTCCATCCGTTCTGAGAGCAAAGTTTCCTTTCCGTTTGGCAATTTATTGAAGAGTACTTCATTGGCTCTGTTACATTAAATATGATGTAAAAACTAAGACAGCAATAAAAAATCATTTGAAAGTTTCCTTTTCTTATCTTCAAAAGAGATTCACAAGGTCTTGTTTTCAATTTTAATTTCATTCACAAACAGAACAAACTTAAACAAATATATCTTAGTACAATGGCACCTTACAATTCTATTAACCCTTCAGATACCGTCAATTAGAGACACAATAGTAAGACAATAGATGCGCGGCCACCGGTGGTCGCTTGGGGATTCATGAATTAACACTGTTTCATAAAAAAAAGGAAAAATAACTAGCAGAAACGAAGCAGTCTTTAATAGGACGCCAGGTCGAGTACAGTACTGGCAGAGAGTACTGGCAACGCGAAAGCTAAAAGCTGTTGTCTTAAATAAATGAAGAAAAAGCGCCTTAAATAAAACTGTATTGCGTTGATATTTTTACTCTATGGCTATTTCAGACAACATTACAAATTCATTTGGTTTAATATTAAGCGCATTCTTACTGATAAGTGGACTATTGATGAAGTATTAACTGTAATGACACTAATATTGTAAAGATAACGTTTTCCTTCGTTTTACGTATTTTTGTTTGTTATAAATTAACTCGAAAACTCAACCAACTTAAAAAAATATTTCACCTGTACAATATTACCTACCTTATCACTGAGCATAAGGGCTCAGCAAGGCCAAAGCCTTCTAGGGCCATGGCTTGGTTTCCGAAAGGGAAACTCGAGGTCTTGGAACGCAAAGTAAAAAAGGAACGTAGTTGTGGTTTCAGTCAGTTAAAGTCTGACAAACTTCCACACCGACCTAGAGCGGGAGAAGTTATTGAATAATTTCACACAATTAAAAAACACTGAATGTTGTAAGCATATATTATTTTCTACTTTTTATGCGGTGAAAGCCGCTGGCAAATGCTAGTTCAAACTAAAATTACACACCGCTATTTCTTCCCTAGTATGTAAAACTTTAATTCTCATACTAATTGCACGCTTTCCCATTTTATTTTCTACTACTCGAAAGTCAAGATTACAATAGATACTACAGGCAATCTCAAAGCAATCCATTAGTAGAGAATAAATTGTAAAAAAAAATAAAACAAAGGTACGTTAAAAAGGTATTTAAAGCTTACTTCGAACGCCAGATTACGATGTCCCCTAAATTAAGTCGGAGAGTTGCAGGTGATGAATATTTAAAACAAAGTAAAGAATAGGGTCCACTTCGATCGTACCTTTAAAGGTGGGTTCTACTATTACGTCACGAGTCAAATTTAATAATTTTAATGGTTCACTCAGTCATTTTTTTTATTTTATCAATCAATCAATCAATCATTTTATTTGCATATTATGGGTTTACAAAGATGTTAGCACAGGTACAGTTTCACCATATTCAGCTTGGTTTTTGCATTGCAAAGAAAACGTGCCAGGCTGTCCGGTTGAATTTCAATTCAAACATATAAACCCCATGACAGTCATAAAGGCTTTCCGGCAAATAAAAATAAAATTAACCGAGGACCTATGGGAAATGTCTGTTAAAGTTTGTACATCTATAATCGAGACCGTAGCACCATACTTGGCTTTAATTTTTAATTTGTGTTTGGACCAAGGAGTCTTTCCAGATGTAATGAAATTCAGTAAAGTTATACCTCTTTTTAAATCTGGTGACCATAATGACACCAATAATTATAGACCTGTATCCGTGTTGCCGGTTTTCAGTAAGGTCTTTGAAAAAGTTATGCTCAATCAAATGCTTATTCATTTTAACAGTAATAAAATCTTACACGAACGGCAGTATGGTTTCACCAAAGGACGTTGTACGACTGATGCTGGTGTCTCCTTATTAAAACACATATTTGCAGCGTGGGAGGAAGCCCAAGATGCTATTGGAATCTTCTGTGACCTCTCAAAGGCTTTTGATTGTGTTAATCATGAAACCTTGCTTTTAAAGCTAGAACATTACGGATTAGGTAAACTTGCACTAAGCCTAGTGAAATCTTATTTAAATGACAGGCAAAAGCAAGTTCAGATAAATGGTGTAAATTCACGGGGCTTAAAAATAAAAATGGGGGTACCACAGGGCTCTATATTGGGTCCTTTCCTCTTTCTGGTGTACATAAATGATCTACCGCATTTATTGAAAAAACAACCACATATAGTATTGTTTGCTGACGATACATCTTTAATATTTAAAATCAATAGACGTTCCACACGTATTGATGACGTAAGCAACGCTCTACAGCAAGTCCAAAACTGGTTTACTGTTAATAATTTAGTACTAAATGGAAAAAAAACGAAGTGCATAAGATTTGCGTTGCCGAATGTTAAAAGTAATGACTTGGAAATAATATTGAACAAGGAGAAACTAGAAATCGTCGAAAACACGGTTTTCCTGGGAATCACGCTCGACTCGAGGCTACAATGGGGCCCTCATTTAACATCTCTGGCAGGACGGCTTAGTTCAGCAGCATATGCTGTCAGAAAAATCCGTCAATTTACTGATGTACATACCGCGAGGCTGGTCTATTTTAGTTACTTTCATAGTATCATGTCTTACGGTATTTTGCTATGGGGACGGGCTGCAGACATAGAGTCTATTTTTATTCTGCAGAAAAGAGCTATCAGAGCCATATACAATCTTCGCAGGCGCGATTCTCTTAGGGAATTATTTAAAGATATAAACATCATGACGGTACCTTGTCAATACATTTATGAAAATATAATGTACTAGCTTTTGCCCGCACGGCTTCGCTCCCGCTCTTCCCTACTCTACCCTACTCTACCCTGCTCTACCCTACTCTACCCTACTATACCCTACTCTACCCTACTCTACCCTACTCTACCCTACTCTACCCTACTCTTCCCTACTCTACCCTACACTACTCTACACTACTCTACTCTACAACACTCTACACTACTCTACCCTACTCTACCCTACTCTACCCTACTCTACCCTACTCTACCCTACTCTACCCTACTCTACCCTACTCTACCCTACTCTACCCTACTCTACCCTACTCTACCCTACTCTACCCTACTCTACCCTACTCTACCCTACTCTACCCTACTCTACCCTACTCTACCCTACTCTACCCTACCAAACTTCACATAAACCATCTACTAAATAGTCCGAACAAAGCCTAAAAATTTCGTTTGGATAGGTGAGCCCGTTCTTGAGTTATAAAATAACAACGAAAAGTGGCATTGATTTTTATCCGGAAAAATATTCATCTTTTTACTAAAATAAGTGATAAGCACAATTTTAATACTAGAAATAAGGACAAGTTAGATCAACCTCGATTCAGGTTAGCTAAAGTAGCTAGTTCTTTTATGGGGTACTGTGTAAAATTTTATAATAAAATTCCACTAGAAATTCTCCAATTAAACGAGTCAAAATTTAAAACCTGCATTAAACGCACACTATGAAGACAAGCATATTATAAATTGGAAGATTATCTCCTTGATAAAAATGCTTGGCTAAATGCCGGTCCTGCTCCACAGCCACATACTTTTGTAGCTACAAATTAGTCTTTATATATATTTGAAGAGATGCTGCTGCCCTTTTCGTATTGTTGTTTTCAGTATTTTATTTTTATTTGATTAGTTTATTTCAATAGGACTTAGGATTCTTTACATGTTATATCTAAAAAAAATGGCATTGTATAATGTAGAAGCACTTTTTTTTCCAAATTTGTGAATGTGAAGTACCATGGAGCATTTTTGTTAGGTTACAACTTTTTATTATTTTATTTTTTTGACATTGCGAGCATGGCAGTTGAGAGTTTGACATGCTCACTCAAATGTCTCGCTGTTGGTGGCGCGTGTTATTGGGTCATTCGGTTCCCTACAAAATGGTTGAGCTGAGTGGGGCTGATGCACGCGTCATGCTCGTGAACGGGTGCCGTCAGATGAGACTGGTCATCTCTTAGCTGCCAGTGGCTTAATTCAGTTTTTATCTTTTAATATTTTTTTTATTTTTTTCTACATTGTGCTCACATAATAGAAGCAACAAGAAATATGTAACCAAACACTATATGTAACACATATGATTTAAAAGAGTGTCCATGGAGTTTCTTGCACGTTCTTCTCCATAGAGATCTACTCTTTGGAACGTGCAATTTAGCTTCACTTGTTTGTTTGACTGACCGACATTTTGACAATTCAAAAGTGCCTGTAATTGGTCTATTTGAAATAAACGTTTTTGATTTGATTTGATTTGATTTGACATGCAAATGTATAATGTAAATGTCAATTATGGTATTATGTTCATGTCATTAAAATGATAATAATACATTCATAAAAGTCAATCAAAATAGAGAATAAAAATTGATTATAACAAATTAAAAGTCAGACTGTATAAATTCCAAATTAAATACATCATAATAGATATATGCACATGTTTGAGTTATTATTATTTAATTAATTATTTTAATTGCATTACATTTTGTCATTGGAATACTCCTTAACCGAATAATAAGCCTTATCTACAAGAAAAGCCTGAAGTTTATTTTTAAATTGGTTGATATTATTTGAACTGTACATGATTGAGGGTAGTTTATTGTATATATTTGGGCCCATGCAAACAAAGCTTTTAGTAAGGAGCGCGGTTTTACGAGGTTTATTATTTGATATAAACTAGTGCTTGACTGTGATCCCACCTGATAGTAAGCAGTGATGCAATCGTTAACGGTGAGGCACACTAGTTTATTAAGAACCTATACACTCTAGCCTTGAAGATGCCCAAATTATTATCGGATGGGAAGACCGCAGCAGGCAAATTGTTCCAGTCTTTCGACGTACGCAGGTTTCAACAACGTAAGAGGTTTAATTCATTAAACGCCAACCCAACGCCGGCTCTCTCGTTGTCTTTCTATTGTGTATCTAATTACGGTATTCGAAAAGTTAATACCCAAACATCCTGTGGGGTGTGGACTGTATATAGTTCCAAATAAAACGAATACTTCAATTATAGGTCGCTGGTGGCCTTTTATTTTTCCCTTACACTTATTCAGTCTTGATTTCACAATAATCACAAGTCTTTACAATAATCACGAACTTTTAATCACATAAACTTTAGAGACATAAACTTATAAGACGTAGAACATAAGAAAATAGAGTATATAACAACTGGTATTTACATAGCACTTTTACATTTAGAGAGATTGCACTTTACTTCTTCATTCTTGAGGGCTTGATCCGACGAACTGTGTCGAACTGAGTTTTCGGCCCCTATTTATGTTCCAAACTCCTGGGTGGAGGTAGTGGTTCGAGTGAACTATCATTTCCTTGGTTTTTCCCTTTTCAACCAATCTCCTTCGTGACAGTTTGGGCGAGTCCATTTCTTGCTCCAAACCTGTCGGAACCTGTCGCGACCTGCTCCCGCGACCGTTGGTTCTTAGTTAGCGGCGCCACTTGGTGCATGTTCTCATTGGGTGTTTTATTTACAAGATCCTTATTGGTTGATTTCGCTATCCCCAACAAAGATTCTTATTGGACATTCTCGTCGTCCACAACATCTTCTCCCCCCGGCGTAGCTCGCGAAGCCTCTTCTTTTCTTATGAGGACGACGAGTTTGCTCGTGGGGCGCCGAAACGTGCCGGTCTTCGTCCAGACTTCTGCGACTCTGATGCCGCCGTCTGGCCCGCGGTGTGTTTTCTCCACGACGCCCATTGGCCAGACGTTCCTGGGCAGGGTCCCGTCGACTATGAGGACCACGTCCCCTTCTTGCAGCGGTCGCCCGTTGTTAGTGGGTTCACCTCGGGGTACTAACAGCGGCAAATACTCCTTTACCCAGCGCCGCCAGAACTTGTCGGCGAGCGCCTGACTGGCTCGCCACGTTCGGCGATCTGCCTCGTCGCATGGCCCTGTGGTCGGTAGGCCGGTCGATGACCCCAACAGGAAGTGATTTGGGGTGAGGGCCTCAGGATCTTCCGGGTCCACGCTCACGTGTGTCAAGGGGCGGGCGTTGACGGCGAATTCTGCTTCAGTCAACAGTGTTCTTAATATTTCTTCTGACGGTGCCTTTTCATTTAACGCAACACTGAGCGCCGACTTCACCGTCCTCACCATTCGCTCCCATGCTCCTCCCTGGTTTGGCGCGCCTGGCTGTATGAAGCGCCATTCCATTCTGTTCAGCAGCCCCACGTCCTTCAGGGCTGGCAGCCATTCTTGGTACGCTGCTTGTAGCTCGTGATCGGCTCCTCGGAAGTTAGTCCCGTTGTCCGAGTACATGGTTCGCGGCCATCCTCTTCGTGCCGCCATGCGCCTTAGCGCCATTATTGCCGAGTCCGTTGACAGCGACGCGACGAGTTCTAGGTGAATTGCTCGGCAGGTGAGGCATGTGAATAGCGCGCCCCATCTCTTTTCTCTCCGCCGTCCCACCTTGACCATCATCGGTCCGAAGTAGTCCACCCCGCAATTGGAGAACGGGCGGTGGAACGGGTCCAAGCGAGCACGCGGCAGGTCTCCAGTAGCCGGTGTCTGCGGCATGGATTTTCTCTTATTACACAATGCGCAACTTCTTTCTATTGCCCGTACGGTGGGTCGCAAGTGTAATATCCAATATTTCTGTCGCAGGTCGTTCGTCACGCGTTCACGGTTGGCGTGTCCAGCGGCGCAATGTTCGCGCATTACGATGAGCTTTGTTGTTCTGTGACGCCCATCCAGGATGATGGGCCTCTTCGTCTCGGGTGGTGCCGTTGCTGCTTCTATTCGGCCTCGCACTCGTAGGAGTCCATCCTCATATACTGGATCCAATCTAAACAGCCTGCTTGTTCTTGATATTGCGCGAGCTGCCTGTATCCTTTTGATTTCGTCACCGAAGCTGTCTTGCTGCGCCTGCTTCAAAAGCTCCTTCTCGGCGCGCTGCACGTGTCGATGTTCTAGACCCCTTGCTTGGCGTCGACACATGTCGATGAAGGCGAGCACTCTTGCTGTGGCTCTGACAAGCGTCTCGAACTTTGAGAAGCGGGCAGGGTCGGTTAGCCAGTTCTCCCTTGTCGTGCCTTCGTCTGTGTGTAGGACTTCTTCTGGTTCTTGTTCTTCGTCCTCCATCTTGTGGGGCCACAGCTCCTCGGGATCATGCAGGAAGCTGGGCCCTTGGAACCACCGATCGGTTGCGCTGATCGGCGCGTTGGTGAGTCGGGTGGCGTCGTCGGCTATGTTTTCCTTTGTCGGCAGCCAACGCCATTCTTCTTTCTTTGTCAGCTCTGCTATCTCTCCAAGTCGGTTCGCGACAAAGGGAGTGTAACGTCGCCCCTCGTTCTGTATCCAGTGGACGACGGTGGATGAGTCTGTCCAATATACGGTCCGGTTGACCTTGATCCGATGCTCTCTTCTCACGTGATCGGCGAGTCTCGCTCCTATCACTGCTGCCTGGAGTTCTAGTCGAGGGATAGTCTGAGCTCGACGCGGCGCCACCTTTGCTTTGGCGGCCACCAGTGTGATGGTTACTGTTTCATCTTCATGCTCCACCCTCCAGTAGGCCACGGTCGCGTATGCTTGTTCGCTCGCATCGCAAAACACGTGGAGTTCGATTCCTTTGAACCCCTTCTTTGCGTAATTCCTCGGCAAGCGGAGTTGGGCGATCTCTTCGAGTCGGGCGAGCCAATTTGTGAACAGTTCGTGCTCCTTTTCTGGAATCCTCTCGTCCCAGGTGATCGTGAGGCGCCACAAACTTTGCAGTATAATCTTCGCTCGTATCGTGAAGTGGCTTAGCAGTCCGAGAGGGTCATATATTGACATGACAGCACTGAGCGCCTCGCGTTTGGTTGGGGCTCGCAGCTGCTGCCTTACTTCGGGTGGGACTCGGTTCATCGACGTGTTGAACCCCAGCTCGTCTTTCTCTGCGTTCCAATATAGTCCGAGTATCTTGTTCTCGGGCTTCTCTCCCCCCAATTGTGTGGGAGTTGTAGCGTGCAGTTCCTGGGGTATGTCTTTGAGCACCGCCTTGCTGTTGGCGCTCCACCCCCGCAGCGTAAATCCCGCTACTGCGTGCACCTTGTTAATCTCGCTGATTGCTTGATGAGCTTCATTCTCGCTGTCGTAGCTGGTCACTAGATCATCCATGTAGTGACTCTCCTTTATTGCTTCTAGTGCCCGTGGGTACTGCTGCCCGTGTAGGTCCGCATTGTAGTTCCGGACGTAGTGAGCCATGAATGGTGAACTGGCCGCGCCGAATATCATACTTGCCATTTTGTAGTGGCGCGGTGGGTTCGTTCTGTCGCAGCCTCGCCATAGGAATTGCTGCGCGGGTTGATCTTCCTCTCTTATCTTTATTCGCAGGAACATTTCTTGGATGTCGGCCGTGACTGCTATCGCCCTTTCCCGGAAACGGAATATTATTCCCGGGAGCGACAGCAACAGGTCTGGTCCTTCCAGCAGTTTGTCGTTCAGGCACAAACCGTGACTTCTTGCCGCCGCGTCGAACACTAGCCGTCGTTTACCGGGCTTATTTGGATTCTGCACGGCAAAGTGAGGCAGGAACCATGAGACGGAGTTCGTTTGCTCCGTCCCGTCGCACGGCACTGCATACCCTTTTTCAAATAGGTTCTCCATCTGGGTGCTGTACTGCTGGGCGAACTCTGGTGAGGCGTCCATCTTTTGTTCTATTTTATGTAGTCGTCGAAGGTCCGCATTGTAGCTGGGCGGCATAGTGACGTCATCTTCCCGCCATGGCAATCCGACTTCATAGCCACTGTTCGTTTTCCTTATTGTTTTCGTGACTATGTCCATGGCGCGCTGATCTGAGTCGTTCACTCGCGGCTCTCGAGAGACTCCTATTGCTTCGAGTCTGAAGTGTGCTTCTACTTGTTCGTGAAGCTGATGATCTTGCTGACGATCTTGCTGCTGACGTTCGTTCTCGTAGATGTGCAGCACGTTGTCTTCGTTCACGACGATTCTTCTTGGTGTGGTCCCGTGTATCACCCAGTCCAGCTGCGTTAGGGATGCAGCGGGTTGGTTGGGGCCACCGACGCGTAGCTCTCTTGACACGATGCACTCCCAGTGGTCTGTCCCCACTAGAAGTCCCGGACGTGTTGCCCCGTAACATACCTCTTCCTTCGGCAGGTCACGGAGATGTTCATACTCCAGCAGTGTGTCTGGAATTGACTGCTGGTGTAGCTTCAGGTCCTTCATGGTTCTGGCCCGAAGTTTACGTGGCGCGCTGTCCTTACTGACGCCCCTTACTTTTATGTTTACCACCCTACTATCCCGTTCTTGAGATGACATGTTGACCCCATGGATGCGTAGTGGTTGCGGTGTGCCCTCTGCCCCGATGCTTGCTGCCAGGTCTTCGTCTATGAGGGTGATGGTGGCTCCCTCATCGAAGAGCGCGTGTGTTCTCACCTCCCCCCGTGGACCGGCGATGATGACTGGGCACATCTTGAGTAGGACTGTCTTAGGGCCGGTGGTTGGTTGGGTGGCCACCGACATGACTGTCCCTTCATTCAGCTGTTGATCGGTTGTCGCCGTTGTTGGAGTCGCAGTCTTATCTTCGGACGCCTTCCTCTCCTGGTGCAGCGAGGCGTGGTGCGGTCGACGACATTGGTTCACCCCGCACAGCTTCTCCCTGCACTCGATGCGCCTATGTTTCCTGCGGGCGCACTTGAAGCATATTTTATTTTCTTTGACGAACTCCCAACGTTGATCTACTGACAGCGCTTTGTATTTGGGGCACTGTGTTAGGTCGTGCTTCTGTTTACAGCTCGGGCAGTTGACATCTACTTCGTTGGTTTGATCAACTATGTTGTACACTGTGGTGGCTTTCCTCTTCGTTGTGGTAGCAGGCCTAGTTTCCCTTTTCATTGTGGTGGGTGCGCTGCTTGTTGACGGGGCGTAAGTGTAGCGTAACGCCCTGTCTGCTTCACGCATAAGGAAACGAGATAAAAGCACTATCTCTGGCTCTGCTGTCCCTTCGTTGTCCGTAGCGAAGTCGCACCATCTTGATCTTATGTGTGGACTCAACTTGTCCATTATCTCTCTTGTTAGTAGAGGATTATATAGGTAACCTCTACGGTCGATAGTTTTCAATACGCAGATCGTGTTTTGAATCTTGATCGCGAAACTATTTAGGTCACTCGCTGACGTACCTGGTCTAGGCATTCTTCTAAGTTCTTCCAATGCCTTATCAATGATTACCTCAGGCCGGCCGAAGCATTGCTCCAGAGTTTTCATGATTATCTCTGGATCGGTGGCAGTGTGTAATAACGCCGACACTGCATCTCTTGCTTCACCTTTCAAACTGCTCCGCAGACGCTGTAGGTTCTCCGCTGATGACACGTTGTACATGTTTGTTGTGTCATGGTACGCTGCCTTGAACGGCAGCCACTCGCTCACGGCACCCGAGAAGTTCGGTAGGTCGGTATGCCGGAGTCGTGGTCTGGCCATCTTCTTCAAGGTCGCAGCCAATTGTTCAATACTATTCTTGCCCCTGGTTGGCGTCGGCGATCTTGCTCTCGGAGTTTCAAATCGCAGCTGTTTTTCATCCCTGCCATCCGTGCGTCCCCCAGCCTCCCCCCGTGTGATGGGTGGGTTGGTGCGCAGCCACTGGTCGACCTTCTGGTGCTGCTGTTCAGTCTGGAGGGGCTCGTCGTGGATGCTCTCTTCGTCTTGTATTACTGAGACGTCCACCGCTAACCTTTTCTTAATTAGGTCTGCCTCCAGGTCCAGCTCCTTCCTTCGTATGTCGGCCAGCTTCTCGGCAGCCTCCAGCTCGGCGACCCGTAGTCTCGTTGCGACGCTCGTCGTTGACCTCACTGATTGGGGCGGTGATCTGGCTCTATCCCGCTCCGATGGCCCTGCAGTTGTGAGGTCTGCAGTTGTGAGGTCTGCAGTGGTGGTGGCAGGCCCGATCACGCTCTCCAGCTGTGGTGATGCTGGCGGATCGAGTGACAGTCGTCGGACCCTCTCTAAATGTATGCGTTCAGCCTCACGTCGACGCATAGCGGTCAATTCGTCTCTGCGTTCTTGGCGTCTTAGTTCTTCTAGCTCAGCTAGGTCACTTTGAGACCTAGTTATGACCATGTCTTTTTAGCACTGGTTCACTGACTCTATTTACTTGTCAAAACACTGATGCTAAGTACTTGTTTTAGTACGCAAATACTGAGTCTAATACTGGTTAAACACTGACGTAAATACTGAGTCTATTACTGGTTAAACACTGACGCTACGTACTGGTGTTCTAGTACTTTACGTTAACCACTGAGTTTAATACTTTTCAACACTGACTCTAAGTACTGGGTCTAGTACGTAAGCACTGATTCTAAAACTTTTAAAACACTGATTTTAAACCCCAAGATCCTCGATCCGGCTCGATTGGACCAAGACTGTGGGGTGTGGACTGTATATAGTTCCAAATAAAACGAATACTTCAATTATAGGTCGCTGGTGGTCTTTTATTTTTCCCTTACACTTATTCAGTCTTGATTTCACAATAATCACAAGTCTTTACAATAATCACGAACTTTTAATCACATAAACTTTAGAGACATAAACTTATAAGACGTAGAACATAAGAAAATAGAGTATATAACAACTGGTATTTACATAGCACTTTTACATTTAGAGAGATTGCACTTTACTTCTTCATTCTTGAGGGCTTGATCCGACGAACTGTGTCGAACTGAGTTTTCGGCCCCTATTTATGTTCCAAACTCCTGGGTGGAGGTAGTGGTTCGAGTGAACTATCATTTCCTTGGTTTTTCCCTTTTCAACCAATCTCCTTCGTGACAGTTTGGGCGAGTCCATTTCTTGCTCCAAACCTGTCGGAACCTGTCGCGACCTGCTCCCGCGACCGTTGGTTCTTAGTTAGCGGCGCCACTTGGTGCATGTTCTCATTGGGTGTTTTATTTACAAGATCCTTATTGGTTGATTTCGCTATCCCCAACAAAGATTCTTATTGGACATTCTCGTCGTCCACAACACATCCCTTCGAAATCGGCGGGAACAATCTCTCGCGCCGGGCCCTGGTACAGCCCATGGTCCGGAGCGAGGAGGAATGGCAGGTAGTCGCCTCCTTCTGTGAAGATTACTGCTAGTGAAAGAGACGAAGAAGAAAAAAAAAACAACAATACTTCAAATTAGAACATGTTCGAAATTCGAAACTGCCATTATTTAATCTTAAAACAAATGAGCACGTTTCGTATTTTGAGCTGTCAGAAAAGCGGGACCTTGATGCATCTCAAAAGCCAGCTGTTCGTTATTACATTCAGGCAGCTTGAGAGCATATCTCCGGAATAGAGTTGACAGAGATTACTTTTAATATCCAAACCATAATGCAACGTTCCTTTTTCAGATCCTGATATTTAAAATTTGGCTTTGATGAACAATCGTGAGGTTAAGTCATACCTGTATCATCTTTTAGGATTTTTTACATAAATTTCTTTTATTTTAAATTGATATGAACTAGTGCTTGACTGCAGTCCTACCTGATGGTAAGCAGTATTGTGTGTGTTATTTTTTTCTAATCATTAAATTATCTCCTCATGCTCAGAGTGGAGTGGGAGGGAATTACAGACGGTTTCTTAAATTACCCTTTGTGTTCCAGGGCCGCAATATTATAATTTTATTGAACAAACCAATAATTGCTGGCATCGGCCTTTGCAGGCCCGGTTGAATACGATGACAGCTCTTTGGAGGTCCCGCTATATATGTCACGTCATCTTCACGTGGTTTGACCACGTGACTGAGCGTTGAGATGACGTGACAAATGAATCGGAACCGTTGGCGACTCGATTGACGAAAGAGAATCGAAACGAAACGGTCGTAACTAGGCTAGGCCTGATGATCTTGGTCCTTATCGGACAGTGAGCTCACTCCTGCTCACCGTCCGCAAACCAGCCACCACCAAAGAGCGGGTTTCGTCAATGATGATTTTCCCCGTCGACAGAAAAAAAAAAACCACCTTGTCATTCCCAACACCCAAGGTGTCTTTTTGACATGACTCTCGCTGAATAAAAATATTTTTTTGTGCCAACAGAACCACGCCTTAACAAAAAAATATTTTAAATTCCTAAGCACGTTATAGAAGCAGGTTGGCTTGTTAAATGTGTAGATTAAGTGGCTCTAGATAGGTCTGCTCAGTGATATCTGCTACATAATTAATCAAACGTTTAAGAGGATGAAAGCGGAATGGGATAAGCGAGAACGAAGCTGTTTCTTGATACGAGAAAGATAGGTATTGCTGTTTTAAATAAAATAGATGAAGTTATTTGAAACTAATTGAAGAGGAGATTTTTTTGTTAATTTTAAATGTATGGTAACTAGAAGACTATTATTAAATTTTACCTATGAATCCCAACTAATATTATAAATGCGAAAATAACTCTGTCTGTCTGTCACGCTTTCACGCAAAAACTATTGAACGGATTTAGATCAAATTTGGTAGGTAGGTAGAAGAGACACTGGAATAACACATAGGCTACCTATAATTCCACTGCTGAGCACGGGTCTCTGCCCACGCGATATAAACTGTAGTCCACGCGGGCGAAGCCGCGGGCGGAAAGCTAGTAATACAATAATCATCATATTCCACAACGTTAGAAGAGGTTATGCTATGAGTACTAGACAACTAATAAACAAACTTATATATTTCTAAACACATACATAATATTATATATAAATTACACTCAGATACAGAACAAATGATCATGCTCATCACACCAACATTTGTCTTGGGTGGGAATCGAGCCCACGATCTGTGGCGTAGAAATCAAGGCCACTAATCCCTAGACCAACAGGGCAGTCAAAATGACATTAAATGTGAGTCCATTGTGGTTATAACCGCATCGCTTACTATATGACGTTTCCACCTTGCGCAGGTACATAGTATCTACGTCCGGTTCCGTTTATATGAATAACCCCTAAACCCAAAGCTAACTGCTAGTCAACACATATGAAACCTTTACATTAATAATTACTAGCTAATATTCCAAGGGAACATACTTTCGGTATAAAAAGTATCATATGTCCTATTCCAGGACATGGTCTATCCGTGTACCAAATTTCATCAAAATCAGTTTTGCCATGCCATAGACGTAACAAACAAACAAATTCACTTTCACTTTTATAATATTAGTAAGGATTTCTTTTTTTATAATTTACTTTACAAATATCACAATACAACGGTATAATAATGTATCATAGAACATTATACATAATTATGTATGATACTTGATTTAATAATGTATTATAGAACATTATACCATATTATTATGACATTAAGATATTGTCCGCTAACCGGCAGTACTGTTGCACTGTTAACGCAAAGCAACCAAGACTATTAACCAAAATATAACCCAACATAATTTAGGGTCATATTTTCATATAAATAGGTATAGTTGAGCAATTAAGCCGTCGCTTAATTAACAAAGTTTTAGCTCTTACCCTAGATTCAACCGTCTAAACCAGTGGTGCCCAATCTTTTCTTGACCAGGGACCATTTTTACTTAACTGTAAATTTTAAAATGAGATAAGGCCAGAAGGTTATAAAAAACGTGTATTTTTTTATTTATCAAGTAAACTACTAAAGAAAACTAAACCTTTTGAGTTAGTGTAGTGTTTAAAGTTAGTGTATAATAGTGATCAATGCTGTGCTATGCATATAACACATGAACAAAGTGTTTTTATCTATATCAGACTCTAAGAAAGTGCTATGAACTTATATAAGTGCTAAAGGACGCTATTCTTAGTTTAAACAAACCGTATAAAAATAAGTTAGAGTTAAATAACTTATTAGTCTTTTAGGCTAGATTGTAAGCAATTGTTAAGAAATGTATAATAAGGAAAAAAAACTATATATTTGGAACATAATATAGCTACAGTATTATTAATACAACCAGCTTATTTTTAATACAACCTTTAATTTGCTATATTAATTAGTGGGGCCCTATCTAAGGAGTAGACTTTAATATAGTAGGCTGTAATTCTCGAATAGGTCCTCGAATGCTCAATGTTAGCAAGCGTTTAGAGTGCGTTCGCGCGTCGTTCTCAGACAGCAAAATTACAACCATTTCGTTTCGATTCTCTTCCGTCAAATGCTTCGAGTTGGCCACGCTTCGATTTTTGTTCTGACCACGTGACTGAGCGTTGAGATGACGTAATTTACGTATATTTGAAGTTTTCTACTAGCGTTAATGATTGCAGATTTTATCAACTTGGCTAGGGGCACAGTCGCGAATGATTTCGAAATGATCCGAAGGCCTGCGTGGAAGCATACCGCACCCCTCGTCACTGTTTGCTACTTGCTGCCTTCCGACGGCTCACGACAGCAGCCGAAGTTTGGCGTGTGGCCGAAAGCGCCCTCCCCGAACACTAACACTAATAGATATACTTAAATCAAAAAAAGTACATCTATCTTCTATTACATAGTTACGTACTTCTATCTAACCTTTCAATTGTGGTAATTAAAGACACAATAGTAAGACAATGTGCGCAAACGCGTTCCTTTGGGAATTCATGAATTAAAATGTTTTCCACATCGCTGATGACTAGAAGTGGGCCTAAATACCGGCAACATTTTCACGTTGTATGACAATTCCTAATCTGTAGTCGAGCTAAAAGCCAACCCTTGGGTCACGTCAAGTGTCAACTAGACGATTGGATAAATCTTTAAATATTAAATGAGCACACAGACCCCATGGCTCAAGAGTTTCAACCCTAATCAAATCTAAAATGTACTGCCATCAAAGTCGATAAACTTCCAAACTTAAATAAATTAAAAGCAATCTAAAATATAAAATCGAAATATTTCTAGTTTTTTGCCTATATGTATGGATAAGTCCAGTTCAGTATGGTTTTCAACTGAACCTGAGGTTGTGACGCAATGGACGTAAATCAGTTTTATAGTGTAACTAGCGATCCACTCCAGCTTCGCTCGGGTGCAATATTATACATATAAACCTTCCTCTTAAATCACTCTATCTATTAAAAAAAAAACGCATCAAAATCTTTTAAAGATTTAAGCGCACGTAGGTATATAGGGTCAGAAAAAGCAACTTTGTTTTATACTATGTAGTGATGCATTATAGCGGTGATTTTATTTTACGGTGTAAAATCGTCTAATACAGATTTCAGAGATATCAGACCTTTATTGACTAAAATCACAGCTTTTTTCCTTCATTGTCTTGCGTTCCCAGATCCCAGATTTTCCTTTCAGAAACCAATCTATGGCTGCAGTAGGCTTCGCCCCTGCTAGGCCCTGACAATTTTGCTGACATCTCTTTGAGACGCGCGTGGAGCACTACGCGCTGTCGATGACTCAGGCTTGGTACCTGAATGATTACCATATATTTCTTGCCGTCCACAAGCCCACACCTATAGTGGGTAAAAATTGTGGGGTATCAGCTACTATGATGTGTATTTAAATAAATAATCCATCAAAACAGAGTTTTCATAACTAGCAAAATTTGTAGTGTGATAAATAGCGCGCGGCTCACAGGTTGAGCACCAACGATCCAAAGTGTAGGTCAAGCGAGGTAATACATAATGTGTAAATAAACTACACCCAATTTAAATTAGAGCCTTGTTTTTGGGCTAATAAGGCAAATGTGCAGTTGCATTAATGTTTCGAATTGATTATGTAAATGTGGATGTTCTTGTCCGTTAGCTAATTGCTGGTTTTATTAGAGTCAGATGGAGGCTGAATTAGAATTATCATCGTCATTTTCAGCCATAAGAACTGAAATGTTGGAGAAATTGTCCCCAATATTGCAAACCATGAATTCACCTCGAACTTTGGTCACACTCATTCAGATGTTTATTGCTTCACTGAAGATCCTTACTCCAAAATGGCTTGAGTTTAAAATTTCAATGTGTGTGTCCCCTATATGGTGTGTCTATAGTCTGGCCATAATATAGTATGCCAGATCCTTTAAACGTTAAAATTTGAATATATATGTTAATACTCCTTTGGCCTTATCGTGGATGTAGGATTTCAATGTTATTAAAAAGTCTAAAAAAGTATTCGATTTACATTCTTTAGCCTTTTAAAAACATTGAAATGGAATGTTGAAATAACATCAAACTTTAACGTATCAAACAATCTGGCCAGTTTTTTCTTAGCTATTTCATGAAGTGATCAATTTTGAAGATCTGGCCACAAAATTATTGATTAAATTCGTTTGACTACTATCTCGCCTAAATGTAAGCGATGATGTGGCCGACGATGGAATATGCTTACCTAGAAGCAATCTATTCACTCTTGACTTAAAGACGCCCAGGTTATAGCTATCAGGAAACACAGAAGACGCAGGGAATCATTTTTTTTAAATTATTTTGAATTAAAATTTAGATGGGATGTTGCAAATAATAAGTCAGTATTTCTTGTGCAGCTACTTACAACAGGGTTGTCTTCTTTAATTCAAAGGTTGACTTTTAGAGAATACTTTGTAGCATTAAGTCTGCCAATTTACCTTTAATTTAATTTTTTTTTTTATTTAAATAAAAAGTAAAATAAATAAATAGAACCGGCACGTGGAGCTCCACACTCAGTCACAAGCTCATCCTTCCTTGTCAATATTTCAACTGCGATAAATCTAATTACCTTGAGTAAAAATGTATATAACATATCTACATGTACTCTCGTACCTAAATACGCAAATATACAATACTCGGCATAATATGTACGTACATAAGTACGAGAATGCTGTAACAATATTTCTTTATAAATATTTGTGTTTGTTTCATTCACATTCTTGTGTATTTAATAAACACAATATCATGTTGGGCTTGGTTGTAACAATACATTACGTGTTTTGTTTTCATTATGTAGAAAGTTGTGTTGCTTAGAACTCTGGTTACTCGACGAGATGATGATTGTAGCATTTTGATTAAAAATAATATTGTATATTCAGGGTTTATAAAACGGTAAAAAGTTGTGAAAGAGAGAAACTCGTACGATATGGACGGACAGACTCAATCAAAACTTGAGAAGAGTCTTTTCAATTTTCTATATTTCTACAACGTTTGATCAGAATAAGGAGCAGAATCAATTAAACCACTTTTTAATAAAGGTTACATTTTCAAAAAAATCTTCGTTAAAAATTTCGCCCTATCTATTTATGAATAGGTCAAGCCATTACGTGCGCAAACCCGCCGAAATAGGTAAACATACACAAATGGTTGCAGTTCAATAAAATTTTCTCATATACGGGATAATAAAAGTTCTTATTTCAATGCAGATATTAATTTTAAACAAAGTAAAACTGCACATAAAAGCTTAAAAAAAAATGTGGTTTTTTTTTTCAGAATTAGGTCTTTTAAATTACTAATCATTTGGGGTGTCTGAGGTTTTGCGTATTTAACGTTACACGTTGTATTTTCTAACCTAACCTAACCCACGACCTCCGGCAAGGCAGCCAGGGCCACTAACCACTAGACCAACAGGCCTGTCAATAAAGGTAGGCAACAAACATGTGGTGGAACCGCTGCTTCGACTTTTCCCGCTCAAGGTGGAACGAGGGGTGTCAGACTTTTCACCGTAGAAATCTAATATCATTGCTATTGCAAATATCCATAGTCAGTAGGGACCACTTACCGTCTGCATGAGAACCAATTATGGACAACAAACACCGGTTTTTAACCGACTTCGAAAAGGAGTAGGTTCTATGTTCGGCTGAATGTGTTTTTTTTTTTATGTATGTTCACCGATATCTCGGTCAATTGTGGACCGATTTTGAAATTTTTTTTTGATTGGAAGGTTATGCTTCCAAGTTGGTCCCATAGAAATATTGTTATGATCTGATCATGAACTTCGAAGATATGGAACAGAACTCCTCATAGAATCATAGCAGAATTGCCGTAACAAGTAAAATTGCTTTGTTTATACGTGTAGTCGATGACTGACTGATAGAAAAGGGGAAGGGGATGTGATGATGACCAACTAGTAAAGGACCTTAAATCTATTCCAGGGTGGCATTAATTGATTATATCCAATCATTAACCGATAGCCAAATCTGATTTGATTTTGAGATTTCAGTGCTACTGGAAAAAATGTGTTCCCAAAATGCATTGTACGAATGGGTGGGATACAGAAGGGGCCAAGCTAAGTCGAAGCCTACTGGGGCCAGGGTTATCCGAAAAGGAGCTCGAGCCCTGGTATGACGGCTAGAAGGAAAAGGGTGGGGTTTTTGTCACTAAGAGTCTGACACTATCTCCCGCTCCACCTAAGAGCGGGGGTTGTCATTGGATAATTTTTTTACACCATAAAAAAAAACTTATGGGTGGGATGTCCACCATGTACCGGAATAAATTGATATTATAATTTCTCAAATGAAAAAATCTGTAACAACAGATACCAACTTTGCACCAACCTCGAAGTTTTTAGACACAGAAATAAAACAAACTAGTACACTTTACACTCACAAAAAGAGCCTGTCTACAAAGAATCTGAGAAGCTGGCTGCTCCATTCCACTTTGTATCAACAAAAAAAGTTCTGTCTACAAAAGTGCTTCTAACTGTTCTCTACTTGCGGTTTTTGTAAAAGTGTTACATGGGACTTTTATTTCAGTGTGTTATTTACACTGTAATGCAGGAAAAAATGCACAATTATTTAACTTGTATTCTCTGCGTAAAGGAGAAAATAATGAGGAATTATACAGTCTAAGGAGGAGGCCGACCATATCAGGGAACGGCGCTCACAACGCCCCAGCCACCACCGGGATTCCTATCCTGATTTCTGGCCACCGAAGGCGCGGGCTTGAGGACGGCGAGCAATTGATAGCTCGCTGTCCGACCATCCGGTAACTGTCCGGACCAAACCCAAGTCGTCGACGGCGCGCACTGTGTCCGCGCGCCTCAAGGAACAGCAGGGGCCCAGCTGAATCGAAGCCTACTGGGGCCAGGGTTAATTCGAAAGATAGCTCAAACCCCGGTACGAAAGGCAACGAAGGAACAGGATTGAGTGTTTTAGTCAGTAAAAGTCTGACACTATCTCCCGCTATGCCCAAGAGGAGGATGTCATTAGATGATTTTCCCACCGGAAAAAAAAGGATTATACAGTCATCTGATCGAAATGCAAATAATGGCTGAGACAAGATACGTTGTGTTCTGGTATTGTGGTGTAGCTTGGCAGATCCCTGTATTGAGCAGTGGACTGTGAGAGTTTGATCGATTTCTAGTCTCACACTCAGCGGAGTCGCTGCGGAAGCGACTGGCAGCCAAGCTGAACGCATCCCATGTCATTGCCACCCAGATGGTGCAGGGATACCGCACGATCTTCGTTCCGGAGATTTCAAGCCAATTGAGTGTTTTGTCTACTTATTTGATTTTTTTTTTTTTTTTTTTTTAATTGATATAAACCAGAGCTTGACTGCGATCCCACCTGATGGTAAGCAGTGATGCAATCGTTGATGGTGAGGCGCTCTAGTTTATTAAGAGCCTATTCACTCTTGCCTTGAAGACACCTAAATTATAATTGGACGGGAAGACCGAAGACCGAAGATTTTTAAAAGATTGTGATAGTCTTGCACCTTTTAGGAGCATAATGTAGCAAAAAACATTGCTGATAGGCAGCCAGGATTGACGACTATCAATTCAATGAAAACCCGCGTCAGGCAACTACCATGTAGTTGTCTGGCATTTTTACTGAACTGGACTTGTTTGGCGCCACCGTGAGGCACACATTGTTAGTTGTCTCTTTCTATAATAATTAGTGTCTACATGTTGTTACTACATTGTGTGTATCTACGAGCGTGTATGCCAAATAAAATAGTTTTCTTTCTTTCTTTCTTTCTTCCTATCAGTATGGTAAAAAAAGTAGTTCATAAGTCAATCAATCCAAGAAGAGAAACAATAAAACTATGATGATTAGCAATTAAAATATTGCCTAAAGATTAAAGTAAAACCAAATATTTATCAAGAATAGAAAAGACTCATCATAATACAGAATTTCAGAAGTTTCTGTAGCAAAAATTGTCGAAGAAATTATTCAGAAAGTTATGAAAACTAAAATAAGTTACAGTCGACGCCTTTCCTATCATTTATCACGGGTATTATAAAACTTATGAAATGATCGATGGTATCTTACTTTGGTACTTTTTGGTTCGGGACGTTTAAATTTAGAAAATCAACGGTGATAAATTGTTTCGTTCGTTGCACATTTGTTTTAAAAACTTATTTTATTGTATTTCGTTTTATGTAATATTGAAAGAAAAATATTTTTATAATGGTAATATTTTGTATTTATTTTCAGTTTCCATAAATCACTTTTAATGGAAATAAATGGAGCCGTTCGTAGTATTTTAATACCATTACATTTTCCCAGTTACCAGAACTGTAGCTTTTTTCTCTTTTTTTGTATTGCAATATGGAATAGCAAAAAATATTTTACTTATTTTATTTTTATCAATCGTTATTTTTTTAATTTAAATACAAATATATTGAGGATTTAAGTGTGAATTCATTTGATTAAGGCTGGTAGCTTTGCTATATTGAATAACAATTTTGACAATTTTTGGGCACGTTTTCCATGAACAACGATTCAATATGTCTCTACGAACATGTAGTGAGACAGTTGTCTTCATAAGTAAAAACATATATTAAGGTCACGTCGGTGGCATGTATGATGACCGCTGGGCAAGTCTCCAGACAATGGGTGCCAGACGATAGTTGACTTTGCCGAGGGCGACCGAGAAAGTAGTACCGAGATTGATATAGTCTTTATTGTAAAAAAAAAAAAACTGGGTTAGTAAGAGTCGGACTACTCGCGCCCTGAAGTTTTCGTACAAACTTACCTAGGTATGTATAAGGAAATAGTTCAATTTCCTAATAGAATCTGAAAGATTTTTCCGCATCGCAAAAAAAAAATACCAATACTTGTACTGCGTGTTATGCCGAACTCGGTCTGTTCTTTTTACACCTAGAATGCTGACAAAATGGCTGCCAGGCTAAAATGAGATTGGGCGGGCTACGTCAGCCGTATGAGCGGTGACTACTGGGCAAATGTTGCCACGCAGTGGGTTCCTGCAAAGGCAAAGCGCCATCGAGGTCGCCCTAGAAAGAGGTGGCGAGATGATTTGGACGCGTATCAAGAGAACTGATTCGAGTCGGCTCGAGAGAATGTCTGGAAAGACTTGGGGGAGGCCTTTGCCCAGCAGTGGGACAGTAACAGCTAGGGAAAAAAAACTTGTGCTGTCAGCAAGGTCTTACAGCACAAGTTTTTGCCAAATTTCAGAATTCTGTATTTCGATTCGTGTGTGTGAGTGATCCTATAAGAGTTCCGTTTTTTCCTTTTAAGGTTCGGAACCCTGAACCCCGAACCTCGAAGGCTGGTTTGAGGTGGTGCGTGTTTCTTACATAATAAAAGAAGACCTTCGCCTTGCAGTAGAATACTATAAACTACTATAAAAAAAAGGATTTAGTTTGTTCTTCTATCATATTTTACTATAGATTCATTATTGCCATTTACGGAATTTGATGAATGACTGAACTTAATTCCATGATTAATAAATAAAATAAAATTAATTACCTCTCTTAATGATAACGTAAATCAACTTTATTACTGTTCACGTTTTATTAATAGATTTATTATATCATTAATTATAGTAGTATAAATATTATGATAGTAACTTAATGAAACAATATTTATCGAATGCTTGTTGTATGCCTGCTCAGAGCAGTGGCAGTCCGAGTGGTAACGGCCCCGACTAATGAGTTGCAGGTCGCAGGTTCAAACCAGGCGCATTACTTTGTGTTATTCATTTCATCACCACTGCTCTCAAAACTGTGAAGGAAAACATCGTGAGGAAACCGGCATATCCTAAAACTAAAAATTGTAAGACACGTGACATTTACCAACCCGCACTGGGCCGGCGTGATAGATTACGGCCCATTCCTTCTCCTATAGAGGAGGCCTGAGTCTCTGCAATGGGAACATTGAAAGGCTGATTATGGTTATGCCACCTCACAGCTTATTTATAAGACTAAAATTTTGTTGACGACGCGGCAACGTCGTGCCGTAGTGTCCTTCGTCGCTGTGAGCCTCAGAACGCGTACAACAAGCGTATAATGACGAATATGTGTCTATGAATCTACGCGTCCATGGACAGCATCATTACACACAATTTGCCACGCGTTACATCACTCACTAGACTCTAGGCGCTAAGCAAACCCAGGTTCATAGCATAGCATAGTCGGCTTTTTAACGTTCCCACTGTTGGGACTCAGGCTTCCTCGCTAGGAGAGAGAATGGGCCGTAATTCATCACGCGGGTCTGCCACATGTCTTCGAATTTTGTGAACTTGTACCTTGGTTCATGCTCTGAGTAATTTTGACCCTAGGTACTTACTGTTATTTCATTTCACCACAACAAAGAAAACAAAACAATATCTTGCTCCTCCAGAGTAAATACTCGCCAAAGCCGCCATTACCGAAGCTGGAATACGACAGTAACATATACATTCAAATCACCAAGAAATACAAGTAATAACGCTGAACATTGAGACTCAAATAAGAGCCTGAAGAGCCTCTAATAGGCACAGGAATGGTTAGAGCCCATGCAATATCAGAGACAACACAATCGCATTAAAATATTGCTACTACCATTTGTTTTCGTATTTCTAAAGAATGTTATCGGAATATGAGGTACTACCTTTTGCTCGTGGCTTCGCCTGCATATATAAAGTACCTACAGCGTATAGCACTCAGGATTAAAGCAGATTTTTATTGGTGCTATTTTTTTGCAATCAGACTAGTACTTTTAGAGACTATCCTCTAGAAACAAAAAAAAACATAAAAATAAACTAATATCTATTTATAATATTAGGGTAGATATACACACAAGAAAATAGTAATTTTCAATCCCGAGAGAGAGAAGTTATTTAATGGTTTAACACCATAAAAAAGAAAGTTACTTTAAATACAAAAAAGTACTACTTATAAATCTAAAATTTTCTTCCAGTGTACCTGCAAAAGGAAATTTGTAATTAAATATAGACAAGAGAAGAAGGATCGTGTGTTAATTTTAAACTGAAGTAACTTACACATATTATTTAAATATTTATAAAAACTCCTAAACCTAATGCTAAAGTGCTAATTATCATACTTGAGAGGAAATACTCGTATAGTGCTCTTCGAGATTTGATATTTTGAATTCAAATCGCGAAATCTTATTCGACGTCATTTTATTTGTAGTGGCCTTGAACTAAAATATTAGTATTACCTAGCTCTAAAACTTTGAAGAAAAAGCGAAATAACGACAGAAAAGAGGACAGCAGTGCCTCTAATCAGGTTACAACCGTTTCGTTTTGATACTCGTGCGTCGAACGTCTCAAGTTGACCTCGCCTCTGATTCCTTTGTTTTGTTCACGTGACTGAGCGTTGAGATGACGTCAGAACAAAGGAATAGGAGGCATGACCAACTCGAAGCAAAAAAAAGAAGTAAATGAAGCGAAGAAGCAGAAGAAAGAATGCTTATCTTCTTACTTCAAAAGTCGTAAACTTTGCTATTTCTTCAATTCACTTAGGAACTCGTAGTAAGGGCCACAAAGGAAGTTTGGCAATCGTTTAGGATATGTTGAAACGCGACATGAGAATACTCTTTGATTTTATTGAGTGTAAGGAAAGAGATTGGAATTCGTCGTCTTGAGCCGGCTTAGTGCCATTTGACGTGACGTCGCATGGTAGTATTTTGTGGATGTGCGGTTTATTAAAATGTACACAGATACTTTTTGCCGTCCACTAACTAAAAGGCAGCTAAGTGCAAAAAGTATTTTTTGAGAAAACACAAAAATTGGGAATTGATGTCTCTTGAAAAGTATGCTACCAACAAGGTTACAAGTTATATAAATGTAGGCATAGTCTTTGTGCACAATATGTGATATATTTTATTCATTTATATTTATTATATTTTATTTAAATTCATTTTCTAACTTTTAGCTAAGCAATTTAAACACAGACATTGTGTTTTAATGTTCTTTATCTCAAAAACTATCAATCATAGAAAAATGAGTCTTCGACCAAAAGATAGAGCATCGAAAGTTGTATAAGACTACATTAAAAAGTGAAAAACGACCAACTGTGGCTTAACGGCCTTTCGATTAGTAGACGGCAGCTTTGACGAACTAACTGTTTAAGAGTCAGGATGCATTGAGGTTAAAGATTGATTAAACTGTAAGATTTTATGAAGTCCAGCAGGGCTCAGGAAGGGCCCAGCTCGGTCGAAGCCTACTGGGGTCAGGGTTATCCGAAAGGAAACTCGAGCCCCGGTATGAAGGCTAGAAGGAACGGGGTGGGTTTTTAGTCAGTAAGAGTCTGACACTATCTCCCGCTCCACCCAAGAGCGGGTTTTGTCATTGGATGATTTTCCCCACCGAAAAAAAAGCCCAGCAGGGCCGAAACCCACTGGGATCATGGGTCGACTTCTGAAAGGATTACCCGTGGTCCAGACGACACAAAAAGCAACTGAAGAAACAAGGTTTTAGTCAGTAGGGTTGTCCGAAAGGGAGCTCGTGCCCCGGTATGAAGGCTAGAAGGAACGACGCGGGGTTTTGAGTCAGCAAGAGTTTGACACTATCTCCGGCTCCACCCAAGAGCGGGTTTTGTCATAAGATGATTTTCCCCGTCGACAAAAAAAAAAAGGTTTTAGTCAGTAAAACTCGCTTTCGCAGTCAGTGACACGCTTTTGCGCTGCACCCTAGACCAGCAAAAGCCATTACATGATTTTCAACCGTAAAAATAAGTTGATCTTTGGTAGGTACAATTAAGTAGGTACTTTCCTGGATAAGTCCTTTACTGACAGTCCATCCCGCTCGGACTGCTGGCTGTGGCTGTGGATATAAAACGTGCGCAAACACTGCCTGTATTTAAAAGGCTTGTGAAGGATCACTATTTGACACTGTGTGTGTATTTGTGTAGTGCAGTAAATATTTTGACTTTGACTTTGATCATGTCTTCGTTTCTTCACTTACTCTCTTGCTTATATATATTTATATATGTATCTATTTTAGTATTAACCCTTCAGATACCGTCAATTAGAGACACAATAGTAAGACAATAGATGCGCGGCCACCGGTGGTCGCTTGGGGATTCATGAATTAAGTATTTAGTTATTTTTTTTTATTATTTTTTTTTGCACCGAGTGCAACCTCATTTTCCGTTCTAGGTTGCCTGGAATAAATCGCCTACTGCGATAAGGGTCATCGTGTGTTTTTTATTATATTCTTCTTTTGTAAATTTATAAACTTGGTATACAATAAAGTATACATAAAAAATAAATGAACCAGGTATAATGAAATATTGTTGGTCTAGCATATCAATTATGAAATTTATACGACCATCTTTTCACCCAAAAGACGTCACAGCTGGACATAGGTCTACTCTAAGTGTCGCCACAACAACAGGTCCTATGCGTCTCAATTCCATCGAATTCCTGCAACCCTCACCAGGTCATTAATCCAGCTTGACTATCTAACGCTGCATTATACGGTACGCGGCCGCCTATTCAGATCCTTTCGGCTCCGTGGACCAACTGCTCTGCGAGCAATGTGCTCTGCCTACTGTAAAAATTGATGTGTACCTATCGTACTAAATATTATTACTGTGTAGTTGTAAAAGTTACTCTTTCTCTCTGTTTCTTCTTCACGTCTTATTATGAGGTCACAATCATAATAAATTATACATCATAATCATCATATCAGATATCAGCCGGAAGATGACCACTGCTGGACATAGGCCTCCCCCAAGCGTCATAAATTATACATTTATTCAAAATTTAATATTGGAATTTAAGCACAGTACATTGTATTGTAATATACAATATTCGCCACTTTATAATTTTGTGATTCACTTAGGCGACTACATTCACGTGCAACACAGTGTTGCTATCTCAAAGAGATATCGACTATCGTAGATACTGCAATGGCGTATAGCATTAAATGCTTGTACATGTCACTGATTACTATCGATATCCTGGTTTGTAGATGGTTCGAGTAGCTTCTATTCACTACTATGATAAACAACATCATCTACCACTACCACCGGGATTCCAATCCCGATTTCCGGCCACCGTAGACGCGGGCTCGCGGACGGTAAGCCATGGGTAGCTCGCTGTCCGACCGTCCGGTAACTGTCCGAACCGAGCCCAAGACGTCGATGGCGCGCACTGTTCCCGCGCGCCTCAAGGAGTTGTCAGCAACAGGAGGGGCCCTGCTGGGTGGAAGCCTACTGGAGCCAGGGTTACCTGAAAGGAAACTCGAGCCCCGGTATGAAGACTAGAAGGAACGGGGTGGGTTTTTAGTCAGTAAGATTCTGACACTATCTACCGCTCCACCCAAGGGCGGGTTTTGTCATTGGATGATTTTTCTCACCGAAAAAAGGTAAAGTTTGTTCTTTTGTTTTTTTTTGTGTGTAGGAGGTAATCTCTGAAAGTACTGATTCGATCGCAAAAAAATTTTCACCGATAGAAAGCTGCTTTATTCCTGAGTGACGTAGGCTATATTTTATGTACGCGTGCGAAGCAGCAGGCAGAAGCTAGTATTTAATATATGCGAAACCTGAATGTAGTTTTTTCAAAATCAGTAACTGAATCGTTTCCATTAGTTTTTACACCATGTTATATTTTTTCTTTTTATAATAAGTGAAGAGCAAATTGGTTACTTCTAGGCAAGCGTGCTCCATCGTCAGCCACATCATCGCTTACCATGAAGCGATATAGTGGTAAAATATGAGCCTATCATTAATAACTACTCTGTCAACAATTTTAAGATTTATGATTTTACTAGCTGCTCCCAGCGGTTTCACCCGTGTGATAGCAGAAAATTATCCCAAGGGAACATAATTCTGAGATAAAAAGTATCCTATATCCTATTCCAGGTTTCATCAAAATCGGTTTTGCCATTTAGGCGTGAAGACGTAACAAACAAACAAACAAACTCACTTTCGCTTTTATAATATTAGTAAGGATTATTATTATTATTATTAATAAAAAAATACAAATATCGAAATGTGGTTTTACTATATACACAGAACAGAAAATATAGGTAGACGTGCCCCTAACGTGGCTAAGCACGGGAACCAGTGTCGCCAAACTCACACATTTGCGTATCAAATTGTACATTACACACATAAAAAACAGTAATATGATTGGCTACGAAGCTACGAATTACAAACTTAACTTTTACAAATCATATTCTTATTGCTTTCATAAATTAGGTCCTATTACAACGTAAGAAAGTTGTTATTATTTGACATGACACGAACAATAAAGAAGTTTTAACCAATTTACAACGAGTTCGGCTACTCAACGCTAGATGGCGCTGTAACCAATTTATTCTATTCAGAACGCTAGTTCCTTTGAAATAGATGCAATATTCACCTGCACTAGTATATAATATGTAATAGGCGAATTTCGCCTACTGTTGACACACGCGCCATATTTAAGAGGCACTTCCTCTAGTTTTCTTTATTCCGTGACTATATACAATCATCTGTGTCCCTCTAGGTACGGCGCGTAGTGTTCCACGCTCGCCTCAAGGAGTTGTCAGTAACCATAAAAGCCTAGCAGGGTCGAAGCCTACTGGGGCAAAAGAGACCCACGGGGACCTGAAACAATGGCAAAGAAGGAACAGGAGTGGGCTTTTAGTCAGTAAAAGTCTGACACTATCTCCCGCTCCACCCAAGAGCAGGGGATGTCATTGGATGATGTTCACACCTTTAACAAAACCCCCTAGGCACAGGTGTGATGTTGTGTTTAAATATTTTTCACTCAAGTTCATTTTTGCACCGCGTTTACGGTATTTCCTGAAAACATCCATATAAACATCCAACTGTATGTATGTACAGATATGTAGATCGTTAACAAAAGTTACTAAGGAAAACCAACAATTACACCATCTTCCTAGAAATTATACGAATTCCCACAAGAATGAGTATGAAATCACATCTTATTAATAAATGTTATAAAGACGTGAATTTTCATGTATCTATGGCATGTGTAATTTGTTAGTTACTCTTATGATCAAACGAGTGAATAGATTAGAATGTGATATAGCACATACATAGACTATATCTAGGAATAAGATATATACTGGTTACCATCAGGTGGGATCGCAGTCAAGCACTGTCTTATCAAAGATACAAAAACAAAATAGTTTGTTAATTTTTTATTTTCTCCTTTTTGGCTTTAATGGCTCCACTTTTAAACTTCCTTTAATTGCTAACTGCATTATTTCATTTAAATATTATTGTACACACAAGGAAACAATTTGATGTAGATTAGTTTATTTATGCTCTAAGAATGGTGAAGAAAAACATCGTGAAGAAACCTATTCTCCATGTGGTGGATTACGGCCCAATTCTTATCTTAGAGAGGTCTGGGTTTCAGCAGTGGGAATTTTGTAAGGCTAGTTATACTTATGCTTATGATACTACTGTCTATGTTTTAGCATTAATCTTATTTGCGAATTATCTTGTATTTCTGTTGCAAAAAGGCTTTTGTATAAAAACTTTAGTTCAAAATTTTAATCAAATTCACCTACAAAGAACATTGTGTGAGTGACAGGGATTTAAAACAGGACATCGGAACTGAAAGGTGCTCGGCTGTACGTCCAGAATCGAGCAGTATTTTCTATCGAAAAGAGAGCAATTTTTCTATTCAACCGTTCCTGCCATGTATTTCAACCGCTCGGCTCGATTCTGTCTAAAGTGTTTCACAGTAAATCTACGGTGGGAAAAAATCCAAAAATCTAACCGTAACCGCCGAGTGCTGACGGTTCTTTGTGAAGCTCGTTGGCTTACTACAGATAAGATTATCATATAGGAATAGTATGCACCCGTAAACTGCTGCCTTTGTTGTGTAAATAAAAATGACACCAAAAAAAGTAGCCTAAGAAGTTTTTAGTGGCAAGGTTGTCCTCACTGTGAACGGACTGTGAGAATCATTATTAGCGACTCAATCAAAGTAATGCTTATAATCGTGATCCAATTCAAAAAGAGAAGCGAAAAGAAAATAAAAAGAAAGAAGAAAAGAAAAAAGAAGAAGAAGAAAATATAAGATAAAAAAGAAGAACAGAAGAAGAAGATTTAAGGAAATCTCGACAATTAATTGAGTTTTTAACAATGGAGAACCTTTGTTACGGATTGGTTGATAGGCTCCTATCATATGGCAACTTTAGCATAAAGCGGTTCATATCGTAAATTAAATATTTCTAACTGTGTTTTTGAGGAAAATCAACAGATCACTTCTGCCTCTCTAGAGCGGAGTGATTCGTGTCAGTCTTCTATTGGCTAATACCTATGTCCTTCAATTACCTTTTGCGTTTCGGGAATCACTTTTTTGGCCCCAGCGGTCATCAACTATACAGAGCCTACCTGTGGTTTTATTAACTTCTGAGACGTTTTTTTTTTTGAGACGTGCGTGTCCTTACCGGTCTGTCTAACGGAGAGCCACATACTGCTCGTCAAAGAGATAAAGTTTGTTTTTTGGTTTCTAGGAGGTCATATCTGGAAGTACTGATCCGATTGCTAAAATTTATTCACCGGTAGACAGCTGCCCTATTCCTGAGTATAAGTCATATTTTATGTACGTGGGTGAATCTGCAGGCAAAATCTAGTAAGACATATTATTATAATGGGACCTTAATATATTGCAAGGTAACATTGAAGTCTAAATTATAGTGGTACTAATATAGGAACTTCATATTAGATTACTCTATAAGAATACTGGCTTCTGCAGCAATCTCATCATCATTTTTCACTTGCTCTTATCCTGATTTATTTGACGTCGGCACAAGATGTTTTTTTCTTCCGTACTACTTTCGTATAATCTACATTCCAGCAGTCCCCCTCTTCTCAAAGCTGGCATAAACATGGCAATAAGCATAGCTTAAAAATAACTACTACAATAATTACTAATAACTACTACTACAATAATAATAACTATTTAATTTATTTTTTATTTTTTATTGATTACTAGCTTTTGCCCGCGCAGCTTCGCTCCCGCTCTTCCCTACTATATCTAACTCTACCCTACTCTACACTACTCTACCCTACCCTACCCTACCCTACCCTACTCTACCCTACTCTACTCTACTCTACCCTACTCTACCCTACTCTACCCTACTCTACCCTACTCTACCCTACCCTACCCTACTCTTATTTTTTTTCCATAAGAACCTTGTCCTCACATAATGTGATAACAATCACAACAAAAAAAAAATCAGCCAAATCGGTCAAGGCGTTTTCATGCCAAGTCGTGACAACGGAAAACGGGGGTCATTTATATATATATAGACTATATTATTACTATAATAATTGTTACCTCATTATGTGTACCTGTGTGCCAAATAAACGTATATTTTTCTTTATTTTCTTTTCATTCTTAAACGCTAAATATATTGTGGTGGGAAATTTTTGAATAACTTCTTTCGCTTTAGGTTAGAGCGAGAGAGCATGTCAGTGGACAGTTATAAGGTTTTAAAAAAATACTTATAATTGTCCACGGACGCGTAGCTTGATATACACGTATTCGATATTATACGCTTGGTGTATGCCTGCTCACCGCTTACATATGCGAAAGTAATAAACGATTGTATCACTGCTAACCATCAGGTGGGGTCGTAGTCAAGCCCTAGTTTATATTAATAATAAATAAAAAAATAAAGATGGCAGAGTAAACAAATCATACTCTGTCGACAAAGTTGCAACGTCGTGACATCCTGTTATTGCTGCTTTCAAATTGCTTAGACCAAGGTTATAATGACGTCTTCGAAACTGTGCATCCGTGGATAGTAGGCCTAAATCTACCTATGTCCATTCCATTGTCTTATGCGTTCTACTCGCTCTCTCTTCCAAATGATACCATGACCCTTCAATCTTTGTCAGAGTCAACAAAAAAGTAAAGAGTAACACCGAGGAATGTTGTCCTCTTCCCAAAATGTTTCATCGATTACAAGTATGTCAAAAAGAACAAACTGTTCTCCGTCGTTTAGCTCCCCCTTATCGCCATCCATACTTCACGAAGTGAACACACAAACATGTAAACACTCTAATATTCATTTCCTTAGCCGTCTAACAGCCACCATTCTTGTCTTAAGAGGCACGAGAGCGTAAACAATTTGAGATTGTGCCTTCTACCTAAACGGAAGCTTCCACTGAGTGGACTTTTCAATTTTGCCGAGTGCCAAGAATTTATGCTGGGAAACATCGTAGTGTTTTCTTTTCATTTTGAAAAGAGCATTCGTATTCGTAGTCCTCTGTAGACTGGTGCTATTGAAGGAGCCTTTTGATGCCGTTTGACTTGTGATGTCGGTTAAATGATTGGAACTGTTCTGATTTAAATTATACGCAAATGTTGGGGTCGTGTTTGTGGATGGAGGATTCTTATTTTGTTGGGCTGTGTTTTGTTTACGAGTATTTTATATCACTTGTGGTCTTCAGATGAAGAATGTGCAACTGGTAATCTGTCCATCGTCTTCGTTATGACCCATCGGAGTATTTTTAGATGAGAAAAACATCTGTCGCTCTTGGGCGGGACGGTGTGTCAGACTTTTACTGATTAAAAACTCACTCCTATTCCTTCGTTTCCTTTCATACCAGGGTCGAGTTTCCCTTTCAGAAGCAAACCTTTGGCCCCAGTATGGGTTGGATATGATAAATATACCTCAAGATTCAACTTTAAAAGACAGTTTATTAAGTTATTCCTACATTTTTTTACATAATGGTTGGCCAATACTAAGATTTACTCCAGTATCATGCTTGTGTTCACAAACCCATAAACTCAGTATACACAAGACACCAACTTCTGTAAGATAATTTGAATTGACACCGGGGTTTCAACTTTTCTTTTTTTTTATCACCGTCTTAAAAATTAGTCTCTTGGTGTCATGACCTTTTTATTCGTCAAGTCCACCCCATTTATCCCATATCAGTTATAACCGCATCGCTTACTATATGACGTTTCCACTTTGCGCAGGTACATAGCACAAAATAGATAGGTATAGACGTCAATCTCATGTATGTACTTCACTTTTTATACCTACGCTAGGCGTACGCATACACGTCAGCGCATTACTCCGAACTGTACGAGTGTGACCGAGCGATTGGATTGAGCCGAGATATCGTGTCCATGAGCGGTGTCTATGTGTGCGTTGCTCGAGCGCGCTTTGGCCTTCGGTACCTATCTATTTTGTGTACATACATAGTCTCTACCCCCGGTTCTGTTTATTTTAATAAAGCAGCTCATGATTTTACAAAAGGTTTCCTAGATATAGTGGGAGGTGGAATATAATTTTAGTTTTAATTACGAGTCGTAATTTGCTTGCGTTCGAGGCAGGTTGCTAACGAATGTGTGGCATTTTGTTTGATGTGGTTTGGAACAGCATTATTATTTTAACGCATAGTTTTCAGTAATTTATAACACTGTTTGTGTTTACCTGCCGGGGTCTGTTTTTATGGATATTTAGCTAGTTGCAGCTAGTAAAGTTGACAAAAATTAAAAGGCCCCGTAGGTATATTGTTTAATTACCTGGCGGCTTGTACGATGATACATGAAATTGATACACGTTATTTACTTTTGCAAATAGGTTTAAAAAAGATATCAATTCTTTTTGATACTCCCTCTCGTTTCTCCCACATTGGGAATAGTTATTGATAATTTACGCTCCTGGAGTGTTTCTCTTGGCTCAGAGCAAGGGGATATCAAGAAAAAGGTATTAAAACTTAAAAAATAAAAAAAAGCCTAAAACATGAAGATTATTTACCAACAAACATTATACTTCTCATTTTGGAGTAGGTAATTAGTATTGGTTTCAATGCATTATAAACTTGAAAAATCAAGATTTTTACAGTCGTAAATAGCTGCCATCAATTTTAAATCAGCCTAAGAATGCCGACTCAATTTACCAACTTAATTACATTTTCAATTTCATGACTTATGGGCTCTCACAGACATTTGTCACGCTGTTCTAATGTTGTCAATTGGCAACATTCCAACAGCACAATTTGATAGACAGTTTTAAACTAATAAAACGCATAATCAGCCTTATAAATTATTTTTCCACTGTTGGGATTACGGCTTTCTTCCTAGGAGCACCTACATTGCCACGTGGGCCCAGTGCGGATTGGTAGATATTATTATCATTTGCCTTTGATTTTTTTATTCTAATCTAAGCAAAACAAAAACAAATATGTCGCTGAAATTCAAACAGCGTTTCATATATTCATAATATGGATGTTTTATGGATTGTGTAGAAAGCGTGATGCGACAGTGCAAGAGCAGAAATAATTTTGATAGGTTGAGTTAATTAGCGTTGGAAGGTCTCCGATAAGGTGGACCGACGACCTGGTCAGGGTCGCGGGAATCCGATGGATGCGTGACGAACAGGACCGGTCGTTGTGGCGACGCTTGGGGGAGGCCTATGATCAGCAGTGGACGTCTTTCGGCTGATATGATGATGAGTTAATTTTTAGAAAGCAACGGTGACCATTAGGTCACTATCATTAGATAACTGCTGATTTATTTCATTACCGCACTGCTCTCAAAACGGGAAGGAAAACATCGTGAGGAAACCGGCATGTCCTAGAAACAAAAATTTGAAAGACATGTGACATTCACAAACCCGCACTGGGCCCGCGTGGTGGATTACGGCTCATTCCCTCTCCTAGAGAGGAGGCCTGAGTTTCACCGATTTCCGGCCACCGTAGACGCGGGCTCGTGGACGGCGAGCCATGGGTAGCTCGCTGTCCGATCGTCCGGTAACTGTCCGGACCGAGCCAAGGCGTCGACGGCGCGCATTGTTCACCGTTCGCGCGCCTCAAGGAGTTGTCAGCAACAGGAGGGGCCCATCTGGGTCGAAGCCTACCGGGGTCGGGGTTATCCGAAAGGAAACTAGAGCCCCGGTATGAAGGCTAGAAGGAACGGCGCGGGGTTTTTAGTCAGTAAGACTCTGACACTGTCTCCCGCTCCACCCAAGAGCGGGTTTCGTCAATGATGATTTTCCCCGTCGACAGAAAAAAAAAAAAGGCCTGAGTTTCAGGAGTGGTAACATTAAAAAAGGTTGATGATGATTATGAAATGAAACAAGAAAACAAAACAAAAACCAAGCAAACGAACCATGTCAACTAACCATTGACATAGTCAAAACATGTTTTCTAAAATTAAAAAAGTATAAAGTAAAGAGACCTCTCGCGCCGGGCCCTGGTCGAGGCCATGGTCCGGAGCGAGCAGGAATGGCAGGCGGTCGCCTCCTTCTGTAAGAAGCAGTAATGCTTGCAAAGGAGGAGGCCGACCGCATCAGGCAACGGCGCCCTCGCCGCCGTCGCCGGGATTCCGATCCCGATTTCCGGCCACCGTAGACGCGGGCTCGCGGACGGTGAGCCATGGGTAGCTTGCTGTCCGACCGTCCGGTAATGGACCGAGTCCAAGACGTCGACGGCGCGCACTGTTCCCGCGCGCCTCAAAGAGTTGTCAGCAACAGGAGGGGCCCAGCTGGGTGGAAGCCTACTGGAGCCAGGGTTACCTGAAAGGAAACTCGAGCCCCGGTATGAAGACTAGAAGGAACGTGGTGGGTTTTTAGTCAGTAAGAGTCTGACACTATCTACCGCTCCACCCAAGGGCGGGTTTTGTCATTGGATGATTTTTCTCACCGAAAAAAGGTAAAGTTTTTTTTCTTTTGTTTTTTTTTTTTATGTGTAGGAGGTAATCTCTGAAAGTACTGATTCGATCGCAAAAAAAATTTCACCGATAGAAAGCTGCTGTATTCCTGAGTGACGTAGGCTATATTTTATGTACGCGAGCGAAGCAGCGGGCAGAAGCTAGTATTTAATATATGCGAAACCTGAATGTAGTTTTTTCAAAATGAGTAACTGAATCGTTTCCATTAGTTTTTACACCATGTTATATTTTTTCTTTTTATAATAAGTGAAGAGCAAATTGGTTACTTCTAGGCAAGCGTGCTCCATCGTCAGCCACATCATCGCTTACCATGAAGCGATATAGTGGTAAAATATGAGCCTATCATTAATAACTACTCTGTCAACAATTTTAAGATTTATGATTTTACTAGCTGCTCCCAGCGGTTTCACCCGTGTGATAGCAGAAAATTATCCCAAGGGAACATAATTCTGAGATAAAAAGTATCCTATATCCTATTCCAGGTTTCATCAAAATCGGTTTTGCCATTTAGGCGTGAAGACGTAACAAACAAACAAACAAACTCACTTTCGCTTTTATAATATTAGTAAGGATTATTATTATTATTATTAATAAAAAAATACAAATATCGAAATGTGGTTTTACTATATACACAGAACAGAAAATATAGGTAGACGTGCCCCTAACGTGGCTAAGCACGGGAACCAGTGTCGCCAAACTCACACATTTGCGTATCAAATTGTACATTACACACATAAAAAACAGTAATATGATTGGCTACGAAGCTACGAATTACAAACTTAACTTTTACAAATCATATTCTTATTGCTTTCATAAATTAGGTCCTATTACAACGTAAGAAAGTTGTTATTATTTGACATGACACGAACAATAAAGAAGTTTTAACCAATTTACAACGAGTTCGGCTACTCAACGCTAGATGGCGCTGTAACCAATTTATTCTATTCAGAACGCTAGTTCCTTTGAAATAGATGCAATATTCACCTGCACTAGTATATAATATGTAATAGGCGAATTTCGCCTACTGTTGACACACGCGCCATATTTAAGAGGCACTTCCTCTAGTTTTCTTTATTCCGTGACTATATACAATCATCTGTGTCCCTCTAGGTACGGCGCGTAGTGTTCCACGCTCGCCTCAAGGAGTTGTCAGTAACCATAAAAGCCTAGCAGGGTCGAAGCCTACTGGGGCAAAAGAGACCCACGGGGACCTGAAACAATGGCAAAGAAGGAACAGGAGTGGGCTTTTAGTCAGTAAAAGTCTGACACTATCTCCCGCTCCACCCAAGAGCAGGGGATGTCATTGGATGATGTTCACACCTTTAACAAAACCCCCTAGGCACAGGTGTGATGTTGTGTTTAAATATTTTTCACTCAAGTTCATTTTTGCACCGCGTTTACGGTATTTCCTGAAAACATCCATATAAACATCCAACTGTATGTATGTACATATATGTAGATCGTTAACAAAAGTTACTAAGGAAAACCAACAATTACACCATCTTCCTAGAAATTATACGAATTCCCACAAGAATGAGTATGAAATCACATCTTACTAATAAATGTTATAAAGACGTGAATTTTCATGTATCTATGGCATGTGTAATTTGTTAGTTACTCTTATGATCAAACGAGTGAATAGATTATGTCTGCGCCATTCGCATTATTTTATCCATATTTGTTCTATCTGTACCTCATTATAAAAGCATAAACACATACTTGCAACATTATATTACACTTCATTCAATAACTCATTCGAGAAGGATTTTCCATCCAAAACCATTCCTTCCTGTTCATTCCTTCTGGTGACACGTATCTTCGTGCGCCCGCGCTCCCTCCCAAACAAAACTCTAAAAAGTGAAAATATTGGTGCTGTGTGGTGAAATTCTCAAACTCTCTTCTCTCGCGAATCTTGGAGGAAATATCGCCTGAACCGGCGCGCTTTGGAGGCTGCTATCGAAGGAACCAACGCATCTTTTCATCCTCCGTAAGTCCTTTTTCCTTCCAGATTAGAATGCGATATAGAACATACATAGACCATATCTAGGAATAAGATATATACTGGTTACCATCAGGTGGGATCGCAGTCAAGCACTGTCTTATCAAAGATACAAAAACAAAATAGTTTGTTAATGTTTTATTTTCTCCTTTTTGGCTTTAATGGCTCCACTTTCAAACTTCCTTTAATTGCTAACTGCATTATTTCATTTAAATATTATTGTACACACAGGTAAACAATTTGATGTAGATTAGTTTATTTATGCTCTAAGAATGGTGAAGAAAAACATCGTGAAGAAACCTATTCTCCATGTGGTGGATTACGGCCCAATTCTTATCTTAGAGAGGAGGTCTGGGTCTCAGCAGAGGGAATTTTGTAAGGCTAGTTATACTTATGCTTATGATACTACTGTCTATGTTTTAGCATTAATCTTATTTGCGAACTATCTTGTATTTCTGTTGCAAAAAGGCTTTTGTATAAAAACTTTAGTTCAAAATTTTAATCAAATTCACCTACAAAGAACATTGTGTGAGTGACAGGGATTTAAAACAGGACATCGGAACTGAAAGGTGCCCGGCTGTACGTCCAGAATCGAGCAGTATTTTCTATCGAAAAGAGAGCAATTTTTCTATTCGACCGTTCCTGCCATGTATTTCAACCGCTCGGCTCGATTCTGTCTAAAGTGTTTCACAGTAAATCTACGGTGGGAAAAAATCCAAAAATCTAACCGTAACCGCCGAGTGCTGACGGTTCTTTGTGAAGCTCGTTGGCTTACTACAGATAAGATTATCATACAGGAATAGTATGCACCCGTAAACTGCTGCCTTTGTTGTGTAAATAAAAATGACACCAAAAAAAGTAGCCTAAGAAGTTTTTAGTGGCAAGGTTGTCCTCACTGTGAACGGACTGTGAGAATCATTATTAGCGACTCAATCAAAGTAATGCTTATAATCGTGATCCAATTAAAAAAAGAGAAGCGAAAAGAAAATAAAAAGAAAGAAGAAAAGAAAAAAGAAGAAGAAGAAAATAAGAGATAAAAAAGAAAATATGAGATAAAAAAGAAGAACAGAAGAAGAAGATTTAAGGAAATCTCGACAATTAATTGAGTTTTTAACAATGGAGAACCTTTGTTACGGATTGGTTGATAGGCTCCTATCATATGGCAACTTTAGCATAAAGCGGTTCATATCGTAAATTAAATATTTCTAACTGTGTTTTTGAAGAAAATCAACAGATCACTTCTGCCTCTCTAGAGCGGAGTGATTCGTGTCAGTCTTCTATTGACTAATACCTATGTCCTTCAGTTACCTTTTGCGTTTCCGGAATCACTTTTTCGGCCCCAGCGGTCATCGACTATACAGAGCCTACCTGTGGTTTTATTAACTTCTGAGACGTTTTTTTTTTGAGACGTGCGTGTCCTTACCGGTCTGTCTAACGGAGAGCCACATACTGCTCGTCAAAGAGATAAAGTTTGTTTTTTGGTTTCTAGGAGGTCATATCTGGAAGTACTGATCCGATTGCTAAAATTTATTCACCGGTAGACAGCTGCCCTATTCCTGAGTATAAGTCATATTTTATGTACGTAGGTGAATCTGCAGGCAAAATCTAGTAAGGGTTATTATTATAATGGGATCTTAATATATTGCAAGGTAACATTGAAGTCTAAATTATAGTGGTACTAATATAGGAACTTCATATTAGATTACTCTATAAGGATACTGGCTTCTGCAGCAATCTCATCATCATCTTTCAGTCGCTCTTATCCTGATTTATTTGACGTCGGCACAAGATGTTTTTTTCTTCAGTAGTACTTTCGTATAATCTGCATTCCAGCAGTCCCCCTCTTCTCAAAGCTGGCATAAACATGGCAATAAGCATAGCCTAAAAATAACTACTACAATAATTACTAATAACTACTACTACAATAATAATAACTATTTAATTTATTTTTTATTTTTTATTGATTACTAGCTTTTGCCCGCGCGGCTTCGCTCCCGCTCTTCCCTACTATATCTAACTCTACCCTACTCTACACTACTCTACCCCACCCTACCCTACCCTACCCAACCCTACCCTACCCTACCCTACCCTACTCTACCCTACTCTACTCTACTCTACCCTACTCTACCCTACTCTACCCTACTACTCTACCCTACTCTACCCTACCCTACCCTACCCTACCCTACCCTACCCTACCCTACCCTACTCTACCCTACTCTACCCTACTCTACCCTACCCTACCCTACTCTTATTTTTTTCCATAAGAACCTTGTCCTCACGATAACAATCACAACAAAAAAAAAAACAGCCAAATCGGTCAAGGCGTTTTAATGCCAAGTCGTGACAACGGAAAACGGGGGTAATTTTTATATAAATATAGACTATATTATTACTATAATAATTGTTACCTCATTATGTGTACCTGTGTGCCAAATAAACGTATATTTTTCTTTATTTTCTTTTCATTCTTAAACGCTAAATATATTGTGGTGGGAAATTTTTGAATAACTTCTTTCGCTTTAGGTTAGAGCGAGAGAGCATGTCAGTGGACAGTTATAAGGTTTTAAAAAAAAATACTTATAATTGTCCACGGACGCGTAGCTTGATATACACGTATTCGTTATTATACGCTTGGTGTACGCCTGCTCACCGCTTACATATAAAACCCTGTCGACGAAGTAGCAACGTCGTGACATCCTGTTATTGCTGCTTTCAAATTGCTTATACCAAGGTTATAATGACGTCTTCAAAACTGTGCATCCGTGGATAGTAGGCCTAAATCTACCTATGTCCATTCCATTGTCTTATGCGTTCTACTCGCTCTCTCTTCCAAATGATACCATGACCCTTCAATCTTTGTCAGAGTCAACAAAAAAGTAAAGAGTAACACCGAGGAATGTTGTCCTCTTCCCAAAATGTTTCATCGATTACAAGTATGTCAAAAAGAACAAACTGTTTTCCGTCGTTTAGCTCCCCCTTATCGCCATCCATACCTCACGAAGTGAACACACAAACATGTAAACACTCTAATATTCATTTCCTTAGCCGTCTAACAGCCACCATTCTTGTCTTAAGAGGCACGAGAGCGTAAACAATTTGAGATTGTGCCTTCTACCTAAACGGAAGCTTCCACTGAGTGGACTTTTCAATTTTGCCGAGTGCCAAGAATTTATGCTGGGAAACATCGTAGTGTTTTCTTTTCATTTTGAAAAGAGCATTCGTATTCGTAGTCCTCTGTAGACTGGTGCTATTGAAGGAGCCTTTTGATGCCGTTTGACTTGTGATGTCGGTTAAATGATTGGAACTGTTCTGATTTAAATTATACGCAAATGTTGGGGTCGTGTTTGTGGATGGAGGATTCTTATTTTGTTGGGCTGTGTTTTGTTTATGAGTATTTTATATCACTTGTGGTCTTCAGATGAAGAATGTGCAACTGATAATCTGTCCATCGTCTTCGTTATGACCCATCAGAGTATTTTTAGATGAGAAACACATCTGTCGCTCTTGGGCGGGACGGTGTGTCAGAATTTTACTGATTAAAAACTCACTCCTATTCCTTTGTTTCCTTTCATACCAGGGTCGAGTTTTCCTTTCAGAAGCAAACCTTTGGCCCCAGTAGGGGTTGGATATGATAAATATAGGTCCGGACCTCAAGATTCAACTTTAAATGATAGTTTATTAAGTTATTCCTACATTTTTTTACATAATGGTCGGCCAATACTAAGATTTACTCCAGTATCATGCTTGTGTTCACAAACCCATAAACTCAGTATACACAAGACACCAACTTCAGTAAGATAATTTGAATTGACACCGGGGTTTCAACTTTTCTTTTTTTTATCACCGTCTTAAAAATTAGTCTCTTAGTGTCATGACCTTTTTATTCGTCAAGTCCACCCCATTTATCCCATATCAGTTATAACCGCATCGCTTACTATATGACGTTTTCACTTTGCGCAGGTACATAGCACAAAATAGATAGGTATAGACGTCAATCTCATGTATGTACTTCACTTTTTATACCTACGCTAGGCGTACGCATACACGTCAGCGCATTGCTCCAAACTGTACGAGTGCGACCGAGCGATTGGATTGAGCCGAGATATCGTGTCCATGAGCGGTGTCTATGTGTGCGTTGCTCGAGCACGCTTTGGCCTTCGGTACCTATCTATTTTGTGTACATACATAGTCTCTACCCCCGATTCTGTTTATTTTAATAAAGCAGCTCATGATTTTACAAAAGGTTTCCTAGATATAGTGGGAGGTGGAAATTAATTTTAGTTTTAATTACGAGTCGTAATTTGCTTGCGTTCGAGGCAGGTTGCTAACGAATGTGTGGCATTTTGTTTGATGTGGTTTGGAACAGCATTATTATTTTAACGCATAGTTTTCAGTAATTTATAACACTGTTTGTGTTTACCTGCCGGGGTCTGTTTTTATGGATATTTAGCTAGTTGACAAAAATTAAAAGGCCCCGTAGGTATATTGTTTAATTACCTGGCGGCTGGTACGATGATACATGAAATTGATACACGTTATTTACTTTTGCAAATAGGTTTAAAAAAGATATCAATTATTTTTGATACTCCCTCTCGTTTCTCCCACATTGGGAATAGTTATTGATAATTTACGCTCCTGGAGTGTTTCTCTTGGCTCAGAGCAAGAGGATATCAAGAAAAAGGTATTAAAACTTAAAAAATAAAAAAAGCCTAAAACATGAAGATTATTTACCAACAAACATTATACTTCTCATTTTGGAGTAGGTAATTAGTATTGGTTTCAATGCATTATAAACTTGAAAAATCAAGATTTTTACAGTCGTAAATAACTGCCATCAATTTTAAATTAGCCCGAGAATGCCGACTCAATTTACCAACTTAATTACATTTTCAATTTCATGACTTATCTCTCTCACAGACATTTGTCACGCTGTTCCAATGTTGTCAATTGGCAACATTCCAACAGCACAATTTGATAGACAGTTTTAAAGTAATAAAACGCATAATCACCCTTATAAATTATTTTTCCACTGTTGGGATTACGGCTTTCTTCCTAGGAGCACCTACATTGCCACGTGGGCCCAGTGCGGATTGGTAGATATTATTATCATTTGCCTTTGATTTTTTTATTCTAATCTAAGCAAAACAAAAACAAATATGTCGCTAAAATTCAAACAGCGTTTCATATATTCATAATATGGATGTTTTATGGATTGTGTAGAAAGCGTGATGCGACAGTGCAAGAGCAGAAATAATTTTGATAGGTTGAGTTAATTAGCGTTGGAAGGCCTCCGACAAGGTGGACCGACGACCTGGTCAGGGTCGCGGGAATCCGATGGATGCGTGACGCACAAGACCGGTCGTTGTGGCGACGCTTGGGGGAGGCCTATGTCTAGCAGTGGACGTCTTTCGGCTGATATAATGATGAGTTAATTTTTAGAAAGCAACGGTGACCATTAGGTCACTATCATTAGATAACTGCCGATTTATTTCATTACCGCACTGCTCTCAAAACGGTGAAGGAAAACATCGTGAGGAAACCGGCATGTCCTAGAACCAAAAATTTGAAAGACATGTGACATTCACAAACCCGCACTGGGCCCGCGTGGTGGATTACGGCTTATTCCCTCTCCTAGAGAGGAGGCCTGAGTTTCAGGAGTGGGAACATTAAAAAAGGTTGATGATGATTATGAAATGAAACAAGAAAACAAAACAAAAACCAAGCAAACGAACCATGTCAACTAACCATTGACATAGTCAAAACATGTTTTCTAAAATTAAAAAAGTATAAAGTAAAGAGATCGCACTGCCAGCCTGTCGCGAAAGGAAACTAGAGCCCCGGTATGAAGGCTAGGAGGAACGGCGCGGGGTTTTTAGTCAGTAAGACTCTGACACTGTCTTCCGCTCCACCCAAGAGCGAGTTTCGTCAATGATGATTTACCCGTCGACAGAAAAAAAAAAAAGCCTGTCGCGAACAAACATGTTTCTCATTGATTGAGGCCTAGGAAGTATTTATACAGCTTGTTGGTAGTTTTAAGACATCAATCGATGGTCGTGAATCTATACTTAGATATGTGACCTCTGCTCATATTGTATCTAATGAAATTCCTTGACTGGTGGTCTGGTGCTATATTTACTACACAATATTTTGAGGTAAACAGAATTATGTGATAGTAATCTGTCTAACTTTTTCTCACTATTAAATGTGTAAAGAATAAGTCTCTGAAAAATTTAAAGGGTCTACTTAGTAGACGAAACTGTATAACCTTACACAAGTTTTTTTTTTTCCGGATACGTAAAAAAATCAGCTTCTTTATAAAAAAATATGTTTCTTTTTTTTGTAGACAGTTTCGCGTTTGACCGCTATCTCACCTGATGGAAAGCTACGACGCGGTTGCGAGTGCAGTGCGGCTCTTCCCATGCAGCATACTTAGCCAGTACGTGCCACGCTCAGTCCGCGGAATTGAAGCATTGATGTCGCGGAATATCCTGCTCCCTGTTCGCGACACCAGGGGCCCGAGTTTGCTATTATTATAAATTCGACATTCCAACACGATCCCATTGTCATTTTGTTAAAAGTTCGTAATCTGCTAAATCATAATGATCGGTCAATAGTCTCGTAATAGAGTAGTGGTAGAATGACAATATCGAGCTTATAAAACCCAATAACTGCACAATAACGTTCTAATGGTAGGTCAATGATCAAAACAACTGTCAAAATTTTTGCAAATTTTATTAATGAAGTGTCAGTGGTTGACCATTGGAAAGTCATTATGACGCAATTATATTAGTAAATTACCAAAACTTGTCAAAATCAACAATTCCTCGTATGAAGTCAATGATAGACCATTCTAACACTATTGTAATAGCAGACTTGAGGCCCTGAACTGCGTCGGTCGAAACGTCAGGGAGCTAGCCCTCAACTGCTACTTTTCTCCCGAGTTAGCAGTTGAGGACACTTCAATTGTAACAGGCTGAAGCTGTAGGATGCAAGAGCCTTCCTAACATTCCGCTACCAAGATTCTTGGGAAGCTTGAGCCGACACGCTTATATTTTTTTATTACGGTTAGGCTCGCGCTTAAATATACCATCTCCCTTGATGGCAAGCAATGATGTAGTCGAAGGTGGAGCACGCTTACCTAGAGGTAACCCATTCATTCTTTACTTATAGGTATCAGGAAGCCTAGGGTATAGGTATCAGGAAACCCAGACTCCGGCAGGGAAATCCGCTCTTTAGTTGTACGCATAATGAATGCGTTCCTGAAACGGTTTTGTGTATGGGCGGTATTATTTTAGCCACAAACTTCTCCATTATCAATGAACAATGAATAAATATTTTAGCTCAGTTCAATAATTCATGCACTAGTGATGGATTTCCTCGTAAGTGTAAATATTTTAGGTTATATACGTGATTCAAAATATTCCTAATATAATGAGATGTACTCAACAATACCATTCAGATTGAAATTAATAAAAAAGCCAGTAATATTCAACAAAACAATGTATTTGTGATAATTGTGTTTAAGTTGAAATATGTTTTGGAAAATATTGAAATGGTTTCCGAATTCTCAGTTCCTACGTAATTGTCATCAGAGATAATCAAATATACAATTTATGAAATAGGAAATAAATAGAGTAATATTGTGTTGATTTAGGATACCGATCGCCTATATTTTGTGGGTGACGAGTGAGTGAGTAAGCTATCAATAAACTATTTCAGATCACGCAACTGGTTTATTATGACATACTATATGGTATATTATGTACTTTAAATATTCAATTCACAACGAACCGAGAGACAGTTCTTAAGCAATGTTGTTTGCACGAAGTTCAAAGATCAAGCAAGTTCTTGGAGTCTTGATCACTTCTTTTATTGTATACACTGCAAACGTTGTGCCAGATTCTGTCAACCGTAGGGGCCCAGCCGAGTTGAAGCCTACTGGGACCATGGATGATGCAAAACAGAACCCTGGGACCCTAGAACGAAGGCAAAGACGGAAAAGGAGTAGGTTTTAGTCACTAAAAGTCCGAGACAAAAGGGCAGGAGAGGTCCTAAGATGATTTTCAGATTCCTGATCCCAAAATGCCAGATTCTGTCAAAGCGTATATACGCTTCGTCACGTTGTCACACTGGCTTAATTCTGTACTACGACTTCACCAACAAATATATTATTATAAGTACAATAACATCATATCACTCACATAACATCATCACCTACATATAGACTTTTAAACAGCAGGACATGCCCAAAGATTGATTATTTTAACCCAGAAACTATACGCAGAGGTTTTGTTATTTTATTGAAACGACTTTGTACACACATATCCGAGAAGTTTACTTCACAAATGCACTGAAAAGTCATTCACAAATATTGCTCCGAGCATGCTAAATGTTTGCAAGAATCGGTAAAGCCGTGCGTTTTCCCGTACGCCGTCGTGCAGTAAGATTGCCCACGATTATGCGAACGATGCAAGAAAGGCAAGTCTAAGTGGAGTGTACAATTTGAATGAGTGCGTCTTGGGATGTTTGAACAACAACGCAATGCACTGTGCACACTCTATTTCGAGTTGATATGAAACGGTTCCTGGCTCATGAAAAGCCTTTTCGAAAGATCTTCAGCCTCTTTTTTTAGTGAAAGCAACGGGATTGAATAACAAAGAGTGCCTTTGATTGGCCTCACAGTACCCCATTTATACTTTTTTCCGTGGAACGTATGTTTATCTGAAGCAAATGATGCTGGTTCTTGGAATTTAAAAAAAAAGCTTTTTCATTTCAATTGATTACGTCTGAAGTTGCAAGTGAATAGCGCTGGTGCTTTATTTAATTCATTGCCTTTTGAATTTGGGAACGTATATTAAATGTGTTCTGGGAATGCTGAAAACTTAATGTCGAAATACGGGTAAATATTCTACAGTTAATGGTTCATAATTATATTTTGAAACCTGTGCTTACATTTTACTTTGCAGTTATTTTGTTCATTACTATATTGTATGGCTCTAGTCTCAGTAGTTTGGTTGATTGGTTCGGGAACGAATTACTGAAATACTGAAGCTAATTTTGTCTCATTATTATTATCTGTTCAGTTACAACGCCAAACTATGAGCAATGGAACGTCATTTGTAGAGCTTTGACGTTCATTACGGTAATCAGAATTCAGGAAATCTGACCCAAATCTTGCCCAGACCGTGTTGCCCTATTTTGGGTTGTAACGGTGAGCAGGTGATCAATATTAAATACTGATGTCTAGTTGCATCCAGTTCAAAAAGAAGTTGCAGCCAGCATAGTCAGAAAAAACCTGGATAGACAGTATGTTATTACAATTGATTGATTGATTGATATACTCTTTATTATACATCATAACATAACAGATATAGGAGCAATTTAAACAAATGCATAAAAAAATTAATAGCAGTCAGTAGACATTTTTCATATTAATTTATTTGTCACAGTAAAAATTAAAACTGATTTAAGAGTTTTTCATTTTTTAAGTACAAAATATGCACTTTTATCTTGCTCACTAGTTAAAACTTCTGCTATAAGTGTATAATAGAATTCTCACGCAATTCGAACACGATGTTGCGAATTTAAAAGTTTTTTAGTGTCGCTTTAGAATACTGATTTTAACAAATTCACAGCTTTTTAGTGTTGCATCTGTAAAGCGTATGATACGAAAATGATAGAGTGCCTTCGATTTATACAGTTCTGGACTTCTAAAAAAAATGAATTTTTTTGGGATTTATTTTTCGGTTGGTTAAAATGATCTAATGACATCCCTCGCCCTTGGGTGTAGCGCTTGGGAGATCGTGTCAGTCTTTTACTGACTTTAAAACCTACCCCATTACTTCTTTGCCTGTCATACCAGGGCTGAGACTTCCTTTCAGAAGCGGAACCTTGACCCCAGTAGGCTTCGACCGTGCTGGGCCCCTACGGTTGCTGACAACTCCTTGAGGCACGTGGGAACAGTACGTGCTGTCGACGACTTGGGCTCAGCCCGAATGGTAACGGACGGTCAGACAGTGAGCTAACCTTTCTTACCTGTCTGCCTATTAGCCACTTATTTGACGAACACTTACGAATTACAAATTTTTACCTGAGTGAAGATATTCGCAAGACGACCAAGCTACCAACATAGCCTGAAGAGTCATCAAACTTAAATGGCAATGCACAACATTGTTCACAGAATAGATGGTCGATGGGACCGAAAGGTTCTGGACTATTGACTGCGCAACAGAAGATGAGCTTTGAAGGGCTTCCTCAAGATAGACTGATGACCTGGTAAAGATCACAAGAATACGATAGATGCAAGACGCACTGGACCGGTACTTGTGGCGTCACTTGGCAAAGCCTATGTCTCTATGCCCTGTCTAGCAGTGAACGTTTTACGGCCGAAATCACGATGATAAATTTTCATCTTTTTCGCTTATTGCTCTTTTTGTAAATACTTCGTTTGACAAAAATCCTAGAAACAGATACAAAACCAATTAAAACATTTCAAATCCGAACCTAAAAAGCAGTTACTTGCAATGCAAACATTATTTTTATCCGATCCATGTTCAATCCGCCTCAATGCCGAAGAGCGTGTGAGTATAATAAAATACAATTGAATCAGTTAACGAGACACGACACCCTATATCCGCAAAGTACACACTCCACGCATTTCCAGAGGAACGAATAAACAGTGTTTACATTGGGAGTCGCACGCGCTGGGATGAGCCGACGAAAATGGGTACTGAGCTTTTGTCTATATCCCTTACCGATGGGTATAATTGTTCATCACATTGGTTACTTGGATATTGAGCCGATATTATTGACGACTTATAAAAGAAGAAATGAAGATTGATGGATTGTGTGAGGAGTGATATGAAAGAAAAGGTAGTTAGTGATAGTGTGATGGGTGACAGGGCAGAATGGAAGAAAAAAACGTGTTACGCCGACCTCAAGTAATTCGGATGAGGGTTGAAGAAGAAGAAGATTTTGTGACGACTTATGGGGTTATACATAAAGGTTTTGATGATATGACTAAACTGAGGAATCCAAAAATATTGTGTCGAACTGGTCACAAAACGAAGTATTGAACAAGAAAATAAATATATCAAATTGTAATAAATTGTAGATCTACCAGCAGTTCCGGCAGATGTGTCCTTTAATCGGAAAAAAAGTTAAGAAACTGATTGCAACAACACCTATAATCCTAAAATATACATACAAAGTTTTATCCAAATCAGTCAAACCATTTAGAAGGAGTTACGTGACAAACATACAGAAGAATTATATGTATAAATATAACCTGTGGAAGTACTGGGACATATCACTAGTATCATAACATCCTTGTAAAAAAAAGATAACGCTATTAAATCTATAAAACTCCGTCACTACAATAGAATTATTATCCGATTCTAAAAAAAATTTCACTGATTTAAACTCAATTCTCACTAGGTGCAGTGGTATCTAGAGTAAATTAAGTTTAAATCCATAAAAACCTTGCATCACCACGTATTCATATAAGGCTACGCGGACGAAATCATAATAAAAATCTAGTTGTCCATAAAATAACTAGACGAAGAAATATTTTGTTAGTATTAAAGTAGATCATATTGTTTTCGACTGTTTCAGAATCTAAGCAATGTATACCCAGTACTATACACAGTACCTAAAGGTATTTGTTGAAAATCCTTTCCATATCATTGTTCGGCATCTCGATTTCTTGGTTTTACCAACAACATTCGCATATCTTTGCCAATATCAGAAGCCTTGTATTTATGGCTTAGCGAAGAAACCTTTTTATTCTTTAGAAATGTTTACAGGTAAAATAGCCTTGAGGGTTTTTTCAAAGGACCAGTTAGATATTACTGGATTAGAATAAAAAACGTTTAGGTAAAAAATAGGATCTTCAAATAATAGTGTTTTCATCGTCTTGATTTTTTTTTTGTGGGAAAAGAATACAATGAAGTCTATTGTACTTACACCGAAATGGTAACATTTCTTAAGACAGGTTGCTAGCTAACAAATTCAAAACAGAAAAGGAATTCTAATATCGACTGAATGGTTGGTCTAGTGGTTGGTGGTCCTGACTGCGATGCGGGTTTGATGATTGGTCGGAGGTTCAATATCCGTTCTGCCATTGAGGCTTTAATTTAATCATTTAGAGACTGATATTTCAATATCCAAATATTTTTTAAGTTAAGAATGAACATGTTAGTTTGACAGCTTTTATGTAGAAAATATATCAAACAACTAGAAAATTAGCCTTTAGCAAAGTTATTTTTTCGACTGAAACAACAGTCTAATGGCCTAGTCGCTACTCCAGTCTCAGCGGCGCGTGGCGCGGCGAGCTGGGCGTCATCAGTAAGTGGACCGTTTTTGCTGTGAGCGGCGACTCGTGGTGTGCTTCAAACATTTTCATAATTTTGATCTTACCACACGCCGTCCCGCACTTAGCTCTACTCGCGGTGGCGAGGTTGTGAACGGACCGTAAACATCACATAGTATCATGAATCATGATCTTCCTAGCCTTTTTACAACAAAATTGGTATCAGTTTCCAGTCTGACTAGATGCGGCTGTATACTCGCGTTTTTGTCGAGCGATAGCTTATCAGACCACCACTAACCAGTTGCTTAGCAACTCGATACTATTTGAATAGACTGATGATCAGACTTTCGAGCCACATTGCGTTATGCGAAGCGTTGGAAGGCCTCCTACAAGATTGACTAATGACCTGGTGAGGATTGCGGAAATCCGATGAATGCAAGATGTACAAGTTACTTCGTGGTGATAGCACTTGGGGAAGGCCTATGTCCAGCAACACTTGGGTAGGGAAGGCCTATGTCCAACACCGAACATCTTTCGGATGATATTGATCAGGTACTCATATTTCATAATGAACAGAATATGTTATGTGAGATTACCTAGTTAAATAAACTCAACCAAAGATCTACGCCATTAAATTACCTTTCCATAAAAAAATCAAGTAGAAAACCGGTTCCTCTCAAACATATTGCTGACGGAAAACAAGCGGAAACAGAGCGGTAATATTTAATTGGTGCCAATTTGCGAGTTTATTGAAATATTGGGTATCTTTTGCGGTTTCATGTTGCGTTTGTTACTGTAAAAAAAATTGTGTAAAATTTTTATTTGAATAAGGAAAATAATATAGAGTTGAACAAATTGAACAATTTAAAATAGATATTTTATTTTGCCAGGTTATTCAATACTAACTTCTTTCTACCTATGGCTTTGTCTCATTGCTCTATCTAGTTTAATTTTATTAGTTGGATATGCTATTGCTTTATTATTTTGATTGCTATTTATTCGTTATTGATTTTTTTAAATTATTGAATTGAATTGATTGAAAATTGAATGTAATTATTTATCACATTCAATTTTTTTGGTACACAGCACCGTGTCGACGTCTTTGTCAACACTGGTATCGGTCCACGCTGATAAACCAGCGCCGTAGACTCGCCGCTTTTAGCGTTGTGGTATCGGCATTATGCTGAGCGTTTGGCCGTCGGAAGTGGCGCATTCTTTTCATCAATCGTTACCTACGTTTATATATTATACTATAATTTATAAATACTTTTCGGCAAATAAAATGTTTATCTTCCTTTCTTTCGATTGTATCCTTTATTTGAAAATATTTTATTAATTCTGCGGTCTTCCCGTCTGATTATAATTGACGTCCGATCATAAGTTTCACAGGCTAGAGAGAATAGGCTCTTTATAAACTAGTGAGCCTCATCATCATCCGATTGCATCACTGCTTACTATCAAGTGGAATAGCAGTCAAGCAGTAGCTTATACCATTATACCAAAAAACCGGTCAAGTGTGAGTGGGATTTGCGTACACAAACGATTTCGAACCGTCCTTAGCAAAAATCAGCAAAAAAATACGTTTGTTGTATGGGAGCCCCACTTAAATGTTTTTAATATTTGTGATTATACGTCAACAAAAATACATCATCTGTAAAAATTTCAACTATCTAGCTGTCACAGGTCATGAAATACAACCTGGTGATAGACAGAAGGACAGCGGAATGATAGCAATAGGGTCCCGTTTCTGCACGTAGGATACGGAAGCCTAAAAATATAGAGCTAAACATATAGAACAATCTTTTTTCGGGTAGGTGCATAAAAAGTTAGCACATAAGCTCCTAATATTTTGATTATTTTATTAGTTTTAAAAATAATTAAAAATATTATTTTTACATTTTAAGTATAGTTAAATCTCCATAAATCACATATTGTGTGGGCAGTAGTTAATTAGTATTCCTATGCCCTAAGACAACTTGCACCTACTTGCCGGCATAAACTGTCATTGGAATTTGGCACAGTCATTGAAACACCCGAATCACAATTATGGCAACTTTAGCTGACATTGCGGAGACCCAGCGCATGGCTTTGATGTCATTAAGCCAGCGGATGGCAGAGTTTGAAGCACACCTAAAAGCATCACCACCTGGAGCAGACTTGAGCGGACTCCACAAGGATTTCACCACTTTCAAGGAACATGTTTGGAGTGTCTTCAGTGCCTTGCAGCTGCAGATTGCGGAGTTGAATAGGAGTGTTGATGTAATAGAGATGCGTCACAGGAAGAAATTTCTATTACTTGGCGGTGTTCCTGAGACACCAGGTGAGAAAGTTCCTGAAGCTGTGGCAACCATTCTACAGACTAAACTTGGCTTAGCGGATGTGTCACCCTCTTCGCTGACTGTATGCCACAGATTGGGTGCCACTTCAGAGGGACATGCCAGACCCATCCTACTACAGTGCGCGGACAGTACAGTCAGAGATGTGATTTGGAAAACCAAGACCAAACTGAAGGGGTCTTCATACGTGGTTTCTGAATTCCTCACTCGACAGCGGCAGTCCGCTTTTTCAACGGCTCGCAAGCTCTTCGGCATATCGAACGTGTGGACCATGGACGGCAACGTCAATGTCAAGCTTCCGGACGGTAAGCGACGCCGTGTCTTCTGTCTCGAGGAGGTCGTCGCGCTGGGAGCGGAGCATGGCAGACTGCTGGATCAGGAAACACCTTCGGTGTCTAACACCAGATCTAATAGTGCGTCGGCGCAGGCTTCGTCTCGATCCAGACGGCTTGTTAAGAAGTGATAAGTTTCGGTATTTGTCTTCTTATGTGTATTTTCTTATTGTTTTGTGCGTGTTTCCTAACTATAGGGTAGCTACTTCTTGCATTTTATTCTTGAAACCAGTTTTAAATTGGCACTTAACGAATAAGTTTTTAAGTTTTTGTTCGACTACCGACTGTTTTGTTATTTTATTTTTGTTGTTTGTGAACTGTCAGTGTCAACTGTCAATGTCAATGTCGCTTGTTCTTTTTTGCGTTCGGAAACACGCATTAGTAGTTTATTTTGATATGCTGATTTTGAATAATTTTTTTTACTCTTATCTAGCTGAATACTGTGAACAGTCTGCCGGCAGGTTATGTATTCGATTAGTGAACTTTATTATAATTTAGTTTTAGTTTTTGTCATATCTATCATATTTTTATTTCTATTTATTCTACTTTTTAATAATTATGTCTGACGACGACTCATTTTTTTCCTGCCTTAGTTCTTCTTCGGCTTTTTCATCTTTAGACGATTCTGTTTCTGTCAATTCTTTCCTAAATGGCGAGTTCCAAAGATTTAATAATTGTTTCAATGTTTGTCATGTAAACGCACAGAGTATCCCTCAACATCACTCTGAGATGTTAGATTTATTTTGTGATGTTGCTTTACATGCAATTCTAGTTTCAGAAAGTTGGCTCAAGCCCGAACTTCCATCTACGTTTTACAGCCTACCCGGCTTTGTCCTTATTCGCAATGATCGCACGGGAAAAAGAGCCGGGGGTGTTGCCATTTACTTACGCAGTGACATCCCTTACAAGATCCTTTCCTCTTCGCCGGCGGTTGCAAACGGCAACCCTGAGTACTTAATCCTCGAAATTGATGTCAAAGGGGTTAAGGCTATTCTTGGAGTAGTATACTGCCCACCTGCCGTAGATTATTTCTCCAGCCTTGATTCTCTCTTAGATTCTGTTTCCTCGGAGTACAAACATCTCATAATCATGGGTGACTTTAACACCGATCTTGTGAAGGACAATCCCAGATCGCGCAAGCTGAGAGCAATCCTGGAGTCGTCGAGTCTATCACTCCTGTCACTTAATCCGACTCATCACAATCTCGACACAGACGATTCCTGGCTTGATCTCATGCTCGCGTCTTCTGTGAATTTGGTTGCTAACCATGGCCAGATTGCGGTCCCCGGGCTATCGAGACACGATCTTGTTTACCTTTGTTACAAAATTAAGCCACCAAAACAGAGGCCTGCCCTTGTGTTCCTTCGGAATTTTGCGAGGTTAGACGGTGACAAGCTCAACAGTGATGCGAGTGCTATCGATTGGGTCGATGTCGAAAAGGCAGCGACTGTGGATGAGAAGGTGGAGATTTTTAATAGGGTTTTACTTAAGCTCTTTGATGCGCATGCGCCACTGAGGGCCGTCCGTGTTAAACGCCCCCCGGCTCCATGGATTACCCCTGAAGTCCGTATGGCGATGAGACGACGCGACAGGGCTTTTCGCAGACATAGAAGAGATCGCAGTGAGGAGAACTGGAGCCTATACAAGTTGGCTAGAAACCGCTGTAACCAGATGGTAAGAGCTTCAAAACGCCGATACATTTGCGAAAATGTCCTCAACTCTTCACCGGCTGATATTTGGAAGAAAAATCTCAAAACACTTGGCATAACAAAGTCCTCTTCTCATACTTTTCCTTCTAATATATCGTTGAATGATTTGAATCAACACTTCTCATCCGCAGCTATGCTTGCGATTCCTGTCAAAAATACTACAATTCGTAATATAACTTCCACGCCAAGTTTACCTCATGATTCTTTTTCTTTTTCCCCAGTGACTGACTCGGAGATCCTCAAAATTTTCACTGCGATTAAGTCCAAGGCTGTCGGCTGTGACGGAGTCAGCAGAACCATGTTATCCCTCTTGATTAAAAATTTGCTCCCCATTATCACACATATCATCAATGCCTCCCTTCAGACTGGGTTGTTTCCTACATGCTGGCGTAAGGCTTTCATTATCCCTCTTCCAAAAATTACCACTCCCACTTTATCAAATCACTTTCGACCAATTTCCATTCTCCCTTTCCTATCTAAAATCCTAGAAGCAGTTGTTCTTAAACAGATTTCATCCTTTGTGTTTGGGAATAATCTGTTATCTCCTTTTCAATCAGGTTTTCGACCTGGCCACAGTACAGCCACAGCCTTGCTTAAAGTCACAGAAGATGTCAGGAATGGCCTAGAGAATTCGAGGTTAACGGTGCTAGTTTTAATAGATTTCTCCAATGCTTTTAATACCGTTGATCACGACATACTTCTGGCTATCTTGTCTCAAATTGGGATCTCTACGTTGGCACGGGATTGGTTCTCATCATATCTTCGTGGACGTCAACAAGCGGTACGTGCTGATCAGAAATTTTCTGACTGGTGCGACCTGCAAACCGGCGTTCCACAAGGCGGTATACTCTCTCCTCTCTTATTTTCTTTATTTATTAACTCTATTACAGCTATTCTCAAATGCTCTTTCCATCTGTATGCTGATGACCTTCAGCTCTACGCGCAGGCTGACATTGACAACCTTGATGACTGCATCTCCCTACTTAATGCTGACCTTCTGGCCATTGCTGAGTGGTCGAGCAGATTTGGGGTTACTGTCAATGTCAGTAAATGCCAGGCCATCCTCATCGGTAGTCCTTACTTTTTACGGAGTTTGGACACTAACCGATTACTGCCGCTTATTTTCGGCAATACTGTTATCCCTCTGTCACCTCATGTTAAAGATCTGGGTTTACATATTGACGATAGGTTAAGCTGGAATAAGCAGGTTGCTCAGGTTAGCCAGAGAGTCACCTACACGCTGCGGTCTCTCTATAGATTCAAACATTTCCTCCCATCAAGCACTAAAACTACTTTGGTCCAGTCGCTTGTGTTACCTATAATTGACTATGCTGATGTTTGTTACTCCGATCTTTCCCAAGAACTTCTAAACAAATTGGATCGACTTCTCAACAACTGCATTCGTTTCATATTTGGGCTTCGTAAATATGATCACATTTCTTCCTTTCGTTCTCAGCTTAAATGGCTGCCTATCCGCCACAGGAGATCCCTCAGATCCCTTTGCATGCTTTTCACCATAATTAACGATCCTTGTGCTCCTGATTATTTAAAACAGTATTTTAAAGTGTTGGGCAGTTCTCATAATCTTAACCTTCGTGCATCCAAAAACTTGCTTCTTCATATTCCTTCTCACCGTACTGGTTTTATGTCTAATTCTTTCGCTGTTTCCACCATAAAGCTCTGGAATGTGCTTCCCCTAGACATCAAAAAGGCCGAGAGTAAATTTTCCTTCAAGCGTAAAATTCGGAACTACTACATGAAGTCTTCTCAACCTTAGTTTGGTCTTCGTCAGAATTACTATTAAGTTCTCTTAATTATTTGTTATTTTTCATAGTATTTATTAGTTTATTATTTTAACATATATATGTATTTTATTTTATATAATTTGCTTTTTGTTTTCATTTACTGTATTTGTTATTTGTTTATTGTGCAAACCTACCACAGTGTTGTCTTTTTAACCCAAAGGTTGACTGGGAGAGAATGCCTTGTTGCATTAAGTCCGCCTATGTACCACTACTGTACATGAAGTTTAAATAAATAAATAAATAAACAATCTAAAATAAATATTCCTTTTTACCAAATTGTTCCTTTGTTTGCCTAATCTAAGTTTATTATTTCATTCTTTATTTTGACCAAATTTTATTTGTGATACGATCTTCCTATCCAATTGTTATAGTCTACAAGGCTAGAGTGAATAGGATCTTAACAAACTAGTGCCCTACACCATCAACGATTGCATCATTACTTACCATTAGGTGGAATCGCAGTTAAGCGTTAGAATATACAAAATCATATCAGCATCCAAATTTTTTTTTTGTCAAATTTAAACTCACATTTTTTTTTTGTTAATATGCCGTTTGCACCATAAAAAATAAAATACGTGATCATATACTTATATTATAAGGAAGGGCTACTTCTCACGTCTCCATAATTAAGTATGTTACACGAATGGCTTCACCGATTAATTTTATGGAACTCTTTACGAGTTTCATTACTGTCTAAATCTTGGTTGGCGCTAATTAGAAGCTTACTTCGTAAATTACTTGATGCACGGTATTACCTTCACTTGAGATTGAGGTTCTGATTACCTAACGCTCGTTTATTATCTTATGCGATATGTGTATACCTATATGTCGCAGGTTTTTCATAAAATTAGGTTTTTGATAAAAAATCTAGGCTTTTTATGAAAAACCGGATGATGACACATTTTAAACTCATTTTATTATAATTCTGTAAAACCTGAACTAGTTTGGGTTAATGATGAAATGACCAACTTGCAAAATCGAAAATGGCAGACCCAGACATCCAACAAGTCAAGGCTCTGTTGAGCGCTCAAATCAAGACGTAGAAGCTATGTTTCGTGCCTGGTTAATTGATAATAACTGTAAGAAATGGTTTATGGGATGTTACTTTGTCCAGTTCCAAAAAAATCTTCCTTTCATAGAACCATTCAAAGGACACCATGTAAAGCTTTGTTTGGCACAGAACCTAAAATAGGACTGAAAACACACATTAAAGTAGAATATTGATTGTATTATGGATGTAAAATTTTGATAAATAAATAATTGTTTTCTTTCTACTAAGTTTACATAAATAATAAATCTGTAGAAGTTTAAAGTTTAAAATATATGGAATTGATGTTGATAACTTTGATACAACAAAATTGTGGGTAAGTTATATTATCAAGGCTTTGTTTCATCAAAATCAGTTGACTAAAATATTGAAAGAGAGTTTGCCGGGTCGGGTTCTAGGGTAAATATTAATGAAGATATAGATTTTGAAGATACGAGTATATATGCTACAAATTTTTCAGAGAAGCGCATTAGATTTCAGGTCAAGATAAATTTTATTGTGTTTTTTTAAATCACTTACATAATTCTAATTAATATACACTAAAGGCAATAAACTCTTAGCTAAAATATGGCGTTGAAAATTCTACCGCAACGCTGTCAACTAGAAGTGTGCCCAAAAAACTGGCACCACGTATCACAATGACCCTAACCGAAATAATAGATGGCGTTTGAATAATCATTTTATTGTAAAATAAGTAACATGACATTTCAGACTCTTGGAATGTTTTCTTTAAAATCATAAAAATGGGAAGAAGTAATTATTATCTTTGGGAACAGTACAGGTCACACAAAGTCATTAAAGATAGTAATAAAACACACATTTCACTAAATTTGTCATATTAACACAAGTGCGCTGAAGTAGCATTTAATAACTTAACCTACTCATATAATTCCACCCAAATCTCCGTTGATAACTCCTTAAGAATCTGCCTCGCTGCCGTCATATAATGATATTCAGCTGACAACGAACAATTCACACGTTATATCACGGTGGGTAATACAAAATTTACTGAACACATCCCATCTCAACACTCGAGCGAAGACGTTATAATAAATATTTCACACTTTATTGCCACGCTTATTTGACGACGGGGAGGCCTAATGACCAATTTAACGCTTATGAAGTGCAAATTCTCTGTCATACTGTGAAACGAGACATTATAATACCCAATTCCAGCTTCAGAAAGAATATAAATGGGTAACGCACCTGTGAGGTGCTTCATTCTCATTTTTTATGCCCGATATTTTTTAATTTTATCTGTAGCAAAGTTCGAGAAGTGGGGTTTATTAAATTGAATTCATTTTCGAGGAGAAAGAATATTGATCAAGTTGGTTTTCGAAGAGACATTTCACGAAATAGATATATCTAAGGTTATAGAATCAATCAAATTTTCTCGTCAATTCCCCAAAGTAATCACTTTAGATTGGCTCTCAATAATTTACTTCCAAAATACTTACTAAGTGCTGTTTTCATGAATTGTTAAATGTTTCGATTGGAGACTTTTATTGGAAAAGGAAATTGCGAACGGACAACTGTCCGGATGGATCGTATTCTGAGCCAAATGAAAAAGATCAAATTTTTCTACTGGTTTATTCTCATCACAAAGCCTAAACATTGTTGTATCGCCAAAAAATTAATTAATTTTTAAATCTTTGCAAACATATCACAATAAAATCTAGGCCCTGTTGATTGGGATCATAAGTAAGCAAATACAGACCATCTCTTTCCCTACTATAATATCTTTAAACATCATTAATCTGATATTAGAAAGGGATAGTACTATACGGCCTTTACAGAGAGATGGAGCCACTTTAACTCTCTATCAAACCATAATTAAGACGATTTTAATAGGTAGGGCATTATGTTGGTAGAAAGATTGGTTTATGCGCAGTATGTTGCAACAAGCAGAGAGGAAGACGCTGTGACTGCTATTGATCTTCTTATCTTATTAAACTGTATCAATACATTATTAAACTAGCAATTAAAAAGAAGATCATCAGAAATGAGGCACTCGTCGAGTCAAAACTCCAAAGTCCTGAGCATTGACGTCAAGTTTAATTTCACCAAGATCATATATCTGCGGACGTATGGCGTTGCAACACCAGTACATGGTGGACATCTCACCGGCTTACAAAACATTTTGGAAACACATTCACTGTGCTATGGAATTGGTATTCCCTCCCTGTCGGAATCGGTGTTTCCTTCCCAAGGATCTGTAATTCAAGAGTGAATGGGTTACTTCTAGGCAAACAGGTTGCATTTTCAACCACACCAATCTACCATCATGTGGAAGAGTTGTATGTAAGACGCGATCATATTAATAATGAAAAAGAGAGAATTGTCGAGATCGATTCGAAATGTCGTTCAACCTTGAACGCGAAGTCTATCTCCAGTGGACACTGTCGTTATGATAAATGACCCTCAAATAATGATGTCAGCTCACCCTTCACAGAATCACACTAGTTTGCTTCACAAGCCAAAGCAATTATTCTTTTGATCGTTATCGTAAGCCGAAAGACCCTTTGTTAGTTTAGGCTTCGTTATTTCAGATTTGTGATTTTTGTCTTCAAATCTCATTGTTTGGCTAAGGTTAGATTATTTTTAGAAAGGTTATAGATATGTTTATACTATTTTGTTGTTCAAAATTCATGGAAAGTTATGCAGGTTCAAAAGTTTGTTTTAATGGAATATTTAATTTAAATTCGAGACTATTAAAACAGGCAAATTTTTTTTCTTATATTGTATTTATTATAGGCTAGCTGAAATTATTATTATCCCATCTAGCAGTTTTTGACTCAGTAGAAAGGCGTGCTAATTGGTAACCCACATTTGGTTAAGTCCAATCTAAAAAGCCTAGAGCACAGGCGTAAGGTTGTCAGCTTTTTGGTATTTTGGACGATATATTTTGGAAAAGTATGCACTACGGTCGGACAACCCGATGTACGGTAAATATCCATCTTTACATTGTTAACACTTGTAAGGTCTGGACGCCTAGCCTAAGCGTTTCACTTCATCTTTTATACCGCGTTCATTGAAGGATTGGAACGATTTGCCTGTGGCGGTCTTTCCTTCCGCTTATAATTTAAGTATCTTGGACGATTTGAGTGAATAGGTTCTTAATAAACTAGTGCGCTTCACCATCAACGATTGCATAACGATACAAGTGCCTATATAGCCTGATAAGGCATTGCTTACCTTCAGGTGCACTAGTTTGAATTAAAAAAATAGTAGCCTTTCAAACAAGTGTTGATCTTTTAGCCATTGTTACAGCTCACTAAGACTTTAACCTCCATCCTAACAAAACATCTACAATCTAAACCATAATAACTGACCCACCAAATTCCAACCAAGCAACATAAAAAAAAACTTTTCATTTTCATAATTCTATCTGAAAAAAAAAAACTTTTTATTTTTGTAATTCCAGCTGGTATAACCGTTTATAAATTCAAGAGAATAAACTGGGAACGTAACGTCATTTCCTCCGTCGTGTCCGACACGAGTCCACGCCGACGGAAATGAGATCCCTCCACCCTTTTATCAGGGACTAATCGCGATAGAACATGGTCGCGTACTTGGAATAAGATTTCCTACAGAGCCGCAAAACGTTTGTACTTAAATCTGGTCTGAAGTGTATTTTTTTTTGCTGCTCTTTATAACATAAGAAAATGAATCGGTGCCTTCAATTAGGTTTTCTGTGTCACTATATTTCCTTCTACCTTCGCTGTGTTGTGCTGGTATATGTTCAAGCGTAATATAATGAGTAGCTGGTATTTTAAAACTAAATTATGTGGAAAAATGTGAATGTGAAATAGAAATGTACGTATTTTAACTGAAGTTTCTTTATTCAAACAAAAGTAAAAAAAAACCCTGGCAGTATTACATTTTGAAAAAAAGATATGAAGAGAAGAGTTTCACATATTATATTACCAATGCTGGCGTAGAAATATTTAAAAGAAAAGTTAACATAATAAAATGCAAAGCTTGGCTCGATCGTGATATATTAATTAACATGTGTCTTTAGAATACAGTAATATTAGGATCATTTTGTATCAGAATATTAAATAAAATATCAAAATGAAAATTATAATGTTTTGATATGTAATATATCGGCATTTCTTATATTAGATTATACAAAAAAGGGGGGATAGCCCAGTGGTAACGGCATGGCCGAGACATTTTAAAATTTTTACAAATACACTATTGCTTAATTCATTGACCTCCAAGCCAATGCCCGCGTTCGCCCTATTTATTTTATCACCACTACTCTAAAACGGTGAAAGAAAACATCGAAAGGAAACCACCGCGACAAGAATATGTGACATGTGTAACCGGCCTGCGTGATGGACTACGGCCTATTCACTGTCCTATAGAGATAGCCTCCTGTATGTTTGTTTGTATAAGAATTTTACTAAAGGCACTTATTTATCATCATCATCGGCATTTTATTGTTCCCACTGTTATGACTCAGGCCTCCTCTCTAGGAGAGGAAACGGGGTGTAATCTACCACGTGGGCCAAGTGTGGGTTGGTGAATGTCACATGTCTTCGAATTTTTGGTTCTAGGACATGCCGGTTTCCTCACGATGTTTCCTTTCACCGTTTTGAGAACAGTGATAATGCGCGTAAGTAATTTATTTATCATGCTCATTTTTATTAATTATTCACATAGTTTTCTGCTACGTTATTTTTAACCGATTTCCTTAGAAGCAAAAAAAAAAACATAATATGGTGGCCTCACTCCTTCACTCAACACTTTCAGTTACGACTCGAACAGAATATTTTTTTTTTTTATAAATTGTGCTTGCAATGTTGTTACATTGTCGTATCGTGCAATGTAGCGCATGCCTGTCAAGAGCTTTAATGCTGCAATTATTGAGCGAGACAGGCATATTTAAAGCTTGTTGTACCTTCAAAGCTTTTGTTAGGAAGCATTAATAACTTTTCAATAACTACATCATTTCAAAATATTAGCTCTAAGTGTGTTTAGCACTATTACGTAATCCCACGGGATTAAAACAGTAATTCCTTATCGCCCGATCGGCATTCCATGCATGTAGTTAATTAGTTATGTTCTCACTTAGTTCCTATTAGTCCATTGTATCGAGAATGTAACTAGTTTTAGTATTTAGTAGTGGGTATAGTGGGTACTTGGCATTTCCATATTAGGATACCAAGTAGCGAGATCTCCATGAGGATTGCCTTTTGCAATACAGTAGTTCAATAACGTAAACATTTAGTGAAATGAATCTATCTAAATACGGGGTATAAGGGACAGGTTTCCGCAAACTGTAAGGGTTTTCTCAGTTGACGAAACTAAATCCTTCCACAAGACATTTTCTCAGGAAACGTCAAAAAAAATTGTCTTCGCCATAATAAATTAACCAATCAAGTTTATAATTTTCGATCATTTATTTAAAACATAACTGGAAAAAGCATTGAGACAAAGGGTTGATATTTAAATTTTGGGCTTCAAATCGAAGCAGAGGCTCAGCTGGCAGCAGAAAATTTGGAAATTTCAACGTGGAATAGTTAATCAAACTTTATCTAGTGCAAGTTCGATCGTGTATTGTACCTATAGAATATTGCTCTCACCTTTGTGTGGATCCACCAAATATCAGCTTGGTGCACATGAGTCAAATGAGAAAAAAGCCATGAAGGTCATCCATTGCATTGCAGCATTGACGCCAAATTGCTGGCCTATCGGTTTTTTATCAAAAAGTGCGTTAGAATTGCCTATCTGAATTTCTCCAGTCCATAACCAAATAACAAGAGGTATGGCGATGCGCCACTGGTATATGGCCGATAATTAAAAATCCTCTTGAATAATCAAGAGCTTCTAACAGCAACTAAATCTATACTACTCTGTCAAGAAAGTACCGGGAAAAGATCAATAATACACAAAATGTCTGTTATTTCATCCAAATTTATTTTATCACCTTCAAAGTATGCTCCTTTAGAAACGATACACTTGCGCCAACGAATAATCCATTCATCAAAACATTTTTTTAAAGCTGCTTCCTGAATTGAGTTCAGTTCTCGCCGCGAATTCTCCTTTATGTCTTCTATCGATTGAAAACGGGTGCCACGAAGTGGTAATTTGAGTTTAGGAAAAAGAAAAAAGTCAGCAGGAGCCATATCTGGTGAATATGGTGGTTGCTGGATGGTATTTGTTGAGTGTTTGGTCAAAAATTCGTTCACAATGATAGCCTTGTGCGAAGGCGCATTGTCGTGGTGCAAAATCCAAGAATTTTCTTTGCGAGGCAAATCTTCCATCACATCTCGACCGCTTTTGAACGCTTTGAACCACTCATAAGCACGAGTTTTTGATAAAGTCGATTCACCGTAAGCCTTCTGTAACATTTTCAGTGACTCCGAACACGAAATTCCATTGGCGATGCAAAATTTAAGACAAACTCTTTGTTCGATATTTTTGTCCATTATGAAATTCGCAATACACACTATATATGATATTACTAAAACCAGCACTGTATTTAATATAAACAACAGATGCAACTCAAACTCCGCGCCAAAATGGAAAACAGTTGTGCCAATCTAAGAACTACAAAAAAACAAAAATTTGAATTTGGAACCATAAACAAATCACCCATTCCCGATACTTTTTTGACTGAATGTATATCCAAACTCATCATTTCAGCTTAAAGACGTCATCTATTGGATATACGATTCCCCAAGTGTTGCCATAACGACAGTCCCGTGCGTTTTGCATCCATTGTATTCCCTAGATCCTCACCAGGTCATTAGTCCACATCATGGGAGGCCTTACACAGAGAGGCGCTGTGTCTTCCAATACACAACTGACACTCCAGAACTTTTCGGCTCCATCATCCATCTTCTCTACGAGGAATGTGCCCTGTCCACTGTCACTTAAGTTTGGACATAGGCCTCTCGCAAACGTCGGCACAACGACGGGTCCTATGCCCCCTACCCCCCTACCAGATCATCGGTCCACCTTCCTAAACGCATCCGTAACATATTTACAATTCGAGCCAAGAAATTCGACATTTATAATCATAACCAAATAATTGCTACCAGTGGAAGGCCTTACACAGAAAGGTGCTGTGTATTTCAATACACAACCGACACTCCAGAACTTTTCGGCTCCATTATCCATCTGTTCTACAAGCAATATGCTCTGTCCATTGCCACTTAAGTTTGCCGATTCTTCGGCACCCAAGCTCAGCAATCCCAAATCAAAGCACGTGAATATAGACAGCATACATTAATAAACTGGAATCAATATGGAAACAAGCGCCAATTCCCACACTCGTAAACATTGTAACCGTAAAAACTGCCGGCAGGGATCACGTGAACGTGCCAGATGTTCTGTAGGCTACAAACCGATTGTTTGCATGTAATCTAAATCCACACAGGTGTATGGCACATTTGAATAAAATAACGTTTTTCTAACCTCCATTTTGGGGTTAGCGAAACGTAAAAACTGTTTCCGAATGCGTCAATGTTTGTTTTTGTGTCTTTGTATTGTTTCGGTTTGTGACGTCGGGTTAACGACGAATAAAGGATTGGTTTATTCGAAACCAAATTTTATTGACGAGTTTTCGGGTTTCATGGTTCTAATAAGGAACCCTTACAGTTTTGCCATGTCAATCTGTCCGGCAGTCCATCAGTGTGTCTGTCACGTTCCACATGTTAGCTTAGAAACTGTTAGTATTAAAGACCTGTAATTATGCACGGGTATTGTATATTATTACCTGTCTCTCCTGTGCTCTCGTAGATCATGGCGTGATATTATTTGGCTGAGATATTAGCCTATTCGATAAATGGACTTACCGAATGCAAATAATTTTTAAATTTATAGTCTAATTACCCCAAGCCCGTTCCATCATCGGACACAAGTGCATGGTGGACATCCCTCCTCTATACGCACAGTAAGTTTTGGGAACACATTGAATGTGTGTACAGCTAAAGAGTGGAATTCCATACCGGAGTCTACGTTACCTGATAGCTACAACCTGGGGATCTTTAAGTTAAGAGTGATTATGTTACTTCTAAATGAGGCCTGAGTCCTAGCAGTGGGAACATTATAAGGCCGACTATGCTATGTTACTTCTAGGCTTTGATTATATACTTGCGCGCTCCCTCGTCGATCATATTGTCTCTTTTCGTCAGATAGTGGTCAAACACGAACCTATCAACAATAAAAAAATAATTAATCTAGTTTTTGAAATTTGCTAAAATTTCGTACAAAAATCTTTTGAAAAAAAGTTGCTTGGATAAAGTTGTAAAACGAGGAATAAATCTGTAGAAAATTTGTCTTCATAAGTAACTGCCTTCATCCCAAACGAAAAACGCCTCCGTTTTTAAACTTTACTGACAGTTAAACCGTTAACTCGGTTAATAGTTTTATAGAAATAAACATGAAGCCCTTTCTAAGTCTGCATGTTATAAGAGGGAACTGCGGGTAATTTTTTTATTTTTATTGCTAGATCATCACACTAAAATGAAAGTTTGTAAGTGGTGTATGATTGTTATTTCTTTACATCGCTTCTTTACTATTAAGCAGTTTTATGTATTAGGATGATATTGCGTGGAAGCAATTCTAGTAGATTACTAGGATTTAGTCGTATATAGTTCGTAAAAAAAACTTTTTACAAAAAAATATAACCGACTTCAATGATAAAAAACACTGAAAAGTATCAAATAACTTTAATTTTGGAATTCGGTGTTTTTATAATAGTTTAGTCTCTTCGTTATTTAACACCGACTTCCAAAATTAAAGTTATTTGATACTTTTCAGTGTTTTTTATCATTGAAGTCGGTTATATTTTTTTGTAAAAAGTTTTTTTTATTTTACACTTTTTAGTTATGGTACCACCACTAAAAAGTACCCCTCAGTCAAACTTAAATACCTTATAGTCAGAGCGCATCTCATAACGGTTCTAATAATCCCAAACACGGTTAGATTACATTAATTTACCTTTCGGCTTCATCATCAGATCAGTTCGATATAACCTCTCCCCCTCTTCTTTCAAACAGTCATTAGACTAGATGCTGGAGAGGGAAAGGATATATCGAACTGATCTGATGATGAAGCCGAAAGGTAAATCTTTCAATCAGTCATTAGACTAGATACTGATAATCCCGGCTGTAGCATCAGGCCAGATTTATGTCAACATTGCAATGAACTTAAAATTTAGTCCTGTTTAAAATGAGCCCAAACACGACTACGGTGCTGTAATTTCAAGGTTTGTACTTTTCCTGATGCTCCTGGGTTCAGCATCAGGTCTCTATGTACTTCGGTGTTATTTATTAGCAGTACGTTTATCCACACATCGAGCCGTTTTCAATGAGCCTAAACTCGATATATCTGCTGTTTGTTGTCGAGGACTTAGGTACTCTGCAGACTATCCTGACTGCAGCATCAGGTCATGACTTGATGATCATGAGACCAAATGTGGCAAATGCCCTATCAAACATCAAAACAATTTACTAAAACAGTCCTTGCCTGTTCGAGTAACTTCTTACTGTTAAGGAGTTGTACCTTCCATCATCAGCCCAGCTACCTGAGATGGTGACGACCATACGCAAATACACAAGATACTTCATAAAATATGCGAAAATCAATAAGTGAGCCTATAAAATTTGAAGGTTGCCCTCGATTTCTCCAAGATCCCATCATCAGATCCTAATTTGGTGATAATGGGACCACCTCAGAACTATCTACTTTCGAACAAAAAAAGAATTTTGAAAATCCGTCCACATTTGGGGGAGTATTCGACGAACAAACATACAAAAAAAAAAAAAAACATTCAAACAGCCGAACGTAGTACCTCCTCCTTTTTGGGAAGTCGGTAAAAAGTAACCAAAAATAGCTTGTTTTTATATCATAAGTAGATAATGTCTAGTTACATACCTAAGCAATTAATTGAAAGTATTAAAAAAACATTTTCATAAACTCATCATCATCATTAACATATAAGCTGTAAGACGTCGACTGTTGGACATAGGCCTCCTCCAAGCATCGCCACAACGACCAGTCTTGTGTGTCACACATCCATTGGATTCCCGTGACCCTAACCAGGTCATCGGTCCATCTTCATAAACGCATCCGCAACATATTTGCAATTCGAGTGGAAAAAGCTACAGCATTTATTATCATTATCAACTAACTGCTACTAATAGTTTCGCCTACGTAAAAGTAGAAAATTGCCCTTAGAGAATGACCTCCCAGAGTAAATAAATGTCCTATCCTTTGTGCTATTCCAGGATATTGTCTACCCGTGTGCCAAATTTTATCCAAATCAAATGTACACATACGCAAGTACGCACCCTCACAAACTTTCACCTTTATAATATTAATATGATGATCACGAAGGAGATGGCGCGACGAACTAGCCAGATTCCACCAAAACTACCAAGAGGAAGCCCGGGCCCGAGAATAGAATAGAATAGAATAGAATAGAATAGAATAGAATAGAATAGAATAGAGTAGAATAGAATAGAATAGAATAGAATAGAATAGAATAGAATAGAATAGAATAGAATAGAATAGAATAAACTTAATTGTACACCAAAAAAGGAAAGGAACGGAACGAAAGGAAAGGTGGAACAAGTGGAGAGAGGTCTTTGCTCAAGAATAGGAAGTAATAAGAAGATAGAATATTGTGTACCTGTGAGGCAAACTTTATCCAAATAAAATGTACACACACGCACACACACTTACTCACAAACTTTCGCCTTTCAATATTACTGTAATACCACTCCTTGTAACCTCTCCCTAACTCCAAATTAACCGATACCACGACCAATACTCCATCACAATAGGCTCACACATAGCCACTCAAGCAACACTAAAGACAAGCCAATGTCAGTCTAACAATTCATCAAATATCACTCAGTATTTAGTCCTACCGATATTGTTGTACCTATGTGGTTGAAACTGCATCAGGTTTGAGAAACGCCTGGAATGCTGCTCACACCGGCGTGCCTATACATCGCAATATAATTGCTGGAGCAGTCTGCTAGCTAACTCGTAACACTGCCTATTAAATTTGGTGTAGGTGCTATCTATCTGTCTAGGAAGTAATTGTGTAGAATTGCCAGGATTAGTGTGTTTATCTTTGCGTAATAATTGTTGTCTGTAAGCCATGATTGTGATTATATTATATGTTGTATTACGAGTATTCTTTTCTAATGAACCTATATTTTTATTCTTTACGTTTAAATATAAAGATAGATTTTTTTCAGTTATAGCTTTTTATTTACTGACTTTATTCGAGGGTTTTTTTTATATTTTCATAGTGATTAATTTTCAAAGTTATCTCCAAAAGGGTTGTTAATTTTTTTTTTAAATATCAGTCGGTTTTTCTAGTGTTGAAGGGCTGTTCCGATATTTTTTTGAAAAGTTTACATTTGTACCACAGTCGCAACCTATCAAAATCAATTCAAATTTCCTTACATTTACTACAAGTTTTTATTGTTGATTGAGACTGAGATGATATTGTGACTTGGACGAATTATGTACGAGAAGTAATTTTTTTTCGTCATGGTGACTCTTTCAAACAATCCCGCAGAAATACCTCTCAATTTAGGTGTATGTTACTGCTCTTCAAGCAGATGGAAATTGATATACGTGTATGATCTCATACTTGTTAGTCTCCTCAGAATTAATTAAAATTTAACCCTCAACAGTGGTAATATATCCCACGCTCCTAGACCATATTCAGGTGTACTTTCAACCCGTTGGCCGCTTCACATTATTTATTCATCGCTGGAACCTGTTCAATTAATGTTACATCCCTCAACAGAACTACCCTTGTCAATCAACGTCTACTTCGCGTCCTCACATCCCATTTTGAATCTATCCTTTTGTTTGTGTCTTATATAATTCTTTTCTAAATACCTCGATCCCCTGCGTAGTCGTTCAATCAGTTTTATTATGATCCTCTCCCATTTTTTGTGTTATTCTCAAATTGTATCAATCATCTCCTGGAGTCACTTTTTGGTTTTTAAATGATACAAACTAGGGCTTGACTGCAAACCCACGTAATGAGAAAAAGTGATGCAATCGTTGCTAATGAATCATACAAGTTTATTAAGAGCCTATTCACTCCAAATTTGAAGAGACCTGAATTATAATTAGTTGGGAAGACCGCTGCAGGCAAATTGCTGTCAAAATGGTTTTTATCTGACTGGCTGTCAAGTGTTTGCTATTTCTTGCATTTTGTTATTCTATTTACAATCATCATTTTCCAGCTTGTGAAACTCAGTTTTAAAATTCTGAACTTTTGAAATCGTGCAGGTATGACATTGTGTTTGAGTAATAGTACGCACCGACAGTTCCTAATGATATCACGTAATATTCAAATAGTTGTAATATATTAAAAGGCTTTAACACACCTTTTCTCTTGTGCTGTAATCCCACCTGAACCGTGCATTTTTTATAAAAAAAGAAGTGGCATTAAAGACTATGCAATAGGTAGTTTGCTACTGTTAAAAACATTTTCATATTTGGACTTTTATTTTGTGATTGAACTACATAGGTATATATATTAAATGTACCATCGTGGTCATAAATAAAATTTTCTCTTGGATTCTGCGGCGTGGCGCCAAACCAAAGCCTTTGTTTTCGTTTCTAATGCAAAAATGAACTTAGCGGTGGTCAGGCGGAAGTGTCTTTAATGGTATATAAGAAACTTAAATATTAACTAAACTATATAATACAAAAATTCCTCCACATCACTCATCCGGAATTGTACCCAGAACACTGATAGCCAAGTTGCATAGCAATGCTAATTCTTTGGACGAAGAACGGGTCAGATCTCTGGTCACGCAAAGTGTCGATCAGTCGTTATAGTTTCCTTACTAATATTATAAAAGCCAAAGTGAGTTTGTTTGTTACGTCTTCACGCCTAAATGGCCAAACCGATTTTGATGAATTTTGATATTGGGACCCTGGAGACGGACATAGGCTAATTTAAAAAAAAAGTGAGTAAAAGGGGAGAAAGCGTAAAGTATATTAATAAACGCGGGCGCGGGAAAAAGAGTAAAGTATATTAATAAACGCGGGCAAAGCCGCGGGCAAAAGTTAGTTGTTCTCTAAAGGAGACGCTTACTCGGACCCTCTAACTCTAGCGTTTCGACCCCAAACGGCTCAAGACTGTAATTATCAATAAGGTATTTGGACCAGATAATAAATGTACTTAAAAAATAACATGTATTACTCTTATAAACATTTATAAACAAACAATTTTTCTTTTTATAAAAGTATCCAGTTTACATGAAGCAATAAAAAACCGATACAAAAACAAATGACCTGAATAAAAAATCACATGCATAAAACAATATCTAAGTTATTCATGAATGCAAATGTAAAAAATCAAAGGATTTTTTTCAAAGCGATCCCCGAAGCATATTATAGTGACGAAAGTAAACAGAAGGGTAAATAAGAGGATCTTCTCATACAATGCCGGAGGTCAGTTAGGGTCACATTTAATATACTCCCCAAAATGTTGTATTACCCTCTAGGGGATGCTACTTTGGTAGCAGCGCAGGTAACACTATATACTTTTGTGTAGTGTAAGACAAAATTATTGACACAGCAAAAATATCTGTTTTTTTTTTGCATAAGAGTTTTGAGTATAAATGTAGATGAATGGAGAGAGAGAGGAAGGCCGAAGAAAAGATGGATAGATTGTGTGAGGAGTAACATGAAGAAAAAGGGAGTTAGTGATAGTTTGACGGTGACAGGACAGAATGAAAGAAAAAAATATGTTGCGCCGACCCCAAGTAATAAAGGATAAGGGCAGAAAGAAGAAGAAGAAAAGTAATATGAAATGAGGATGTGTTAGTGTTGCATATAATGTACATAATTTTGTGGCGTGTATGGCATGTGAAGCAATCTGTTTTCTACCGTCGTCCAGGGCTGACGTGTCTCTGTGTCGAGTTTAAATAGTAATAGTATCTCAAAGCAATATAATAACTTGATAAAAATGTCCACATTAAGTAGGATTTCAAGTTAATCAGACAAACACGTGTAACATACCATTGTGTCATACTATTCCTAGAAAAAAGAATCATGATTTTTACGTCGACACGTGTCTACAAATAGTACATTGTATTTTTATACTTCCTGTTTTTTTTTTTGCTAATCTGGACCTATTGAGCCCAGCCAGATCGTACTAGAAACTTAAGATTAAAAAAGAACACTATATTAGTGTTCTTTTTTAATTTTTAATTTCTACGTGTTATTTATGCACTGTGTGTACGTCTGTGTGCCAAATAAAATACTTTCCAAATCATTTTCTGGAAAAGCAGCTCTCTACCTACCGCTTTTAAGCACGGTATTTATTGTTTTCTGCACTAGTGTCAAAAAGATGCGCGAACTCGCCCCCGTCACAATCTAATAGCTCGACACAATAATAAATTCGTCACTGCAGCACTCGTCTCCAGAACACCCTCACCGGTCGGCTCAGGCGAATCTCGCCTCGGTTGCTTGTACTATTACTTTTTTTCTGATAGGTAGGTCCCGATATAATTCTTATTCAAGACCAGTTTCTGTTATTGTTCAATGATGGCGTACGAACTGCGCTATTGCATTAAATCCCTGTGTCGGTTTCCGCTTGGAATTCTAATTAGCGGTGTGCGCATACATAATAATCTGTTCTCACGATACGAATTTCCATGCTAAGCGTTTGAATTACAACCTGCAAAATTCTGTTAAATATTATCGCATGCTGCAAATACAGGTATATCGAATGATCATGTGTTCTGTAATAGGATAGAGATTGGGCACGCCATAATTATGGCGGTAAGTCTCCTCTTTGGGGATTGGCTGGAAAAATAACACGGCGTCTTTCCTTCCACATGAGCAGGTCCTCACCGGACATGGTCAGTTCTGGAGATTCCTGCACCGGATTCGGTGCGGAAGAAACGCCATTGTGTGGATCACTCGGAGAACACGGTGGAGCTTAACGGGTCAAAGCCTACTGGGGCCATGGGTGATGCGAAAGAGATCCCCGGGGCCCAGGAACAATGACAAAGATAGGACAGGAGTGCGTTTTTAGTCAGTAGGTAAAAGTCTGAACCTATTTCCCACTCCGCCGATATCCGCAAGAGAACTCAGGTTACCACCGTAGCTCGAAGAATCGCCAGGCACGTTACTCGCGGAACAGTCTTGGGCGGACTGGTTGATGGGAACTGAAGGTTCTAGGGTAGCGACCAAGTACTGGAAGACGCAGCCTTGGAAGGCCTCCTCTAAAGGTGAACCGAAGACCTGATGAGGCTCGTGGGAATCTGATGGAAGCCAGACACATAAGACGTTCGTTGTGGTGGCATTTGGGGGAGAGTCTTGTGTCCAGCAGATGACGTCTTTCGGCTGAAATGATGATGATGAAAGTTATGAGAAAAAAATGAACACAGAAATGAAACGCAAACAACTTAGCAATAAGAAGTTAATGTCAGCATCTAAAGCCCATTTGACAACTTACGAGTACTATATTGATTTTGCAATAATCATCTTATCACCCAAAAAAAAACAAAAAAAAATAACGTCGACCCATTCTATTGCTACTACAAAGAAAAAACAAATATAACTGTCAAACCAAACAATATCCTCTAAAACACTTTTACACCATTGTCACCACGTTCAACAAACAGAAAAATTCAACACATTAAAACACAGTTCTCAGCGAAAAATTTCCATAGCATTATTTTATGTGGCCTCAAGTGTAAAGAGATGGTGAAATGAATGTCGCCTGTGGGACCATAAATCCTTAAATATTAAAACTGGCGTGGCAGTGACCATAGCAACGACGACGAATAATGAAGACATTCAACATGTTTGTCCTGTGAAAAGGGTTGCAGTTTGTTTCTGATTTTTTTATGAAAGTAAAACGGTATCTTGCTTTTTTGTTTTTTATCGGCCAGTATTTTTTTTTTGTTTTTTTTTCGGGCAGGTTTTTTTTTGTTTTGTGGTCTTGAGTTAAATATGTAAAGTTATAAATTTAAATATTGGTTAGTTTATTTACTTACATAGACACATGCTGCTGTGTTTCGTGATGGCCCCGTGGTTGAGGCAACCGCCATTTACGCATAAAGTATTTCTTTTTTTTTTGTCTAAGTACCTACATGTGTTATTTTTTTTTTCTTTATTGTTGTATATTAGTATAAGTGCTTAGTTTTTATAACTTGTGTGCAAAATGTGATTTGGTGCATGTTTTGTGGGGTAGCCAATAAATGCTTCATCTATCAATCTATCAATGTGATTTTTTTCAATTCATATCAATAGAGCTGACAGCCGCCCAAAACTTGGACAAGTGCGAGTCGGAGTATGAAATATATTTTTCTACGTTTATTGGGGCGTCAAGGGCGTCACAGAGGAAAGCTCTTTGTGATATTAGTATAGAAGTATAAATTAGACCATGACCTAGACCATGACGTTTAAAAGTAAGATTGTTTTAATCTTGTTTTAGTGTGGGTAAGAGTCAGAGCTATACAGGTTGTCTAGCGCCATCTCTTACTCACGCCGAAACAAGATTAAAATAATCTTACTTTGAACGTCATGGTAACCCCGTAGGTCATATTTGGAACATCAGTTCACTACCTCGTGCCTCGAAAACTTCGTAAAGCCGATATTCCTAGTAGTCCTTCATAAGTCTTTGACAGTCGTTACAAGTAGTCAGACGCCAGAAAGTCCGACCATCACTCTATACAAGCAGTGTATCGTAAGCGTATCGTATTGCCGTGGGTTTTGGAGGTCTCATAATAATAATAATAGTAGAAGACGCATGCGGGACGAGTTTTTTTGCATTGTAAAATTTTCTGCATGTGGAGCAATTATGTGTGATGAAATGTGTGATATTAAAAACACTCTTAGTGGTTAGTGGGATAAGACAAAGTTACACATTTGGTTTTATTAGTCAACTTATAAAACAAGTAGATGATAAAAGTCGCTGTTTATGCTTATGCTTATTCAAATTACTTAAAATTAATTCATGAATCCCCAAGCGACCACCGGTGGCCGCGCATCTATTGTCTTACTATTGTGTCTCTAATTGACGGTATCTGAAGGGAATTATTTACTTTTATTCGTTGAACTATGTAACAAATATACAACATTATTTTTTTAGTTTATGCGAATATAGATATATAGTTGGTTTAGAATCACTAACGGAATCCCAATAGTTTTTACGCCATGTTTTTACGCATTATATTTTTTCTTAAACATATTTATAAAGGTCACATAACGTATCTTAGGTCACAGCAGGTCATAGCGGGCATCGGATGCTAGCAAACAGGTGGGTGCAAGTGTAAAACCACCCCTGATGCCCCAGATGGCCCGGTGACTATGTATTTTTGCTGACATGACAAGCTTATATCTTTATGATTTTTCAAGATACAGTTATGAAATTTTGTACATAGATTTTTTACATCAAAATATTAGAGACGTGTTTCGGGTTTCAAATATACTTAAACTGATGTTGTATATTATTCAACAGAGAGTAGAAAATATTGCAAACAAAATATGAAAGATATTCAGATAATCCTTTTATCAGTACTAAGTGATTGAATAAACTCCGCCTTTAGATGACAAGCAAATTAGACAAGATCGAGACGTTCAGAGTTCGTCTGTATAGTCTAGACTTCAAATTAAGCAAAATACTGAAAACTATTCGACTTTAGTTAATTTAGACATTAAAGACTTTTAAGAAGTAATAAGATAATAATTTGATTTCTCAAGTGATCTTATCATTTAATTTAAAAAGTAACATTGCTGTACTTCGGAAAATAAATATTTCTCCTTTCCCATTTTTAGGGTTCCGTACCTGAAAAGGTAAAAACGGCACCCTTATAGGATTACTTTGTTGTCTGTCTGTCTGTCTATCGGTGTGTCAAGACCCTTTATATCGGGAACGCGTGGAAGTATTGAGTTGAAATTAAAACAATATACTCAAGTCTGCGGATTCTTGAAGCTGTAAAAAAAATCAAACTAGTAAGTTAACGAGAAAGAATATACTTTGGTTTATGTGGCAAAAACGTACATTTCGACACTCTCGAGGAAATCAGAATTAATAGAGTACTTTCCGTTGACCAAAAATCCTGAAATTTAGCGCGAGACAACGTCTTATGGCACAATTATAAGATTAAATCTGGAAACTGTAAATTTTTTTTACGTCACAATTTTTTTTTGGAATTCCAAACTCCATTTCAAAATTGAACTATTTACATAGGTTTTGTACGTCCAAAATACGTACGTATAAATCCAACTCGCACTTGCCCATTTTTATATTCTTGACAATATTACACACTACAGTCGCAAAAAATATCTCAAAACAAGGTTGGCATCTTAATATGTCAAAGAAATCCTTAATATATTTTTAAATTAGGTAACAATAATATTCTTCATAAACAAACGTAGAGTAGGTACTTTCAAGATTTGGTCCGCTCTCGAAAAATAATTTTGTCAGTACGAAAGTTGAGAATCAAAGAGGGCTCTTAGTGAATTAATTTTATTACCTCAAAAACTCATCGTAAATGGCTAAAAGAAAAAAAGAACTAAGATTTTTCATTTTTTGCTTGCAAATCCATCAACAACGGTTGAAATTAGAAACGATATTAAATTAGACGATAAAATATAATCTTTCAACATTTATCTGGGGGTTTAGCTATGCTAATAATTTTGGTATAACGAGAGATATACAGGGTTATTTGGAAAACACTGGCAACCTCTCAGAACTATGTTACTAATATCATAAAGAACCACTTCATAGATTCTTCCAAAGTTTTATAAAAATACCATATTTTAGTTCATCAGATTTTCACACAAAAATAAAAATTGAACGTTTTAAATATTACCAAGTCTGTGCAGTGTGCAGCTAGTGGTGGCCGAGTGGTAACGACTCCGACTTACAAGTTGTAGGTCGCAGGTTCAAACCCAGCCAGGCGCATTACTTTGTGTCATTTATTTCATCACCACTGCTCTCAAAACGGTGTAGGAAAACATCGTGAGGAAACCGGCATGTCCTAAAACCACAAAATTCGAAGACATGTGACATCTACCAACCGCATTGGGCCCGCGTGGTGGATTAAAGCCTACTCCCTAATAATAATAATAATAAGGCCGACAAAGCAAAAAGACAAAGCTATGCAAAGCAAGGGAAAGTACAATTGCGGAAGGGAGTAGGGATCTAGTGGTGGGGCTGTTTGATGCTCTACTTATAGACGTAGGTAGGTATTAGTGATGTAACGAATATTCGCATTCGCATACGCGAATATTCGCATTCGCATTCGAATTCACAAGAAACATGCGAATATTTGATAATTTGTTAAAATTTTACATTCTTTACATCAGTTGTATTATCATTCTATATCCGTTCAATCAATACTTGAACACCTTTTTGTTTGTCAAAAAAATTGCAAAATATTCGCACGTTTCTTGTGAATTCTGCGAATATTCCCGTATGCGAATGCGAATATTCGTTACATCACTAGTAGGTATAGCAAAATACAGAGTTGAAATATATTATGTTCTGTATTATGTTGTGTATTGTGTTCAAGTTGTTGTGTAGGATGTTAGTGTTTTACAAATAACCCTGTATAAATTATATTCTACTACTGCCATCCGAGTATGAGTGATAGGAGAATATTATAAGACATGGTTTTATTTTTCCGTGGGAAACCATGACTTCTCCCTCTGTTGGGCGGAGCGAGAGGGCGTTTCAGACTTTTACTGACTAAAACCCATTCCTGTTCCTTCTTCCTCTTGTTGCAGGGCCCCGAGGTACACTTACACACAACCTATGCCCAAGTAGGTTTCGACCCTGCTGGGCCCCTACTGTTCGCTAACACTACGCGCCGTCGATAAAACGTGTTCGGCCCGGACGGTTCCCAGGCGACAGGACAACGAGTTACCCATTGCTCACCGTCCACAATCCTACATTTACGGTAGTGTAAGACGTGGTGCTTATTAATGTAGTTTCTATTTCAACTGTGCGCCTAATATTTTGTGTAGTTGGGGTTTGTTTATTTCAAAACGTTGGTTGCGCTGTTTAACTAAAGAATTTCCTAAGCTGACTTCAAAGAATAAAAATAGCTTTCGTGTAAACTCACAAGCTTGACACTTGCGTGGGAAGATTAATAAATAGTCAGGTTTCTTTTAAAACTAAACGCAAGGGTCAAAATAAATTTATACAAAGTATTCCTATGCCACGTGCTGGGGCAAAGCACAGGGATATTAATATTTTTAGAATAACGAAAGAAAGAAAAATTATTTATTTGGTACAGCACAGGGCCCAAACACATATACAAGAAGCAAAAAAAATAAAAAAAAGATAAAAAGTACAGTTGTTGTGTGCCTCATGGCTTCACCAAAATAAGATAGAATACCTTAATTTTACGGTGACAGTGGGCAGGGCACATTACAGACAGATTAGATGGAAAATAGGGCCGAAAGTTCTTGAAGTGGCGACCATGTACCAGCAGTCACTGCGTTTTAAGGCCACCTACAAGGTGGACTGATGACCTGGTGAGGGTTGTGGGAATTCGATGGATATGAGACTTACAGGACCGGTCGTTTTGGTGACAGTTGGAGGTGGCCAATGTCCAACAGTAAACGTTATTCGGCTGAAATGATGATGATGCATAGCATAAGTATAATTATAGGCTTTTAATGTTCCTACTGCTGGGTATCAGGTCTTCTTTCTAGAGGGTATGAGCTGTAATCCACCACGCAGGTCCAGAGTGGGTTGGTTAATATCAGATGCATTCCAATTTTTGGTTCTACGACATGCCGGTTTCCTTACGATGTTTTCGTTCACCGTTTTGAGAGCAGCGGTGATGAAATCAATTACACAAAGTAATGCGCCTGGTTGGGTTTGAGCCTGCGACCTACAATTCTTAAGTCGGGGCCGTTACCACTCGGCCACCACTGCTCAGATTATGTATATGTAAACTTTATTGATTTGTCTAAAACCTCTCCAAATTACCATTTTAATATTACCATAATTTTAAACCTTAAAATATCTTTGAAGGTCGCATCAATCAAATTAAATGTCTACCCTAAAATGAGCAGGTAAAATGTAAAATACATTCGTTGTACACAATATTTTTACGTCAAGAGTTACGCATTTTGGTTAGCAGGAAAGCAATAAAGGTATATTAAAGCTACGCATAATAGGAAACGTATGGCATCAGTCATTCTGTCGCAGAGTACGTACGGATATTTTCAATCTGCTGAGTTCGTTTGAACGTGCGGCGCGTCATCATTACGCTTTATTAAAGTGTTACAAGCGCTGACTTTCAATGAGACGGGAACATACCGCACTGTCTGCTGTTATGGATTGGTTGGTGTGGAAATTCTGGATGGCGTTGAAACTGTGGTTTTGATAGGGATTGTGGACATTTTGATGAGTTTTTTTATGTGTTTTACTCGTAGAATAGATTGGGCTCAAAACTTCTGGAGTTGCGATTGCGTACCGAATGATGCAGCGTTAAGAGGTCTCCCACAAAGAGGACCGATGACTTAGTCAGAATCGCAAGAACACGATAGATGCGAAACGCATAGGACCGTTTGTTGCGGTTACATTTGGGGGAGTTCTATGTCCAACAATTGGCGTCTTTTGGCTGAAATGATGATCATGTCTAAGATGTAACTTTTTAACTTAACTTAACTTGTAGGAGAGCAGTGGTGGCCGAGCGGTAACGGCCCCAACTTACGAGTTGTAGGTCGCAGGTTCAAAACTGGAGCCAGGTGCATTACTTTGTGTAATTTATTTCATCACCACTGCTCTCTAGATGGTGAAGCAAAACATAGTGAGGAAACCGGCATGTCCTAAAACCAAAAATTTGAAGACGTGTGACATCCACCCACCCACACTGGGCCTGCGATGGTGGATTATGGCCCATTCACTCTCCCGGAGAAGAGGTCTGAGTCCCATCAGTGGAAACATCATAAGGCCAACTATGTTATGCGGTAGGTAACTTGTATGGTCATTTATGATCTGCCATTCGATTGACGAGTGTAGGCGACTCTTAGATTTTGCCAGTTTTGACAGCACGCTCCTGTGTTCTGTGTTTTACGTATCCAATGGCTTTTTGCGATTTTTACCAGGTCACTTTTCGGACTTGTATTTATTTTGCCTTTTTTTGAGAGGTCGTTACTGACTTTTACTGACTAAAATCAACCTTTCAATTTTAGTTGCCCTTGAGTTCCAGGACAACAGTATTTCTTTCAAAAAATCCCTTAGCTCTAACTGGCATCGACCCTACTTCGGGCATCAACGGTTTAGCTTTAAGTTTTATTAATGAAACCAAAAATATTCTGTCTACAAATAAAAATATTCCACATTGTCAAATTTTACCATCATTGCTAGCTAAGATTTTGTATTCAAGATTCCTGGTTGCTATTAACAGCCAACGGTACTTTTAGGAAAAGAAACACCTTGGTGCCGAGGGAACCACAGTATGGAGAATTTATTTATATTATATCACAAGTTTAAGGCTAAGTACTCAATCAATCACTTTAACAGGTCCCACAGGTTCTCCTCAAGTTTCCCGTAAATTACTTCAATATTTGTTTTTCCTGACATTGAGAATATGCCTTTAGCAGGAAAATAATATATTATTATTTTTACTCTATCGGAATATTGGGTAAACCGGTATTAAAATTATGTATAATATAATATCGGTTCAGAATAGGTAGCAGGGGGAATTTCCTCCAGAGAACATAATATGTGGGCGATGGGTGTACTATGAGCAATAAACAAATTATTTCAGACTACGCAACAAATTTATTATGGTGTATACTTTAGTTATTCAATTCACATTAGCCGCGAGACAAAGGTCAAGAGAGTTCTTTAGATCTTCATGTGTGATCTTTTCTTATATTGCCGGTCTCAATGCGAATGTCATGCTAGGCTTTGTCAGGCGGCGTGACTTATGTTCCCTGTAGATGGTTGTCGGCTATTGGCTGTCGTCCCGTTATGAAGCAGATTCTGGTACTTCCAGTACACGGAATATTTATAAAAACACTAAATGTTTACGTTAATTATTTAAATATTCGTGAAAAAACATCTCTAGTGCTGTCAGTATGCCAGGCCTCTACGATTTATCTGAGCATCATAAGTGTAAGCATAACCAGCCTTATATGTTTTTAACAATGAGAGATATAGGGCTGACAGCTCATTGCCTGTCCTCTCTCAGTCTCTCCTTGAGCCCTAGTAGAAACAATATAATCCACCTCGCGATCCTTGTGCAGATAAGTAGATGTTTACATCTTTGAAATTACGGTTCTAGGACATGCCGACTCCTGCATAATACTCGTATTGACGCAGTCTGATGAATACAGGTCTGCTGGAAGTAATTTCATTTAAAATAAGCAGTACCGTATTTGCCAGAAACTGAATTGTGTACGTCAGAGAGGCAAATTAAATTTAAAAAAAATTAGTACGCAATTCTGTGTTATGTATCGAGATGACCTAATGGTTAAGATTGCAGATTTTAAACGATATAATTACTAAGATGAGTTTTTATTTCATAATATAATGTATATACTGTTCTTCATAATATAAGTTTATCTAGGTAATTCCTGACCCCCTGTGTCCCAGAAAGCACTTAAATACGTTGGTCTCAACTGCTAGTAGACCTTTAACAGACGACAGAAAGCCTGACCATAAGATTATCCAAAGAGTATTGTGTTACCCAGAAACTGGGTTGTGGAAGTCTAATAGGCAGTCGCTCTATACAAAACACGGGTATTCAGCCACGTTCGGTTTAAATGGAACCCGACCCCACAAACCAGTTGGAAAAGTAAGGAGATGAGTACGCAGCTCTATTTTAATTGGCAAGAATAATATTTACAGCGGCAGCGAATCATCCTTCGTTCATGCAGTATTTGGTTAGCGACGAAATTCAATGAGAAACTTTTTGTTAGCTTAAGCACCGGCAACTCTCAAGTTAAATCCATTTATTTCTTTAACTTGAAACGGTTAAGTAACACAAATACTGGTCGCTTGTTTAAGTAAAAGACAAACTTCTTTGGGTCGAGTGCAAAATACTTGGGCCAATCTTTGGGGCTTGTTAGTAAGCCGCCGTTTTAGGGATTTCATTTGCATTTTTAGTAAAACGTGTATGTAAATGGACTGCAGTCAGTGCAAAGTCAGATGCAAAAATAGAAATACTTGGCACAACTGGTATTTAACTTATAGTGACAGTTTTTTTGTCAAATACTTTCCGGTTTTGACTACACTAAACTTATCGATGATACAACTGATAATAGACGATGGGGACGATAAGTCCTGAAGTGGCATCCGCGTTCTGGAAGTTGCAGCGTTGATAGGCCTCCCACAATGTGGACCGATGATCTATTTAGGGTTGCGGGAATCCGATGGATGTGGAACGCACAAGATCGGTCATTGTGGCGACTTTTGGTGAAAGCCTGTCCAACAATGAACATATTTTGGTTGAAATGATGATTTTCTAATAAGTTGCAGCAACATTTTTCGAGTGGTCATGAATAGCTAAGTCTGAAATCATGCGGAATAACGAAAAACTCCTCGGGTCTTTACTGATAAAAAACAAAACTGAATCATAGGTTTTACAACCACCGGATGCCCGTGATCCTCACCAAGTCATCGGTCCTCCTTGTGGGAAGCCTTTCAACATTACGTCTAGTTCGTGATAGCCACTTCAGAACCTTTCATCCCAATCGACCATCTATTCTGCGAACAATATACCGAGTCTCAATGAATACACATGTATAACCTAATGGAAATAACTATTCTTAACAATATAACTAACTACTAGTCTTTCTTTGGGTAACATTCATAAGTTCTTATAATACCCACGTTTGTCCTCCGAGATTTACCGTCGTCCTCAGATAAATGTGTTCTATTCCTCAAATAGGTAAGCGGACGCATTTTAACTACGTCACGTGAGGAACCACGCACCGCCATAACGAAATTATAAGGGTCCTAGAACTTTCGGGTCCTAGAAATGCTGAATAAGTTATTTCGCAAGGCTTGATATTGGTAGCAAAAATAGGACCTTTTTAGGACCGAGTGTTAAAGAATAACTTTTGAATTATTATCTTCTGGGAAGTTGGAATAGTAAAATAAGGATTTTTCCTTTTTATAAATGGAATACCTACATGAATTTGTTCCAATCTCAACTGATATGCAGTGGTGGCGTTTGCAGCGACGCTTTGAAATTCAGTTTACATTTTACTTATCAGAGAGATAGGTAAGACCACGGATATCTATGGGTAAGACTTTAGCTTCGAATTGGTTAATTTAACACTTATTGTAGGTACCTATTTTTGTAACCTGTAATCATCACTTTTGACATTATTCCATTGGATTCCCGTGACCCTCTTGAGTGAGGCTTTCTAACGTTACGTCTTTCGGTATGCGGTCTAGAACATTTCGGCTGAACAAGATTCTTCAAGCTATGTCGGTAAACTTGGTTCTTCTGCAAATATCTTCATTCCTGATTCGATCACGTAGAAAACTTTTCTGTTGACTTGCTTATTATAAAATTACAAAACAACAAAATACAGTCAGGCGACAAGGTAGAGTAACTCTCAAGGTACTCTACCTTCTTTAGTCTGACTTCTATAGCAGACTTATTACCCAGAGTAGACTAGACTTTCTATAGTATTGCATATTCAAAATATACAATGCTAGACTTTCCTGTACCGAATTAAAGCGGAAGAGACGCCCGGGTGTCGCCACTGTGCGGAACGCCCGGAAGACACGGTGGAGCACATAGTCGAGGTGAGCCCTGCCTGGGCGGAGCATCGCCGTGCCCTCGTGGGGGCGATCGGCGGTGGAGACCTCTCGCGCCGGGCTCTGGTTGAGGCCATGGTCCGGAGCGAGGAGGAATGGTAGGCGGTCGCTTCCTTCTGCGAAGTAGTAATGTTAGCAAAGGAGGAGGCAGACCGCATCAGGCAACGGCGTCCTCGCCGCCGCCGCAGGGATTCCGATCCCGATTTCCGGCCACCGTAGATACGGGCTCGCGGACGGCGAGCCATGGGTAGCTCGCTGTCCGATCGTCCAGTAATGGACCGAGCCCAAGACGTCGACGGCGCGTACTGTTCTCGCGCGCCTCAAAGAGTTGTCAGCAACAGCAGAGGCCCAGCTGGGTCCAAGCCTACCGGGGCCAGGGTTATCCGATAGGAAACTCGTGCCTTGGTTTGAAGGCTAGAAGGAACGGGGTGGGTTTTTAGTCAGTAAGAGTCTGACACTATCTCCCGCTCCACCCAAGGGCGGGGGATGTAATAAGATGATTTTCGCTCAACATAAAAAAAATGGCAATACTATTTGGGCATAGAGCCAGTCAGCTTCCGAATCTGGTCACGCAGCGTCAACTAATCCGTGAAAAAAATTATGTGCACTTTCGAGTGCATATCATCATCAGCGATTGAGTCCGCTTAATAACCAAACGTTTGGACCCTAAACGGCTCGAAAATGTAATTATTGTAATTAACTCACACTAAGTTGTAACTAATTCTCTCTCTCTCTCTCTCTCTCTCTCTCTTTGCCTAGTCTGAGCCTATTTCATTTGAGGTCTCGTAATTTTCCGCCAGACATTTTGGTTCTGGGTCTACTAGCACGTACTACTAAGTTAAAACTGCCTCATTCAATAGAAATTTTAATAAACCAGTAATAAACATAATAGTGAATGCAAACGACCTACGAACTCGTACTATTGCCATTGAAAGCAAAACGCAAGCGAACCCATTGAATTCCCTACATTCAAACATGCTACTGAACATCATGAAAGGACATAATATTTCGACGTGCGATATTAATATTTGCTAAGGTTTCATTTACTCTACTTAATAGTTTCCTAGAATTTTAATTAAGGTGATGCTTCTTGACACACATTTTCACTGTTTTTCATACAACCGCTCACAACCGATTATGACGTTATTACACATTTTTCATTAAATATTTTGGAAATACAGTATCTTGTGGATATTATCTATGCTTCTATTGAAATCAACTTCTAAATTCGTGTGAAACTAATCCAGTAAAGACCTCTGAAAATCTCCTATTTTGTATGAACTTTAACACTTTTTAACTTGCCTAAAAATTAAAAAAGTCAAACAAGTAATCCTCTAGAGACCTTGCAAATTTTATTAAGATTTTAAATGATGAATTTTTGTTTTCAAAAACTTTTAAGGGTTTTAAAAAAACAGCTATTTCCTGGAGCAAGTTTTGTGAAATATTCGAGTGAATCTCGGAATTACCAACTCTCTTTTTTTGCGTTGCCTTTTCGTCAAACATCGCGTTGGATTGCATTAGATGAAGTAACAAGCTTTTAAACCATTTTCGATGTTGACGATAGGCGAGTGGAAAAGGAGCCTCTTAATAGTTTGCTAGAGTTTTAATTAAGTTCAGTATTGATCTGAATGGAAGTGGAACTTGTCAATTCGAGCAAAATGAATGAAGTGGTTATGATACCGTTGCAGTATAGTCTCTTGTAGATATGATAAGAGCCACTTGTCTGTTTATTACTGTACCAACTGTCTATTTTATTTAAAGGATTTTTATTGCTGTGCTCGAAATCGTTTTATAGCCAGAGTTTTGGTCCGATAAAGTTGGGGTATATGTTAGTTGAAAAAAAAAAAACATTATGCTGACAACTTATGTTGTATTTAAAAAGGAAATCAGGGTGAATAAGGATGTTGTGTTCAATGGTTTGTTGGCTTACATAAGTATGATGATTTTGACCATTTTTTCTAGAATATAAATTATAGTTTCTATATATCTTGGAGTATGGAGCTAATAGAGGCCTATGTCCAACAGTGGACGTCTGTCGGCTGAAATGATGATGATGATGATGATGGAGCTAATTGTGTGACATAATTTTCATGAGATTACGGCCAAATGTCTACGGATGCGTATTGTATATATGCTTGGTGTGTGTTTGCTCAAAACTTACATACAAAACTATGAAACTTTGCCGACAAAGCGGCAAGGTTGTGCCGTCGTTTTGTTGCCGCGTAAACAGAAAGAAGACTTTCTACATCAGCACAAGATCGCAGCTTTACTGAGAAGTAGATACACCATTTTTTTTTTTAAACATCGAAATATGTTTTTACGTAAGTAAGATCAAATAACAGCTTAAATAATCTTTTGATTTCTGTCTCAATTATTAAGAACTTTCGTAGGAGTTTATTTATTTTGATATTTGCCTGGAAATCGAGGCCAAGCTGACTTTGATAGGCAATCAAATTCAGCTCTTAAATTCCGGTATAATTATAGATTTGAATTTAAGCTTCTTACCGTGTTTATTCCTTGTGAGATTATACACTTAAGAGTGTTTAATAATAAACGTTGCTTGCTCGAAATTGAGATATAGGCCAGTATAAGTGGGTAGTCCAATACAAAATTAGATAAAACGAACACATAATTCAACAAATAAGCGGCGGAAATATATATAACTTGTTGGTAGTTATATTTTCGAGCCGTTTGGAGTTGAAATTCTCGGATCGTGGGGTCCGAGTGCTCACAAATTATTTAAAGAACTTTCGAAACGCCTCGTTGACACTTCGCGTGCCCCAAAGGCTGGCTTTTACTTCGGTCAAAGGATAAGCATTGCCATCTAGCGTGGCAATGCCGCCAGTCTTTTGGATACATTACCAGTCGACAGCGATGCGGAGGAATTTTCATTTTTTTTTAGTTCTTTAGGCTTTTATTTATTAAGTTAGTTTTAATTAAGTTAAGTTACATTTATTTGTTGAAAATGCGAAAGTGAGTTAGTATAAAAAAAATAACAAAAACATGAAACAATCAAAATTATTTACATTCGTATTTTAAGTAATAAATGGTTATTTTTATTAAATTCGATTGTAGTGTAAAAAAAAAATTGTTTCTGCCGTTGGCTTTATCCGCATAAAAATAACAAATAAATATTATATTTGCTATTTTCATGCGGATGAAACCGTATATCACTCAGTGATAAAAATTGCATTCTACTGATTTTTTTTAATGTTTATTCACTACGAACAAAAATACAAAAAAAAACGCTTTGAAATGTTATTAGATATATATAGTTTTATAAGTTTATTATATCTAGCATATATACTGTCCCACTGCTGGGTAAAGACCACCCTCTACTCCTTCCAATGTTCCCGATTTTGAGCCACTTTTAAATAAAAAAAAGACATGTGGCACTCGGAGACTGCCGCGGTAAAGCTATTGCATAGCATTTTTTATCAACTTATGCAATTATCATAGAAAAATATTATTCGTGATTGAAGTTGACAAGTTGCCATGACAACCATTTAGTGGGGGGTGTTAGGTTTTTTCGTTACGGAATTTCTGGATTCGGTCTCCACGCTCAAGGCCCGCGATAGAAGCTATGCAATAGCTTAAAAAATCTTAAGTATAAATCTTATTTTTCTCTGTGCACACAACCTGACTAAAAAGAGGTACCTACATTTGCATTTGTTTCTGTCTTTTATACATTTGCAAATCAGTGGTATCTATTATAGATATTAATAAATTGGAAAGAAACTTTCATGTCTTTGTTTTATTACTTAAAACCAAACGAATATATTAAAATTTTCTCATTTATAAAAACTCAGGTGAGTTCAAAAAGTTTTAATATTTGGAATAAACAACGCATTGCACCATCCATCACAATGCCGATATCGAGGCGGTCAAATGCACTCACTGCAAAACTGATTGATTATTTTCTAGTATAAATCGAATAAAGAGAAATAAGGAAAATGGAACCTGGAAACTTATGACAATGACAGGTTGATTTCTTCGGCTTTAGGTGAGTATTTCGTTCTAGGGGAATGTCTGAAGGAGTTCCTGTGACCCTGTAACCGATAAAGTAACTAAAAGAACACAGGTTCTTTCTTAAGAACAATCTGACAAGCGTTCGTACTTCACACACAGCGAAAGAAATTATTTGATAGTTCCCCAACTCAAAACCAAAGCTTTTGTCTGTGTAATTATGAATTAAATTATCATGACGGATATTTATTGTGACAAACGGCACGATTGACTTTTTCGGGCAGGTCACCGTCCTGGAAAATCAATGCGCCGCATTATCTCTGGTTTTTCTCGTCTATTTGCATAGGCACAACCTTGTAGCCAGGATTATCCATCAGCAACTTGCTCTGAAATACTCTCATGTGGAATCGGAAGTGCCATACTACAAGTAGAGTCTGCCTAAAAAGTCAAACAACTTGGGGTAATTATTAGGACAAAATGAAATCTCATGTAGTCAACACTGGTTAAATAATCAAGGTTGATTAAGAGATCTTGATCATAGTTTACTAATAAAGGAACCTTATAACAGTATCGAATATAAGTATTTTTAAATATATAATTATAATACAAAATTCCCAACTCGTTTGACTTTTTAGACAGACTATTGTGGCCAGATAAGGTTATCTGGACTTAGGAGTCGTGGTGGTTGACAGTGATTGTCGATATATTCATCTCGTATGACGAAAATCTCATGAAAGCCGAGAAACATAGGGAAATTATAAATCTTGACTTACCTCGTGAGGTTATCGATATTTGAGACGTAGACTCGACGATCATTGGTTCGTATTATTGTTGTTAAGTGGCAACTTGGTAAATTACAAAAGATTTACAATGTAAATCCTCACCTAATAAAGATTTTACTCTCGTTACGATTACAAACATGCATAAAATAACACTTGGAACATATGAAAACAGTTGATTACTTTTTTTTTGTGGGTAATCATCAAATAACTTCTCTCGTTCTAAGTGGAGTGATGGGGAGTGTCATATTTTTACTGATTGTAGTACACAGACCTCTGTTCCTTCTGTCGCTTTTTGCGTTCTAGTACTATAATAACATTTACGAACAATCCAAACCGAAAAAAAAATATTTGAAAAAATACCAACCAATTTCTAAAATTAAGTCAGATTGTGGTCAAACCATTCATTATTTAGAAGTAAATAAAATGGCTTAAGCTAAGACCCTTCAGTTGTCTCGTCGGCTAGTTCATCAATATCCTGAAACATAAGTAAAATAAGTTCTAACTTTCATTCACAAACTCCAAACTTGTGAAAGCTGGATATTTCACCAAATATTCGAGTCTCTCAGAAACACATTTACAAATGGACTCATTGTAACTATGATCGTTAAATATCTCATCGTGGAATTGCGTCTTTGAGGATTATTATGTTTGAAGTACTAACTTTAATTTGAAGCTAAGTATTTTACTAAGTAACAAAAGTTATGTCTTACACTTTAAGGCTTTTGTATTAGTTTAAGCATAAATTGGCCCTGTAATGTTCCTTCTGCTGAGACACAGGCCTTTTTTCTAAGAGAGAGAATGGGCTTTTGTCCATCATACGTCTGACTTTATCATCATGTCTTCGAAGTTTTTGGTTTTAGGACATGCTGGATTCCTCATGATGTTTTCCTTAAACGTTTTGAGATCAGAAATGATGAAAATGAATTTCATAAATTAATAATATATGTGACCTACAACCACAGCTCCCCTTCGTGTTATTTTATATCATCAGAGGTTAAGCTTCACCTACTGAGGTCGGTCCTTGAATGCCGGTCACTATCTTTTTCACACCTAGTTTCCTGTCACTGCACCCGGGCTTCAAAAAAACGCCGCTTCAAGCTTTATTTTGAGGCGGCCTTTTTTGTGGCTTGTGCGGTGGCGCTGCCACAAAAAAAAACGCTTGAAGCGGCTTCACCGGACACAAGAGGTGTAGTGTGTTTCAACTGTTTTTTGCGGCCGCGTCTAGCTTTTTTCGTGGCCGCTTCTAGCGTTTTTTTGTAGCGGCGTTTTTTTTAAAGCCCGTGTGCGGGGACAGTTAGAAAGAATGTTAAGCCATTGGTCCTGATTGTCATTTAAATATCTTTGACAGTGCAGCAGTCAATCGCTCATCCACTGCACCAACCCTCCCATCAAATCATCTTTAGAAAGCTAACATAAATAGCTGTTACAACTGTTTTAAATTAATCGCTAAAAGATTCAAGATTACAGTACATTTTTGTCATGCAAACAAAACAACCCAAGTAAGCTTGAATAAATTTGTTTAAGACATTTTGGAGAGGGTTGCGTTTGTGCTAAGCGGCTAAAAATGGCTCCTGAACAAAGTAATAAAGCCCCAACCAATCGATTGAATGAAAATACGAGTTTCCGCCGAATCTAAGCGAAGATACGGAAGGATTCTGTGAAAATCTCTCGCGGTTACGAATTTGGTAACTTGTCAATGGGGCTGATTGAAAAAATAAATAAGGAAGGTGTATTTTAAATACAGCTGTATTGTTTTGTTTGTTTGAGTTTGTTTTGTTTTGTTTGTCTGACTTTGTTTTGTTCGTTTGTCGTCGTCTAGATAAGTTAATATTTCTTCGAGTTGCTTATTTGTCTTCTGATGTCAATTTGGTATGTATTTATATTATATGAATATTAGTACGTTAATGAATACTGTATGCATTTATTTATTTTACTATTTGTTGATTCTGTGTGATATTAATTATTTCGTATATATTCTTAGAAGCTGTTTATGTTATTCTGTGCGATATTAATTATTACGTATATTCTTAGAAGGATTTATAATAATGTCTGACCTACCTGACATTTGGAAATAATCACTTTTCTATTCTTATCTAATTTGAACACCCTATTTAATATCTAAACTAATATTATAAAGAAGTAAAGTTTATTTTTATGATTTTTTAGTTTCTGAAAGTACTGGTCCGATCGCTAAAATTGTTTTCACCAATAGAAAACTGCTTTATTCTTGAGTGTCATACGCTATATTTTATGTACGCGGGTGAAGCCGTGGGCAAAAGCTAGTACCAATAGCATAAACTTTAAAAGAGTATGATTATCTTACCAGTATCCCAATTAATAACATCTCTTTCAATATCAAAATAAATTATAGATATTAGTCGAAAGCTACTGCTTATTATTATTATTTTTTTATTATTGATACGCTAAGATATGGTAAGCGATGATGTGGTCGACGATGGAGTACGCTTGCCTAGAAGTAACCTATTCACTCTTGACTTAAAGACACCCCCCCCCCAAGTTGTAGCTATCAGGAAACACAGACTCCGGCAGGGAATTCCACTCCTTGGCTGTACTGTACAATAAATGTGTTCCCAAAACGCTTTGTGCGTATGGGTGGGATGTCAACCATGTACTGGTGACGCAACGCCGTACGTCTTGTCGTCCAATGATGGAACGGACTTGGTGGAATTAGATTGTGCAATTCCAGTGCACACTCTCCGAAATGCAAACGATAGAAAACCGACAAACTAGCAACTCGGCGGCGATATTCCAAAGATTTTTTTTCTGACCTGCGAAAGAAGAGAAGAAATTTTCATTAAAGTTTTTAAAGTCTTCACTTATACATTAACGGAATGAATTTCAAACTAAGTTAATTACTAAAATATGGTAATTATTTATTTAACTTAGAAGGCTAACTCTTAAAATTTCTCTAGAACTAAATAATTTCTACTATCAAGGTATAAATTTTTTATTTATTTAATAAACAATTCAGCTGTTAGTTAGACGAAGATTTCCAAGCTTCGTGTTTTAGTAATTAAATCTCCGCTTACTTTTGTTTCGTTAATTAATTTAAATCAAGTTCTACTATCCTCTGAATTGTTTTGACTTCGTGAAACTACTGACGCGATTATCTTGAGATAACAGTTTAATTTTTGGAGCTTCTCTACCTTAAAGCCTTATTTAAGTGCCAATTAACATTGTTTTGACGTCTTCGTTTAGAATAAAATAGATACTTTAATTGTCAAAGTATCAGTCTTGGATTGAGAATTCTCTAGGTACTAATTTTTAATTGGGATGATCTTGAGAACACACATTCTGTAACAAAATACAAAAATCAATTTGAGTTTTGAGTTTGGAAAAACTACCCTTGGGACCATGAGGTCCCAAGGGTGGTTCGGCGTAGTTTTCCAAAAGGGAAACTCAGGGTCTTGGAAGGCTAGGCAAAAAAGGATCATAGATGTGGTTTTATTCAGTAAAAGTCTGGCACGTCTTCCTACTGCCCAAGGCAGGAGTTTTGATTAGATGATTTCCCACGTTAAATAAAAACATGCCTAAATAGTGTAAAATAATTATAATCCAATCTAATGATAAAATAATAATCCAGTGTAATTTGAATTAATTGAATTTCCATATTAACATTAAATTTTATTATATAATTATATTGTCTGTTTGTGTATGATGTCTACATGTAGTTATTACATTGTGTGAACCTACGAGTGTGGATGCCAAATAAAATAGTTTTCTTTCTTTCTTTAACAGAAATGAGACTTTGGTACCTACCTGAAAAAAAAATAGTATTATCATCAGCATCAATCAATTATATTCCTTCCCACACCCCAACTTCAGTCAAGCCTAAATTAAATTAGCATGCCATGAATTTTTGATACATCTAATGGCATTCTGTAAAAAAAAAAAATTTCACAAAGGTGATTACACAGTTAATGGAAGCAAGCGAAAGGTCTGCACTTAAGAGATTATGGGCGTTTTGTTTCCAACAATGGTGAAGAAATTAGGCCATGATGGTGCGAGGACAATGATGGTGTTTTGGTTTATTGAAAAGATGTATGAGATGTGAGATTTATTGAGCATGCAAGTCACCTCCTGCCTTATTACTCGATGTCTATTATAAACAGGGTATTGTTGTTTATAGAGTTTCCACTAAAATCCACTTACTGTCCCCGCACGAGGGCCACAAAAAAAGTCACTTCAAGCTTCTTTTTTGTCGCTTGTGTGGGGCGGTGCCGCCACAAAAAACGCTTGAAGCGGCTTTAAGCTTCTCGGTCACAAGGTGTCGCGCGGTTTTGCTGTTTTTTTTTGCAGCCACTTATAGCTTTTTTTTTGAGGCTGCTTCAGGCGTTTTTTTGAGGCCCACGTGCGGGGACCGTAAAAAGTATAAAACAAACGAACTTGACGTATTAAGATACGATTTTGCTTATTAATATAAAAGCAATAAACAAAGACGCTTATGAATAAATTTTGCATCCGAACTTAGCCCGGGCGGATCGCTAATAAAAAAAAATATGATAGGATCTTATTTTAAAAATACTTTCAGCTCTACAAATAAAATAACATCAACAGCTAAAAGCTAAGCTACTTCTATTTGCATCAAAATTTCAGTGACCCATTTTCTATCTTCCGGCGGGAATATGGATAAATCCCGTCTCGATAGTGTTACCTTTCAATATTATAAAAGAAGCGAATTTAATACAGGTCGCTTTTTTACCAGTAAACTAAAACAATGAAATATAAACTTATTTCTGGAAATATTTTTAAAACAAGATTTTGTTTTATGGTTAATGAGACATCGATATATATAAAAGAAAGTCGTGTTAGTTACACTATTTATAACTCAAGAAAAGCTGTACCGATATGGCTGAAAATTGGTGGGGAGGTAGCTTAGAGCCAGGTGACGGACATAGGATACAGTAGAGTAGGATAGAGTAGGGTAGAGTTAGGTATAGTAGGGTGGAATAGGGAAGAGCGGGAGCGAAGCCACGCGGTTTTGCCGCTAGTATTAATTAAAGCCTTAAATTATTTGCTACATCAAGGCAAAATACTTGCAATTTTATTGTAATTTTGCATTAAATTTTGTACAAGTTATATACGGGTAGCACCATGCAAATCTATACTGCTATTTGATTCAATAAATAATGATGTTGTATATCTTTGTAATAAAAAAAATACCGTATAAATAATAATAGTGTAGGTACCTATAATGTTGACGATCTTAAAAAAAAAATACTACGTACACGTGTTCAACCTATATTAACAGATTTATCTTAAATTGAATAATTAATTACATAAATATATAACAACAAACACGTTGGTACTGTGTTTTCCTTTTAGTCGGCGAGTCAAACAATATTTTTTTTACAGAAGTCAAAAAATTCCATTGAGTTAAGTTTAATACCGATTTTTTTTTCTTAGTCCGTTCCTGTAGATCAGTAGCCCTTAAAAGCAATTTGCTTTTAAGGGCTACGCTATTGGCGGGCCAAGATCCGCCTAGGAAATGAAAAAACCATGAGCGGATCCCACACTTATTATAGGTGTATGTGAATCGCGGTTCAAAGCGCGGTTCTGTAGTCAAGTAACGTTTATAAACGTTAACTGACCGTAATATTGTCTTGTCAAAAATGTGAAATTGTGACAGATGACACTGTTCTTTTGTCTAATTTTGTATTAATTTTATAACCTTTATCAAGCGCAAATCAAATCGTGTTTGGAGTGCACTAATCTTTGAGATGGATCTATCAAATAGCAGTTTCACATGGTTTACCGTTTGCCAAGTTTCATTCAAATTCTTTGAGCCATTTAAACGTAATGATGTAAAAATCATATACAGACACGTACAAGATTAAAAACTACAAGTTTTAAAAATGTGTCTACTAAGTTAGACTTTCATTCTACTGTTTGTACTGTAATTTTAACATAACCCTTAATGCCATCAGAGGAAGAAGATCCTATCCATCATACCTGAACTCCTACAGTCAATTTATTTAAGCAAGTTAATTACTAAGACGGTTTGATGTAGTCTTATTAAAAGACTGGCTTTTTATAAAAGCTGTTTAATTAATGAAGCCCCGATCAGTGAGGTAGCGTTTTCATAAGATTTCTTTAATGGGGTTCAGTATTAAATAAAGTTAAATAGCTTGTCTTGTGAATGAAATTAAGAGTAATTATGAACTTTTCTACTCGTACAATCTGATTCGATGAGGCAATTTGACAACACATTTATTAAAATCTAGTCTACATTACAAGCAGATCAGTCTCTATTAAGTATAGAACATAATCTTTCTGCCCTTGTCACATATTACTTGGGGTCAGCACAACACTTTTTGTTTTTTCAATTCCATCCCGTCAACTGTCTTGCTAACGTTGACTCCCCTTTTTTCATGCATTTCATGCCTCCTCTTCACATGACCATACCAAGACAAACGATTCTTTTTCTTTTTAGTCACTGGCACCACTTTCAAACTTCTTCTAATGTGTTCATTTATCACTTTATCCAATCTCCTCATTCTACACATCCATTCTCATATCTACGACATCCAATCTTTTTTCATTCATCTTTTTCACAGCCTAACAATTGGAGCCATACAGCATCACTGGTCTTATTACAGACCCGTATATTTTATCCTTTAACTTAAAGGTTATCCGCGGGTTCCAAGTGGTTTCAATGACCTGTCGCTATTTATTTCTATAAAATGTACAATGCTTTATAATAATCGTCTTGTCGCAATACGCCTGGAAGCTCTTTCTAGGATTTATTTACCATGCCATGCTTTGTCGGTTCTTATAAAATAATCTTCCATTTTCTTCAAATAGACTCGTTAGTGGGTTGAATTTCTAAAAAGGTTTAACATGACATGCGACAGCGCATAGTATTAATAAAAATTGTGAAGCTAATACAATATTTTTTTACATCTTTACCACAATTATGATTTAAATTCGTGGAAAGTGATTGCTTCCTTCTGCAAAGCAGTAATACTAGCGAAGAAAGCGGACGCATGCGTAAGAAAACGGGCTTCCTCACACTCAAGCCGTTAGGATCCTGACCGTTTTTTAAAGCCACCGTAGGTGTGGGCTTGCGGAAAACAGCAAGAAGTGGGTAGCTTGCAATCCGGATCGAGCCCGAAGCATCGACAACGCATAGAACATGCGTGCCTTCCACACTTGAAACCTACTGGGGCCATCATCATCATCCTTTTTAATGACCCACTGCTGGGATTCAGGCTTCCTTTCTAGGAGAGGGAATGGGCCGTAATGCACCACGCGGGCCTAGTACGTGTTAGTGGATGTCACATGTCTTCGAATTATTGGTTCTAGGACATGCCGGTTTCCTCACGATGTTTTCCTTCACCGTTTTGAGAGCAGTGGTGATGAAATAAATTACACAAAGTAATGCGCCTGGCTGGGTTCGAACCTGCGAACTACAACTCGTAAGTCGGGACAACTACCACTCGGCTGCTCTCTCACACTGGGGCCATCATAAGCTGGGCGAAAGAAAACCCCGGGATCCTAGAACGAAGGCAAAAATGGAACATAGAATTGGGTTTTAGTCAGTAAAATTCTGACACACTCTCGCCCTCCGCCCAAGAGCTAAAGAAGTTATTGGACGATTTTCCACCTAAAATAAAAAAAGATTTAAAACCGTGCTCCTAAAACAGCCGTGACGTCATTAACAGAGGTACTTAAATCCAATAATTAAACTTCTCAAAGATAAGCCAAATCTCGAGGACGGTTTTAAACGAGGCATTACTTCTATCTTATTCAAATAACGTATTATAACGTCATTTAGAATTCGCGTGTAAAGAGACGATAAGCTAAAATCAACATTTTCCTCCGCATTTTGATGCAAAAGTGAGAACAAGTACAAAAGTTGGGTCCATATTGTTCAAGGTGGTGTTTAGGTGTTTGCGGATAAATGTTGCGATTCAACGCATAAAATTTGGTTACAGGTAATTTAAAGGCAGGATGAGTCAAGGCATGACGTTTAAATTGTTTTTTGTTTTAAATTATATTACTATACTTAGCTATATAAACGCATTGGTAAAAAAGTTAGAATGGATTTTTTTTCTTTTTTTTACTTAAAAAAACTTTATATTCACTCATACTGGCTGAAATATTATTCAATCGGCAAAATGTAATAGGTATAGATCTCTATTTTTTTTCAACCCACACATCGTTGGCACGCCACTTTAAACCAAATGACTGGAGTTTTTTTGGTCACCCATATCCAACTCTTACCTTCTACTTTCAAGAAGTTCTTGATAAAAATGTGTAGGTGTTTTACCTAAGACATACTGTCTTGATTTCTCTGTTTTGTCTTGTCTTACCGTATGCACTCAGAACTAGCCACATGAGTCAGGTCACGAGCTTTTTCCTATGTTAGTAGGGGTCATTGCAACATGGTTTTTTTCATCTGAGGCACTTTATTTTTTTAGGTGGGAAAATTATACATAACAACTCTCGTTCTTGGGGGAGCTCCTTTTTCTTCCTGGTCTTTCATACCAGGGCGTAGTTTTTTGTTCAGAAGCAAACCCTTGGTCCCTTTAAGCTTCGACCCTGGTGGGCCCCTACGGTTTGCTTGAGGCGCGTGGAACAGTAAGCGGTTATAAAACGGTCGGATGACGAGCTACCCATTACTCACCGTCCGCAAGCCCGCGATTCGATCACATTTAGTTCAACCATTCAAAACAACCTACATTGTCGCAAAGATTAACCGAAGTTCATTCACACTAGTCTGCAGATAAAAGAAAAGGAAATCATTAAGTGAGCGAATGTTTATTTTGCATTCTTCGTTTTGTATTTACTGGTCGCAAAATGAATTGAGAATTATAGTGGGAAGCAGAACAAATATAAATAAATGCTACAGACTTAGCCTGCAATTTATTTTATAAAAATCAAGCTTCTATTCTTTCTTGAAAAGCATGCCTTTGGTTTTATTTTATGTATCGTTGATTTTAATAAGACTTGATGTTTGAAAGAATGTCTAGTTTTTTCTTATATTAGTCATTTTGTTTACTGGAATAGAATGGAATACTTAACATTTATTTGCATAAAAATGCGGTATAAAAGAAGGTGCATGATTGAAAACAGAGCATTCATGTTTTTGCTTGCCGCGTAGTGGATTACTACTCATTCACTCTCATACAGAGCCTGGCCTGAGTCCCAGTAGTGGGAACATGAAAAAGGCTGATGATGATGATGATGATGATATTTTTGCTTAACATTATCATTTGACTGGACTGTTGGTCTAGTGGTTAGTGGCCCACCTAGAACAAATGTTTATGTGATGAGCATGATCATTTGTTCTGTGGCTGGGTGTAATTTATCTATAATATGTATGTATTTAGATATATATAAGTAAGTTTATTAGTTGTCTAGTACTCACAACACAAGCTGTGCTTAGCTTGGGACTAGACGGCGTTGTGTGATAGTTTTGAAACATTATGCAACAGAAGAAAAAAAACAAAAAAAAAACAGAAACAAACAGCTTTCCGCCCGCGGCTTCACCCGCGTGGACTACAGTTTATATCGCGCGGGCAGAGACCCCTGCTCAGCAGTGGAATTATAGGTAGCCAATGTGTTATTCCAGCGTCTCTTCTACCTACCTACCAAATTTGATCTAAATCCGTTCAGTAGTTTTTGCGTGAAAGCGTAACAGGACATACAGACAGACAGAGATACTTTCGCATTTATTATATTAGTAGAGATTATAATTCTTTTAGTTTTTATAAAAACAAAAACGAGGCTGATTTTTTTCGTATCCTGAAAAAAATTTTTGTGGAAGGTTTTTCAGTTTCGTCTACCGAGCAAGCCCAAGTTTGCGGAGGGCTGTCCCTTACACCTTGTATATTATCTGGTGTCTACCATAGGAACATCTGTGACTATATTGCTACCGAAACTATGCCTCTTATCGTCACTGTCCTGTGTACCGATGCTCCTCCTATATAGCCACCAAGTTGAGTAATCAGGTCATTATTTGCGTTCACTGTCCTAATGAACACACTCATTTGCTAAACAAACATTTGGTCACGTCCTTCAGCCATGAAACACGAGGGTTTTGGTTTTCGTCACAGCTTAGCTAAAATCTAGATTGGACACTCTTTGAACAATATGCTTTTACGTTCACAGTAGCATTAAATATATCTTGATTTTGTCAACTTATGCAAGTTTCCCATAGTCCAAATAGCGGACGATAAGAAGGAAAATTACTTTTTGTTAAATATTTCACACAGACTCCGGCAGAGAATTCCACTCCTTGGCTGTACGCACAATAAATGTGTTCCCAAAACGTTTTCTGCGTATGGGTGGGATGTGTACCATGTACTGGTGGCACAGCCCCGTACGTAAATTAATATCAAGACGCCAATTAATCCGTTCACCGCCATCTTTCAAGTTAAATAACTTACAAAACAATTTTGACATTATACGCATGAAAATAAGTACACAAAAATGTTTAGTTCGCGTGACATTTTTAATCAGTATCTACATTTAATTACGTACATTTATTATTGTTGTTGAATGTACCGCGCAATCAATCATGTTGTATGGGCGTGCCTTCCCATACAAATTGTTAAAAATGGTTTTATCATAATGTCGAGCCTTTTGGGAATTACACGGGTTATCGTGTTATGGGGTGAATAGGAAAAAGGGAGGAAGGAAAATGATCCCATTTGCTAAGGGAAATTAAGATGATTGGGCTTAATTCATGAATCCCCAAGCGACCACCGGTGGCCGCGCATCTATTGTCTTACTATTGTGTCTCTAATTGACGGTATCTGAAGGGTTAAATAAGATTAAAATCCTGAAGAGATGGCCGATTGATGGCTTATTGGATTTTTGCTTTTGTTCGTCAAAAGTTAAAGAATTAAACGGAAAGGCAAAATCTGAAAAATGTTAGATATTTATTAAGTAAAATCCTTACATACGGAGAAGGAATAAAGAGAAATTGTTTTTCGTTCAATTACTAATCTTTCCCGATTACAATATACATGTTTTTAACACTTAAACCTTCTTTATGAATCACTCTGGCTATTAGTGAAAAACCACACGAAAATCCGTTTAATTGTTTTTGAGTTTATCGCAAAGAGACAGATAGACGCAGTGGAAGACTTTGTTTTATAATATTTAGTGACCCGCCGCAGTTAGACACGAATGTTATAAATTTGTCCAATTCTTGACTTTTCTCTACATGTATATGAATGTTATTAAACACTTTATTTATTTATTATTATTATTTATCTGATATAAACCAGTACTTGACTGAAATCCCAAAGAAACTATTATTCATTATTCTATCGATTGGCCGAGAGGATACAATGATTTTGTTTTTTTTACTGAAAGTTTTTTCATAGGTTTTTAATTGTGAGTCTGACTGCTAAATAAATATAATTTGTAAGATGAATTCAAGTTATAAAATAATAAATCGTAAACAACTAAGCAGTCATACAGAAATAAAATTAGTACCAACATTAATTCATGAATCCCCAACCGACCACCGGTGGCCGCGCATCTATTGTCTTACTATTGTGTCTCTAATTGACGGTATCTGAAGGGTTAATGGATTCTTAGAAAACTAGGTATCATATAGTTATTTACACGTAGAAACACCTAGAAACGTATTTCATGGAGTGCTTTGTAGATTATTGTGTATTAAGGTAATTTAAGATTCTCTTAATACTTAGAGTAAGCCAAGAATTATCAGAATTTCACGTTTTAGTCTTCAGTTTGCCTCAGAGCCTTTAATCTACTGCGTAGAGTATTTCTTGGTACTAGATACATTTGAGTAAGATAATTTGGAGGTTTTGTTACCGAAGTCCAAATACTATCACGGGTGTCGTACCTACTAAGAATTTTGGAGGTTCAAAAGCCAGCCTTACCGAAGTGTATCATGTTACTCAGTATCTGGGTTATTGTGGGTCTTCATGTAAATTACTAGTAGATATCATAGGTGATGTTAGTAATTTACGTGAAGACCGAAAGTAGACTCTGTTGTTGCCTCTCGCGCAAAGGTGGGGGGGTATTATTATTACGTAATTGCGCGTTTTTACGTAAATCACAAAAAAAAAACTTTTTCTGAATTTTTCTAGGAAAAACAAAAATATAGAAACCAACATTTTCGTGCAAAAAAAAAATCGTATAAACGTGTGTACAAAACGACAATGAAGCGTTTTTCAAGGTCATTCAAGTTGTACAGACGTATGTACAATCGGCACTCGAGGGGTAAAAGTCAGAAAATGTGTTTCGATTAAAAAGATTCTCCACTTCTACAATAAATAAACTAATTTAGATACTAGTTAAAAACGATCACATTTGAAGCTTCAATAGTAATAAAACACTGATCCTAAAAGACGTAAGACTAAATAAGTTATAGTTATTATGTAAGTTTAAAAAAAATATACAGCTTTATAATAAACTAGCGACCCGCCCGGCTTCGCTCGGGTGTTTCTCCACTATTTAATGGATGTTATTATACATATAAACCTTTCTCTTAAATCACTCTATCTATTCAAAATCCGTTACGTAGTTTTAAAGATTTAAGCGTACATAGGGATATAGGGACAGAAAAAGCGACTTTGTTTTATACTATGTAGTGATTACGCCTTTTTTGTGAAAGATTCATTTAATAGGGTTAAATAAATAGAGAGGGTTGTATTGAAGATTTTAATGATTATTATAATTCTGTAAATAAATAGGTTTAATTATTTCAAATCATATTTTAATTAACATACAATGTTACACTAACCTCCAACATGCAATAAAAAAAGAAATTTAAATTTTCGCAGGATTACCTTTTCTGAAGGTGGGTGATGAGGCGTGTAAATAGCCTCATCTGAAGCTGTGGGGGTTTTAAGACCTCCCGAAAATATGCGGGTGTATGTAGATTTAAAATTATAAAAATCAAATCTCTGTTGAAGATCCTTCTGAAACCAATATCCTCTACATCTATTGCAACAAGAGAGCCCACGTACCTTGCGAATCCAGAGAGACGGGAAATCACCTTATTCACGGGTTTGTCGTCGTTGCGTGTGATGCCGGCCGGCGAAATATCAGGATTCATCCACCGGTGGACTGGTCAGAACTCGTGAAAAACACACTGCACTAGAAGTTTATAATGTCTCACGGCAGCAGATGCACTTATTTCACGAAAATTGTCCGGTTTTCAACAGATATGGGATTTTTATTGCGGAGCGGGTGAACATACGTATTGAAGATGGCGCGGAGCGGAAAAGAAGGGCGGCGCCCTCTGTCGGTCGTTCGCAAGCATCTCAAGGAAACGTTCGATTCCGACCAATGGGCTCCTGCGGTAGTGAATATTTGGTTTGCGGAATTCAACAGAGACTCAATTGTCTTACCTTTAAACGAAATAATGTTTGTGGAATGCGGGAAAGTAACTAAGATATTATATAAATCCTTTTAAAAAATATATCGGTAATTATAAGAGGCATTGAAGCTTCACCAGTGGGAAATCATGTAATGACTTCTCCCACACTGGTGTGGAGCAAGATGGCGTGTCAGATTGTTACTGACTAAAACTATATTTATTATTATTATTGTTTATTAATTTCAAGAACCAAACACTCATTTCAGTTAAGCAATCATACACATACAGATAATAAACATATAAGTTCCTTCAGCTAGGCAGTTTCACCTTAAATCAAAACCCATTTAAGAAACCATTAACTCAATCAACTAAAAACTTTCAGACGTTCAGGCAATCCACGTGCAACTCAATAAATCTTTCTTAACGTAATTTAAATCCACTTATATCAGTAACATTACTTGCAATATAACATTAGGAGTGCACGCCCATTCCGTGTCCACCGACCTATAACGACCTACAGAAACCTAACGTGCCCCAATAAAAGTACCACCACAAATTGATATTCCACTAACCCACTAACTATTTCCTAATTTAAACTTTACCACCTAGTAATAAGACATAAAATTTCTTATACGATCTCATAACTTAAATCGTCACATTTTATTGTGAAACTGTAAAATATTTTTTTATAACTCCAGTGTTTAAATGTTGAAACTGAATGTTTTATGAGCGAGTAAAAATTAAATAATTACTCTAAATTATAAATAAGGATTAATTGCTCTGGCTGCTTCCGTGTAATTAAAATAATTAAATATTTTATTTTTATACGCCTATAAACAAACTGCTAGCCTAATCCGTAAACTCTTATTAATTATTTACGTTTCATAATATATTTTTTTTTGTTTTAATACACATGCCATTTTCATAGCAAGACTGAATTTATTATTAAAGTTCTACCACTCATATTCTATATTTAGGCTTTTAATATCGCATTTCATAACAAAAATTGCTAAATTATTAAAAGCTGTTTGCGCGATATTACATTTCTTGTTATAATGTTATCAGCCTTTTAATATTCCTACGGCTGGGACACAGACCTCTCTAGGAGAGGGAATGGGCCGTCATCTACCACGCAGATCCGATGTGGGTTGGTGACTGTCATATGACTTATTTATTTTTATTTATATATATTTAGATCTTTATATATATACTAGCTGCTCCCTGCGGCTTCGCCCGCGTGATAGCAGAAAATTATCCCAAGGGAACATACTTCCGGGATAAAAAGTATCCTATGTCCTATTCCAGGACACGGTCTATCCATGTACTAAGTTTCATCAAAATCGGTTTTGACATTTAGGCGTGAAGACGTAACAAACAAACAAACAAATAAACAAACTCACTTTCGCTATTATAATATTAGTAAGGATATTTAGAATTTGTTGGTTTCCCTTACCTTTCGAATACCGTAATGAGAGACACAATAAAAATACAATGAGAGAGCAAACGTTCGCGTTCGCTTGGGGATCGCGAGGGAAGTTTTTCCTTCTGCCGTCCACTAACTAAAAGGCCGTTAAGCCACAGTTGGTCTTTTTTCACTTTTTAATGTAATACTTATACAACTTTCGATGTTCTATCTTTGGTCTGAGACTAATTTTTCTATGATTGATAGTTTTGAGATACAGAACATTAAATCACAATGTCTGTATTTAAATTGCTTAGCTAAAAGTTAGAAAATGATAAATAAAATATAATAAATATAAATGAATAAAATATATCACATATTGTGCACAAAGACTATGCCTACATATATAACTTGTAACCTTGTTCCTAGGTAGCATACTTTTCAAGAGAAATCAATTCCCAATTTTTGTGTTTTCTCGAAAAATACTTTTTGCACTTAGCTGCCTTTTAGTTAGTGGACGGCAGCCTTACCGTTTATAGAAAAGCAATGTTGAAATTTTCACTATGTAGTACACATGGCTGGGTTTGACTCATGCTCGTAATTTTCACTATGTGGTACACATGGCTGGGTTTGACTCATGCTCGTAATTTTCACTATGTGGTACACATGGCTGGGTTTGACTCATGCTCGTAATTTTCACTATGTAGTACACATGGCTGGGTTTGACTCATGCTCGTAATTTTCACTATGTGGTACACATGGCTGGGTTTGACTCATGCTCGTAATTTTCACTATGTGGTACACATGGCTGGGTTTGACTCATGCTCGTAATTTTCACTATGTGGTACACATGGCTGGGTTTGACTCATGCTCGTAATTTTCACTATGTAGTACACATGGCTGGGTTTGACTCATGCTCGTAATTTTCACTATGTGGTACACATGGCTGGGTTTGACTCATGCTCGTAATTTTCACTATGTGGTACACATGGCTGGGTTTGACTCATGCTCGTAATTTTCACTATGTGGTACACATGGCTGGGTTTGACTCATGCTCGTAATTTTCACTATGTGGTACACATGGCTGGGTTTGACTCATGCTCGTAATTTTCACTATGTAGTACACATGGCTGGGTTTGACTCATGCTCGTAATTCGGGGGCTAACACGGTTAAATTTCTTCTTACACAATATCACTTTGGAAAAGACAGTTAGTGATAGTTTGACGGGTGACAGGACAGAATAGAAGAAAAAAACGTGTTGCTCCGACCCCAAGAAGAAGAAGAAGAAGATACAATACCATTTTAATTAAAGAAAGACAATGGAATGATAAATAAAATTATTATTGTCTTAACTTTATTGAAACACTCAACATGATGAGTTCCGAAACCCTGTCTACTTCATGTTTTTTTTTTATTCAACAAAGCAAGGCCTTCTAAAAAGCTGAAAACTTAAACATCAACTTTTCTCGTTAAAAGTTTATAAGTGAATTATAAAATAGACCTTTTTATTGGTGACGCGTCAAATTTTCTCTTGATTGAGGAGCAGACATGACTTTTTCCATTTGAATTATTTTAGGTCGCTGTGTCCCAATGGCCTTCCGCTGTGGGAATCAATTTGCATAATTATCGAGTTTTAATTAGAGGCAGTGTAAATTTATATGTGCTAATAGAGAGTTTATTTAATTCAGTGAAAATCCTGGCTGGCGTGGAAATGGGAATTCAGTTTAACTTTATAGGTAGTAAGGCACTTATATTAAAGGTTTGCATTTACGAGTATAACAAAAAATTATGAAAGAAAAATCTACACTAATACATTAAAGAGGTAAAGTTTGTAGGAGGTAATCTCTGGAAGTACTGGTCTTACCGCTAAAATTTTTGCTCTGATAGAAAGCTGCTTTATTCCTGAGTGACTTAGGCTATATTTTATGTACGCAGTTGAAGTCGTGGGCAAAAGCTAGTTATGTATGTTTTGACACAATATAATGTAGGGATACTCGAAAGCAAACAGAAAGTTAGATTTTAAATAATAAAAATGTGTGCAAAACGCCAATAAATTTGTGGATCACTCACATATTATATTTACATTGTATATGTCGTAGGTTCATCAATTTTACAAAATTAGGTTGTTGATCAAAAACCTAGGTTTTTGATGAAAAACCGGTAGATGACAAATCTTAAACTCTATTTCGTCATAAACCTGTAAAAGTTCAGATTTTTGATCAAAAACCTGAACTAGTTTAGGTTTATAATCAATCTGCTACTGCCTTTAACGAACCTATATCGACCAATTAACTGAGTTTGATTGAAATTGCTTCAAAGATGTCTATATTTGGAGGTCAAGGTTTTAAGAAATGCTCGTGTGAATAATCTAAAGTACGCTGCAAGACTAATCGGTGTGCATGCAAAAAAAAACCACTAAACACAACTTACACATTGACGTGACGCATTGGACACGCGCACTGTCGATGACGTGCCGGCGACTTATTTTCTTCTACCGCCAAGTAGTAAAATACAAGTTACATTTTGTTTCTCACCAGTCACGATCTACGCTGCCTATCAGATATACGTGCGCTCGCGCCGATAATATAAATTGTGAACAATCTACCCGCGCTAAGTTGTCGCTGTAATTCTAAGGACTTTTTCTATTCCATATTACTGTAAACTCGTTGCTGTTTTACCTGCTTGTGCCTAGCTTTTGCACCTTCTATAAAACTGTGTTGTAGCGTTGTGTGTGAGGAAATGATACCTGGAGATACCTACGCAGCAAGGACTTTCATTTACTCGCCACCTACCCAGTGAGTACCTACGCCACACATACACCACCCAAACAACCAAAACTTTGAATAGTTCAAGTAATATTTGAATCCCTGCTGTTTGGCTCAAAATAAACATATTCCATCATCATCACCTTTTAGATTAGCTTTGAGGTTTTGTATCTAAGTCAGTAAAAACCCTTATAGGATCACTTTGTTGGCCGTCTGTCAAGACCCCTTTTCTCAGGAAAGCGTGCAGGTATAACCATAGTCACTATCGCCATGCGATGCATGGCAAGAGCTGATGCTTCCAGATCACAGTCAAAGCCATTTCTTTTCTAACTAACTTAGTAAAATAGTGCAGACACATTTTGCCATGAGTTGAAAATTTATTCAACGGCGGCAGGCCTACAAGGCCAAACGGCAAATGACAATGCCAAATGGCCAATAGATTGGAATAAAATTGGTTACTTTTTATATCGAGAAGATCATCATCATCATTTCAGCCGATAGACGTCCATTGTTAGACATAAGCCTCTTCCAAGTGTCACTACAATAAACGATCCTGTGCGTCCTGCATCCATCGGATTCCCGCAACCTTCACCAGTTCATCGGTCCACCTTGTAGGAGGCCTTCCGAGGTTGCGTCTTTCTGCGTCACCACTCCAGAACCTTTCGGCCCCAATGGCCATTTATTCTGCAAGCAATGTGCCCTGTCCATTGCCACTTAAGTTTAGCGATTCTTCGGAATTATAGGAATTATATATTATCGGGAAGTTATTACCTTAGAACAATTTTCTGCTGTAATCCAAACAAACCACTAGGTAGTTTCATACACTTCACATATAAAAAAACGTGAAAAAAAATTATTCACGACTAAATGGTAAAAACATACCACCATATCCAGTTTGAAATGAAAAATAATGTGACGATTCCCACTAAAAGGGTGTAATGTACGACCCGGAAGTTTTAGGGGAATCGCGTGACGCAGGTTCATTGACCGATTAGGTGAATCGTGTACTGTCATAGTTTCTCTAATGGTCTTACTTTGTAGCCAGCGTTTTGTGTTGAGTAAAAGGATTGTTGTGTTCGTGATGCGGAATAACTACACCTTTTTTGGGAGTTACTTATTACCTTGCACCGAAATTGAAAAATTACTTAAAAAAACAAGCTATATCAAAAAAAATGATTCTAGAAAAAAAAAATATATCTTACCAGTTCATGGACGCCAAAAACGTCAAAATTTAAAAAAATTCAAATGAGCAAATACCTAGCTTAAATACTGTTATTTTTATTAGGATTGTTCTTTGCTTTTAGCTTCTGACCATTAAAAAATTGATAGTAACGTTTGAAAAAGTTAGTGTGTTTTTAAATGTTACGTCAAATTAACGTATACAGTTGCTTTATACCTTAATTTGCAATTAAAACCTATTGAAAAATAAAAAGAAACCAATTTATTTACGGGAAATGAAGCAATCTTATAACAAGCTTACAAACCCTCCCCCAGTTCCTTCCTTAGATCAAGAACTTGAAAGACAAAAGACAAAAGTTCCTCCCCCATTACTTCCTACCACAACAAACGGCTGGTTTCGTAATTCACTAACAACTCCATTATATAGACGAAACGGCTCTATTAATAACGGCTCAACCAATTACGAACATAAAACGGCAATCCCAGATAAAATATCTCAAATTTTATTGTTTTTAGAAAACATACCAATAGTAGTATAAAAGTAGATGTTAGCCCCTAGATCTTGCCGTAGACGATATTATTCAAGCGTAAAATGTTGGAAATCTTGAAAGCTTCCGATAGCTACACGAAAGCCCTGAGAATGCCTCCAATCTGACTGAGTGCTCTAGCGGGTTCATATTGCCTCCCAATGACTGGCTCCTTCTATATATAATTTTGAATGTGAAATTTCTCCGTGGATATTCAAGCCAATTTTACAGAGAAAGAAAGTACGAAACCTTATTGACTTACGTCGTATAGGACGGATCGGTTTTATACTTTAAAAATGGAGTAGAATGTTCTACCTGCGATTTGATTAGATCTTGTTAGATGCAATGTAGTTTGTTAATTAGGGGCTTCTAAAGAACCTTCAAATTATTTAATAAATAAAGCTATATCATTCAATTTTAGTATGAATATATTTATCTATCTATTAGATCAAAAATTATATAATTAATTAATTTAACTTAAACTAATTAAAACTGACTTAAAAAATAAAAATTAAAGCCCTAAAAAACTAAAAAAAAGCAATTTAAAGTAAGGCGTCGAAAAATTCCTCCGCACCGCTACCGTAAGTGGAGATGGATTGGTCAAGCGCTTAGGAGAGATTCGGATCACATACTTAAACAGGCATCGGACTGGAATCCCCAAGGGATAAGAAGCGTTACCGCCCTTGGCAAACCTGGCGACGAACCGTGCAGAAGCGACGACCATCGGATTGACATGGAGCGAGGTGAAACGTCTCAAGACGAAAGTCAGTGCGTGTTGCCAGTGATGACATATGGCTCCGAAACGTGGTCGCTCACAATGGGCCTCATCAGAAGGCTTAAAGTCACCCAAAAGGCAATGGAAAGGGCTATGCTCGGGGTTACCTTGCGTGATCGAATCAAAAATTAAGACATCCGCAGGAGAACTAAAGTTGCCGCAATGGACAGGGCACATTGCTCGCAGAACGGATGGCCATTGGGGCTGAAAAGTTCTGGAGTGGCGACCACGTACCGGAAGACGCAACGTTTGAAGGCCTCCAACAAGGTGGTCTGATGACCTGGTGAAGGTTGCGGGAAGCCGATGGAAGCGAGACGCACAGGAACATTCGTTGTGACGACGCTTGGGGAAGGCCTATGTCCAGCAGTGGACGTGTATCGGCTGAAATGATGGTGATGATGATGAGGTGAAATGTAAAGCCCAAGACTGATCGTGATGGGTGAATACCCAGTTCTGCCTCAGCTAGAAAACGTTGAATCTTTAGTCAAAGTAAGTCATATCATCCAATATAAACAAACCCTCAATAAAATCAAATTAACAAATTATTAATAAAAAAGTTTGCTACAATGAACAAAATGATTGCTATCGACTTGCCTTCCGTTTCTTGAAAGCGTCATATTTCCTTACTCTTTGCGATACGTAATGGGTTCACGAACACAACAAATACGTATGTATTTTTCTTGTGACCCCCGCCATTGTTAAAGTTTTGTGTATCTATTGCTCACTAGTTTATTTGAGTGCCTAAATTGTTTTATGAAATTGAATTGTTTTAAGTATTTTAGAATAACTTGTATTTATCATAACAAAATGGATTTGAAGAAATAAATGTCTTAAACTTTAAATTAATGTTTAACAATTTTTTAGAGTACCTAACTATTTATCAGCCACACTTTCTAACAAATATAAACTTTTCAACATTTGGGAATCGCTCGAAAACAAAAATTGTAAATATTATATTTTTGCTTGAAATAACGACGATGCAATGCGCGACCGGCACATACAGGACACCCATACTATAGAAATACATTAATAGGGTAGTTTCCAGAGTCAAAATAACTACATTTTATTTAGTCCGTATTTTAGATAATAAAAAAATATTGGACACATATTTTTTCTTTTTTCGATTAAACAAAAAATAACAAAGTTAAAGTCCATTATAATTACGTATGACGTCACCCCGTGCAAAAAAAATGCAGCACGGCGTGACGTTACACGTAACTTTAATGGGCTATATCTTTGTCATTTTTAGTTTAATTTACAAATAAAAAAAAATACGTGTCCCTTATTTTTGAATAATCTAAAAGACGGCCTTATTACATTTTTTTAGGCAGCTAGCCCATTGTGCGTGCAGCTAAAAAATGGAATTCTTTGTCAGAGTCTGTGCTTATCAGGAAACAGAGACTCTGACATAACCTAGAAGATTTTAAGACAGTGAATAGGTTATTTCTAGGCAGGTGTGCTCAATTGTCGACCAAATCTTTGCTTACTATTAAGTAAGATAGTTGTCAAACATGAGATCATCTCTATCAATCTATTTATATCTTTTATTTTGAGTTTGTTATTAAAATACAAATTCAGGGCTTTAGTTTTGATAATAATATTATTATGTTCTTTGTAATTTTAACCTTTTAAAATGGATGACAAAACGCCTACGTCACATTTTCTGTTACGATCGATTGTCGATAAAAAATAATAACGTTTCCGATATCAGGGTGATTTTTTGAAATCATGAAAACATCTAATTCATTTGGCCTAGTATTCGTATCTATCTATTTTCTGTTTTATGCCATTGGTGCAAATTAGTGCCTTTGATACATCTAGTGATCGGAAAAAACTAATATGCAAATAAAAATATTAAATTGTAAAGAAAAAACTAAACCAGATGAATGAGACATTCTGTCGGCTTAAAAAAATCACCCAATGCATGTATTTATGTCCTAAATTTTTACCTAAGAATCCTTTTAGCAAAAAGACTGCTATAATAAGTCACAATATAGTATCTAATAACAAACTATCCTCTTTCGTCACTCAATAAACAGCCCGAGCTACAATCCTTGCAAGGAAATTCTATTTCCGTTACAGTCGTCTTTGATCGAGTCCATTGTAATCTTTCGACATATCTTTTGAAAATTTGTTCAAACACATATGAGTTATTGTTGGGAAAAAAAGCGAAATACAATTGAGAGATTTGTAGAAAATACCATCTTCAAGCAGCGGAATTGACTTTTGGGATGAAAAGTAGAATAGAATAAACTTTATTGTTTACCAAAAATGTAACACAATTTTTACATAAACTTAAATCTACAGGTACTATCGCGGTCATTTCTGGCTGAAAATATTTTCGCTTTAATTCTGCGGCGCGGTGCCAAACCAAACCCTTTGAAATTTTCGTTTTGAGTGCAATAAAAAATGAACTTAGCTGTGGTCAGGCGGAAATGTCTTTGATTGTACAATGGCGGCCCTTTTTGGTGATAAAGATATATGCCAGACAACCTAAGGTGTCCTATGTTAGGGTATTAATATTAGGATAGGTTTCAAGACAAGATCTACATACATGTGTGCTAAATCAAATTTAAAAAATCTGTTTAAGCTAAAATCCATTGAGCATAATGGGGTAATAAACATACACATTACCTTTATAATATTAGTGTAAGTAGCAAGCGCGTATACTTATAGGTACAATTTATAGCTATTTTCACAAATACGAGGACTAGATGTCACCACTGACAAAAACTAACATGACAGATTTTTTTTTGTGCACAGTGAAAAATATTGCTGCATTCTTTACTAAAACAGAGTTATTTGATATTTTATGAATTTTATTTTAAATTTTTGACACCATTTACTGTAAAAATAAATTTCAATATAACATTATAAAGAAAACGGCTCTGCTCTCAAAATGGCGAAGAAAAACATCGTGAGGAAACCGGCATGTCCTAGAATAAAGAATTCAAAGACATATGACATTCACCAACCCGCACTGGGCCCACGTGGTGGATTACAGCCCCTTCCTCCTCCTAGAGAGGAGGCCACTCAGGCCTCTTCTCTAGGGTGGGAACATTAAAAAGGCTGATGATGATGATGATTATAAAGAAAAACTCAGTGTGTATGTTTGTTACATTGGATGTTTAGCTCACGTGTATACCATTTCTTAGAAAAACGAACATAGGATAATTTCGACCCTGGGAGTATGAGTTCCCTTGGGACAATTTTGTACTCTAAGAACAATTTTCTATTTTAACGCGGGTGAAGTCGCCGAAACAGCCAGATTTAACTATAAAACCATAAATCAAGACGCAGGCCTATATTCCAAGTCCTCTTGAGATATCCTCGAAAGGCTCAGTTACTATGACAATGGAAAAAGATTAAATAACGTAATTAAATAAGCAAACTATAGCTGTTTATTTATTTATTCGTGGTAGAGTCGAGTTTAAGGATATTGCTTGGAATGTACAAGTGTAACATTGAGAAGAAAAAATATTGGTTTGGGTGTTGTGCATCCTTTCTTAGTATGGATGGTGCAAAATTTGCCCCTACCCAGACTAGGAACGAGTGCGTTCTAATAGGTAATCTAATGGGAAAAAGCATGTTCGACCTCTACCACCTCTACGTCCAATACACAAGTTACCATTATATCCTTCCCGATTGAATTTCTACAATGATAACCAAACTCCTAAATACGCAGGTTTTTATATAGTGCTCTTGTATGTGCGCAACTACAGGTGCATTTTTTGTTTCTTTATTAGTCCGATGAGTTGGTAATTGGACGCAAAAGGAGAAAGATCAAGTGTATATGGTTGTAAGTCCCCTCTTTGAGGTAAAGTCCTCATGAAGTCCTCACCTTCCAATCCCTGACCCAGGTTCATCGGACATGGTAAGTTCAGGAGGTTCCTGCACCGGATTCGCCAACAGCGTGCCTATAGTTATCGTGACACTACTAAATAATTATAATTTGATGTTGAAGAGACTACAGACGGAGATAAAATGCTTTCCTAATATGTAACTATACTACGTCGGATCTTCTTTTCCCCAAACAATAATACAATAAATATTCCCAAGGATAGTTGGACAATAGTCATATTTTGGGATTCAAATTAAATACCCTCCAATATATCATGCCCTTCGGGGGGATTTACGATTTCATTTCGTCGGCTTATTGACTGCGTTGGGTTATTAAATAAGGTCACTGGGCCTTAATCCGTCTCTGAACTACTGTGCGGAGTATTTGCTAATAGAGGCAATGCTGACAGACTTTTGTGCGGGTTCCGGGGATATATCTACTTTCGTTTGGTTGTGTGTGTGGGTGAAATGAAACGTGCGTGTGAAAGGATAGTGCGGGCTTTTGATGGAGCTGCGTTGGTGATAAATATGATTACTTAGTTATAATAATCTTATAATCTAGTTATGTGTTGTCAGATATAGTATACAATTCTGGACCCACTAGTAGTAGAATTTCTCGTCAACGTTTTTGTTTTTAATTAAATAAAACGGTTTGTGTTTTTTATGTGTATAAATATAGTATTTTGATTAATTTTAGTAACATTTTTAATTTATAAGTAATAGATTCACATTTTCATGTGCGCAAATAGTTTCTTTAAGTTTAATTGAAATTTTTTATCAATGAAAAAGTGAGTTAAATACTTCTTTTAATATATAGGGGCTTCTATTAATATTAGGGTTCATTGGGATAACAATTTTACAGTTTCAAACAAACAAGATGCAATTTTTTTTATTAGGAAGACGCTGACAAAAACTACCACTGAATTATATTTTAGCTTCAACTTAAATTTTTCTCAAATGATAAAATTTGGTAAGGATCCAATCATAAATAGTGTAGTGATATTATTTTAATGAGTTATCCACCAGTAATGATACTAACCTTTAAAATTTTCAACACCCTTACACAAAAAGTGACTTTAATGACACCGTACCTAATTTTTTACCGGTGTTTCTTCCGCCTGAATATAGTACAGGAATTCCCGAACTTACCATATCCGGTGACGCCCACCGTCATGCGTCCTTGGCACAAAGGTCGTCAATGATGATTTTCCCCGTCGACAAAAAAAAAAAAACACAGTACCTAATTTTTTACCAACACAGTTAAAAAGAAATACGATTATTAGTTCTATTGTTGAAGTAATAGTTATTTAATAAAAAAAATACAAGAGTATTGAGAACCGTCGTATGCTAAACGTAAGTATTGATGATTACCGTCCTCGGCTCTTTTAAGAGCATCTAAGCGGTAATCACCAACATTACAAACTTATGTCATAACCTACTAATATAACTGAAGTGCTAAAATCCATGTTTCATTGTCGGAAGAAGAAAAGCAAGCACCATTTGTGATGGGGTGCCACGACAGAAAACCTCCACGAGTGCCCGCGGGCTGTAGTTCCCTTGCGGACACGTCCTGAGGGAAGACCAGTCTGCGGGACGGTGCACCCTGGGAGGCGGCCATAGACCCCTTGGGCACTCCTACCCAAGGGCCTTTATGGCCGTCTGCGAATGTTCTGTCTGACGGAGCACTTCAACGCGTGTCCCTCTGCTACAGCAGAGGGCACAGTGGCGAAGTAAGAGCGGGCTCGGTGTGCACTCACACTGCCGCCGGGCAGGCAGGAGGAAGACGTGTTCCTCCTTCTGCCACCGTTAGTCTCGTAGCCCCAGAGATTGTCCAAGGTCATGTTTCTCCACCCAAGAGCGGGTTTCGTCAAAGATGATTTTCCCCGTCGACAAAAAAAAAGCACCATTTGTGATCTTCTATATTTATTTGTTTTATAATATAAGATGTGGTAATAAATATTAAAACAAAAAGAAATTAAAAATTATTTTCATTGCATTACTCCTACCAACGGTAATCCGACTGCCAATTAGGATTATATTCAGAACGATGCTTATTGGCAGATTAATTGTGTAACCTTTTAAAATTCAAGGAATTTCAGAAACCATTTACAATATTTACCAAGAAGAGCTATCATTTTACAACCTTTCGACCAAAAGGTATCAAATAAATACGTACTTAACGTCGATTCCCTCGGCGCCATTAAGAGACCAGTAGCGAACTATAAAAAAAAATAAGATGTTACTAAAAGCGATGCTTTCGCCGGCATGTTATTGAGAATATCGTCAGTTTCGTCACGAACCCATTACCGATTCCGTTGAGGTCCCGACTTAAGTACCTCTGAGAAAGACTTTACTGCTTGATCCCGAGTTTAAGTTTTAGCTTCCCGTGTTTTCTACTACCCTTTTATATTAACATTTCATACATTTTGAGTCATCAAACAACCTGGGTTTTGATACTCGTTTTGAATTGGCTAAGACCTATTAAGGAAAACGTTTTACTTGTTTTAAACCGACTTCTAAAAAAGGAGGCGGTTCTTAATTCGGATGTTTGTATTTTTTTTATGTTTGTTCGCGCATAGTTATGCGACGAAGCTTCGTCGCTTGCCAACCGATTTGAAAAATTATTTTTTTTGTTGGAAAGGGTATACTTCCCAAATGGTTCCATAGTCACCAAGTTAGGATCTAATGATGGTGTCTTGGCGAAATCGAAGGAACTTCACTCCTTTGTTTGTCCTTCTTCTCCTTCGTGAAACCAGCAACACTAATGTACAAAGGAACCAATGGCTTAGATACTCTCCATCATAGATATCAACCAAGGGTACACAACAAAAAAAGATAAAGAAAAACATAGGTACAAATTATATATACAGTAAAAAAATATATGTTTATGTTAAGAGTAAAAAAATTATGAAGCTGAAGATGAAAACAGATCTAATGATGATAAGTCTAGATTAACACATTACTTTGTGAGACATAACCTAATTCCTTCTAATAAAACGCTAAGAAGATCCTAATCAAAAATCACTGAGCCATATTCCAAATCTCCGTCTTAATCCCGCACCCCAAATCGCAACATAATACATATTTATAAACATATTTAGTCCAGTAATACCCAAAGTTCTGACTAACTTCGTCGTGGACTTAGCCGAAAATCCGCGGACGTTTGGCGGAGATAAAAAAAAAACTTCTGCCCGTATTAAAATAATAAATACGGTAAGTAACAAAACTCGACAAAAGTTATAAGATTTATTCGCACAATTAATTATTTGCTCGCCCGGAGACATAGCGTAATTATTTTGTTAAGGCAAAGTGAAATCCTACGCCTCAGGCAACTAGCGAGTTGTAATAATTTCACCGTCTTTTGTTTTAATCGGATCCGATATAACGGCAATAAAAATCTTTGTGAGCAAACGTATTGATGGACTGTATTGAAGATATTTATTGTAAAGTTTTTGAACGTCTTCTTTTTATTTTGGCGTAAAAAAGCTGTGTGATATGTCACACTGGTGTTATGCGTGACAAACTATATTTCTAATCTAACGATCACTTTTTCAGTTTGTTTTTTCATAGCAGTGATAAAAATTATGTCAAAGAAATAGCTCAATTTAATTCAACAGCTATTTTTCCCAAAATCCCAAATGAATTTCAAATGATTTATTTATGAAAACATGGTCGAAAAACAACTCGACACATGAAATATTACTCTTTTTATGTTAGGATACGATTAAATAATTTAGAAACAGGAAGACAAGATATTTACTGACTAAAAGCTACTTTTGTTCGTTTAGTTGCTTTATCCATTCCTGAGCCACGATGACTCTCTTTTTTATTATTTTGGTGGGAAAAAATCATCAAAATGACATTCCCCATCCTTAGGCGGAGCGGGAGATAGTGTCAGACTCTTACTAATTAAAAAACACACCCTGTTCCTTCTTGCCTTTCATACCGGGGTTCGAGCTTATTTTCAGATGGCCCCAGTAGTGTTTGACCTGGCTGCGCCCCTGCTGTTGCTGACAACTCCTTGAAGCGCGCGGGAACAGTGCGAGCCGTCGACGCGCCTATGGTGTCCAGAAATTGGTCTCTCTTAAAAAATCCAGTAACCTTAGCAGGTATTGACCCTAACAGGCTCTTCAGTTATGTTGCATCTCTTTGAGGCGCGAGCGGAATATAATACGCTGTTGACCAGAGTCTGGTCCTTATCAGACGGTGATCTACCCATTGCTCGCAGTCTACAGGCGGTGATCTCAAACATGTTTTACGTATGACCAACAACGTTCCTAACTTTATGACAACTTTTTCAGTTTCATTTTTCAAAGCAGTGAAAAATTACAGCGCTTAAAAAAAGTTTTTCAAAAAGTTTCTTCAAAAGTTCTCTTTCAAAAATTTCCCCATTTACCCAGTGTATATCAAATATGTTTATAGGATTTATTTCGGAGAGTGTGCTTAGGAATTATATGACTTGATTCCGACATCACCATTGTACCATCGGTCAACCCGACGTACGCGAGTGTCCACCCATACAGTGTTGAGACCTCTACCGTTTGGACTAAGCGTTTCCCCTCGTCGTTCATATAGCGTTAATCGAAGAAATGTATTTGCAGTGGTCTTCCCACCCAAATAATTGAAGTGTCTTCAACGTTAGAGAGAATTAATTTACAATAATAAATAACATCACTGCTACCATCAAGTAAGATCGCTGTCAAGCTCTAACTTATATAATTAAAAAAATTAAAACCATATTCGAAAATCAACTCGATATATATAAATTTTAGTGTAATCTCTGAAACAGTCATCATAAATATTTCAAAGCCAACAAAGTAAACATAGATCGACAATAAAACTACTCTAATACATCAAAACTAACTAAATCACTTCAGTCACTATTTAGTACAAAACATCCAAATCCTGATGACTGTACTACAAAAAGCTGTGCTACAAACAAGTTAGGAAAGCTTATGACCAACACTAGAATATTCGGACCAAGTTTACCAATTTCACACGGACCAATCCTGCAGGGGTTAACGAACCGTGTTCAGGGGACAAAAACACAATGCAGTTTGTCAAAACAGTATGATATATTGGTTAGTGCACCAACAGACCAACAGATTCGTAGAAACCCAAGCGTGGTATTCGTTTGGGAGAATTTTAAAACACAATTTTACGGTGAGCGATTTTGTTTGAGTCTGGTCTCGGGTAATGGTCTTATGAGTATGTATGTATGGACCCTGGGGAGATATTTTATTATATTAGCTGGAAAGATGCTGTGTAGTTTTTTGTTTTTTAATATAAACTAGTGCTTGACTGTATTCCCACCAGCAGTGGTGCAATCGTTGATGGTGAGGCACGCTAGTTTATTACGAGCCTTTGCACTCCAGCCTTGTAGACACCTAAATTATAGTTTAGTAAAATTGTTTGAATATTTCAACAAGATTTACCGAGTTGGTTAGTATGAGTATATTTGATTTTGAATCCTATTCATATCAAGTAGTGATATGTTATTTTTTTTTACCCTGAACTGTATTTTTACGATCTATCACACTATTCTACTGAATACGTTTCTAACTGTATTAAAATTTGACATTACTTTTGACATTATATCTGACATTTGACTTTATATCTGACATTTGACATTAGATATATTTGATCACATTATATTTGTATCATTTCACTCAATATTTTACGTTATAAATTGTTTTTGCATACATGTGACAGACCTTTTTTATATTGTTTTGGAATTACGTAATATTCAACACAATGTTTTGTTGTTATGAATAAATAAATACAAATAATTTAAAGGTTCAAACAACTGAAAGGATTTGCATGAAACTTAACACACGAGCTGGCGATGTCATGGAATAGGATATTGAATATTTTTGTTCCGGTAGTAAGTTCTCTTGGCATATTTTTTTACTTTGACGCGGAGAAAAGAAATTCTAAATATGAAATACTAGCTGCTATCAATGGCTTCACCCTCGTGATAGTAGAAAATATACACCTATATCGTACAGCAATAAAGTAGCATTCTACTGATGAATGAATTTTTAAAATCGGTTGAGTGGTTTTAGTATTAATCCATTATAAAAATATTTTTTTTTTATTTAAATCTTCCCTCTTTATAATAATTATTACTAACTATGATGCCAGTATTTGTATAAGCTGATAAATGAAAACATAAAAATTTATTCTGATAAACACACATTTTCAGCACAAACGTATTGAACGTTTGTGCTGAAAATCTTTTTATTTTAATATCCATGGATGGCGATTCTTCTGGCTATGTTGGTAGCTTTGGTTCTCCTGTCGATATCTTCGGAACTTTAATATACTGATATTTATTGCCCATTGGGGCAGGGTCTAATGCTTGAACACATGATCTATGGGGTCTAAAAATTCTGAAGTGATGACCACGTATTGGAAAACTCAGCGTTGGAAAAACTCCCACAAGGTGGACTGATGATCTGGTGAGGGTCGCGGGAATTTGATGGATGCGAGACGCTCATGACCGGTCGTTCGACAGCGGACGTCTTTCGGGTGAAATGATGACAGCTAAGAAGTGGAGTGGTCCTACCGAAGTATGTGTTTCCTGTTAGATACAGACTGGGGGTTTCCGAGTCAAGAGTAGACCAGTTACTTCTAAATAGTCGTGCTAAATTTTTGACCACATCGTCGCTTTCTATAAGGTGAGATAGTGGTTTTTTTTTCTGTCGACGGGGAAAATCATCATTGACGAAACCCGCTCTTGGGTGGAGCGGGAGACAGTGTCAGAGTCTTACTGACTAAAAACCCCGCGCCGTTCCTTCTAGCCTTCGTACCGGGGCTCTAGTTCCCTTTCGGATAACCCCGACCCCGGTAGGCTTCGACCCAGATGGGCCCCTCCTGTTGCTGACAACTCCTTAAGGCGCGCGGGAACAGTGGGCACTGTCGACGCCTTGGCTTGGTCCGGACAGTTACCAGACGATTGGACAGCGAGCTACCCACGGCTCGCTGTCCACGAGCCCACATCTACGGTGGCTAGAAATCGGGGCTAAAACCCCGGCGGCGGCGGCGGTGAGGCCGCCTGGAGCGGTCGGCCTCCTACAGGTGAGATAGTGGTCAAACGCGAGCCTATCAATACTAAAAATACCTCAATATTTGTAAGCTTGATGATAAATGAATAAGCACTCCCAGTGAAAAATAAAAAAGTTTTACAAAGCAAAGAAGACTCGAAAAAGAGTAACATAAAGCAATAAAATCTGAATCTGACACAAACAACCTTGTGTCACAATCAATCAAAAGAAAAAAAAAATGTTTGCAACCAATGACAACTTGTTACCTCCCCCGCTTCAATGGGATCTTTTTGGCAGCCCCAAATCACGGTCCGCGTCCAGGGAACCGCCATTTTAAGATTTACGACCGACACAGCGGCATCCATTTTGTTAAAACCTACTCACCTGCAACATGCAAAAGCACTCGACCCGAAAACTCTTCAATGTACTGAAACTACTCTTCGCGTCACACGAAACGCGAGCCGCTTGGGGCCCCAGTAATTAAACAAGTTTTCATTATTTCACCACACGTTACCCACTCTGTATAATGGCGATGTGTTATAGAAATTTTCACGAAATATATTTTAATGGAAGCAGGGATAATCCTTCGATTAATTAACCTCATTTGTTTTTTAAAGTATGAACCATCCGAAGTGTCGACCTGGACCTTACCACGACGTGAAAAATGTAAAATGCGGGAGAGAAAGAAGGATATAGCTATACAGGGTTATTTGTAGAACAATAACAATTGCAGGACTGTATTACTAGACTCATAGATAACAATTTTTATTTTACGACTTTTTACAAAACATAATTAATTAACCGACTTCGAAAAGGAGAAGGTTCTATGTTCGGCTGAATGTATGTTTTTTTTTTTTGTATGTATTTTCACCGATATTTCGGTCAATTGTGGACCGATTTTGAAATTTTTTTTTTGATTGAAAGTTTATGCTTCCAAGTTGGTCCCATAGAAATATGGTTATGATCTGATCATGAAGTTGATGATCAAGTTCGAAGATATGGAACAAAACTCCTCATAGAATCATAGCAGAATTGTCGTAACAAATAAAATTGCTTTGTTTATACGTGTAGTCGATGACTGACTGAAAGAAAAGGGGGAGGGGAAAGGGGGAGGGGGTAAATTCATGTAATATAACCGTATTTGGGATTATAAGAATCGTTATGAGATGCACTCTGGCTATAAGGTAATTTATGTTTAGCTGAAGGGAAGGTACTTTTTAGTGGTGCTACCATAACTAAAAAGTGAAAAATAAAAAACTTTTTACAAAAAAAATTAAACCGACTTCAAAAAGTACAAAATAACTTTAATTTCGGAAGTCGGTGTTAAATAACGAAGAGACAAGATTAGGTATCTATTATAGAAACTCCGACTTCCGAAATTAAAGTTATTTTTTTCAAGATTTTGTGGTCTATTTAACACATCTCATCTCTGTATTTTGCTATAAATACCTACGTCTGTATGACGCGACGCAAACGCACTAAGCAACCCCAATGCCTGAACCCTAGTTCCCTCCGGTATTGTAATATCGCTTGCTTCGCATGGACTTTGTAATATTTAGAACCGTCAATTTAAGTATTTTTATTTTTGTATGAAAATCTGATGAACTAAATTATGATACATTTTTAAAAGTCATAGAACATAAGTTGCTGTTTATGATGTCAGTAACATAGTCCTGAGAGGTTGCCAGGGTTTTACAAATAACCCTGTATAAAAAGAAAAGAAAGAAATAAAACATTTTAATTTTTCTCAAATAGACACACAATAAAATATAACAATCTGTTGGGTCATAGCGCATCGGGCATAACTGTATTGCACCATAGCCACTAGACAGAACACAGTTTCCTAAGTCTCAGTATATTGGTATTGTTTGTCAAATCGTTGACCTCCTTTAGTCCTAAGTTGAGAAATACGAATACTGACAAATGCTTGCACTGATTGGACAGGTCCACTGAAATTTGTGTGGATCTTTCCTCAAAAGACCATCTCAGACACTAATCTGCATGGTTTTCATAAAATTTATTTATTTTAGACCAACAATGTTTACACAGCAAGTTGAAACAAAAATACTATCAGCATAAAACTTCAAACAGTGCAATAATTACCTAAAGATTTGACCATTACATATTTGCTGTATGGACTCGTACAAATCAGACGTGGACCGCGTGCGCGTCGGTCTAATGCAGTTCCCGCTCGAATATTACACCAATGGATTAGGGACAAAAGAGACTTTTACCCCTGAGTATATTTCAGTGTTTCTTCTCAGGGTAGTCAGTTAGGAAACCCCGGCCTCATCTAGTTTGAACTGGCAAAAAAAATTACGTCGAAAAAAGTTACGGTAGGTATTTAAAAAAAACTATTTGCAAAATAAATATAACTTATCATTTATACATCCTATACAGACAGCTCCATGCCTTTAATAGTTCAGTTTTAATCGTCAAATGAATCGCGTTAAAGACTCGTAGTAGGGACTCTGAATGTTTTATAATGACATTTTTATTCGAAACGCGGTTCATCTCGAGGTCGAACGGCTCGAATCCTGAAAATGCTCTCGTAAAGAGAATTCAAAATTATTTGTTGATATTATTTTGTGAAATTTTAATATCATATTGATGATGTTAATGAACCGTATTCATTCATGTCATTAAAACAGTTATTAATAAACTGTTCACTGAAATAAAACTTTGGGAGAACAATGAAATTCAATATTATTTATTGAATTTTGGTCTCATTAGAATTCGTTTTTTTTTAATTTATTTTAATGCCATTTGATTATTAAATAAAAAAAAACGGGCAAGTGCGAGTCAGACTCACGCACTGAGGGTAACGCACAAACTTACCTCAGTATATAGTTTAATTCCCGAATGGAATCTCAAATTTTTTCCGAATCACAAAAAAATTACCTAGATCTTTTTGTAACGTGACAAGACTACATTCAGATTTATGCCTATATCTGGGCTGATGATAATATGCTATGGCTTTACTCCATCTCTTTGAGGATTCTGGGTCAACTAAAAGTATCCTATGAATTTTGATTCTCTTGAGAGTGACAAAATATAGCTACGTTTTTTTCGATATAAACGGCCATTTTTTTTCCGTTAACTTAGAAAATGTTTTTTTCAGCTTTAGTGGACTGCAGACTTGAGTATATGGTTCTAATTTCAACTCGATACAACCACGCGTGAAGGTATCGAGTATTGATAGACTGACAGACAGCAAAATGATTCTATAAGGGTTTCGTTTGTACTTTTGGGGTACGAAACCCTAAAAAGCAATTATAATAATTATTATTTTAAAATAAAAGACAACAAAGGCACCTTATAAATTGCATGAATAAAAAAATATAATGATCAATTTTCAGATCCATTGTAGACCGCATCGTCGCTTTCCATCAGGTGAGATAGCGGTCAAGCGCAAACCTACAACAACCCATTACGTCCCACTGCTGGGCTAGGGACCAACCCGTCTAGCCAACGTGGTATCAGTAGGCTATGTCCTCCTTATTAAGGAGAGACCCGAAGCGCAAACCTATCAACAATAAAAAAAAAAAATTTGTTTGTTAGCTAACAAAAATCGTATTCATCTACTTAAAATGATCGACCACACAGTAAAATTGTATAATTTGTGAATAATTGTTAGTTTGCCTTCAAAATTAAATAAAATTAACTGAAAAATTTGTTAATCGACTCAAACAAAATTCCAGATGAACTACGCGACTGTGTCAATAAATGTCACAGTGATTCTTCTGACAACTCAATCTATTCCGATTGGCCTCGTTCGTGAGCTTTACGACTAGGAACAGTTTAAGGTCCCTTGAGACTGCCCCCTGCAGTCAATGCTTCGAGTGCCACTTCCAGTTTGTAACCAATCTTTGCTGTTAAAATGGTCACGAGTTGAAATTCACATAGGCATAAAACCTTAGTTTTAGTATATTATGTGAAACCTGAAATTCCTGTCTAGTATTTTTATGTAAAGAATCGATAAACAAAATTTCAAAACTATATTAAAAAAAAAAAATGCAAAGTTATAAGCCAGTTCTGGGACCTGGTTGGCGACATAAACACATGGTCACCAGGCCATCCGGGTGACTAAGGTGTTTGTTTGCTCCCGCACCCAGCTGCTGTGTGCTAGCGTCTAATGCTCACTATGACCTGCCGTGACTTTTTTTATACTTAGTGTCGGTGGTGTACAACTTGTGACCTTTCTCAAATGTTTTTGGGAAAAATATAACATGGTATAAAAAATATTGGAATCGATTCAGTTACTAATTCTGAACAAACTACTATATATTCAGGTTTAGCATATACTAAAATAATGTAGGTAGGTACTGTAATATCTACGGAAGTCGATTAAAAACGTATTTTGTTAGTATGCAGGCTGGCCAATCAAAATACATTTAAAAACTAGTGCAAATTTAAAATTGGATTTGTATATGAAAAAATAAAAATAAATTAAGTCGGTTAGTTTTGCGAGTGCTCTTGTTACGTATATGCAACAATATACGAAAATAGCTTCTGCCCGCGACTTCGTCCGCGGAAAATTTCTTGTTTTAAAATAAGATTACACTCGATTAAACGATGCGCACGTTCAGCGCTAGATTCCTGAGCACGGGCCTGTGATGTTATGGCATTTTGCCTAGCGAGCCGCTGCGAGCGCTCAGCGCTAGTCTCCCTATCCTTTGTCTCAGAGACATGCTGCCTTAAATGAGATGGACGCTGCGCACGTTCAGCGCTAGATTCCCGAGCACGGGCCTGCGATGTTATGACATTTTGCCTACCAAGCCGCCGCGAGCGTTTAGCGCTAGTCTCCCTATCCCTTGTCTCAGAGACATGCTGCCTTAACTCAGATAGTCGGTGCGCACGTTCAGCGCTAGTTCCTCGAGTACGGGCCCGCGATGTCCTCACATTTTGGCTAGCGAGGCGCTGTGAGCGCTCGGAGCTAGATTCTCTAGCGCGTGCTTGCGAAATATATTCTCTATTTCTCGAGAGGCGCTGCTCATTTTCAGGGGAAGATTCTTCCGTACGGCGTACTCGAGCGGCTTTTGTATGTGATGTCTGCCGGGACAGTTGAGATTTCCTTTTAGACATGCTCTCAACAAACTACGGACAGACTTGAAAACAATTATGAACAAAAGGAGAGCGACTCGAACACCGTCCGCCTTTACAAAACAAAACAATCGTAATATCGAATAACTCGTATCGATTATTACGATAGAACGAAGTACGAAACTACGAACATACAAAAACGTACAACGAAATTACGATATTTTCGATTATGAGGTATCTATCAACAACAACAACCATACGAACGAAACAACCGAAACCAATAAGCAACTGACAGAAGAACTCCAACTAACGACAACGTGGGCATAATAATTCGAGAGGGTCATCAATCCACAGAAAGTCTTAACACCGCGATTCAGAAAAATTACGTAATTGCAGAACGCCATCTATGGGCAAATAGGTGAAACGTTGGGCACGCCACAATTATGGCGGTAAGTCCCCTCTTTGAGGCGTGGCTGGAAAGGCCTCACGGCGTCCTTACCTTCCGCATGACACAGGTCCTCACCGAACATGGCAAGTTCGGGAGGTTCCTGCACCGAATTAAAGCGGAAGAGACGCCCGAGTGTCGCCACTGACCGGAACGCCCGGAGGACACGGTGGAGCACACAGTCGAGGTGTGCCCTGCCTGGGCAGAGCATCGCCGTGCCCTCGTGGGGGCGATCGGCGGCGGACACCTCTCGCGGCGGGCTCTGGTTGAGGCCATGTTCCTTAGCGAGGAGGAATGGCAGGCGGTCGCCTCCTTCTGCGAAGCAGTAATGCTAGCAAAGGCGGAGGCAGACCGCATCAGGCAACGTCGCCCCCGCCGCCGCCGCCGGGATTCCGATCCCGATTTCCGGCCACCGTAGACGCGGGCTCGCGGACGGCGAGTCATGGGTAGCTTGCTGTCCGATCGTCCGGTAATGGACCGAGCCCAAGACGTCGACGGCGCGCACTGTTCCCGCGCGCCTCAAGAAGTTGTCAGCAACAGCAGAGGCCCAGCTGGGTCGAAGCCTACCGGGTCCAGGGTTATCCGAAAGGGAAGTCGTGCCCTGGTTTGAAGGCTAGAAGGAACGGGGTGGGTTTTTAGTCAGTAAGAGTCTGACACTATCTCTCGCTCCACCCAAGGGCGGGGGTTGTCATAAGATGATTTTTGCCCACCATAAAAAAAAATAGGTAAAACGTCTGCACAATGAAAGTTACGCTAGGGGCATTTTGCGTTTTAGTAATTTTATATTATCTTCGAAACTGTATGACCAATTGCTATGCTGTAAATAGCACATCTTATCTGTATAATGTTCTTGTGATATGTACTGAAATAATTTATTGTCATAAGAATTAATATTTTGTTGCTCAAATAATCAACCAAACGTAAGTATGCCGAAAAAAAATATTTTTAATGCAATAAAAGAAGTATAAAAGATGAAATATAAAAGATAGAGATATGGTACCGCGGACTTTTTTGTACAAATAATTAAGACGAATCAGGTAGCCATACATTGTTTTTAATTTTAAGCAACTGTTTAGGCAGCGCACGCAAATAATTCTATTTTATGAGGTATTTTTTTCCGACTTGCTAGACAAAAGTTGTGATAGCTCGGTTAATATACATGCTATAGAAACAATTTATAGCCTATAGCACTCAGGAATAATGTAGCTTTCTGCCAGTAAAAAAAAATTTAGAATTGGATTATTAGTTCCAGAGATTACCCCCTACATACAAACTTACAAACTTACAAATTTTACCTCTTTATAATATTAGTATAGATAAAAGTAAATATTGATATATTGCATCTGTAGTTTCTCTTCACACATACTATCACCACAGCCCTAGTCAGCTAATAGTGCCTACCAAACAATTAGATGGACAGATAGACATTAAAGTACAGTAACATACAAGTAAGTTCATATTATATAGTAAATTTATGTTATAACAAAGTATAAGATATAATTATTAGCTGTTGTTTAGTTTATTCTTATTTTTTTTTAAGATTTTTACTAACCGACTTCTAACAAAGGAGGAGGTTCTAAGTTCGGATATTTGTATTTTTTAAATGTTTGTTCGCGTATAACTTCGTCGCTTGCCAACCGATTTCAAAAATTCTTTTTTAGTTGGAAAGGGTATATTTCCCAAACGGTCCCATGGTCACCAAGTTGGGACCTAATGGTGGAATCTTGGCGAAATCGAGGGAAATCCTCAATTTTTTTATTTTTTTTTGTGAAGTCAGTTATTTTTTTACTAGCGTAAGTCAAAATTTAATTTAAATGCGCAACTAAATTTCAAGTCCAAAATGTACAACACATTAAAATTTTCTGTAATAAAACGCAATTGTAGGTTAAGTTAGCCGATTTACATTGGCTATCCTAATTAAAATTGTTTCCAAAGTTGTGTGTACAATAAAAATAAAAGAGAACCCAAAACCTAACCACTTTAACGATCAATAGCGTACTGGAAAAATAAAAATACTAACTTTTAAAACAAAATTTAAATTGATAAAACGAAACAAGATATAATAATTTTAAACAAATATATAGTAGGTGTAAATCTTTCGCAAAAACGATGTTTTCTAAAGCAACGTTACGGGCGAACTTTGAAGCTTTATAACTTAGTTGTTCATAATTATTTTTTTTAAATCACCAGCTTTTGTCCGCGCGGTTTTGCCACATGAGTAGATAAACCATACAGAGGCAAAGCTTTAAACAACCGCTCAAACCGGTTACACTACTACAAGCGCGCGGGAAATGTGCGAGTGACCACCGTCCGCTTATTGCGTATTCGCCGCGTACGCAACAAGCGGACGGTTGTTTGAAGCTTTGTCTCTGTACGGTTTATCTACTCATATGGTTTTGCTCCCACTCTTCCCTACTCCACCCTACTCTACCCTACTCTACCCACCCTACTTTATAAGATATACATAATACAAAAACCAGTTTTCCTGTGAGGTGCTGTGTGTATCAGGCATATGTAACTGTGTTGCACCTTATAACCATAGACAACATACATTAAACTACGGGCAACGTATCGTACAACGGACCCCTATTTTATTCACATGGGAAGTGAATTTTTTAAAACTCTGTCTTATTGCTCGCCTGCGTCGCCAAGCTGTCAAAGGATAATGCTATCTATAGGCATTACCAGAACCAGTATAACTTATTTCATAATGACATTTTAATTAGAGATGGCATTGTATTTGAAATATTTTTTTCTGATTTTCTCACCGTTTAAACTTTTCTTGGACTAAAACAAATATTTCAAGACCAAAATAAACCCAATCGTTGCAGCTGTTATCATGGTTTAGCGACACTGACGAGCAGCTATTCATTTTTATGTGATAGATGAACGACCATCAGAAATGGGCTATGATTTATTTTTCTTAATAATAATTAATTTAATTTCAAGGTTACATGGTTATATTGCTAAAAGCAATCTGTCACACCACATAATCGTTTTAAACACTCAAAAAATTACGGTAAAAGCAAACTGGTGTTATCAAATTATCGAAGATTCTTTTTTATTATTATCTAAGATTTATAAAGTCAAGCCAAACAGATGCAGTCTCTCAAAAAAAAAACCGGCTAAGTGTGAATCAGACTCGCGCACAAAGAGTACCGTACCGTCCGTAGAAAAAAACGGCAAAAAAAGTTGTTCAATACGACAATTTTTTTAGAGTCCCATTAGACTCCATTAGATTTTACTTTGTTTTTAGTTTTTGTTGTAGCGACTACAGAAAAACATCACCTGTGAAAATTTTAACCCTATAGCTGTTGCGGTACATGAGATACAGCTTGGTGCTAGAAGGATAGACAGACAGACAGGTCTAAGTCTTAGTAATAGGGTCTCGTCCCGTCCCGTCCCAGAGGAGGCATTACTTTTGGGTATCTCCTTCTCCTTGCGCCGTACTCCTCAATGCTGAGAGTCGTGACCTCCATGGTCTATCACTTTTATCTGTACGATATTCTTACATCTGTTTCTGTCTCTGGCGGTGTGAAGGGCACTATACACCATAGAGTCAAGAATGGTGCGGATCTGGTCGGACCAACGTATTGTGACGTCCACGAGGCCTTTTCCCATCCACTTTACCGGTCACGATGACCGATACTTTTCGGGTACGGAACCCTAAAAAGTCGCCAATCATTCATCCACGTCGGTATCAATCATTAGTCAGTATGGGGTACATTGACACATGTGCGCATATCAATTTTGGTGTAGCTCGGACATGGCAATTTGTCGTGTATATTGGTTCGGATTTAAAAAAAAAGTCGACTTAGATTAAGCTGGAGTCCATAAAAAGTGGCTAACCGAAGCTTAAGGGTGCTTTATACCGGTTATGCTTTCATACATTAGTAGTATGGAGCTACCTTCTAATCATGGTTAAGGGCGCCCTAGCCGGTAATTTTTTTATTCAATAATTATAAAGCAATAACTTCTGTGTTATGATGTGACTTCATAACAAAAAATGTCATTGTTTATTTTGTCATATACGTTTAGCCATGTATGGATACAAAACCAGAAAGAAAAAATAATAATTTATGTGCGTCGAAACTTTAACTTCGTTCTTTTTACTTTTTCGCATTTTAGGCGTATAAACATAACTTATGGAATATGTGTACGTCAAAATTGTTCCTATAGAAATATAAATATATAAATAAATATAATATAAATATATATAATATAATATAAATATATATAATATAATATAAATATATATAATATAATATAATGAAATATAATATAGATATTGAGATAGAATATTTGAATATCAGATAAACTCAGCAAATTTTTCATAATATCTACACGCCCAAAGGCCTGTTCATAAAACTTTACTCCATCTTTTCGTCATAAATGTTATATATACATACTCTATGTAGGTATTCATGTGTCTTTTAGTTTCTCATTGCACATAGTCGTATTTTTAACTGTCACACGTGATATTAGACGAGATAGCATGCAGTTTCAACCGAGTTCGATCCACCGTCTAGTGCAACCTTAAGAAAAAGAACTATCTTCATGGTTTTTTTTTTTATTCTTAGTCAGCTTTGAGCCACTGATCACAACAATATTTGTTGGTGCAATGCACGTACCATAATATGCAAATATTCGTCAGTTATGTCTAATTCCATATGGTAGACGACCCAAGAATTGAATGCAGGACCGTATGCTCAATACAATTCCATTACAGATTTGTTTGGCATTTTATAGTCGCTTTTCCAATCGATTTGGTTTTAGTTCATTAAACCCCAAGCGAACGGCAGCGTTTGCTCTATCATTGTCTTTCTATTGTGTCTCTAATTGGCAATATCTAAAGAGTGAATCAAGATGATAAGTAAAATCTTTATTAACACGTTGAATGCCACCAAAAAAAATGCATCTTCCCGTTCAGGCCGTGTCGGTCAGTGATGGTCGACAACTAGACTTTCCGTTCGGGCTGCGTCGGTCAGTGCTGACCGCAATTTACGAGTGTTTTTGATCCATACCTACAGGCCGTGGGTCAGTGCTATCAAACTAATTCCTATATTCATTGACCCGCGTGGCCCTCTAGTTACGCCAACTATGATGGTTTTTGAAAATCGTAAATGGCTTTGAAAAAAAGCAACATTTACGTAAGAGTGAAAATTTGTATGCAGCGAAATTGGAAAGGCATTTGTCTAGAAGTCGATTTTTGTGTTTGATGAGGATAAAATAGGTACCTATGAAATTGCCGTTCTGCAGTACTGGCCATTTCAAATGAAAATAACATTTGTTTGGCTAAGAATTTTAATTGCAAATTAATTTTATTTTAAAACATGGATTTTTTTTTTCCAAAAGTAGTCATTTGTTTATTGATTAGTGTTACATTTTCATCGCATTTCAATCTTTTTCGTCATCATGGATACGTTGAAAATTCGAGTAATTATGGAATATGAGTACCGTCGTGGTAGCAACGCGGCACAAGCGGCACGCAACATCAACGACGTTTACGGAGCTAACACTACAAACCAACGCACCACCTGTTATTGGTTTGCTCGCTTCCGTTCTGGAAATTTCGACCTGAAAAATGAACCTCGCGGTCGTCCGAAGACTTTGGTCGACAATGACGAATTAAAAGCGATTGTAGAAGCTGATGATACACAATCTACGGCTGAATTAGCAGCAGCTTTCGACGTTAGCGTCAAAACAATATTGGTCCATTTGCGTCAAATTGGCAAGGTAAAAAAGCTTGACAAATGGGTGCCCCACGAACTCAATTATCGCCAGCGCGAAGTACGCGTCGAGACGTGCCTAGCACTGCTCAACAGACACACAAATGAAGGAATTTTGAACCGCATTGTTACCTGCGATGAAAAATGGATTCTGTTTGATAACCGCAAGCGCTCAGCAAGTTGGTTGGATCCTGGTTCAGAACCTAAACAATGCCCTAAACGAAAACTTACCCCTAGAAAAGTATGGTCACTGTTTGGTGATCTAGCGCCGGTGTGATTCATCACAGCTTCCTTCTTACCAAACGGGGTGAGCATTACTACAGATGTGTACTGTGAAGAACTGAACACAATGATGGAGAAGCTGGCACATCTCCAACCAGCATTGGTCAATCGCTCGTCTCCGCTGCTCATGCACGACAACGCGAGACCTCATACTGCACAGCAGACGGTCTCCAAGTTGCAAGAACTGGGGTTGGAAGCTCTCCGTCATCCGCCTTACTCACCAGACCTTGCGCCTACAGACTACTACTTTTTCCAGAATTTGGATAACTTCTTGGCGGGAAAAAATTCAATACCCGAGAGGCAGAATAAAATGCCTTTTTTTTTGAACAAAATGAAGAATTTGTTGCCTCCCGTCCAGCTGATTTCTTTAAGAAGGGCATCAATAAACTGCCACTGGCAAAGATTGCATGGGTGATTACTTCGATTAATACAAATAAAAAATACATGAAAAAAATTCGTTTTAATTTTTTCAGGATTGTGAGTGTGGATGTAGAAAGTAATGGGCGTCAACTGCGTAAGCGCGGGCGATCTCGAACTCGGAGGTGCAGGCGGGGGACCCGACACCGCGACCCGCGCGGCCCCTTTTAACGGAAAGTCGCTTTTTCGTCTCTAGGAGCCGCGTCGGTCACTGCTGACCGACGTTTACTATCTCCATAAATAATTACTAAAGTTGACTTTTGTTAATAAAAACATACATTTGGACATTAGATATTAGTATATAATTAAAAAAACAGTTGGTGTAAATTTGGATAGAACTGTGATTTTCGCTTGGCCTGAAGGGAATGTTCGCTGTCGGTCAGCACTGACCGCGTTGGCGTTCAACGTGTTAAAATCCGTTCTGCAGTTTCAGCGTTAAGGAGTACCAAACATACAAACACTCACAAACTTTCACTTTTATTATATAAGAGTGATATGATATTGAAAATCTTTCGATTAACTAAAATCTATCAAAAGATGCGATGACGCAATAATGCGATGACGCAATGACGCGATGACATAATGACGCAAAAATAACAGATAAAAAACAGTGACATTAAAGCAACATCAAAAAACAAGTATTCCATCATTTTCAACGAAAATAAATCCCTAAAAGACTTGACTTCTGACTTTATTCAAAACAAAATAGCCTTTAAAACCTGCAAACAAAAGTGAATCCTTTAGAACCATACTAAAAAATCCTTTTCAGCTCCGACTAACACATTAATTGCCTTCAGACAACGAACGAAAAACGTAAAAACGTTCGTCTCTTTAAACTTCAAAAAGCTCTTTGACGCGAAACCCTTTGACGTTCGCCTAAACAGCACAAAGTTCCCAACTGCCGCGCTAAAAGCAAATTACCATGAGTAATTAAATCGTGGTTTCGATCATGGATTTAAGAATTACCGGAATATTTTACCACTAATATAGTAGAATATTAATGGAAAAAGAAAACGTCGTGAGGAAACCGATGTGTCTTAGAACCAAAAATTCGAAGACATGTTTCATTCATCAACCCGCAATGGGCCCGCGTGAAGGATTACGGCCTATTCCTTCTCCTAGAGAGGAGGCCTGAGTCCCAGCAGTGGGAACATTAAAAGGCTGATTATGCTTATGCTATGCTAATATAGTGAAAGTATTGGGAAGTAGAGAAAGTATAGTAATAGTTCATCTTAATGGATGCTGTTATCTGGCCATTCTTCTTTGTAAGGAGAAGTTTCTGAGAGTATTTTTAAAGTTCGCCTAATTAATAGCGTTTTTAATCTATGATTTAGTATTTTTCTAAGTATAATAATTTTATTAAAATAAAGACGATATTTTAGTAAAATTACTTTGGGTGTTTTACAGGATGCATTTTGGAGAGTGTGCGCAGAAATTGCATGACTTGATTCCGCCATATCATTTCTACCATCAAACAACCCAATCAATGAAAAAATTAAATGCTATTTTTTCTTCCTATATTTTGTTGATTTAGGTATCCTAAAAACAAAACAAACAGAGCAAACAAAAAAAGAACCCAACATTTGTCTTTTGTAGATATATGCAAGCGAACCCAAGTGCACTAAATCAACAACGACCGAAACCTTCCAGCGCATCTCCAGATTTATCCAGTATTGATTGTTCAGATAACCTTACTGTAGCTAGGTTTACAGTCCAAACAAAGTCCGTGTATCTATTTCAATATGGCCGGACCACTTCAGGCGACACTCGTGCAGTTAGTGCAGTATCACGTACCACATGACTCATGCACGACTCTCTGGTCTAAACAAACGTTATAGATTTTGCAGGGAAAACGTCTGGTGACGTTTTTAGTAGGCGCGCGATAAAATTCGATATATTTTCAAATTGGTTTCTGTGCTGTGCCACCATTGTTCGTCAGAGATTTTTTTGTTTGTTTTTCGAGTTGATGTCGTTTACCCAATACGGTTTTATTTTTAAGGATATAAACCAGGGCTCAACTGTAATCCTACCTGATGGTAAGCAGTGATGCAATCGTTGATGGTAAAGTGTACTAATTTATTAAGAGCCTATTCATTCTAGCTTTGCAAACACATAAATGAAATTATTATCCAATGGGACCAGAGCAGACAAATTGTTATATTTCTTCAACGAGGCAAAGCGCTTAGTTTAAGGGCCGTAGAGGTGTTTTCAAATCGGTTTATTATGTAGTACTCATTTTTTCTGGGCTTTACTCACAAAACTTTTTAGGGATAAAAATGATTGTTCATCCCTCAACGATCTACAAGTTTGAATTTTGTATCATTGAACAAGATTTGTTTAATATCTATCGCATTTGTATATGTAGACGTTACATACAAACAGTTTTACCTTCTCTTAGATTTTTTGAGATAATAATAATTATTTATAAACAGGAAGAAAATGAGAGTACCCTCCAACCAGACAGGTGCCGTGTCTAGTCCGGGCAACTGCCCGATAGTAGTTTTTCAGACTGATGTACTTGAGTTCGAACGGCGTGTAGAACTCTGCCATCACGAAGTAGGATTGATTTACACAAACCCTACTTCCTGACGTCACCGTGAGGCCTTGGGTTCTTGCGTGGTGGCTACAAAAATACCTCTCTTGACAATAACTGCCGGTTATTTCTTACATTATCTGCAACCCTAATACCCATAAGCAAGGAAATTCCCAATAAGAAGATATTTACTAAATAACATCTAATACGAGTATGAACATTGCATTATTATTGTTTCCGAGTATGCTTAGGCGGAATGTCAGGATTTCCGGACGCATTCCGTCCACTATCGGCTTGTTGAAACGGAATTTTTTGAGGTCTACATGAAATTTATTGTTAGAGGATCATTTTTAGGGTTCCTTACCTCAAAAAGACGAAAAAGGAACACTTATAGGATCACTTTGTTGTCCGTCCGTCTGTCTGGCTGTCTATTTATGAATGAGACCATGGCCTGAACTAGGGCCTGGTACGATTAGGGTCACCGCACACTGGCCACAGGCCAAAACCACAAAATGCCGCCACTGGCATATTTTTCTAGGTTACATACATTTTATATGAATTCACTGTACATGGTTGACGCTACTACAAATTGCTGCTACTCGCTTCTTGTCCCCCGAACCGGCCACTAAATGCTGATACAAAACGCTATCATACGCCACTCGCGAATTGAAACCTTCTTCGTTAGAGTCCATTACGATACTACGCGTATGGGTTAATAAAAGCCATCGGCGGGTAGCTGCTACTTGTACTTGTGGCCACAAGTGATTACCGCGCGCTTATTTATTTATTTATTTATATATACTTTATTGTACACCAAGATAATAAATTACACACATTTGAGCCTTATATTTAAAACATACAATTGGCGGCCTTATCGCTTTCTGCGATCTCTTCCAGGCAACCTGCTTCTTCCGGCGCGCTTCAGCTTCTTCCGTGGCCACTTCTAGTTTCTCGTGGTGGCGTTTGTAGCTATGGCATCTGACCCATGTGCAGCTACACTAAATCGTCATTGCCGATATATTATACTATGCTATTCACAAATTGTTGTTTAATATATATATATTGCTTTTTTCAAATATTTTTTATTCAAAGAATATTATTTGACATTACAAATCCAAGTGTATTGCCACTGTCACTTTCCCAACAGTCAGTAATTTATCAAAAACCAAGTAAGTAAATACAAACAAATCAGAAAATCCTCATAGCCACGCTTTTCCCTCATCAAATATAGAACCAATATATCTCTACAGTAATACATTTTCACTACAGACTAAGTTAATCATATAATAAGACCGGGTAAAGCTCGAGTCACACTGAGCCGCTGAATTATTGAACAGTGTACCTCAGAGAGTACACGTTCTAAATGGAGTCTGATTTTTGTTCCTACTATGTTCAGTGAAAGAGATTAGCCAGAGCATTGAGACGAATGGCCGGTAGGTACCTACGAAGGGCACAAAATATATAGGTACAGAAGTCAATCTACATACAAAGCGCGCTCGAGCAACGCACTCATAGACACCGCACACGGACACGATATCTCGGTAGCATGTCGGTCCACTCGTCGAACAGTTCCGGCTTAAACGCTCATTAGTGTGCGTCCACCGAGCGTAGATATAAAAAGTGAAGTACATGCATGAGATTGTCTTCTGTACCTATCTATTTTGTGCGAACGGTAATCTTATGGGATTAAGTAATATTAGAGGAAAGATTCCTTTTCGACATTCTGAAAGGGTATTAATTTGGAAAGTTTTTTGTTGGGTTCTATTTATGATTTTGCTGGCTCCGAGAATTTTGTACAGAAATTTCTTTATTGAGTGGCCTATTTATTAGTTGTATCGGTTTTCAGTTTGTTCCAAATTAAACGACTTTTCAATATTTATTTCCGAGTTTAGTAATTTTTTTGGTATTTCTGTTTTTTTTGCTTTCGAGGTTTGAGATAAAGTAGAAAAATATTCAAAATATGGTAAAAATTACCAATTTGGATAACCTTTTTTTAAAATGTTTATTGAAGTCTCAAGAAAGTTCTTCCAAACAGTATTTTTATTAAATTCATATTGTTCCAGACTGTTAGTATTAGGGTTACCTGCCAATTACAATAGCTTTTATGACAGATCGACGTACCTCGGATCAGCTAGTAATAATATAATTTCTGTGAAACCTGGTAACGTTGATATGCTGACTGACTGACGGCTGACGCAAGCACAACAGAAACGATGCTAGTTAGGTACTAGAATTCAAAATTATTTCGACGGACCTTGACAGTTGAGGTAAGTATTATGTTGGTATAAACTAAGTAGATACAGGGTGACTTCGAAGTTAGAAGAAAAATTTGCCACTAGGTTGGAAGTTCGAACTCATTGGCAATTTTTCTACAGACAAAAATACTCATGTGTATAACAGTATGGAACTCATCTTGAAAACCCTAAAATAAATAATGATGTCCTTGTCGAATTATTACCCTTATATTATAAAACTGAAAAGAGATCCACGAAATTAAAACTAAGTTGTATATGTCATTTTTTTTTTTCAATAACACGAGCCACCATCTGCAAGACATTTGAGTGACCATGACAAACTCTCAACTGCTATGCTCGTAATGTCAAACAAGTTGTAACCTAATAAAAAAATGCTCCATGGTACAGACGAAACCGCTGGCAGTAGCTAGTTTTGATTCATCAATTAATACCCACCTTATATAGTGCGTTTTAAAGAACCAAGACAAAGCTTTCTTTCTACATTTTATAGTATGTGTAATTTCAAAAGATTGGAACGTGTGGGTATCGTTGTATAAAATTGCGTTAGCTTCAAAGTCAGTATTAGCAATTGTCTTGCACTCTACCAGATTGCTTTACAATCAAATAACAGCTCCGCCAACTAGTTGGATTTACTTTAAACTTTATTTGATACTATTTTTACGAGAGATCCCTTTACTGTTTCCTAAGGGATGTGCCCTAAAAGGCGTTGTATAAAAAGCATTGTGGGGTGGTCTTTTAAAAAGTTTGTCATTCCTCCGTCCACAAGTTACTTCGGATTCATAACTGCTAGTATTTGCTTTCACTTTATAAATGGCTTTCAAATGGTTTGCGCTAGAAATTGATACAGGTTCTAAAAAGTTATCAACAAAGCTATCAGCTCTAGGAATAATAATAAAAATAATAATTTTAAAGTAATTGTGACTAGGAAAACTGAATAACTCTAAGTTTTAGAAAATTTCTTAAATATTCCATTAGTTAGTCCGATTACAACAAATACTAAAAATACGTGATATTTATTTTAAACACCTTTTTTGAGATGAGATATCATCAAATAGTTCCTCTCACCCTCGATAAAACAAACGGCAGTCTTAGATTTTTACTGACAAAAATCAGCCGATCCTTCAGTGGTCTTCAGTGTTCAGGGCCGCAATTACTCTTTCGAGCAAACCTGAAACCTTTACAGGTATCTGCGCTAGCAGGTCCTGTCAAATGTAAATGACAGCCACAACGCGCCGTCGTCCCGGACTTGCTTCTTAGGAGACGATGAGCTGCCTAGCGATTGTCCCTTCACTGATATAATTTCCGTTCTGAGGTCTCAGTAACTCTTTCGAAGTTCTATTTCAAGTACCTTGCATTAATATCCCGCAATATTTCTATTGAAAATACTCGAAGAAAAGGTATTCAATCGTCTTTGCATAAGAGTTTATTTTTCATACAGAAAATTGATAGAAACATGAAATAACCCACAAAATAAATATTTATTTTAGTACATTTAAAATGGGCTTATTTTATAAAGATGCGTAGTAAGTAGAACTGTTATTTGAAAAATAAATAGGACCTTCGATATAAAAGGTATTCAACTCTCACCGTTTTTCATTAGATCTCCTTACTTGCTAACCGAAAATCATCATCGTTTGTAGCAGCTTCAGCCAATGATTTTGACCACGTGAAAGTCAGTTTCCCTTTTCAAACCTTTAGAGCATTAATTTTGAAAAATGCTCATTTATTGCTCATTTATTATTTATTTATTTATTTATTTATTTATTAAAACTTCATGCAACATAAAAGTACAAAGGCGGACTTAATGCCTTAGGCATTCTCTACCAGTCTACCTAGGGTCTCATCTAGTTCATAAATGGAAACCTTGCCTAAAGCTTCACGCTCCAAGGCCCAATAATTTTGGTTGTGCTCAGATAGTTTCGATATTTCGATAATGTATACAAAAAATAGAACATAAGCAAAGATGAAAATTTAACTATCCATTCAGTGTTTCTCAAATCGTAAAATTCACGACTTTACTGTTTTGTTTAACATCTGCAGAATAAAACTTGTTTTATTGATTTATTAGCAAACGTAAAAAGGAGTAATAAAATTGGAATCTCCCAGCGAACAGATGCATTGCGATAGAAACAAGTAACATATAGAAGCTGATCATATTTCAATAAACGTATATCAATAATATGAACCTTACCAGAATAAACCTAACTCAAACCTCAATTAATCAGTTAATTCATGTACTGCTTCATTGACTTATACATTTGCTTGACCTTTATGTGACCTTTAGTACCTCTCATATATACGAATACTTCGTATAAGATCTATCAATTTGCTGAAAGCATTAGGAACTAGTTTGATAGACGTCTTTGATGCCGTAACAGGAAAAAATAGGTTATCCTCTTTTTTATTATTGATAGGCTCGCGTTGAATTGAACCATTGAAAGAAAATAATGTCGCTTGAATAAGTTATATACGAACTGTATTTTTGGGTCCGTATTGTAGAAGAATTTTGTAATATAGAGTTGTAGTTCTGCTAAATATATTTTGATAATAATAATAATCCTTCCTCCCTCCCCCTCCCTCCCCCTCCCGCTCCCCCTTCCCCTCCTCCTCCTCTTCCTTCCTTTTTTTTTCTTTTTTTTAATATATGCGAGGTAGCTAAACGGTGAAGCCAAGATACTATAAGTGTCTCCCATTCTACTACACATAACGTAACTGTTCTATGAAAATGTGTGACGCAATTGCAAGATAGGTTTTTTTTTTGACGACGTCATAGCAAAATAATGTAGGTACTCGGCTTGCTCAGCTTAATACTTACTTTATAGAGCTAGTAACAACACTCAGGAGTATTTAGCTTGAATCATAAGCTGAGCTTTGAAAATCGGTGAATCGTATTGATGGAAATCAAACACAGCCACAATTTCGCAGTTTAGCACATTCAAGAGTATCTTCAGCCTAATCTCTACTTTGAACTATAATCTAGTTTTTATTTGAGAGTAGTTTCAGTCAATATTTCGTCCACGTGAAAGTATAGTCTCTCTGTAAACATTTTGGACTTCGTTTTATCCCTTTAAGGGGTGCATTTTAAATAATGCTTTTTATACTATCGTATACATCACAATAAAAAACCTATGTTCGAAATTTCAGCTCACTATATTCTAATGTTTGGGTTGGGCATTGATTAATCAGGATTTTGTCTTTTATTGTTACAAATCGACATGGTAAATGGTTAGTAAATATCTTATTATACTAAGCCCTACAAAATCATCCACCTTGTAGGAGGCCTTACAGCATACTTAAATTTCATATTATATAGGAATAACTATAGGTAGCAGGTTAAAGTAATGTTAAAAAAAAAAACTTCATAAAATGACATTGTTGTTACCTATTTTATTGAATATAATGTGAACGTAATCATGCATGCTGCAATATTTTTTAAGACAAAGAAAATGAATAAATAATTTTACTCCATTCTGTTAGCCGTCGGACTGATCCATAATTATATTGGCATTCGATGTTATGTTTATGTCCATTCAATTTTTTATTTGCATTCTTAGGCCACGGTAACTCTTTCAAACGTTTCTACAAACTTGAAATATACATAGCTTAACAAATCAGTGTAATGAAAATCCGCAGAAAAGGCATCATCGCTCTATCAGCACATTTGAGCACTCTTACCTTGAGATACGTGTACTTAAGAAGTTGTTTTTGAAGTCATAAATATTAATTTTGTTCAAAAACTTGCAGCATGGTCTTTGATTACTTTTTCATTTATTTTTTGGTAGCCTATCAAGTCTTTTTAACCGACTTCGAAATGGAGGAGGTTCTATGTTCGGCTGAATGTATTTTTTTTTTGTATGTATGTTCAGTCTATTGTGGACCGATTTTAATTTTTTTATTTTTATTGATAGGTTATGCTTCCAAGTTGGTCCCATAGAAATATTGTTATGATCTGATCATGAACTTCGAAGATTTGGAACAGAACTCCTCATAGAATCATAGCAGAATTGTCGTAACAAGTAAAATTGCTTTGTTTATACATGACTGACTAAAAGAAAAGGGGGAGGGGAAAGGGGGAGGGGGTATATTCATGTAATATAACCGTATTTGGGATTATTAGAATCGTTATGAGATGCACTCTGGCTATAAGGTAATTTATGTTTAGCTAAAGGGTAGAAACTTTTTAGTGGTGCTACCATAACTAAAAAGTGAAAAATAAAAAACTTTTTACAAAAAAAAAATTAAACCGACTTTAAAAAGTACAAAATAACTTTAATTTCGGAAGTCGGTGTTAAATAACGAAGAGACAAGATTAGGTATCTATTATAGAAACACTGACTTCTGAAATTAAAGTTATTTTGTACTTTTTGAAACCGGTTTTTTTTTTTGTAAAATGTTTTTTATTGCAGAGAAAATTCAGGGAAAGCCTTCTCTTGATTATTTTTTTTTCAGCTGGATAATTAGGGATTCAACAGTATAATAATAATATCTATATAATAATTCTAGTATAATTGTGGCTGATATGATGATAATTAATTTATCTAAGTGTCCACACGGGCCTCAAAAAAACGCCGTTTCTAGCTTATTTCTGAGGCGGCCTTTTTTATGGATCTTGTGCGGTGGTGCCGCCACAAAAAAAACTCTTGAAGCCGTTTCAAGCTTCTCCAGCCACAAGCTGTCGCGTGCTTCAGCTGTTTTTTTGTGGCCACTTTAAGCGTTTCTTAGTGGTGGCGTTTTTTAACCCGTTTGCGGGGAGAGTAATTTGAAGGATTTCGACTGAATTTTAGTCACTTTCCGGCACAAAACTGGTTCGTATTCCAGGTAATCGTTAACCCAGAATAAAAAAAGGTTAGCAAAAAAAATCCTAAACCTTCATAAATCCTACGTGTAAACCGTGTATCTACAATGTCCAGGTAATCTCGTTAGCGGCGCGACACCAGATACGAATTGAGAGCATACCACTGAATTATTGATGACCAGCTATGCGTTCTGTGCCTCTGATATAGTAATGACTTCGGAATTTATTTGTGGACGGTATACGTTATTTTATTTTGTTTAAACTTTTTTGACTGATGTAGGTTTAGAGGTGTGAGGTAAATGAAGAACTTTTTTTTTAAGTGGATGGTCATCCGACTTCTTCTACCATTTTTTGAGTCAGGCTTTTACTGTCTAATATCACACCAGTGTCCTTCAGTTACCCTTTAGATCACATGTTTCCTTTTCAGAAATTTGTCGTCGCTGCACATTTGCTGAAATCTCTATAAGGCGCGCGAGCATTTGTTTACTATGCAAACCTACAATACGTGTTGTCTTTTTTAACTTGAATTTAACCCAAAGGTTGACTGGGAGAGAATGCCTTGTTGCATTAAGTCTGCCTATAATAATAATAATATTCCACAACTATTACACAACGCCGTCTAGTCTCAAGCTAAGCAGAGCTTGTGTTATAAGTACTAGACAACTGATAAACATACTTATATATTTCTAAATACATACATATTATAGATAAATTACACCCAGACAGAACAAATGATCATGCTCATCACACAAACATTTGTCCTGGGTAGGAATCGAACCTATGACTTCCGACATAGCAGTCAGGGTCACTAACTACTAGCCCAACAGGCTTATGTATCACTAATGTACATGACATTTAAATAAATAAATGAATAATGCATCAAATGCAGATCAATATGCTCGAATATCTAGCACATAGCCATTTGTACATATATATGTCGCATCCATATGTTTTGTAATTTCCTTCTGTAATCTATCGATTCGATAATAAACGGGAAATTAAATAGTTCCTTTAGTCATGTAATGAACAATATCCATTGATATGACCGGAATAGGGTAGTTTCCAGGGTCAAAATAACTACATTTTATTTAGTCCGTATTTTAGATTATAAAAAAAAAAAACTTTTTTTGATTAAACAAAAAATATCAAAGATATAGCCATTAAAGTTACGTGTGACGTCATCCCGTGCGAAAAAATGCAGCACGGCGTGACGTTACACATAACTTTAATGAGCTATATTTTTGTAATTTTGGGTTTAATTTACAATAAAAAGATACGGGTCCTTTATTTTTGAATAATCTAAAAGACGGACTAATTACATTTCTTACGGCAACTAGCCTATTATTAATTACTGTATCTTAAGTGAAATTTTGTGTTAGGAAGTCATTATCATCATCATCATTTCAGCCGATAGACGTCCACTGTTGGACATAGGCCTCCATATGTGTCGCCACAATGAACGATCCTGCGCGTCCCACATCCATCGGATTCCCGTAACCTTCACCAGGTCATCATGTTAGGATGGGTGTCCACCAAATTATTTGCAGGCGGCTTGGTGTCAGTAGCATTTTTAACTGTTTTGATTCATAATTTGAAGGAAAATTCAAAATATTACTGTCAGTTTGAATCAATAGTCAAAACAAATTATAAAACAAAGTCCCCGCCACGTCTGTACGTCTGTCTGTTCGCGATAAACTCAAAAACTGCTGCAACGATTTTCAAGCGGTTTTCATTACTTGATAGCGTGATTTTTGAGAAAGGTTTTAGTATTTAATTTGTTAAGCTTTTGTATTTATTTCTGTGTACATTAACGATATTTGTTGAAGATGTCGGAAAAAAATAAACCGAAAGGAGAACCGTGCTACCTCCAATTTAACGCGAGCGAAGCCACGGGCAAAAGCTAGTTGAATATGATTCCAAAGTCAGCATAATAACTCCACATGTCCTCTTCAACACTGCCTGACGTCCAATTAAAAACTCTATTCTAATACACTCGAATCTGAAATTCGATCAGTTTCCAAAATTCAAAACTTTATTTACAGCGACTAATTCAGTATTCCATCAGGGATGCGTACATTGAATGTGTTCGCGGATAAATCAGAGATTGGACGAGATCGCGCCCAGCTGGTTGAATTATTGATGGCGGATGTCCAACGAATTGTGACTGGTGCACCTTCATTCATTCGTTTAATTTTATTCATAGGTACTGGGACTTTTTGGGGGATTCGTGTAAGTAATTGAGTTCAATTTACTTTGTTGTGTAATGGACAATCAAACGAATTAACCATTTTGACCGAGTTTTCTAAAAAAAAATTTAAGGTTTTTTTTTGTGGTGGAAAAAATCATTCAATGATAACCCCCGCTCTTGAGCGGAATGGGAGATAGTGTCAGACTCTTACTGACTAAAAATCCACCCCGTTTCTTCTAGTCTTCATACCAGGGATCGAGCTCCCTTTCGAATAACCCTGGCCCTAGTAGGCTTCGACCCAGCTGGGCCCCTTCTGTTGCTGAAAACTCCCCGAGTTGCGCGGGAACAGTGCGCGCCGTTGACGTCTTAGGCTCGGTTAAGGTGGGATATCATCCAATGATTCTCACTCCAAGTAGAGCAAGAAAGCTTGTCAGACTTTTACTGACAATAACCACACCTGTGACTTTCAGTTGCCCTTTGCGTTCTCAGACTACGATAGTCAGTTCCCTTTCCACAAAAATGTTCTAAGTTTGCTGATATCTGTTTAAGAAGTGCGTGAAACACTACACTCGTCTCGTACACGTCGACTGTCTATTCCTGTAATGTTCGTATCTGGCGTTTACTTTTCCTAACCGCCATTTGAATAATTTACTATCTTAGTAAAAATCTGGTTTAGAATAACGTTAAAAGAAAGAAAAAAAAGTATTTATTTTGGCGCTCAAATCATTGTAGATAACAAAAACTTAAGACAAACACAAAATAAAATAAAAATATGTAACATTGTATGTTTCACGTTTGCACCAAAAAAAAGCGAGTATATTCTAGAAACTGAAGATCATATAAAACTGAACTATTAATTTTAGAAACAAGAACTAATGAAATATGGAAAAAGAACGCCAATTCAAAAGTTCTTACTCGTAATCAGAAATCAGAAACGTTTATTTCAAATAGACCAATTACAGTCACTTTTAAATTGTCAGAATATCGACAGAGATCTCTATGGAGAAGAACGTGCAAGAATTGCTATGGATACTCTTTCAAAGCCACACGATTAAAAAAATAGAAACAAAACTGCACTAAACCAGACAAACACCAAATCCAACTATAGGTATCACGAAAAACCAACGCAACAGATCCGTTGTAAAGGAAAAATAGAATTTGGATTGTACGATACGGAGTTACAATAACAATCATGGAAATAGATAGACCGAATGGAATGGGGCCGTCCGTACTACATGCAAAGGTATCGAACCTTCAGCGAGTCCACCAGCGTATAAAATTCTTCAGACATTTGTTTTGTTGAAATTCAACTAAACGTGAATTGAACTGCTTTCTTTATTAAATATTTGTTGAAGACAATGTTGAATGCACATTAGCAGTAATGCAAGCAAAATTGATTGCTGTAAGGGAAAGAATATCCTTATAGGGCTGCATCTCGACACACATTTTCACTGTTTTTCATACAACCGCTCTTACCCAATTATGACGTTATTACACATTTTTCATTCGATATTTTAGAAACACAGTATCTGGTGGATATTATCTAGGCTTCTATTGAAATCAATTTCTAAATTGTGTAACACTAATCCAGTAAAAACCTCTGAAAATCTGCTATTTTACATGTACTTTGACACTTCATAATTTGCCTAAAAATTAAAAAAGTCAAAAAGTAAAACAATAGAAGCTTTCCAAACTTTATCAAGATTTTAAATGACAACATTTTTTTTTGTGATAAAACTTTTAATTCATGAATCCCCAAGCGACACCCGGTGGCCGCGCATCTATTGTCTTACTATTGTGTCTCTAATTGACGGTATCTGAAGGGTTAAATATTTGAACTTTCAGCTATTTTCTGGAACAAATTTTGTAAAATATTCGAGTAAATCACGGATTTACAGGATACTAACAGATTTTCAGGCTCTCTCTTTTTTTAAACGAGTGGAAAAGGAGCCTCTTAAGCTTCAGACGCTACCACAAGAGACACGGCCTTGACCATCGTAGGCACAAGCTTCCGGACAACAAATAATGGTAGCTCACCGTCCAACTAATGCCGACAAAAATTTTTGACCACTGTAATGTCGACAGATCGTTATTTTTTACACTTACCTTAAAGAGATGTCAGTAAAATAGAATGGGTCTGATAGGGCCAATGCCTGCTAGAGTTTTGAGGAAGTCCAAAAGACTAAGAGTTATTGTGGCCCTGGAACGCAAAGAAAAAATAAATAAAGACAGCAAAACGAAAACAAAAATTAAATAAATGATACGGTAACTTAATTATACCAACATTGACAAAGTTGATTAAGACATTAAAAAGAACCCCCAAAAACTATTAATAGTAGCAGTAAAGCCACAAAATAGATAGGTACAGAAGACAATCTACACACAAAGCGCGCTCGAGCAACGCACACATAGACACCGCTTACGGACACGATATCTCGGCTCAATCGCCCAGTCGCATTCGCACAGTTCGGCGCAACGCGCTGAGCAAAGCGCGATCGACTAGCGTAGGTACAAAAAGCGAAGTATATACATAAGATTGACTTCTGTACCTATCTATTTTGTGGTAAAGCACGACCCTACAATTACATAATTACAGTACATACGTACATTAAGCAATGGGTAAGCAGTTTATCATTATTTATGTCCTCGGTGCGGTGTTCCAGTACATAATTGCTTCACCTATATTACCGTAAGTTACACAGTAGTAATTTATTGGGTACACTGACACACTTATGGTGGAATTGCCCACAGGAATTATACAGTTAAGAATTTGAAATAGTGATCCCGTGTAATGTTTTCATAGATTATTGTTAATAATGAAGACACGGTATAATTTCTGATATTGTCGAATTATTAGGACATTTTAGATGATGATATCTAGTTATCTCTCTTATTAACAACTGGCAGAACTTATTTATGAAGAGGAAGTATAACTTTTTTTTCTGTATAATAATTGTCTACCAAAGAGAACAAAACCGGGAAAGTGCGAGTTTTAAATTAACTATTAAAACATTTTAAATTTCAAATTAAGTTAAGAAGATTTATTTGAAACAAAACAAAATTTTGGTCGTAAAAAAATGATTTTTTTTTTAGCTTCAAAGGATCGCAGACTTGAGTATTATGGTTTTAATTTCAACCCGATACGCAGTCTCGAAATAAAGGAACTGTTTCTTTAATTTTAAGAGTAGATAAGACGTCACAACTTGATGATGAACAGAAGACATACTCGTATAATGCTCCAAGAGAATAGGATAATACATTCTATAACAGACTGCACTAATGAAACGGGGGACCGCCGACTACTCAGTGTGAAATACTCAAAGTGAGTCGTTGACTCACTTTTTGGAACTTACCAGTGTTATGTGACGTTATCTTGTAGTTGTGTTTTTATACTTTTTAGAAGAAAAAAATGAAAAAAATATGGTATAGGCTCCTACTTTTTAAGCTTCTGCTCGTAGCACAAGCAATGGTAGCCAATTTTCTTCAAAAATCATAAGGAATTCTCATTTTCATCATTCAATGTACGAGTATATTGTCATTTAACCACATTTTGTTCTGGTTAAATTCTGGTGTCACAGGTATACTTTCTGAAATGCAACCGATATAAAATCAAATGGTTAGTAACTTGGTGCCACAGCTCAAGACTTCAGAGCTTTAACTCGATGAGTGCAAGATCTTTTTGGCTCGTTTCTCAATTGATTTGAGCGTCACACAAATTGGGACCGATCTTGATGCAGGACATCTTTTTAGTACCCTGTTTTATCAATAAATTAACAATTATTAGGCATAAAAATAAAGGTATAAAGATATTTTATAGGTATATACGAAAAGAAACAAATAAAATAGATATAAACAACAAATTAATTCAGTGAATATAGAAAGCAAATATGCGCTTCCGCGTACCGAAAGAGGCAGCATTGGAAGACCTCCTACAAGGTGGGCCGATGACCTGTTGAGAGTCGTGAGATCCTGATGGATGCGAGACGCACAAGACCGGTCGTTGTGGCGATACTGGGGTATCCCTATGTCCAACAGTTGACGTCTTTATGCCTGAAATAATGATGATAAATGTCTCTCACGGCTGCGCCAAAATAGGTCCAGTTCATCATGAATACCAGACAACTAGTACCTGAGAACCTATTCAACTGGAACTAAGGTTATATTGTGCTCATGGGTTGTGCGAAAGTGAACCCCGGGGCCCTGGAACTAAGGCAAAGAAGGGACAGGAGTTGGTTTTTAGTCTATAAAAATCTGCCAAACCGCTCCGCCCAAAGTCGGAAGATGTCATTACTTAAAACATGGGAAAATGTTTTTTTTTTAAGCCTTTTTTATTTCCACATCCTAATATTTTTACAATTCAAATGTTTATTAGTTGGTTTAGTACTTTTAAGTTATTAATTAATCTATTGTTAGTCAGGTTAGTTTTGGTCCTGTGATGTAGATCCCGTATGGGTAAAGGCCTCCTCTTTCTAATGGTGCTGAACATAATTTTTTGTAGTATAACAATACTCGTTCAGCGCCTGCAGCGTCCAACTCTCTACGGTATTACGTAGAGACTACCGACAAAACGTTAACTAACAGCAAAAAGAACCAAGTAGATTAAAAATCAATTAATTAAGACTTTCTTGATCGAACGGAATTAAGAATGAAATGGAACGAGTAACAAATTGAACGCAATCTACGGCAAGTTAGGAGGCAATTAGGTAAACTTTTGGCTAATCGATCCAGAGTAGCGAATCGAGGTTATTAATTAATTATTTTGGGCTCAGCCCTGGCTTCGATCGCGTCATATTTCAGTGGTTCAGTATACTGTAGTTAGATGCGATGGTGTTATTTAGTGTTTGAGTTGGTTTTAACGATGTTAGAAGTTAAGAAGTTATCAAGGTTGTCTCTTTGTTAGTAAAAAGTCTTTTTTTTTTAAGGCTTTCAAAAGTTCATCAAAGTCTTTGTTTTAACGAAAATACGTGTACAGTGTTTTTTTTTTAATTTAATTTAATTTATCCATTTCATAAACAATTTTTACATTGTATCGCAATCAGCACAACAATACAAAACAAACAAAAATAATCAGAATATATAACAACTGACATTTGAGAACATTATTAAACAATCCATAGAAATTATAACTGTCATTTGACAATGCTTTAAAATAATAACATTTGGCAGTTTCCCTTTTATGTGGTGTATGTTTAATTGTTATTACTATTAGGCTCGGGTAAAATACTATATCACCTGTAGACCTAGCCAAGTAACGACTGTTTCATTTCAATTCTCCTTCGTCGATCGCCTCAAGTCGGCAACCTACGCCTCCAATTTCTTTGTTCTGATCACATGACAGCGTTGAAACGACGTCATTCCCATACATTGGAAGTTTTCTACTAGCGTTAATGATTGTACATTATCTACTTGGCTAATTTGTTTGATGGTAAACGGTCATATAATTGATAATAGAGCTTGCTTGTCTAGAAGTAAACTAAGCACTTTTGTCATAAAGATTCTCAGATTGATTGTTGATTATGTTGATTCAGGAAATTTGATGCATGAAAACGTTTGTGCGTATGGATAGGTGATGCATTTCCTTAGCTTTAGGTTGGATAAATGCTAACTCTTTGCTTGACATGTTTTAAAAATGTATTTGCTCGACAAAATAAATAGCGCAGCAAATGATTTTGAAACATGAAAACGAAAATTGTTGTTGAACTTAATCTGTATAATTCACACAAAAATACTGAAATGAAAATGAATAAAAACCTAACATAAAAATCCAAGATATACACAGGACTGTGTATCATAGATTGTGCGAATACGCCGCGTATCGCACGTCCCACGGTGTTCACTCGACTAATTACGTTCTTTAGCTCATTTGATACCCCTCACTTTTAATTGAGGAGCTTAATCAGAGGCTTAAATGATTTATCAGGCTACAGTTGGATTTATTATGCTGTCTTCACAGTATTTGTGTTGCTACAAACTGATACAAATATGCCATTTTGTTTTTGGCTTTTGCAATAGTTTGGTATTCGTATAGTAGAATATTACGAATACCAAATTGGAGTTATTGATATAGATATCGGTTGGTAGTGAAACTTTACTGCGATATGAATATAACAAGTACTAGCTTTAGCTGGGCAACTGAGCTACCTATCGTTACCATTAGTAGTACCCATCATTATAAACTAAACCCTACTCCAGCCAATCCAGCCTAGCCCAAGTCCAGCGTACTTATTCTGGCGTATAATTTAGATTACATTAAAGTTTCATCAAAATCAAATCCTTACTAATATTATAAAAGTGACAGTGAGTTTGTTTGTTTGTTACGTCTTCATGCCTAAATGGACAAACCGATTTTGATGAATTTTGGTACCCTGAGATAGTTGGACCCTGGAGACGGATATAGGCAAATTTTTTTTTAAGTGAAAAAAGGATGAGAAAACACGGGAAAAGCCACGGGTAAAAACTAGTCACTCATATAGTATTTATTTTATATGGGAAATCATCTAATGACATCTGCCGCTCTTGGGCGATGCGGGAGGATATGCCAGTCTTTTATTGACTAAAATCTCACTTCTATTCTTTTGTTGCCTTTCATACCAGGGCCGAGTTTTCCTTTCAGAAACAAACCCCTTGACCCCAGTAGGCTACCTGCCACTCCTCCTAGCTTCGGACCATGACCTGTAACAAGACTTGGCGCTAGAGATCGTTGCCACCGATCTCCCCCACGAGGACACAGTGGTGCTCTGCTAAAGCGGAGCACGCCTCTACCACGTGCACCACCGCGTCCTCCGGGCGATCCAAATAGTGGTGCCATCTGAGCGTTACTTCCGCATAAATCCGGTGCAGGAAGTTCCCGAACTATGTTCGGTGACAACCTGCGTCATGCGGAAGGTGAAAAGACCCTGAGGTCTTACCAGCCACTCCTAAAAAAGGGGACTTACCGCCATAATTATAGCGTGCCCAACTCATATAGCATCTGCCATCGGTTTCGACCGCTGATAGTAGAAAATCATCCCAAAGAAAAATATTCCCTAGATAACAAATCTTCTGTGCTGTTCCAGAACGTGGTCTGTGTCAAGTTTCATTTAAACCAATTCAGCGATTTGAGCATGAAGGAGTTGGTAACAAACATACACACATACAGACAAATTGCCTTTATAATATCAGAGTGAAGTTTGATTTCTACGAATATGTATAGTCGTATTGTCGGGTCACAACCATTTACGGGCTCTCCAATCAATTTACAGATGAACAATTTAACTATGAAGATACTACGTCTCTATTTCTAAGAATGTATACCATTGGCATTTAACCAATATCTAAATTCCTCGAAATTTGCAATATTCACTGGTGAATAGAATTCTAAAGATATTGATAACTAGTTTTTGCCCGCGGCTTCACCCGCGCACATAAAATATAGCCTACGTCACTCAAGAATAAAGCAGCATTATATCGGTGAAAACATTTTAAGCAATCGGGTCAGTAATTACATACTACTACTCCAACAAACAAAGAAATAAAAACCTTTCTATAATATTAGTGTGAGCAGTGGTGGCCGATTGATAACAGTTCCGACTTACGAGTTCAAACCCAGCCATGCGCTACTGAAAAATCATTTATTTCGTCACCATTACTCTCAAAATGGTGAAGGAAAACATCGTGAGGGAACCGGCATGTCCTAGAACCAAGAATTCGAAGACATGTAACATTCACAAATCCGCATTGAGCCCACGTGGTGGATTACGGCCCATTCCTTCTCCTAGAGAGGAGGTCTGAGTCTAAGGTAAGTTCCCTATAGAACCACGATCTGAATAATGAATAACACGAAAACTGCCATGGCGTTGGTATCCTTGAATCAATGACCGCTGGTGTCTTGCTAAAATGCATCAACTATACTCATTTCACTTGCGGACTGCGGTATTCTATACGTCAAGTTGAAAAATGTAACACCCTGTTTGGGAGACGGAACCCCAATCCCTTCAATTAAATTGAATGCGCTTGCGGTAGGGGAGGGGGTTATCAAATATATCATGCAGTGTAAATTGTGCACCCACTACGAAATAGAGTGTAAGGAGGGGTTGCTGAAGTAATTGCAAACACATTGTTATGTCACCGACATTAGGACGGAGATCTCTGAAATGGTTGGTTGGTATACGTTACTTTATGGTTAAGAACTCTTAAAATTACTTGTGCTTAAACCTTAGTTGAACCAACACACTTTGTTGATTCTTACGAGAAATAAGATTAAATGTCATTTAGTATTTTTTGCTGATAGTATTTTATAAATGTTTATTTAAAATAAAAATATATAATTATATAAAATAATTTAATTTTGTGAGTAATTTCACAAAATGAAGGACTAATCTGAAAAATAGGTTCAAATACCAGAAACGGTTAAAGTGCCTGACGTTACTGCCCCATTTTAGTTAGTCACTCCGTATAATGTAGTTAAAATAACCATACTTCTTCGTCTTTTTCATCTTATCCTAATTTCATTTAGGGTTTCCTCACTTTTCTTCGCCAACTAACTCTGTCTTGTGTTGACGATTATGACAATTAAACTTGCTTGCAGCTGTACCTCCATAGTGGTAAGTGTTCTGTTATTTTAGTAGAAAATCTCCTTATATTTTCTGTTATTTTACCAGAGAAAGGTGCGACTTTAAAGTTACCTCGTTTGTGTATTTTTTTAATAAATATACAAACATTTCTAAGTGATATCTTAGTGGTAACGACCTAAACTTACGAGATCATCCAATAAAATGTCCTGAAACCCAAAAAATCATATCAGTGGGCCATCCACAATGCTAAAATCAGAAACCAAAATTCTAGCTATGAGCAAAAACTTTCCTGGTTTCGATTTTTGTTCCAGCACGAGAATCAAATTAAATTGGTAAAAATGGACATGGAACCACCGTGCCATTAGGGTCGTTGAATCAATCAATCAATATCAATCCAACGATTGTTACAAGGTCGGAGGCTGCATTCGACAAATCGGCAATAGATAGCTTTTACCAACAGTCTGGGTACATTTTATATATACCTTATTGTACACCTTTTTTTGCCGGCGAAAAAGTCATCTAATAACATCTTTCGCTCTTGGGCGGAGCGGGAAATAGTGTCAGACTTTTACTGACTAAAAACTCACTCCTGTTACTTCGTTACCTTTTGTATCGGGGCTGAGCTATCTTTCGAACTAACCGAACTAACCCTGGCCTTAGTAGGCTTCGATCTAGCTGGGCCCCTGCTGTTGCTGACAGCTCCTTGAAGCGCACGGGAACAATGCGCGCTATCGACGACTTGGGCTTGGTCCGGACAGTTACCGAACGGTTGGACAGCGCGGTACCCATTGATCGCCGTCCGCAAGCCCGACTTTGTTGTACACCTCATAATGTGGGCAGGATAAACATTTACAAAATTAAGTGTACAGCGAGCAATGTTATCGCAAAGAACAATTTCTTATAGACAAGCTTAGGTACTCCTAAGCTTAGTAGGATCTGATCACCAAGTTCCTAAACAGATCCTCTGAAAGATTGATTAACACTGTGTGTGACTGTGTTTCAGTTATTCCGTCAATGAGCTAGATCATCATCATCATCTGCCATTGTTTCGTTTTATTTGAGGACGGCGCAACACGTTTTTTTCTTTTTTCTTTCTGTCCTCTGTACTCATTATGCTGTCACTAACTTCCAACTAACCAACCTGCTAGATCATCATCATCATCATTATTTCAGCCAATATAGGTACGTCCAATCTTGGACATAGGCCTCCCCCAAGTGTCGCCACAACGAACGATCCTGTGCGTCTCGCATCCATCGACCAGATAGATAAAAATTTATAAAAATTCAGTCATGAAACTGTCCTATATTTTTTTAATAGTAGATTAATCAACGTACTAAAAAGTGTGAACATTAACGTTTTCAAAAATATTCTCTAAATCGGTGTGAGGTAAGCCATTAGTCGTCCCCCGAATAGTAATTACGAAACGTAGCAACTCCATTCGGTATATTGATTGCTCAAATGCTCATACCATAACAGTTAAGGCGGAAACTCACTACCTACCTAATGATTATAGCCGTGCTATAAAATTCGTAGGTTCTATGGGCTTAGTACTGTTTTTAGACTAGAATTATTTCACTTAAGTGTATTTTTTTTTTATATTTTGGCACTGGCCCACCAGTCTCACTAAACTCAACTCAACATAAAGGTTTACATACAAATCTTTTAATATATATATATATATTTTTTTTGTATACACCACTAATTTTTAATTAGTACATATACTTAAAGGGCTTATTAGAATAGGTCTCGTTATTATTTAGGTAAAGTTTCAATGAATAATATTCATAAACATGAAAACCCTTGAGCCCCGCGCCGATTGTACAACTTGTTTTTTTTTTTTATTGTTGATAGGTTTGCGCTAGACCGCTATCTTACTCGATGGAAAGCGACGATGCAATGCGGAGTGAATGTCCTTGAAAAACGCTTAATTGACGTATTGTACGAAATTTCTTCAGCCATAAATCTTGATCTCTAATCGCTAAATTTTAGTTTCTTTAGAAACATCTTCTTTATTGTTCACCATGACAATTTACAAAATATGTGGATATCAGAGTCCATATACATAGGCGAGCTTAACTCAAAGTTGAGTTTTATTTTTGTGATTTTACGAAAAAAACACGCAATAACGTAAAAATAATACCCAGCGCGAGGGTTTAATCATAATTATGGAATTAGGGTGAAGTTTGACTATATTGAAGTCGACGTTACGTTCAACACAGCCTCAACGACCATTGTAGTTATTTCCTATTAGAAAGAAGTTGTGCACTTGTTTTTACGTTGCGTAACTTAGTCGGCAACAATGGAACCCTTATAGTAGGGTTACTTTGTTTTTTTTTCTCAGGAACTCACAAAGCTGTAATTGATATCAAATACTGAAGTCTGCCACAACTGCAATTTAATCTAAACATAAGGCCACTTATGGCTCGACCCTCGCAAATGAATCAAAATCTATAGGAGGCTTCTCATGGGGTACAATCCTACAATCATAAAACTTCGTAAAATGCAATGCCTTGTAGCACAAGTAAAGAAAAAATGCGAAATCCCTGTGAAGACATAAATATAATTACTTTTTTGAGATTATAGTTTAAGTCTGTTCTAAATCCGCGGTGTACGAATCCCATTTATTTATTTATTTTTAACGCTTTGTGCACACAAAAGTATGTACAGCTCCGGACTTAATGCCTTAGGCATTTTCTATCAGTCAACCGTTGCGTGATGCAGAAAAAATAGTGGTAAGTGCAATAAAAGAGAGATAATAAGGTGAATACAAGAACAGATATACTAATAGCCCATAGAAATACAATTCCTACTAGTACTTCATTAGTTTTTTTTATTCCTTTGGTTTTTGTAAAAAAAAATATACAAACTATATTATAAATCTAAAAAAAGCTATACAACATTTATGGCATAAACAGCACATTTTTGATAAAATAAATTAAATTGAAACATTTCATACGAGGTGTCAGACTGATAACGGATAATAATATAGCGATTTAAGACGTGTGTCCCAACTCTAATGATATAACTTTAGTACAAATTACTATATTAGGTAAGTTTTTTTTAGAAGTAAGAGTAAGGAAAGCTATAAATAAAAACTTTTTACTTCTACCGGTCTACCAGTTTTTTTTTTTTTTTTTTTTCTGTCGACGGGGAAAATCATCATTGACGAAACCCGCTCTTGGGTGGAGCGGGAGACAGTGTCAGAGTCTTACTGACTAAAAACCCCGCGCCGTTCCTTCTAGCCTTCATACCGGGGCTCTAGTTTCCTTTCGGATAACCCCGACCCCGGTAGGCTTCGACCCAGATGGGCCCCTCCTGTTGCTGACAACTCCTTGAGGCGCGCGGGAACAGTGCGCGCCGTCGACGCCGAGGCTCGGTCCGGACAATTACCGGACGATCGGACAGCGAGCTACCCATGGCTCGCCGTCCGCGAGCCCGCGTCTACGGTGGCCGGAAATCGGGATCGGAATCCCGGCGGCGGCGGCGGGGGCGCCTTTGCCAGATGCGGTCTGCCTCCTCCTTTGCTAGCATTACTGATTCGCAGAAGGAGGCGACCGCCTGCCACTCCTCCTCGCTCCGGACCATGGCCTGAACCAAGGCCCGGCGCGAGAGGTCTCCGCCGCCGATCGCCCCCACGAGGGCACGGCGTTGCTCCGCCCAAGCAGGGCACACCTCAACTGTGTGCTCCACCGTGTCCTCCGGGCGTTCCGCACAGTGGCGGCACCCGGGCGTCTCTTCCGCTCGAATCCGATGCAGGAACCTCCCGAACTTGCCATGTCCGGTGAGGACCTGCGTCATGCGGAAGGTAAGGACGCCGTGAGGTCTTTCCAGCCACGCCTCAAAGAGGGGACTTACCGCCATAATTGTGGCGTGCCCAGCACTGGGTTGCGATAGTCGCTGACGCCATTTCACCGTGAGATCCCGCCGGAGCTCTGTCCGCCAACCGGTCTACCAGTTGGTATTGTTTGTTTGTTCTCACTCCTCGAACAGTCCTCGCGCCTACTTGATATATATAATTGTGCAGGCATAGTCATATGTGTTAGGCCTACACATATATATGTAGATAAATGAATGGTACTAATACCATCACAAAATTGGTCATCTACTGGCTCCATCTAATCTTTCTAGGAGTCTCTGATTAACAAAAAAAAAAGTATAGTAAGAGTTAACAAATTTATGACGAGAAATAAGAAAACCAACCAGGTACCTAACTCAACATGAGGTGATAACTTGTCACGTAACCCTTAACTAAATGCTTCCTTCCAACCGAAGCCCCAGAGTCCTAAAAAAACATTTTTGCACTCCAGTTAACTTGAATTTCAAGTTATACTCTTCCATTTTTTCCGATACGTCCGGTTTTTCTGACTTTCAACTGCAAAAATATTGCGAATGGGTAGTACGCTCCACTGGTTTTCTAGATTCCATTTTCAAATTGTCTTTTTATATTTTAACCGCCATATGCCGTGTCAAAAAACGATACTGGGAAGTGTGGGTCACAAGTTGCTTGCAATATTTTTTGTGGATTTTCTGCCAATTGAAAGGGTGTACTGACCCGTTTGATTCAGACTCGGTTGGTTCGGAAAGAGTTTATAGATTCTGTCTGTGTAAATCCTGCTAGTAAAAAGTTCGGGGTTCAATGTAACTTTAGAGTCTATTTGAGTGTTGGTTACTACTGCTAGGTATCCCAATTTATTTTAGATCAGTCTAGCTTATCTTTTTCTTCTTTATACTCCTTCAGCTGTTTAGGATTTGATATTTAGCCTGTAGAATGTATGCAAAAAGGTCCTCTTTGTCTACCTGTGAGATAAACGCTAATGTCAATACTCTATGACGCTGTTAAAGTACCTGACAGTTTTGCCTGCACAGTTATACCTGTCAGGTAAGCTTGTTTGGAAAATGGCACAGTTGTGCAACATACACGCTACGGTTTACCTGTATAACTCCCTGTACAGGCAAACCTGGCAGATATACCCTAGCGTGTGTGGCCGGCATTATTCGACAAAATGATATCTTGAGTTACTCACAAAACATTAAAAAAAAATCAAACATCCGAATTGAGAACCTCCTCCTTTTTTAAAAGTCAAATGCAATTTTAAACATATGACAAGAAAACTTAACGGTGATTTGATTTATTCATCTCGGAATGTACGTATTAACAAAAGAAAAACACTGCGTATTCAGATTGATAGAAAAGTTTGACTTACCATGGAACCAAAAAACGAGCCGTAAGACAGCCCCCAAACCAGATTTTGTTCACAAGGCTGCCGGCAGAGAAAAAAGCCCCGCGTGTCCGCAAACGTCAGCTCGGATTCTGTCAGTGTCAGTGACATTTTGCTTATTCATTCGTTCTCAAGCTTCCGTACTATTGACTTCACAAAAATATGTATGGCTTATATAGAATTACTGTGCACACAGGCTTCAAAAAAACGCAGCTTCAAGCTTCACTTTGAGGCAGGCTTATTTAGTGGCTCGTGTGCGGCGGTGCTGCCACAAAAAAACGCTTGAAGCAGCTTCAAGCCGGTCACAAGCTGTCGCGCGCTTCAGCTGTTTTTTGCGGTGGCTTCTAGCTTTTTTTTGTGGCCGCTTCTGGCGTTTTTTTTGTGGTAGCACTTTTTTGATGCCTGTGTGCGGGGACAGTTATAGTCCATAAGTAACTGGGTTTGTCAAAGCATAGAATTGGATTTACGGCTACAACCAACCTGGTACTGAAATTCCGCTAAAAGCTAATTAATTATTATTGTCATCTTACCTAGCCAATATCCTTGCCAAGCTGTAGTCATATGCTCTATGGAATACCTGTCTACATAAGTCAAGACGCTATTTGAATATCATCGTAATAATTTCTTAAAAAAAATTGTAACATAACATGACATTGACAGTTATTGGACTAACTGCATTTAACAAAAATGTTAACTAAAGTAGTTGACTGCTTAAGCAGTTTGTCAGGTGTAGTGTAGCTACTCAATCAAAGCAGCTCCTTTTAGGACCTACTAACTTGTGGGCATTTACAGTTATACTAGTTTTTTACCAGTAGTTTCGCCCGAATCCCTACTAGTTTGTTTGTTACATCTTCACGCCTAAATGGCAAAACCGATTTTGATGAATTTTGGTACAGAGATAGTTGGGACCCTGGAGACAGACATAGGCTTTAAAAATTTAAAGTGTTAAAAGGGGGAGAAAGAGGGAAGAAAAGGGGAGTGGAATTAAAGTATATTATTAAACGCGGGTAAAAGCTAGTGATTAAAGTATATTATTAAACGCGGGTAAAAGCTAGTGAAATTATTAAATACTAGCTTTTAGCATTTTTGACATAGGTACTTACTACCTACTAGCTGCTCCCAGCGGTTTCGCCCGCGTGATAGCAGAAAATTATCCCAAGGGAACATACTTCCAGGATAAAAAGTATCCTATGTCCTATTCCAGGACATGGTCTATCCGTGTACCAAGTTTAATCAAAATCAGTTTTGCCATTTAGGCGTGAAGACGTAACAAACAAACAAACAAACTCACATTCGCTCATATAATATTAGGGATGTCCCTTAAGAATCAAGCAGCTCTCTATCGGTCAAAAATTTTAGCAATCGTACCAGTACTTCCAGAGATTACCTCTTTTTTGTTGTATTAGTGTAGATTTACATAGAAATCGATCAGTGATGAATCAGCATTAAACTTCTGAAAGCATTTTAAAAAATCACACTAACAGTTTTTGAGTTCATCATTACTAGCAAAACTACAAATTATTTCTCTTTAAAAAATTAGCATAGAGTTAATTACAGTTATTATATTAAAACAGCAACAACTTGCTATTAAAATAAACTAAAGGTAGAACTAGGTCTTAAAATTTAATTAACATTATACCTCAGACCGCATGCCCTAGATTGAACTAACGATGGTCATAAACGAAAACGGAGCTATTCACGGTTCTATTATTGAAGGCATTCACGAACATAATCACTCTTTTGATTGCTAATTGTTTTCATTTCAGTGCTAATACATTTTATATGGTTTATTTGCGGAATTACTTCCTCGCGAGTTTATGAGTCGGCGTATAATTATAAGTTTTAATTGCATTTTAAATGCCTTTTGTAAAGCCTTTCGTAGGAAATTTTAGTATTGCTAAATTAAGTAAAAATGCGGTAGAAGTAGGACGTTATTGTGTTCCAAGAATTTTTAGTTTTAGAGGTTCTTTTTTTTGTGAGGTGTGGTAAGTCATATAATCACTCTTCCCGCTCTTATGGGAGGGCTTGTCAGGCTTTCAGTTACCTTTTTCGTTCTAGGAGGAGTGGCCGGCGGTCGCCTCCTTCTGCAAAGCAGTAATGCTAGCAAAGGAGGAGGCCGACCGCATCAGGCAACGGCGCCCTCGCCGCCGCCGCCGGGATTCCAATCCCGATTTCCAGCCACCGTAGACGCGGGCTCGCGGACGGCGAGCCATGGGTAGCTCGCTGTCCAATCGTCTGGTAACTGCCCGGACCGAGCCCAAGACGTCGACGTTGTAGACTGTTCCCGTGCGCCTCAAGGAGTAGTCAGCAACAGGAGGGGCCCAGCTGAGTCAAAGCTTACTGGGGCCAGGGTTATCTGAAAGGAAATTCGAGCCCCGGTATGAAGGCTAGAAGGAACGGCGCGGGGTTTTTAGTCAGTAAAAGTCTGACACTATCTCCCGCTCCACCCAAGAGCGGGGGTTGTCACAAGATGATTTTCCCTTTTTCGTTCTAAAACCAGGATTTATCTTTTCAGAAGCCTACTATGGTCATGGGTGGACCCATGGTCCTAGTAGGCATCGGTTCCGTTGGGCCTTTACCTTTTTGCTGACATCTCTTTGAGGTGCGCCTGGAACACTATACGCCATCGACATCTCGCGCTCGGTCCGGACCGTAACTGCATGACCAGACAGCGTGCTACCAATTGCTTGTCGTTCGCAAACAAGCTGAACGCTTGCTTACGGTAGCTGGTAGTCGAAAAAAAGTCGCATGCGATGGTACGGTCATATCCTTAAACGAAACGACGATCACCTAGTCAAAAAGGTCCTGAGTATACCCGACCCACCACGTGGAAGAGGACGACCACCCGCCACCCGGTGGTCAAATATAAAACATATATATGTTTAACAGCTGTCTAGTACTCATAACATAAGCTCTGCTTAGCTTGAGACTAGACGGCGTTGTGTGATAGTTGTGAAACATTATTATTATTGTTAAATTCTTCAATTACAGATCCTAAATTCTTATTTAACTACTTACCTGCCAACAATAAGTAAGATAACCCCAAATTAATGTATTCACTTTAATTTAAACAACGTACAGAGAAAACCGGAATGGATCTATATAGGTTTGGTGAAACAGCGTAGCGTTTTCATTAATCGTTTGGCCACATTTGGTAGCACTTGCCTCTCGTAACGATCGCTTAAAGCCTTAAACTCAATGTAAATGAGCCGTAAAGAGGTTTCCATGTTTTGAATACCGTTTGTTCTTTGATACTGGTAGGAAGGAAGTAATGGGATAATCGAAGTTAATTTATTGTTATTAGTTACTTGATCCTTCGTAATGCTTTCCTTATGGGTGAACATTTATTTATTAAGGGCTTGTGTTGTCACTGTTGGGTGGAGGATTCTATATTTTTTCCACTATAGAAAGAAGAAAGAAAGAATATAATTATTATGGACAAATTGTAATTAAACTTTTATTAAATTCACCAAAATTACTTCACTTTTACTTTTTAGAATGCTGTGTACAATAATATTGGACTGTAGTTTGTCATAACTGTGCTGAATGTCTTAGTTTGTAGGGGGTCGGCGCAACACGTTTTTTCCTTCCATTCAATCCTGTCACCCGTCATGCTATCACTAACTTCCTTTTCTTTCATATCACTCTTCACACAATCCATCCAACTTTTCTTTGGCCTCGCTCTCCTTCTCCACCTAGCCACGTCAGTTCCAGTCTGTTACTGTATTTATTAAAATAAAATAAAAAATAAATACAAGGAAAGAACAAAGAAAGATGAAAGAAAACATGTTTATTCTACACGAATTATCTACATTAAAAAAACCTTTTTATAAAAAAAAAATAAGCGACTTCACTAAAAATTAAATTGAATTAGAGGAATTCTCTCGATTTTGCCAAGATTCCATCATCCGATCCCAACTTGGTGACTATGGGATCATTTGGAAAGTATACACTTTCCAACAAAAAAAATATTTATCAAATCGGTTTGCAAGCGACGAAGTTATGTGCGAACAAACATAAAAAAAAACATACAAACATCCGAATTGAGAACCACCTTCTTTTTTAGAAGTCGGTTAAAAACCAGTTTCCCCGATAGAACATGTGTGGGTCGGGCATAATTATGTTGTACTACAGACAAAAAACAGTTTTCTAGGTCTGCTGTAATTTAGGAGTCGAAGGATTCTAGACAAATCATTTGAAGAGGAGAGAAGAAACGCATGTTACAAAAAGAGTTGACGTGACGAAACGTGACGTGAACGAAAAACATTTTTATTAAAAAAAAATATGAAGTTTGAAATGCAGACCAGGCGTGGAAAAAAACAAGCCAATTAAATGTTTTTTTTTTATATAATTGTAATTTAGGTGCACCTGAATCACAATTATCAATAATCACATGAAATAAAGTGTTAAAAATTTGAATTTGAAAATATGCACAGAATAACAACTTTTTTTATTCTATTACCCTTAACAACATGTGACACGAAACTTTTTAAATCTAAACCCAAAACTCATACAATTTCGCCAACCACGAAACTCCGAAGAACTTATTTTCTAAATCACGTCTCGCCACATATGAACGAAATTAAGTTTTGTATAGTTTTCATCGTAATGTCAGGTAAGATAGTATCTCTTGGGAAGGTTCACCGCAGCTATGCGAAGCTATATTAAACGATAAATCGTTCCCAAGACGACGGAAAGTTGAAAATTTTCGTCGGAACAGGTTGGCGTGTTAATAAATGGTTGTGTATCTAAAATTTATAAGTTGTGAAATATTATTATTATAAAGATATAAATATTTTTGTACGATGTCGAGGGAAATTGGATGTTACAAGCGTTAACTGAGGCTACGAGGTTTTGATTTATGAAGATTTATTTAATGAAATGTCATGTTTTCTGTGATCTTTGCTAGTGTGGTTTAGACTTCGTTAAAAGACTTCTGAGAAGGTTTGAGTAAACTATATGTTAGGAATACAATGTAGTATGTCATGGAATATTGAACTGACTATTATAAATTACGTTATTACTTTTACGTGGGACTGTAATGGGGTCACCAGAATTTTGGGTACAATTTCAGCCAACAACGTTGTTGCCACCAATGTTGGGCTGTGAAAGAGACGGATAAAAAAAGATTGCATGTAGCTGAGATGAGAATGCTAAGATGGATGTGTGGTGTGACGAGAATGGATAAAGTGAGAAATGAGTATATTAGGGGAAGTTTGAAAGTTGCGCCAGTGACTGAAAAGTTGAAAGTTAACCGTTTGTCTTGGTATGGTCATGTAAAGAGGAGGGATGAAACGCATGTAGCTAAAAGAGTTATGAGTTTACAAGTGAATGGATGGAGAGAGAGAGGGAGGTCAAAGAAAAGATGGATGGATTGTGTGAGAAGTGATATGAAAGAAAGGGGAATTAGTGATAGCGTGACGGGTGACAGGACAAAATGGAAAAAAAAAACGTGTTGCGCTGACCCCAAATAACACGGGTCAAGGGCAGGAAGATGATGATGATTTCAGCCAACAACGATGCGGAGAAATTTTAAGTACTTTAAGATTTATTTAGTAGGGAGTTCACTGTATATGTATAGTTAAATATTATTTTAAACATAAGATTCGTGTCTTGATCTTGTTGTAGAAGAACCTTGATGAAAGACAGAGAATCAAAGGTTGTGGCGTAGTTATGGCTAGCTGTAGACTGTGATAGATTGACGAAACTAAACTGTATTGTAGAGGGGCCCAGCTGGGCCGAAGCCTACTGGGGCCAGGGTTATCCGAAAGGAAACTCGAGCCTATGAAGAGGCTAGAAGGAACGGGGTGGGTTTTTGTCAGTAAAAGTCTGACACTATCTCCCGCTCCACCCAAGGGCGGGGGTTGTCATAAGATGATTTTATGCCGACGTAAAAAAAAAATCTCTATTGTAGAAAAAAAATCATCTTAGTCATTCGCAGATTTTTGACAGTCTTTACAAGTAGTCAGATACCATAAAATTTGACTATTAGTCAATCCAAGGAGTATATTGTTGCCCAAACTGGGTTGTAGAGGTCTGTTAAGCTTTCGCTTTATGTGAAACACAGCCGCATCCGTTTAGAATGGAAACTGAACCCAAGTTAGATTTTTTTTAAGGGTGGAAATCATCCTATGACTTCTCCCGCTCTGGGTGGAGCGAGAGGGCGTGTCAGACTTTTACTGACTAAAACCACACCTGTGTCCTTCAGTGGCCCTTTGCATACTAGGGCTACGGGTTTCCTTTGGGCGGTGCTATGCCCAAGCGGGGCACACCTCTACCGTGTGCTCCACGGTGTCCTCCGGGCCACACAATGGTGACACACGGGCGTTTCTTCCGCCTGAATCCGATGCAGGAACCTCCCGAACTTGCCATGTCCGGTGAGGACCTGCGCCATGCGGAAAGTGAGTACGCCGTGTTGCCGCTCCAGCCACTCCTCAAAGAGGGGACTTACCACCGCGATCGCAGCGTGCCCAAACCCAAGTTAGTTGGGAGAACGCTAGAGAATGATGATTGAATATGCAGCACAACACGCAAAAAAGACGAGATAATAAATTAGCTAGACCGTTTCCCGTGTATTGCGCTCCTGGTTGGTGGTGATTTAATTCACACTGTCCCCAGAGATATTACACGTGCAAGCTTACACGACAAGTAACTTCGTTCATAGAAATCCATTAGCAAATCAGATATGCAAATAGCTTAAGGTAAAAATGACGCGATTGTCGTGTGGTACACTCGGTTAAAGAGTTTTGTAGTAAATAGTATTTACTTAGACATAATTAGTCGTACAAATCTATGAACTAAAGCACTTTTTAAACATCTGAGTATTATAATTTAATAAATATTCATAATATTAAGTGCCAATCAATGCAATTTTTTAGAATGAATAAGACTGTGAATATTGTGTTTATTGGAGATAATAAAAAGGTTTATTCGCAATAAAATTCAGAATTAATTTATCTTGAATTACTCTTCAAGTTACAATAAAAATCATTTTTCACTTCTTAACAATATTTCGATTTTTTCATGAAATATTAGCCAGCTAAGTCTGTTCTTTATACAAGTTACTGTTATCTAAAACATCATCATTATCATCGTTTCAGCCGAAAGACGTCCACTTTTGGACATAGGCCATCTATATTTAATTAATTATTTTAAATGATATAATTCTAATACGAAAATATAAATCATTCAGTACAAAATACACAGCTCTTTTTAGTCATGGTCACTTATCAGTCTTTTATCAATAATTCAAAATATTTGTTGAGTAGACAGCGACAACGCAGCCTAAGAAAAAAAAACACAAAATCGTGGCGTTGGCTTATTAAATTAAACTGTTTTGTTAATAAAGCATGTATACTCAACACATGCAGAACTTAGGTCACAACGTTGTTGTAGTTAGCCTGCACACTTGTCTGTTGTGTTGACTGTACACCGTGACAGTTCACATTCACAGTGCGCGTTGTAGAAACTTGCGCTGCGAGTTGTCCACACGAGTCATTTAATTACGTACTGTGACATACAGTCGACATTATCCTAGATGTATGACGAATGGAAGTGTCGTATTGTTTCAATATTTTTTTTTTGAGTCCTTATAAAATACATTGCACATAAAAACATACAACCCTATGCTGTTGACTGGTTGCACTATCTCCTCGAGTGCCAGGGGTTCATTGACCTGAAAAATTGCACTGTTTACGTAAATCACCAGATAAACAAATAATATACCTAATAATATATAGAAAAACCAAAATTGTCATCCAAATAAATTTCGTACAAACGTGTGTGAAAAATTAAAATTAAGAGTTTTTTCAAGGTGTCCGAGTTGTACAATCGGGGTATGCGTATGGCTACGGCATTATGCTGTGACCCGCTGGTTTAACGTGGCGCATATTTTCCCTATACAATGTATATTATTTCTAAGCTAGTCCTAAGAATGCGTCACTTCCCGTAAATAAAAGTTTTTCTTTTTGTACCTAATTGTCGAAAAGACACAATTACAAAAAGAAAAACTTTTAAATACAACAGGCACAAAAACGAGTTTAACCAAGCATTTTACTCCTCATTAAGAATTTATATAACTAAAGCTCGACTTTAGAAGTAAATGCCTTCAACCCACAGATTAACACTTTCAGGGGCCCGATCGATCAAAGGAATGTGAAAAATTACGTGTTGTTTTAGTTTATAAGAGCCTAGAGAGATATTTCCGGTCGTTGTAGGTTTAAGGCGATGGTGAAGTTGGAATTCTCACTGAATTCCATATCCAAAAATTAGGCGTCTATCATTGTAGTCATCCTATAGTATTTTTACTGCTAGTACTCTAGCCTGTAGTACCTGTGCATTACTTTGTGTAATTTATTTCATCACCACTGCTCTAAAAACGGTGAAAGAAAATATCGTGAGGAAACCCGAATATCCTAGAACCAAAAATTCCAAGATATGTGGCAGCCACCAACCGCATGTAGCCCGTGTGTTGGACTATGGCCCATTCCTTCTCCTAGAGAGGAGGCCTAAGACCCAGCAGTAGGAAATTATAAGGCTGATAATGCTATTTATGCTATTATACTCAGATCTGTTCTTTGTGATGAATCTAATAATGTTCCGAATGTCACATGTTTTAAATTGAAGTACCTGGGTAAGACTGGCGGCATTGCTATTTAGCGTGGCAATGCCGCCAGTCTTTTGGGTATATTACCAGTCGACAGTGATGCAGAGGAATTTTTTGGCTTTTATTTTTATTTTGTTAGTTTTAATTAGGTTAAATTAAGTTAAAGATTTCATTAAACTAAACTTGACAGTCGACAATTAAATAGAAGTTTATAGTACCAGTGTTACTTGGATTTCTTGCGATATTATTCTTTACCATTTTCCAAATCATCGTCTTCACACCTGCTTGAATTATAACTTCCAGTGAGAAATAAAACGTCTTTATAAAGAAGAGTTCGACTGTGTTCTGATTTCTCATTGTCTGTAGCCAAATAAAAGGTTTTTCCTCCTCGCCCCATTTCTATTATTACACGTTGATACAAACCTCTTCCAGCCTCGCTTTAATTCTGTTCGCTCAACAGTTAAGGGCCTCACTTCATTGTGGACGCAGTGTCACCGACAACTTTCAACCTCATTTGCACACTCATTTTCATAGCAAAATGTAGCACCAGGTAGAATGAATGCGATAAAGCTTTGCCAATTTCATTTGAGCTCAAAATTTAGTTGTGAGATTTTTTTTTATTGAAATAAACAGAAATCTCGCAGGTTTTGATTTTCTTTTAGCTTTGTGCATTTTGGCAGTGACAAGTTTAATTCATGAATCCCCAAGCGACCACCGGTGGCCGCGCATCTATTGTCTTACTATTGTGTCTCTAATTGACGGTATTTGAAGGGTTAAATAGTATTTCGTTTTTGATACAGACTACAGTCACTTTGTTTTCCATTAGCATGTGTATGTGCAATATTTAGCAGCATTTTTTTTTTTGTTTTAATTATTTATTCAGTAGCAGCCCGGAGTTAGAAAGTTTGTTATGTGATACCTCCGTACCTGGAAAAGCATGTAAAGCCGGTAATCTTGATTTCTCTTTGGTTATGAGACTATGCGTATTATCTATGATAGTAAAGACACAGTCTCTGATGCACTATCTGTGCACTTGTCTTTGCGTACAAAGTTGTGTAAAAAAAATATATATATTACTTGTATATCATATCTCTTACGTACTTATCTAATCTTTATTCTGATAGACCACTGTTATCGAAATTCGATCGGGAGAATTATTAGCAATAAATGTACCCAACTAGACCTTTCGGTAAATTTTACTGAGGTAGTCAATAAGACCTACAATAAAATTCTCATCTCTGTCTTATCAAAATCAGGCCTATTTTAATGATTCCACACTGTGACCAGTTGTGTAGACATTCGAAATACAAAATCACATCAGTTTTTATCCACAATATCCACCAGCAATCAATTTGCGTCTAATTAAAATAACAATAGAATTTCAGTCGCAATAATTGCGCCATATAACTTAGATGTGAACGTGAAATAAACAAGACAACGTTTATTTTTTACGTTTTTATATTTTTGCTATTTACTTTTGATATCTAAACTTTTTGTTTTTGTTGATACTATTTTTATTTTTTATGCTGTCTGCTAAGGATGCCTTTAAGTAGTAGCCGTGAAGTCATTAAAAATATCAAAAGATTTTTCATTGCGTAAGAGAACTGCTGAGTTTTTTTTTTGGTTTTTATCTGACTTTGATTTAAGGTGCCCTGACCCACTTTGATACCAACAGATTACCAGTGCATTGACGTGCGGTTTTCTATGCCCAAATAATATTCGCAGATATAATTACAGTATCGTGTTAGTGTAACTTGTAATCCTACTAATATTATAAATGCGAAAGTTTGTATGTATGGATGGATGTATGGATGGATGTATGGATGGATGTATGGATGTTGTCTTTTACGCAAAAACTACTGAACGGATCTCGATGAAACTTGGTACATGAGTAGACCATATCCCAGAATAACACATAGGATACTTTTTATCCTGGGATTATGCACGCGGGTGAAGCCGCGGGCAAAAGCTAGTATGGTCATAATAGCGAATTCCCAGAAGGCTGGCACTGTCAATCCTCTTAACGTAATCTCTCTAAGTCACTAATTCCATAGTCACGACACCGGCGAGAGAGGAGACAAGACTAAAGGACATATTCGTATATTATGTAGGTAGATACTTAATTGGAGTCAGTACTACAGAAGTTATTGTGCGATGGATACTTGATCTGTAATATATGATCTTGAGAAAAACAAGCTTTCAATGAAAACGTTTTTTTCATAGCAAGCTTTTATAGCTCGGTATACCTATATAATTAATACTCGTCAAGACGAATCATACGAGCCCAAACTTGATGGGGTTGTGTCGTTTAACTACCAAGTTCCTATAACGACCTTCCGGTTCTATCATCAGATCAGCTTCATGTCATAATAATTTTGCACTGTCATCTGATTTACATATGCATGCAAAATTTCAGCTCAATCGGTAACCAGAAAGTGGGTCAAATTTAATTTACAAGATTTGATGACAGACAAACATCGGGACAGGTAAACCTAAATAAAAGCATGTAAAAAGATACTGAATACTATAGAAGAAAACCAGTAGGGTTGTGTTCTTTAAATTTTCTTATTCGTAAATATTAAAACTCTTTGAATGCACCATACTATATCTTACTGGACAATTTACAACAAGACCTTGTGAGGTCTTGTTGTAAATTAAAACAGATATACAAATACAAATAGGTTGTAAAAATACGTGATAGGAAGGCCTCCTACAATGTGGACCGATGATCTAGTAAAGGTTCCAGGAAACCAATGGATGCGGGACGCACAGGATCGTTCATTGTGGTGATACTTGGGGAGGCCTATGTCCAGCAGTGGACGTCTATCGGCTGAAATGATGATGATGATCACACGTCAATTCAAGCTCAATGAGAATGATGTTTTCTAGCTGAATATCCTGAGTAAAATCACCGAATTATAATACACTATAATTATAACATTTAATTTTAATCATATGAGAACAATGCAGATTAACGTAGTCTTTTGAGGAAAAAAAATTCTCAGTTTGAGTAGAACTGTCAAGCAGTTGTTTAATATTCGTGTAGCTCAACTCATGACGTAGTAAGAAACTCAATGACTAGGCAAACAATACCAAAGGAAGGTTATTACTTAAACCAAGTGTTTATCCGTAACAACCGCGCATTTCTAATTAATCAGTGGTACCAAAACCTACACAAAGAAAACCCTCCAACCACACAGCTTCTAATGAAAACACCGACAATTACTCCATCTAGTCATTACAAGAAAATGGCATATTACATAACGCCACAATCATAGACGTTTCCGAATAGTATGCCGCTCTTGTATGCACAGTCTATTAGCATTCACCGCGCCAGGCGGCAATGTAATCAAAATCGTCGCGCGTCGCAATGTTGCATTATGGTAATTAGGCCCGGCAGCTAAATAGAGATGTGAAACGTTAGATGTGCTCATTCGAGCTCGAAATTTGGGGAATTTTTGGTTAACAGCTGTTTGCCAGGTTTGAAATTCGTGACGGGAAACCGATGCTTTGATTTTGGTGATGTTTGAAGTTTGTGGTTGTGATTTTGATTGACAGGTTACTTTATTAGTTAGTTTTGATTCTTCTAGGCGTTCATGTTCCCGAATACGCAGCGTTTGAACGTCTCTCACAAAATCCGATGATCAGGTGTGGTGGTCACGGGAGTCCAACGAATGTAAGGTACACTGGACCGGTCATTGTGGCAATGTCCAACAGTGAACGTTTTTCAATGAAAATGATGGTGTTAATTTCTCTAGAGGTTTAATTTTAGAAGGTGAAAACAATAAAGTTTATTTCATTTGAACTGTACTATTACAACTGTGCTACAAGTGTTGTCGGTATGGTAAGGCTTTAATTGATGGCTATAAACTGTATTTTTAAGAACAAAACATAAATAAAAATGAACCCCCTCTTCGACCCTTGGTGGTGGAAAGTGGTGCCAAAGTACTGTTATATGTTAAAAATTTACGTGAAAATCGTACTTACCTTTTTAGCAAACAGGCTTGTTGGCCAAAACTACTTTTAAAGAATTTGAAAAAAATAGATTCAGATTTGAATTTAATGGGGAAATGATTAATTTGTAGCAGTCAATGTTTTAGATAAATCATGTAACAGGAGTATCTACCATAAGTATTGAAATATTGTTGTTAAGTTTATCTTTATACTCGTACATACCAAATAAAGTGTTATACAGTAGACACAACCTACTCAAATTACACAAAGGTTAAACAAAAAAAAAGCTGTGTTTTATTGAGAAAACCGGCTGTAGAAACGCCTAGAAAAAAAAAAGTATTATACAAACTAACCACGCTCCAATAAAACTAACCATATTTCTACTCCAAAATCCTTCAAACAGAAGGAAAACACGCATTAACTCCAGACTGAAGCATTAACTCATCCACATAAAATTAACATCAAAAACACGTGTTACTGAAGGTCAAATCAGGTCGAACTACACTCGTTAACGTCAGAATGGATAAAACTTTCATGCGAACATGTAACTTATGGTATCAGGATATGAATTAATCCCGTAAGAGCCGATATTGCGAAAGTTAGAGGCGGATTATTTACCCCCTCTCTCGATTGGTTTTTCATATTGCTTCGCATGTATGAGTTTGTCTTGTTCTTGTGTTAGGTTGTTTGTTTTATAGATTGTTTTGTGAGGTTATTTTTTTTTTGTTTTGTGCGCTTGTTTAACGAGAAATCTTTGTTTTGTTTGGTACATGTTGATGGTATCTTTTTTTGTTGAGGGTGGGGATTTTTATAACTTCTTCCTACGGGATGCATGGAACTTTAACAACACAAGTGGAATTTGTGTGTGCAGTATAGGTACTAGACTAACTTTTATTTAGAAATCTTCAAAAATCTTCTCCCACTCCGGGTGGACTGAAAAAGAGTGTCAGATTCATACTGACATATTTATTTTAATTGCCCTTTGTAATCCAGACAATTCGTTTTCGAATAATTCCGCAACCCTAGCAGGCATCAGCCCTAGCAGGGTCCGTTCATCATGCTGAAATCTGTTTTAAGTGGACGTAGAACTCAACGCGGTTTCGTCCCGATCAACAAGGCAGAAGATAAAAAAATTGAAATGTTGAAAATTGTAAAGTTTTGAAAATTGTGAAGTGTTAAAAATTGTGAAGAATTGATAAATTTGGTAGTGTTGAAAATTGTGAAGTGTTGAAAATAATGAAGTGTTGAAAATTGTGAAGTATTGAAAAATTGTTCAAGATGCAGTGAAATTTTTAAACACTATATTATAGATAATTTTAGGTAGTTTTAATTAGGTTAGTGTTTATAAATACGGGTAACAAAATAATAGCGTGTAATGTTTTTTTAAATACACTTAGTCTTGGTTTATAGACTCTTTTATTAGCTAAAAGTAATTGGAAAATACATCTTTTGATCACAACTTGTTGATGCAGTAGAATATACGCTTTAATAGAGATTTACCGCAAGTTCAACAAGTTGCATTTATACGTATGAACGCAAGAACAGCTCGAATCGTGATTTGTTACTAGAGCTATTAGATCTCCTTTAGTTATAATTACAGGCAGTTAAGTGATTCCAACATAAAAAAAATTAGAAGAATAACTGCAGCGTTGAGTTCACCTGATTTTGTGATTTTTAGTTTTGATATTTGAACCTTATCTAAAGAACTTATAAAATATTCCACCTTTTTGATATGTTTTTCTACTTTTCGAGTTTTCCTTTTTGTTTAGATTGTGGACTCGTCAAACTGTTTTAGTCCAGTAGATAGCTATGTTAACTGCAGCATAAATGGTACTTATTAAATCCTCTAAATTGCAGGTGTATAGGTATTTGGGGCACTCTGATGTTTTGATCACTCGTACCGAGTATAAGGGCGATACAGTAAAATGTTTTTCGGCCGAGACAGTGATGTAAGCGAATTGGAGACATAAGCGCTCGGCCAAGCACTCGGGGCGGTGTTTACACGTACCGAGTACTCGGCCGAGAGCACTGCCTCGCCCGTTTTCTCGGTACGTGTGATCAAGGCATTACGTGTGGGTCATGCTTTCTACTGAGGCACCGCACTCACATTGAGAGTAGTATTTTTTGAGGTAATGGTAAACTTTTTTTTGGGCTCAGTATGTAGCTACGTTATTTGCAGTATCGCCATTGGTGGCACATATTTAATCCCAGAAAGTATTGGTGTATGGGCACTTGGGATCCTGCCAGAATGAGTCACCGCGGTCCTGGAATGCTAAGAGCAACTTAAAGGACACAGATGGGTTTTAATCAGTACTATCTGACACTCCCTCTCGCTCCACTTAGAAAAGCTGGAGTAATTACTAGATGATTTAGAAACTCAAAAAAAAAAATAGTACTCCGGTTATTTTTTCTTGTATTTTTTTATATTATAGACATTGATATTGAAGACTGCTGCACTGACAGCGGTGCGTTTACCAAACGCAAGCTACACATTGAGTGCGTCACCGCAACTGCCATCCATATGATATATTATGTAGATTCAGAGTAAACTACCTCCAAACTCTAGGTTAGCGCAGTATTTAAATATATTGTACTAGCTTTTGCCTACAGCTTTACTCGCGTACATAAAATATAGCTTATGAAACTCAGGAATAAAGCAGGTTTCTATCGGTGAAAACATTATAGCAATAGAAAAAGTACTTTCAGAGATTACCTCCTACAAAAAAAAAAAACGACTTTTACTCTGTATTATAATTAGTGTAGATTAGTTTCAAATTAGGCTAAAATAAATATAAAATAAGCCTTCTCTAAGTGTTGTCACAACGAATGGTACTCGTTTAGCATCCATTGGATTCTCGTGGCTTTAACCAGGTCTTCGGAACACCTTTTGAGAGGCCGGTGCGCGGTCAGCACTTCAAAACCTTTCGGCACCATCAACCGTGTGTACTGTGTGCTATTTGACCTACCCACTGCCACTTAAGTTCGGTGATTCTTCGGGTAATGTCGACATAACCCGAAGGATCGCCGAACTCCTGCGGATATCTTCATTATCACTTCTTCACTAGCACTAGCTTCTGACGTTTTATAAGTGCCCTTGTAGGCCTATATGAAATAAAATATTTTGACTTTTTTTTACTTTTTTTTTCCGATACCCCAAATATGTATGAGCAACTATAGTGTTTACTTTATCACCTACACTCTGCTAAAATCTTATTAAAACATTGCGCCAATTTTCAACACTAGTTTCAAGTTTGTGTTTCAAAATTACTTGAGCAAAACCAGGTGTGATCCAAAGTTTCGTAAATAAATCTGAGTAAAGAAAGATTAGAGCTATTGGAGTTCTGATGAAAGGTCCTTATCTTTTCCAACTTTCTAGTTTTCTTATCTTATTTAACTAATACTTGAACTTGGGAGGATTTGGAAAATTATTAGTACCTAGGTATAAGAGAAGATTTGGAGGCCAGGCCTAATATTGATTCCGGCTTAGAGCTAGGAAAATTTTGTTAAAGTACGGACTGTAAACTGTTCTGTCTGATGCCCATGTTTGTCAAATAATCTAAAATGAAAAGTATACAAATTGGAACCCAGTCAATTTATTTAAGTTGTATATTTAAAAAGCTGGAAATAATAATTTCACGTAAAAAAAAAAATCTAAAAACTTTGAAACAATAATAATTCTAAGTATTAAAACCTAAGTGCGATTTGTATGCATACAAAAGATTAGGTAATTTTAACAGTTTAAATCAAACTAACGATGCATTACTAGTTAACTTTTAAACAGTGTTTTGTCCATATACACACACCATCTCGTAAACACAGATACGCTTTTGCAGATTCACACAGCTATTATTGCAACCATCTATGAAGTAATTTATTTACTAATGTGAATACGTATTATTGAAGGAACTGACCACTAAGACACAGGGAATAAACCTGGTTAGAGAGATAGAGTTATACTACAGGGTTATTACTTTATTATTTTGATCTATCTTAGCACCCTGCGGATAAAGACTTGAAAGTCATATGAGGGGCCGATACCGGCGCGTACTGTTCTCGCGCGCCTCAAGGAGTTGTCAGCAGCAGGAGGGGCCCAGCTGGGTCGAAGCCTACTGGGGACAGGGTTGTCCGAAAGGGAGCTCGTGCCCCGGTATGAAGGCTAGAAGGAACGGCGCGGGGTTTTTAGTCAGTAAGAGTCTGACACTGTCTCTCGCTCCACCCAAGAGCGGGTTTCGTCAAAGATGATTTTCCGCGTCGACAAAAAAAAAATGGGGTCGATACCAACCTCCAGAATGCCTTTAAGTACTTTTATTGGTTTTGGTACCAACTGACTAATGTCCTTCTTTGCACTTTGCCCAAGCACCCAAGAACAACCCCTGGTTGGAGGGAAACTATCGCAACATTACGGACAGCAAAGATTCTTACTTTAAGATGTTTTCAATCCAAGCAATATCCAAATCAACATTCACAAAAATAAAAAGCAATTCCAACACAAAGTCGCCATTCATTAGCAAATTAACATACTGCATTATTCTCGTTAGTCAATATCGCGGCAAAATGCAACGGTTGGCCATTAATTACAGAAAATTAACGCCGATATTTTTACGGTATAAAATCTGGATAATTGCTGGGAACAATGTACAGAAATGTCCGGGGAAGGGACGCTGCGGGAGTGCGGGCACCGTAATGCAGTATTATGCTAATGGCGCCTGCCTAAATAAACCCGTACGGGAAATATGAGAGCCGGCTTCCGGACAAATTACACAGAGTCTCGACTAATAAAGATGGTAATACTGCCCCAAACAATTTGTAGTTACTGCCCGTTGTTGCGCTGTATATGCGTTCTGTTCATGCATAGTTATTTCAGAGCAGCGCATTACGGAGCCAGCTAGTCGGAAAGCCTCGTAAGGTCCTTTCCCACGTGACTGTTGAAGTTTTCTTGCAACATTGTATGCACCAGTGCATTTGTATGTGAGCGAATGTATACATTTTATAGTGAATGAGATCAGTATACAACGTGGAATGTTTTCGTTTTCTGCTGTCGGTGTTGTGGTATACATATTTTGGTGTTGGTGCCAATATTGTTTGGAGGTAGGGTTTTGCAATATTTTGCTTACTATGTTCTCTTGGTTCCAGTTGTAATTTGTAGACGCCAGAAAGTTCCCCTATCTGTCTATCCAAGGAGTATAGTGTTATTCAATAACTGGGTTGTGTAGGTCTGATAGGTTAACTCCATGTAAAACACATTAAGCCGCATTCGGTTAGGGTGTTTTTAATATAGTGCGGATTTCAGCACGCATGGGGGTTTGCCTCGGTTACAAAAAATTACAAAATAAAAAAAACGACCCGCGGGCGTCCACGCATTATAAAATTACTTCTTTGAAATGTCAAAAACACCCATAGACTAGAAGTTGACCCCAAGCTAGATGCAAAAAGGCTACGGAGATAATTAGTGGGATAAATTATTTATTTGCATTGCCAAACAAGTTCCAGCGGGATTTCGAAATATTACCTAATTTAAATCTACTAGTATATCTACCTAAAGAAGTAAGACAACACCAAAGCACTTTAGTGTGTGTAATTTATTTCATCACCATTGCTCTCACACGGGTAAAAAAAAACCTAGGACCAAAAAATCAAAGACATTTGTGACCTCCACTATCCCTCACTATGCTTACGTGGTGGATTACGGCGCATACTCTCTCGTAGTCACATTTTATATGGCTGATTGCTGGCAATATGCTACTTATGAATAAAAACTCGTCTCGCCCGGTGAATCCTTACTTCTTCTTCTTAGCGTATCGATGGCAAAATCAGTCAAATTCCTTGCCCAGCCCAGAAATCGGCCACTGCAATGCCGTCCGCTGATGCTGTCATTAGGTCCTTACGTAAGCAGGTGACCGGGCACGTGGTACAGGACGGAAGGTGAGACATCGTCTGCGGAGTGACGCCGCACAGACACTGAAGATCGGAACCATCCGAGAACCCCCACCTGTGGAGATTGTCTTTGCTGCGCCCGACCTGAGTGCGGAGTCTGTTTAGGGTTTTCCAGGTTGACCATGGCAACTCGTGTCTAGGAGAGAGGCTCTCCGATGGCTCGATATAATCTTCAGGAGGTCTAAACTTATCCCGCCAGAGGTCGCATCTCTCCAACGTCGCGTTACTTTGAGATGGGCTAATCCTTACTGATATTATAAAAGCGAAAGCAAGTTTGTTTGTGTGTTGTTGTTCTCGTCTATATGGCAAAACCGATTTTAATGAATTTTGGTACAGAGACAGTTGGGACTCTGGAGACGGACATAGGCTATTTTTTTTTTAAGTGGGTAAAGGGGGATACAGATTAAAGTGTATTAATAAACGCGGGCGAAGCCGCGAGTAAAAGCAAGTTATGAATAAAAACTAGTCTCGCCGGGTCAATTCAATAATATTCATGTTAAAATAGATCTACGTACAAAGTTCATGTTCAGTCCATAATTTTCAGTCTCCGGTATGTTCGAGACAGCTGAATATTTGCATGAACGGTGGAGAACGACCGCCTTACGTGTTCTGCTAGATGCGAAGAGGTTTAGGCGTGTAAACAGTGCAGACCTTCCTTGGTTGCTTCAGTTTTAGAGGGCCTTTACATTGTTTATTGTTACGAAAATCTCGGACTTAAGGTAACTTACAGGGTAAATTCATTTTAGAAACGAAATTAATTTTACGTAAAATAACCATATAAGATCTTTAGCGTTATAATGTTCCCACAGCCGGGATTCGGGTCTCTATTCACGAGGAAAAAGACTAAGCCGTAATCCATCACGCAAGCCCGTTGCAGGTTATTATAGGTTACCTATCTTCTCTTCGAAAATTTTGGTTCTAGACATTGAACCGTTATGTATATTGGAACAGTTCTAGAACACCGTTTTTCTCACGATGTTATTTTCTACCATTTTGAAAGTAAATTACCTAAAATTAAAAAAAAAAATGTTTTCTTTTTTTATTTTATTAAAAAATATATATTTCAAAAGATTTCATCGATTAATTTATTTCATTTACATTATTAAAACACTAGGTACCTAGAGGACAGGGTGTTTTAGTGCAAAACGCTTTAGTATCGGTAACTACGATAGCCGACCGTAACACCGCGAATGCCCTTAAAAAAGATCGTGAAACTATATGACCTCCTTTTTTTTGAAGTCCGTTAAAAACCGACAACCAACTGCATATTTCAAACATTTGACTATTTCAAACTGTATCAAAAACAGATCTAGCCGGATCTTGAAAACCGACACTGAGATCAACAGATAGACACACGTATGTGCTATAAAATGGCCTGGACACTGAATAGGCAAGGTCAGTCAGTCACAGCGAGTGATATAATGTGTGCACCCATGGATGAAGGCTGCCACACATGTGCACTCGTGAACGTAATCGGGCACGTGCCTCTTTCCTGTTACAGTTTTGTAGAGGTGCGAAAATTTTATCGATATTTTTTTACAGGCGTTCCAAAATACAGTTCGTTGACGTGGCACAGAATGCTGCCCAGCTTAAGTGTGGGCTGGACATGTCTGCTGCATGCCGATTGGAAAACAAAATTGGTGACCTGAAATCTGATGCCGTGAGATGACGGGACGGCTTAAATGCCTTTCTTGGGAATTGTCAAGAAGTAACTCAGAGCCAAGAACAATTGAAGCAATGGAGGAAAGGTTTTGCCCAGCAGTAGTAGTAAAGATTAGAAATAATACAATAATATTAAAAAAATATGTCATATAAATAGAAATGAGTTTGAAGTAAAAACTAGCTGACCTAAAAAAAAAATGATTCGCGTAAATGTATAGGACCTTAATACTCGTGAGGTTGTCGACATATGGGAAGTGAATACAGTAGTCAATGTGTCAATAGTCATGACGGCTTACATAATAGCCAAGAGCCTTGATCAACATCTGAGGAGGCTTTCAATAGAAAGTTGGATCAAGGGCTTGATCCAGAAAGCAACTCAGTACTCTTGTCTTGGACCCTGATAGCGATGCCAGTGGGCTTCTATTTTTTAATTTTTTAATGATTTTTCATGATATAAATTAATAAAAATACATACATTTGTATTTATACAACAAATAAAAGATGAAGTGCGATGGTGCGATAAGGCGGCCAATTGTGTGTTTTTTTATTATATGACTAGCTGCTCCTAGCGGCTTCGCCCGCGGGATAGCAGAAAATTATCCCAGGGTGTTCCCTTGCTTCCGAGATAAAAAGTATCCTATGTCCTATTCCAGGACAAGGTCTATCCGTGTACTAAGTTTCATCAAAATCGGTTTTGCCATTTAGGCGTGAAGACGTAACAAACAAACAAACTCACTTTCGCTTTTATAATATTAGTACGGATTCCTTTTTGTAAGTTTATAAACTTGATGTGCAATAAAGTATATATAAATAAATAACTGGAATAATAATAGTAATAACAGTATACATAAAAACCATGATACCGCTGATCTCTAAACATATACCTACACATGGGTCGCTTTTAACCTACAATTCCCTGGAATTGTTTGAAGAGTTATCGCTGTACTGGAGGCTGGAACACAAAAAGCAACTGAAAGAACACAGATGAATTTTAAAGACATAACAAAGACATAAGTTAATAAGAATCTAACAATCTTCGCGGCACCTAGAGTGGAAGAAGACATTACATCATTTGATGATTTCCCATAAAAATAGACTAAAAATTCGAAGTGTAAATAAACCTATATACATATAATCTTAGTCACAATAAAAATACCTTCTAAAACCCCACATGAAGTTCTGAATACAAAGTAACATCCAAAGAGAGCAAGGACTAGATCCCTGCTCCATAAAATTGTACAATCCGATTGAATTTGCTCTTCAATGCACTACAGAATTTTTCACGCGATCCCACGACGTATGCGGCACAAAACTAAAAATACAATAGTTTGAATAAAAATATGTGAAATAAAATACACAGAGAGACACATTCGTGTTTAGTTTTTATTAGAATGGATATTTTCTAACGCCAGTGGATCCAGATTTAATCCTGATTCTTCTATTTCCAATTAACACATACTGTGGACACTACAGGATCATACGAACAAATCCGAACTTAAGGGGACTCGGCACAATTACTCGGGAGAACTCGTGGACTTAGTAATTAGACAGATAATTGTTAGAACAGATGGTATGGGATTGCACACAACGTTAGATGTGAGTGTAATTACGGTTTTAGATTAAATTCTGACTTTAACGGAATGTTTTGGTTTAAAATTTAAAGAATTTGTTCCGTTCCGTGGCGGGAATTGATGCTGGAAATTTCCGACGTTCTCGTTTGTCGAATTATGGGAGTATGTTCAAGAATGCTAATGGGCTTTTGTACCTAGTACTTAGGAATTTGGTATTTTTAACCGATTTCGAAAAGAAAGAGGTTTCATGTTCGGCCAAATGTATTTTTTACGGTTCTGTACTTCAAAAGGAACAAAACGGAGTCTCTTGGTCTTTCAAGACCCTGTATCTCGGGAATGCGTGGAGGTACCAAGTTGAAATTAACTGAACCATGTAGGTACTTAGCTTTGGGGTTACTTAAAAGTGTAAAAAATAACAAAAAATAGGGCTATATGTTATGTCACAAAAGACTTATATTTCAACATTCTTAAGGGAATCAAAATCCATAAGGTTCTTCTTCCCATAATTTGGTAATAAGTGAGACCTTGACCTTGCTTTTATCTTTTTCAGGACTTATCACAAATATAGAAATTAAATCTGAAAACATTAAATTTGTTGTTACGTCATAAAAAAAAACGCGACACGAAAATTCCGACTTGCACTCGCCTAGTTTCTATTATTGTTACTCGTATCTAACTTTATGTCTTTAACTTAGTACAAATTATGAAACACAGTGATCAAAAAACAAACAAAAACTAAACTAATTTTAACTAAACTGAACGTCAAACTGCTGAAAACTTTAGGGACTCGTCGAACTAAGATAATATCATTACGCTATATCAACTCCGGATCACTGGAACAAAATCATTAACTCCCTACAAAGTCTTGGGGAAAGTAACACAAATAAAACATACGTTCGAAGGACCGAATTTCATTAAGAAAGTTTCCGAAGGAGTCAATTGCGTGGCGATACTTATCTCTCTTTGTAACCGGTCCATTTCATTAACCACAAAATGATCTGTCAAAGGCGGAGCGGTCGCCGAAGCTATTGTGAACATAAATAAACCTGCTACCCCAAAAGTACGAAACGCAAATGTTTTCCAACCGTAAACTATTTGATTATCCTTTGAATTGAACCGAAAGTCTTTTGTCCCATTTCCACGTCAATACACATTGAGAAAAAAAAAGAAACTCGTATATTTGCACGGGTCAGATTCTGAGTAAACTGAAAAACTCTTGCGGACGGAGGATTTTATGCAATCCTCGTTCTTGGTGTCACGACTATTGATCATTGAACATCTGTTTGAACTGTTTCAAGGATTGATTTACGTATTAATGATAAAAAAAAATTATATAAAAAAAAGTTTCATGATTTTATGAGTAAAAATTAAAAAAAAAAGTCTTGAAAAACACATAACCATACTTCCTGACAATATCGTCACCGTAAGCCATCTTGAGCATGCACAAATTACCGAGTTCAACACGAAAAAATTTAAGCTACTATCTGCTTCTAGTCACACATTCTAAAATCCACCAAATGAACTAAACACAAGACTTCACAAACAACGGCGTAGCTAATAAACTAATAAGGATATTTGCAATTAAAGAAAGTGGTTACAATCAGCTGATTTGTATAAGGAAGATAAAGAACTAACTGGGAAAAAAATATAAAAGGTGTAAGGGAAAGGTCTCTTCAAACTTTAAAGACTTGCTCAGTAGACGAAACTGAACAAACTTCCTCAAGATTTTTTTGAAGAAACAAAAAAGAAATCGGCCTTCTTTACCAAGCTAGCTCTTAAAACTTGTCGATACCTATCTTTTTGCCCTGTATGTTATACAGAATCGTACAGAGTTCAATCGCAACTACTTAGCTGTTTATACTCTCAACCTCAAACAAGAATCCTTTAGCTAATCTCAAAAGTTTTATACTGCAGTACCTACAGCTAGTCAGCTATTATCAGCTATTGGTGTCAAAACCTCTCGGTGGATAGAACTTTACACGTTCAGCATCTATTAGTTGCAAGCTCCTTGGAGTAATAACTTACTTAGGTATGTGGGAACTCAAAGTGTTCCAAGTCTGTAGCCCTGATAGCAATATGCATGTGTGTGTTTCACAGTGTTTACTGCTGCAAACGTGATCGTATCTTCTAGAAAATTTTGGAAATATAACTAGTTTTTAAATATTTGAAGCACGTGTAGAGGTAAGACGTGAATAAAAGAGATAAGGAGAGCAAGAAAGAAAAACAGTTGTAGAAGTTGGAGAAAGCATTCGATAGTAAGCAATAATAATAATAAGATTTCTCGCTCAGGACCTAAGCCTGTGGGTTATTTTACTTCTTTTTTTTTGCTAGACTTATTTAAAAAATGAGAAAACTACGAGTATGTCAATAAAAATCAATGAAATAGTAATAAATCTTTGTTTCAAGCCTATATACACTATACATAAAAAAATAAACACGGACTACTAATGAGGTAATTATATATCAAGCCTCAGTTAATCTAGAAAACCAAAAATTTAGTACAATCTACCTGTTCTATTTTCGCTTGATATATAAATACTTTCAAATGCCATGTTGGAAAAGTTTAAGTAGTGTCTTTTTAAGATGTAAAATTATTTAGCTTAAACTACGTGTTCTGTCACATCAGTATCAAATTGCCACTCCAAACTGACAACCACCGGAAACGTCATCAGCATACATGTACACTTCACCTAAGCTTACACAATTAAGGAAACCATTACATCAAAATCTAGCAATGATCTTAATAATTTAAACCATTTCTTTCTGCCACCGTCAACCCGACCTACGAAAGTATCCACCCTTATATTGTAAACAACTCTACTGTTTGGACTTAGTGTTTGGACTTAGTGTTTCGCCTTGTCGTTTGTACCGCATACATCAAACGACTGCCTACTACGGTCTTCCCATCCGATTGTAATTAGATGTCTCCAAGGCTAGTGAACAGGCTGCATCTCTGCTTACCATCATTGTGCCGATTGTTGTGACCGCCAAGGGTTTGACAGCCAAAAGTTTAGACAACTATCTATTAAAGCTGTCATTGCGCGGTTTGATAAAGCCAGAAGGCAGTACTCCTTGCTACGGCTCGTATTGTAAGAAGGTTTCTGTCTCTGGAGCTTTAACCACCGGTAGCTTGAAGCTCGCACCCGTCACTAGTGGACTATTTTTTTTTTTTTTTTAAGTATGTATTTTTAGAAATATTTAAATATGTATAGCAAAATAATAACCTAAAGGTTAACAATAATACCAAAGCCAGTCCACAGCCGATGAGACGAACGAGGCGCGTGATACAAGGGCTGGATCGAATCAACTCAGGACAAAAGATATCTGGATGAATTTCGAGCAGCATTTTGCCTCGCAGTGTCACAATGTAGCCTTAATTAAAGTAAAAAAAAAACACCAAACAATTTATTTATTTCAACAGAATTCATCGCCTCATACAAATATACGTGTTCTTGATATTGATGACATTGTTGATACAGTGGCTAAGTGATTGGCTGCTTCGGTGCGTGACACGGGTTCGTTTTCCACACAAAATAAATATTTGTTTATCCTACAAATAATTTTCCTTGTGCTTTCGCACTAAAAGAAAAAAATCTAGTGTGCCATCCCTACTATCCCTACTTCCCTACTAATATTATAAATGCGAAAGTAACTCTGTCTGTCTGTCTGTTACGCTTTCACGCAAAAACTACTGAACGGATTTAGATCAAATTTGGTAGGTAGGTAGAAGAGACACTGGAATAACACATAGGCTACCTATAATTCCACTGCTGAGCACGGGTTTCTGCCCGTGCGATATAAACTGTAGTCTACGCGGGCGGTGCCGCGGGCGGAAAGCTAGTTCTTTTTTATAAAACGAAAGAAATTATAAACTGCATCAAACTCTTTTGAGTCAAGAATTTTATATTCCAACTGAACGTCATGACATATCCCGCTATCTTACAGCCAATTAGAATGCGGTGCTCCCGACCAGACGATGGACCGCTTACTACAGTGCCCAGTGTCCTTTCATCTGCGATTTGGATGACATGTAAAAAGTCCCTGGCGCCGCTATACACGTAGCCACCTACTAGGCTCAAATAATAATTATCCACAATTATGTATATCTATCTAGTTCCAAAATAAACAGAGCTTGTGCTATGAGAAATACAAAATATAGATAAAATTACACTAAGATACAGAACAAATGATCGTGCCCATCACACAAACATTTGTCTTTGGTGAGAATCCAAAAATTGATAGAGAGCAGTGGTGGTGGTAATGGCCCCGCCTTACGAGTTGTAGGTTACAGGTTCGAACCCAGCCGAGCGCATTACTTTGTGTAATTTATTTCATCGCTACTGCTCTCAAAACGATGAAGGAAAACATCGTGAGGAAACCGACATGTCCTAGAACCCCACTCACTCACTCAGCGCTTACAGTCTGAAATTCAAGATCTTGATAAGTCGCTAAAATCAATTCATAACAAATATGTTTGTTCAAAGAAACAAATAAACGAACATATTCTTGCAACAAATGAGTTAGTGGACAAAGTGGACTCTCTTAGAAACAACAGATGTACTTGTCAGAGAGAATCTAACCAGGCTGGCCTCCAACCTGTGGTAACGGAGAACTCATCCCAGGTCATCAGTGCTCAGGACTGTATTCCCAACCAAGTTCCCCCCATTCAGCAAGCATTAACTCATGGGGTAGATTCAGAAAATTGTAATTTTTCCTCTCAAAACAGCGGGAATTATCAATCAATCATATTTTCAGACAGTATAGCAAGAGGATTAGGGCAATTAGTTAGTAAAAAACTCCCTTTTCCTTCTCAAAATTATTGTACACCTCAAGCTTCCTACCATCACATAATGTCATTGGTAAATAAGCAAGTATATGATCCCAATACTATTCTAACTATATTTGTGGGTAATAGTTTAAACGTGAAGAAAGACGACATCACCAATAGTGTCACTGAACTGTTAAGGATAAATTGTAGGAAGATTATTTTGTGTGCTTTTCCTTACTTTGAGCACTTGTCAGACAGACAAAATAAGTACACATATGCTAAATATGCATATGCATTTTTTAAGTAGCCATCATAGTGATAAGTTTTTATTTTTTGACATCAACAATTTTGTTGATAAACTTTTTTCGACCAGGTATACTGTGTACCTGCCTATTATTTTAAGACGTCAAATAGCAAAGCTATTAGCATTTAATATTTACTCAGACATAAGTAGTATGTCGACGTACCCGGTAATTAGTCCCACCATTAGTAATAGTACTAATGTTTTAAACTAGGTAATAAGACAACAGTTGATACTGTTGGCAATGTATGTCAACATAACAATAAAGTATCTTCTAGCTTTCAAGCAACAGGGGGTAAGCGAAAATCCTTTAATTTGTTTCTTCAAAACATTCAGGGTTTTTCTGCAAAACAATTGGAAATTGAATTATTTTTGGAAAAAACAATGTTTGACATTATTTGTTTTACTGAGCATTGGTTAAAAGATTATGAAATGCTAATTAATTATGATAATTATAATGTGGGCAGTTGTTTTAACCGGAAGTCAATGTTACGTGGGGGTTCATTAATCCTTATTAAAAATAGTATTAAATTTAAAACTCGCACAGATATAGTTGCACTGTCCATTGAACATAGCATTGAAGTGTCGTGTGTTGAGCTGGATAGGCATGTCATAGTGTGCGTTTACAGGCCCCCTAATTATCAAAACTACTCTATTTTTGAGTCAGTCATGGAAGATGTTATGGCAAAACTTTCAATTGGTAATAAACAAGTAATCGTCTGTGGAGACTTTAATGTTAATATTTTAGAAAATAATTCAGATAGCAGTAGATTATTAAATCTTTTCAAATCTTTTAATTTATCAAATGTGTTTCTAGAACCAACTCGAATAACGACAACTACTGCTACATGTATAGGTAATATTTTTTGTTGCTGCAACTATTTAGAAAAAGCCATTGTAAATTATCTGCCTTCTGATCATAGCGGCCTGATGGTTAATTTTGAATCTAACTTACCAATAGAACAAGTGCAGATACAATCCAGACCAATAACATCTGGTAAGCTAAATAAATTTAATAGCACTTTAACTAGCAGGTTGGGTGATTGGAACCATGAAGTGAACGATGGTAATGTTTCGTATAACAATTTTTTTTCAATAGTTCAAACCGAATTTAATAAGACTTTTGAAAAGAAATCTAAAAGTATCTGCCCTAAGTTTAGATTTAGTGACTGGGCAACTAAAGGAATCAGGATAAGTAGGGAGAGACTTTTTGAGCTGTATGGCCTTAAGCCTATTATTAACACTGAAACATTTAATAAATATGTTTCTACATATTCAAAAATGTTTAAAAATACTTGTAAGGCAGCTAAGGCCTTATATATTAGCAATAAAGTTAAATCAGCTGATAACAAAATAAAAACGGTTTGGAAGATTATAAATAATGAAACTAACAGGAACAAAATACATAAAAATGATTACACATTGAAGACTCGTCATGGTCTTATTAGTGATAGTAAATTAGTTGCAGAAGAATTTGTAAATTTCTTTACCAGTATACCAATTAAAACTACTGAAGCCCTAAATTCGTCCCCATCGCATGCTTTTGGTTTATTGCAGGCGAACGTTGCAGCCTGCTCTACTGAATTTAATTTTAAGCATATAAACCCCATAACAGTAATAAAAGCTTTTAAACAAATCAAGGTTAAATTGACCGAAGATCTATGGGGTATGTCTATCAAAGTTTGTACTTCAATTATTGAGACAATAGCGCCGTACTTAGCTTTAATATTTAATTTGTGTATAGATCAAGGAGTCTTTCCGGATCTAATGAAATATAGTAAAGTTATACCACTTTTTAAATCCGGGGACAGTAAAGACACTAATAATTATAGGCCGGTGTCCGTTTTGCCGGTTTTTAGCAAGATATTTGAAAAGGTGATGTTAAATCAAATGCTTAATCATTTTAACACCAATAACATCTTACACGATAAACAGTACGGTTTCACCAAAGGACGTTGTACAACTGATGCCGGTGTCTCCTTACTAAAACACATTTTTAATGCGTGGGAAGAAGCACAAGATGCTATTGGCATCTTCTGCGACCTGTCTAAGGCGTTTGATTGTGTGGTTCATGAAACATTACTCCTGAAACTTGAGCATTACGGACTAGGCAAAACAGCGTTAAGCTTAATAAAATCTTATTTAAATGACAGACAGCAACTAGTTCAAATAGACGGTGTCAATTCGTCGGGATTAAATGTGAAAATGGGGGTACCCCAAGGTTCAATTTTAGGTCCTTTTTTATTTTTAGTTTATATTAATGATTTACCATATTTGTTGCAAAATAAACTTGATATGGTGTTGTTTGCCGATGACACTTCTCTGATATTTAAGATAAATAGAAGGACTAATAATCTTGACGATGAAAATAACGCCTTACTGCAGGTCCAAAACTGGTTCACTGCTAATAATCTAGTTCTTAATGGCAAAAAAACTAAATGTATAAGATTTTCCTTACCGAACGTCAAAAGTAGTTATTGTGACATTGTATTGAACCATGAGAAATTAGAATTTGTCGAAAAAACGGTTTTCTTGGGGATTACGCTTGACTCAAGGCTACAATGGGGTCCTCATTTAACATCTCTTGCAGGACGGCTTAGCTCAGCTGCATTTGCTGTTAGAAAAATCCGCCAATTTACGGATGTTGATACCGCTAGACTAGTCTATTTTAGTTATTTTCATAGTATCATGTCATACGGTATCTTACTATGGGGACGGGCTGCAGACATTGACTCAATCTTTATACTACAGAAAAGAGCCATCAGAGCTATTTACAATCTCCGCCGGTGCGATTCTCTAAGACAGCTGTTTAAGGATATTAACATCATGACGGTGCCTTGTCAATATATCTATGAAAACATCATGTACGTTAGAAAAAATCTTCATCTGTTTAGCAAAAGAGGCGATAGACATAACTATGTTACAAGACATAGGGACCAGTTAGTTCAACCAGGCTTCAGATTGGCAAAAGTGGCCTCTTCTTTCATGGGGTACTGTTTAAAATGCTATAATAAAATACCTCCCCAAATTTTAGAACTCAATGAAACAAAATTTAAATCTTGTATTAAACGCACACTATGCAGGCAGGCATATTATAAGTTGGAGGATTATATACAAGATAAAAATGCTTGGCTCAATGCTGGTCCAGCTCCACTACCACACTAGGGTGTATTGATTGGCTTGGAAACTATAATTATTTTTATTTTTTTGTAATTTGAAAATATAGTTTAAACTTATGATCATTTATTACTTTTGTTTTTGAAAACCATAGCATTGTTTAATGTAGAAGCACTTTTTTTTTTCCTATTTGTGAATGTGAGGTACCATGAAGCATTTTTTATTGGGTTACGACTTGTATTCTTTTGTTTTTGACATTACGAGCATGGCAGTTAGGAGTTTGTCATGCTCACTTAAATGTCTCGCTGCTGGTGGCGCGTGTATTGGGTCATTCGGTTCCCTTGAAAATGGTTGAGCTGAGTGGGGTTGATGCACGCGTCATGCTCGTGAACGGGTGCCGTCAGTTGAGACTGGTCATCTCTTAACTGCCAGTAGCTTAATTCAGTTTTTATCTTTTAATATATTTTTTATTTTAATTTTATTATCTACATTGTGCTCACATAATAGAAGCAACATGAAATAATGTAACCAAACATTATAAGTAACACATAATATGATTTAAAAGAGTGTCCATGGAGTTTCTTGCACGTTCTTCTCCATAGAGATCTACGCTTTGGAACGTGCAATTTAGCTTCACTTTTCTTGGACTGACTGACATTTGACTATTCAAAAGTGCCTACATTTGGTCTATTTGAAATAAATGATTTTGAATTTGAATTTGAATTTGAACCAAAAATTCGAAGACATGTGACATCCACCAACACGTACTAGGCCCGCGTGGTGGTTCATGGCCCATTTCCTCTCCTAGAGAGGAGGCCTGAGTCCCAGCAGTGGGAACATTAAAAAGGCTGATGATGATAATGAGAATTGAAACCCCGACCTCTACCTTAAATAGGTAATTTAGGGTAAAAGTAAACCATTTATTCAAAAAAAGAAAAAGATTATAATCCACACAATAATACAAACCCAAACAACCTTAAACACCTCAATTCCTCACAAAATATAAAAAGTCAAATTACATTATTTTTTATTTCTATCGATACACATAAAGATAAAATCCAAAAAGAACTTTCATCTCTGGCTCACGTTAAGTTATAATCTGCTCCGACTTCGAGCGAGATTGGTTCCATTAATTCGTATATGAAGTAAAAGGATAAGCTTTTAATACCGACATGCCGGAATATAGGCTATACGGATGAAATTGTGTTCAGCGATAATGTTAATAATTTATAACGTTATTTTGTTTATCGATGGTAACGTGAATGACAATAAAATTACGGTACTTAAAGATGTTGCAACTCAAATTGTAATCTTCAATCTTTATAAGCTGCGGGATTTTCAGAAAGATTTTTTGGTGCTTCAGAATTAATTAGAGCCGTATTGGAAATAGGAGTTAATATTTTTTTTTTTACTTTCGACGGAATTGACCACTGTCTTTCTTGATGGAAAGCTGCATTGTGGTCAACGATAATGCACGCTTGCCTAGAAGTAACTATTCACTCTTGACTTAAAGATCCCCAGTTTGTAGGGAAACACAGACTCCGACACCGACGGACTCCGACTCTTGACTCTTATTATACTTTTTTGCTGTATGCACAATTATATGGGTTTTATTATAAACTAAAGTTAAAACTACATTAGACCAACGCACACGTGGACCACTCGTACGTAGAACGACGTCGCGTAGCGTTGTCCTCATATTTCTTTGTCTACAAGTCTAGTTGTCGGAGCCCCACGCGCCTAGATCGGCGTACATGGCATGGCCACACGTGTGCGCAGTGTAGTTCTACCTTAACAGCGCTTATAATTATCTGGCAACATGTACAAACCTTTAAATAAGCGTAGACAAAATATTTAGGGCTGCAGATTTGATCAAAAGAGTTACCACGGCCTTGGAACACAACAAGCAACTCGAGGAAAACAGCTAAGTTTTAGTCTGTAAAAATTTGATGCTCTCTTTCGATTCACTTGGACTAGGAGATGACATATGACGTCCTGCCTAAAACTAAAAAGGTCCAAAACTTGTCAATGTTATATTTCTGTTTTTGTTTTGTTAGGACTAAAATACGTACGTTCTTAAAATGATGAGGGAATAGTTCATATGTCAAATAAGCTATCAGTCAACTACATTTTAATTATCAGAAAACAATAATATTATGGCATACTGAGAAATCAATTACTGGCCAATTAAAGTTAATGATTAATGATTTTCAAATGATGCTTTCAAAATAGCAGTAAGATTACAATTGTTAGATATTCAGTTATTTAAAATCAAGCAGATTTGAATAGATATAAGAATTAAATCTGTGTATAAAATTCAACTCTAACTCAATGCTTTTAATTAGTCCTTTTGAATTTCAGATCCCTCTCTCTCTCCTAACTCCTCAGTCGCTAAAATCATAATTTTAATTAATTATTCACCATTTTGTAATCACGTCTTCCTTGCTTTGATTCTACGTAATTTTCATTAAAAATATATGAAAACATTTCAAAAGTTTTAATAGCGCAGGTCATTGATTTATGTAGCAAGATCAGTTGGTACGGGAAAAGTTGTAAAAAGAAAACCCGTATTATTGAAGATCCACGTAAAAGTCATTACTTTAAGCTTTTTTTGGGTTCCTCCTCTATTATGGGTCTTCCTTTTTCCTTAAAGGTATCCTTTCTATTTTCGAGAAATGGGTTTCTTAAAGTGATGGTGGAAACAAACTGTGGGGTTTATCGAAGACAGGTGTCTTGTGACCTTTTTCAATACTGTTCATTCATAGACGTAGTTTGTGAAATATATGGGCACCCCAGTCATTTATTTGCAATTTAACACTGATTATTTTTCATGTGTTTTTTTTTTTTTTTTAATAAACCAGTGGTTGACCGCGATCCCATCTAGGTGAGGCACACTAGTTTATTAAGAGCCAGATACACTTTAGCCGTGAAGACGCCTAAATTATAATTGACCGGAAAGAGCGTCTTGTACATGATAATTGTAACACAATCAACCTAAAAATGTTACCCAGAAAATGATGACGATATTGTTGCCAAAAATATCAACATTTCTGCGCCAGCCTCATCCAGGTTCTACCTACGATAGTAGAACCTGGATGAGGCTGGCGCAGAAATGTTGATATTTTTAAGACATACAATGTGATTCCATATAATTGTTACTTCATTCTGTGTATCCGTGTGCCAAATAAGTGTGTGTTTTTTTTTATTTCTTTTCTTTATGTGTACTTTGATGTAAAAACATGTTTGATGTACAGCCCAGAATTTAAGTGATACTCAGATAACAGCGAGCGGGCTCGCGCACGGCGAGCCATGGGTAGCTCGCTGTCCGGTCGTCCGGTAACTGTCCGGACCGAGCCAAGGCGTCGACGGCGCGCAATGTTCCCGCGCGCCTCAAGGAGTTGTCAGCAGCAGGAGGGGCCCAGCTGGGTTGAAGCCTACTGGGGACAGGGTTATCCGAAAGGGAGCTCGTGCCCCGGTATGAAGGCTAGAAGGAACGGCGCGGGGTTTTTAGTCAGTAAGAGTCTGACACTATCTCCCGCTCCACCTAAGAGCGGGTTTTGTCAAAGATGATTTTCCTCGTCGACAAAAAAAAAAAAAGGCCAAGCTGGGCAAAATCGAGCCATGAATTTTCTAGTGCTGAAGCTTAGGTATCTCTTTTTTGGTTTTCTAGAAGATGAATGGAGTGTCTCGAGAATCCATCACGCGAATGGAGTGTTGCTTTCTTCAACTTCGTACGAGGGTTAGAAACCTTTGAAATTCTCAGTTTTTCTTTACTATACTATGCATGTTGAGGGAAGAGTATGGTAGAGAAAAACTGAGAGAGAAACTTGAGAGGATTGCATGAGAAAGGTTTAAGTGTTTATACACCTAAACCTTTCTTATGAACTCCTCTGTCTATTGGTGAAAATTACATGACAATTCGAACATTAGTTTTTAAGTTTATCGTTTTCATAGTATATGTTACTATGTTTTGTATTATTTTAGGAAATCAAAAGTATGTTCCAAATTCTATTTGACTTTTATTATAATTCTAGTAATCATATTTTAGCCTTTCTAGTAAGTAGGTATATTTTAGTCGTGTCAAGTACAATCTGAAACAAGAGGATTATACCTATTGAATTACAAGTTAAGGTGTGTAGTCCCACGAAATCATAACGACAGAGTATGTATCCTCCAGCTGCGCCCTGATAGAACGCTGCTAATCTGTAAATCCATTTTCTTTGCGAAATATTGATTGATTTACTTATAGTATGTACATTCTGAAGAACCAGCAACCTAACCTAACCAGAATTTTTTTTATGTAAATTTATTTCTAAAGATCAAAGTCGTTTGAAAAGAAAAGGGAAAATCAGTGAAAAAATAATCAAGTTATTTTTTTTTTTTTTTCAAGGTATTAGTCATACGAAAAAATCATACATGTTGATAATGTTGTACATGAGTTTATAATAAACATTATTTTTTTCAAACCTATTAGCCGTTACCGAGGGGTAAGTTTCAGAGAGTCAGAGATTTATAGCATTGCTCGGGTGCTTGTGCCTTAAAATAACTACAAATAGATTAAATTAATAAGTATATTGGCTTGAGCCCAAGCCCAACTCGTGCTTATTATATTAAATGTTCAGATAAGAAGTGTAATTTTAGTAAATTTAAATTAAACAAGTCAAATAAAACAGTATTGGAGTGGCTTATTCGTTAGTAAGTGAACTTACGACCTCGTTTATTATCAAGATAAATACTAAATCGTAATATTTTAACAAAATGGAGTTATGAATAACCAGTTATCTGTGTACAGGGGTCGCTCAAGTCAACTTCGGGCAAGGTTAGAAAATTTGATAAACTTTTTGCAGTATTTCATTTCAACGAATTGAGATTAGACATTTGTACAGATTCTCATATAAAATTTAATCGGTCAGAATAATTACTTTTGTTTTGAGGTTTTCTTGGCAATCTAAAAGTACGGAGTTTTTGATTATAGAAAATGAAAATGCGATCCTAGTAAGAGTTAGATTTTTTTTGTAATACAACTTAATTATACAGGATTACTTTTAAAACACTAACAACCTTGCAGGACTGTATTACTAACACTATAAAAAACAACTTCTGTTCTACAACTTTTTACAAAACATCATCATCATTATCATCATCATATCAGCCGAAAGACGTCCACTGCTGGACATAGGCCTCCCCCAAGCGTCGCCACAACGACCGGTCCTGTGCGTCACGCATCTATCGGATTCCCGCGACCCTGACCAGGTCGTCGGTCCACCTTGTTGGCCTTCCAACGCTGCGTCTTCCGGTACGTGGTTGCCACTCCAGAACCTTTCGTCCCCATCGACCATCTGTTCTGCGTGCAATGTGCCCTGCCCATTGCCACTTAAGTTTGGCGACTCTTCGAGCCACGTCGGCAACCTTGGTTCTCCTGCGGATATCTTCATTTCTGATGCGATCACGCAGGGAAACTCCGAGCATAGCCCTTTCCATCGCCCTTTGGGTGACTTTGAGTCTTCTTATAAGACCCACAACAAATGTTACAAAACATAATAAATACATTTACCAAAACAAACCCTCAATATTTCGTTGTTCTATCTAGCACATTTAAATTCTGTATTTTGCTATATTTACCTACGTCTGTATCAAGCATCCCCGCCACCTAATCCTCACTCCCTTTCGCTATTGTACTATCACTTGCTTTGCATAAACTTCGTAATATTTAGAACGTTCAATTTAAATATTTTTATTTTTGTATGAAAATCTGATGAACTAAAATATGATAAGTTTTTAAAAGTCATGGTACAAAAGTTGTTGTTTATGATGTTAGTACCATAGTCATGAGAGGTTGCTGGTATTTAAAAAATAACCCTGTATAATATCTAATCTTGCCGGCTCTTCTCCATAAGAAACGACCATTTTGGAACCGTGCATTAGTTTCTTACGTTTTACAAGTGAAGCCTATGTGAAAGAAAAATATTTGAACTTAGAATTTTTTTAATAAAATAAATGAACGTTTGTGAACCTTAAATTAAAGTAGTTAGGTTTAAAGATACTTTATCCTCAATAAAAACATTACATGTCACTTAAACAATAAATTTAAATTAAAAACAAAATTAGGTTCGACAACATCCGTCGCAAAACAATTAAAAGCACCCGAAAACTTGACCCACCCAAAGCAATTATTTTTTCGAGTAATGTCCGATTGGCGATTAAATATTCACTAAGCTGGGTTTTGAATGCGTTGAATGAGAGAAGGTTTCTTATGCGTGGGGGTATTTTATTGTATAGCTGTGCTAGTTGAAGTCTCCAATCACACCCTAAGCGAACGCAGACGTTTGCGCGTGATTTCGTGCCTTCTGTTAAACCATTAAACGTCAAGTGACCGTCGAGTACGCATAGATTATTAAAATATTGAGCGTTTTATTTATAGGGTATGTACTCAAGAATGTAAATGAAAAGTTTTTCATAAAATAGTCTGTACACATCGAAAATAAGCAACTTTTCCAATTATTCCATATTTATACCTACTTAGTGCCCAAGCGCCAACAGTTAATTTAAAAAATATTGCAAAAGCAATGTGAGGGAGCAGTGGTGGCCAAGTGAGAGCAGGCCGAGCGGTAATGGCTCCGACTTACGAGTTGTGGGTCGCGGGCTCCAACCTAGCTAGGCGCATTACCTTGTGTATTTTATTTCACTGTGATATTTGGGAGATATATATAAGATATGTTATTGAGGATTTTCCAAATAAACCACAAATTGTTTCTCTGAAAATCAAAGGTTTGTTTATTTAATATGTCCTCACTATATTACAACGTTTAACCATGATCATTACACCTATAACTTACCTGAAAATCAAAGAAACGACATTTAAAGTTTACTAATATCGCCTCCTCAATTATATCCCTTTCATTTATCTCTTTACAATAGCATTTTTAACAATAAAATATGCAAAATAATCTAAACATCATCTGCCATTCAATCACACGTCACCCCGTTCCACAGAACATAAATTCCATTGACAACTTCAACGCGCGAAGCGCGGCAAATTCGAATTAATGAAATGTCATTTCATTACATATATAATAAAAAACCGAGCGTTCCACGGCGGAGCTATAATTTGACTGATCACAATATTATACCATCGAAGATACTTCACCATCGCTAAGTTCATTTTTGCTTGCACTCGAAACGAAAACTTCAAAGGTTTGGTTTAGTGCCGCGCCGCAGGATTCAAGCGATTTTTTTTTAAAGTGATCAGGCAGACATTATCGCGATGGTATTTACAAGTAAAGTCTACCGTCATACTTATTAACATAAATCTACCTACATTATAGAAAAAAAAGAATCTTAGTTTTAATTGTTTTTCGGGTACCTTCGATATATTGGAGATATTAGGAAATATCAATGTACCTACTTTATTTTAAGTTTATCTGGCGCCTTGTATAGTTTGCATCCATCACCCCTTAACTCAGAAATGTCAAGGAGAACCCAATGTAGATAATATTACCAGGAATTAAATTACCAATCTAACCACTGACATTCATTCATACTTAGTTCAACTATATCCGTCGCTTTGTTTACACACATTGTCGCGCCTTTGGATGTTCAATTCTGACGATTAATTGAACTAACGAACACGCTCCAGACCAATATTGTTTAGTGGCTTTAGTGGCTTTTATAGACAATGTTTAGAATAAAAATTACTAAAAACAATTTCAATTAAACTTACAAATCGTGCTGTGTTACAGTTTTTTAGAATTAAAAGTGTATTTCAATAATAATTTTAGTTTTAAAATTGTGTCCTCTGATTCAGTGACTAACGAGTGCGTTCCATTGCAATTTAAACCGTGTGAATGAATTTGAATCTTGTGTTGTTGTGATTGGTGATAGTTTTGCTTGATGGGAAGCATCATTGATGTTAAATTAGTGGTGGTCAAAGGATATTGAGCGGTGACAGAAACGTAAGTTGTTTGATTTTAATACTGTTACTGTTTTTATGTGATTTATCAGAACCTCTGTGCTTAATTAAGCCAGTATTTTTAATGTATTTTATCTTTTTTTAAGTTCTTATTTATTTTGATATGCGCCTGTTATATTTTGTTGATATTTGCTTCAAAAAACGAGCTATAAATTAAAGTTTACGTTACACAAATCTAGCATTGCAGCTGCCCAGACTTGAGACGACACTCGTCTGTTTTCTGCCTTTTCAATGGAGGTTAATTTTTTTTTTTTTGAGAATGCAGAATGTTGATTATAATTATTTGTTTTTTTTTTTACTTGTGACAAACTTATTAGAACTGTTATTACATTTTCATATTTTTTTATACTAATATAGTGTTCGAAAATAAACCGGTTGTTGAACTTTCCACCCTTTATATTTAAGATCACGTTATAACGTTTCTACTAACTAAATCCTTACTACTAATAATAATAGGCCTAGTAATCTCAGGCTACTGTTTCATTACAGGCGACTATTACACTACAGTTATAAGGTATACCTACACATTATCACTGTATCAGTCCGGCAGTATCTGGTTCTGTACATTGGAAGCCCAATTAATGGTCTCTAGAGAAATAGCCATAATTACTACGCTTTAACAGACGTGGAGATGATCTCAACTACAAACATAGTGTTTGCTGTATACAGCGAACTATGAGTGTTGAACGATTGTACTAGTATAAACCATTCATTGTTAAATGTCATTTTCTTCTTAAATTTTCAATCCAAAATATGTTTGAAAAAATCTAACCTTATTTTCCGAATCATCATCATCATAATTTCAGCCTAAAGACGTACACTGGTGAACATAGGCCTTGTCCAAGTATCACCACAAAGATCGATCCTGCGCGTCTCACATCCATAGGATTCTCGCGACTTTCACTAGATCATTGGTCCATTTTGTCAACACAATAATCGATCAAAGAAAGAAAGAAAAGAAAAACAGTTTATTTACACAAAAAAGACGCAATCTTCTTAAAACTAGCTAACAAACATAACATCGTCACACATCCATAGGATTCCTGCGATTCTCACAAGATGATCGGTTCATCTTCTTGTGGAAAGTCTTTCAACTACAGTAACAGATGTGCCGTTGCTGGCAATATTGCCGTGAAGTGGGAATATTTCCGGAAATATTGCCTGAAGTATGAATATTGGTGGCAATATTGCCAGCAATATTCCCATATTGCCGGCATCGGCATCCATTACTGAAATTAGAAAACAAAATCTTGCATGGTGACTCACACTAGTTTATTAAGAGCTAATAATAATTGACTCTAGTCTTGAAGACATTTGTTTTTTATACGAAAAAACTAGTGTTTGACTGCAATTCCACCTGATAGTAAGCAGTGATGCAATTGTTGATGGTAGATCATATTATTTTATCAAAACCTAATTGACAATGACTGGCCTGTTGGTCTAGTGGTTAGTGGCCCGTGGCCCTGACTGCTATGCCGGAGGTCGTGGGTCCGATCCCCACCCAGGACAAATGTTTGTGTGATGAGCTTGATGATTTATATATAAGTATGTTTATCACTTGTCTAGTACTCATAACACAAGCTCTGCTTAGCTTGGGACTAGACGGTCTTGTGTGATAGTGTATATTATATTATTATAATTGACTCTAGTCTTGAAGACGCTTAAATTATAATCGAACGAAAAAACCACTGCAGACAAATTGTTCCAGTCCTTCAACGTACGCGGTGTAAACGCTTATTTAATAGAGAACGCCAGACAAAATCTTGACAAAAAGGAATTTCAATCACCATATCAAGGTTCTAGAAAGACATAAGACCCTACACTTGAGCTTAACTGTCGCCAAAAATGGGAAAGATTTTAATTAGTCCCAACAAGAGACTCACATTCCCGACGCAATCTCTTAAAAGGCTGTTAAAAAGATTAATAGAAGGGTCGATGAGGTCATTGGATCGTATTTAGTGCCCTCCAGGGTTGCATATAGCCAGCCCTTCTGTCTGCTCCCGTGAAGTTAACAGTCTCGCACGATTAGATATTGTGTAGCTAATGGGTATCCGTGATGAAGGCTTAGCCCTTTTAGGATTACGATAAAGTACACGGAAGGCACATTTTATGTAGGATAAAGTTGGGTGTTGCGTAAACGGTAAGTTTGTATGAGTAGTTTTGCAAACAGTTAAGTGGTTGGTGCAGCATTTTCTGCTACGGTGTCGTGGTAAACTTGTTACTATATTAATGGAATGTTCCCACCTCCTTTTTAAAACTTTGAAAACCTTTCTTTTAGGAAAATATTTATTTATTTTATATATAGACTGGCCTGTTGGTCTAGTGGTTAGTGACCCTGACTGCTATGCCGGAGGTCGTGGGTTCGATTCCCACCCAGGACAAATGTTTGTGTGATGAGCATAATCATTTGTTCTGTGTCTGGGTGTAATTTATCTACAATATGTATGTATTTAGAAATATATAAGTATGTTTATCAGTTGTCTAGTACCCATAACACAAGCTCTGCTTAGCTTGGGACTAGACGGCGTTGTGTGATAGTTGTGGAATATATTATATTATATTATTTATTATGACTAAAAACCCTATTTGGTTCCTTCGTTGCCTTTCATACCGGGGCTGAATTTTCCTTTCAGAAGCAGACCCTTGACCACTTAGGCTTCGACCCTGCTTGCCACCTACAGTTTGCTGACACTTTCTTGATAGGCGCGTGGAACAATGGCATTCTTGTTGCGTCAGTTTAATATTACATACCCAGCAGGGTTCTATTTAAAATAAATAAAAAGGGGATGTAATTTGCCTTTCCAAAGCATTAATGCGATGTGTGCATTGTTTGTTAAAATTAACATACTTATCTGTCTTGCCAAGTTGTCGACAGTTTTGGAGGAATATTCAGGAATATTATGCAAAGCTAGCATTAAACAATTTCATTTCAACTGGCCAACGGACTGTGTTTCTGTTTTTAAAAGGATCAGAAATCAGAAACGTTTATTTCAAATAGAACACTTTTGAATTGTCAAGATATCGGTCAGACAAAAAACTAAGTGAAAATGCACGTAACAAAGCGTAGATTTCAATGGAGAAGAATGTGCAAGAAAATCCATGGACACTATTTTATATCATTTAGTATTTCTATGTTGAGACAGAAGTTTTGTAAGTGTATTTTTGTATGTTTGTTGTTTTTATTGTCAGCTGAACGTATATCAATAAAACTTGGTACAAGGGTAGACCGTGTCCTGGATGACACATAAAAGACACAGTAATTTTGTGAAATAAAAAATCTCTAACCGTATCTCTTTATTTTTCTTATTTACATTATATTTACATTTTTTTTAAAAGCATGAGGCTTTCTATCGTCTTCCGGTGCGTGGTCATCACTCTAGAAATTTTCGGCCCCATCGACCATCTGTTCTACAAGCAATGTGCCCTGTCCACTGCCACTTAAGTTTTGCAATTCTTCGGCTTATTGGGTAAATGGTAAATATAAAAAAATTCTTGGAATACAGAAATGGAATTTACCTCGAAAATTTCCAAAAGATAAACGAAAAAAAATTATTATCAATCTTCCTGTCTATTTATCCCGTTTACTTGACATCTCATATTGTTTATTCATATGTCTTTTGTAACGTAAAAAGAGAGTATTAGGCATAGAACAGGCGTCTATAGACAATCTCCAGACGCAACTGACAGGCCCATCTTACATGCAAAAGGTGATATGTACACATTAGGAGAATTACGACCTTATTTACTTTGTTAACGCAAAAATAAATGTTGGCGGAATACTTAGTAGCTAATAGCACAAAATATAAAGGTACAGAAGTCAATCTACATACAAAGCGCGCTCGAGCAACGCACGCATAGACACCGCTCACGGACACGATATCTCGGTAGCGTCTCGGCCCACTCGTCGAACAGTTCCGGCTCAAACGCTCATTAGTGTGCGTCTACCGAGCGTAGGTATAAAAAGTGAAGTACATACATGAGATGGTCTTCTGTACCTATTTATTTTGTGCTAATAGGTAGGTACCTCAGAAATTCCATTTATTCCTAGCAGGCACATGTAATCTGTCTTCTTAGTAATATGTCCCTTGGGTTTAAGTCTACTTAAGTTATATCTTATTTTTTCCGGAACTTGACGGAAGAACTTAAATAGTGAAAGGAATATCATGGTCCGTTAATACTGGCTTGAAAATCTGATTTTCTGAATTGACAGATAAATAAAAAGTAATGTTTTATAGATATAAATAACGATAAAATAATAAATTCTCATCTCAAATTCATCACACCCGTGAGATTCCGATAAAACACCAGGTCTGAGGAAAATTCTCCAAAAAACTGGACTAGTTTTATAAAAAAAAAATACGTTTATTTTTTATAGAAACTTATTCGTATCACATTTTGGGTGTAGAAGTATCACAGATTGGGGACTTGTAAGTCGCGGTTTCAAACCCAACCAGGCGCATTACTTTGTGTAACTTATTTCATCACCACTGCTCTCAAAACGGTGAAGGAAAACATCGTGAGGAAACTGGCATGTTCTAGAACTAAAAATTTGAAGACATGTGACATTTATCAACCTGCACTGGGCCCGCGTGGTGGATTACGCGCATTCCCTGGCCTAGAGAGGAGGCATGAGTCCCAGCAGTGGGTACATTAAAAGTCTGATTATGCTTATGCTATGCTAAGTTATAGTATTGCCCACCATCGACACAATTCACGCTGTAGCTGTCGAAATGTAACGCGAAGATTTTGCTACAAGTCGACTTAGCGTAAGTGACTTTTTATGTAAAACTGCTCTTGGATTCTTGCTTGGAAAAATGTCTTGGATATCTACTAACAATCTTGAGACTGTATGTCTGTCAGACTGACAAGATTTTACAAACGTTTTGATGTTGTTCTTCCTAAAGTATTTGTTTTAGTTTATCATAAGGGTCAACTTACAATCATCTTATTACTAAACAAAGTACATCAGATTTTTTTTTAAGGTTAAAAATCATAATATATATAAAAAATAGCTTCTTTTACTCTGGGTGGAGTGAGAGGGAGTGAGATTCTTATTGACATAAACCTTAAACCTGAAGGAATGCAGGTACCATTCCTTCAGTTGTCTTTTGCAGCGGCAGTGGTTACTTTTTGTACAGACATAGGCTTCTCCTGCGCGTCGCCAAAGTCCTGAAACATACTAAAAATGTTATGCAAAAACTCCCAAGAAGTTCAAGAAATCACCAAACCTTAGCAACCGTAGGGGCCCAGTTGGGTCGAAGCCTACTGAGAGAAGTCTAATTCCGAAAGGTAGGGTTGGCCCCGGTATGAAAGGCAACGAAGGAACGGGGACCCAAGGGCAAGGAATGTTATCTGGATGATTTTTACCTGTGTTCATTCAGTTCTCAGCCTTTGCATTTTACGGCAACGTTGACTTTTTTTGTACGGACATAGGTCTCTTTTCAAGCGCCACTAAAAGAATGAGTCCTGAAATATTTTATCTAGGTATATTGTGCAAGAACTCCCAAGAAGTTCAAAAAATCACCGATCCTAAAAGTTTGAATGGTCAATGTTCAAATTACTGTTCTATTAAGCATAACAAATGAATCTCTAAAAAGATTGCTAGAGAATTTATCCCGGAAAAACTTTTATAGCTTCTCTATTTTCAGAATAGAATATTCTATATAAAACATTTCGTCAATACATTATGCTGATCGCGCCAACAAATAAAGTGATCTCTTTAAACCACACACGTGGGCGGCGCCGCGGGCGGAACATGTATATAATAAATTTCTTTTTCGCAGATGTTCCAGTGGGCCGTTATTGGATCCCTTACAATATAATATGCGGGATTTCATTTTCACATATTGTCTGACTAATATTGGCATATGGTGATGCTTCTTAGTAATGAGAAAAGCGTGCCCATAATTCAAATGTTACCTATTGAAATATAAATAGATTTTAAAGTCTCATCGTACCTTTGGAGTGAAAGTGACCTAACTTAAAAATTTTATTTGTTAATAAACTGACCTCAAACATCCACAACCTTGCAGTAAAAATTAGATTGAATAGGGACTAATTTTTTTATTTTTATTATTTGCATCAAAAAGTAGTTTTATCCAAAATCGAAAAAAAATCAAGGTCATCATCATCATTTTAGCCGAAAGACGTCCACCGTTGGACATAGGTCTCTTCCAAGCGTTGCCACAACGACCAATTCTATGCGTCCCTCAGAAGGTCCCTCATCTATTGCATTCCCGCGATTCTCACCAAGTCATCATTCCGCTTTATTGTAGGAAGGCCTAAAACAAAGTATAACATAACACTGCGTTTTCCGGTGCGCGGTCACCACTCCACCCTATAGCGGGTGAAATCATTAGATGATTTCCCACCTTCAGATCAAAACATAACACTGGAAAGTACTCAATTATGAGTGAATAAAATTAATAGACAGGTGAATTAAAATTTATAAAACTCATATCAACACAGTCTAAAATGTAAAGATTTTCTTAATTTATTTTTATCTTACTTCCATTTTTAAATAACTTATAATTTTTGAGATACGTCATTTTCATATTAAACATGCGTTAAGTCAAGGAAAATATTGGTGTTAGAATATTCAGAGTTTATTTTCCTTGTCATCAAGTTCGGTAAATATTACGTCGGTATTATTATTTCGTATCCCCACATTTATAATCACTAAATAAAAAATATAATATGAGTTCCAACGTAGGAATAATGTGTTTGTGAATAATGTAAAATAACATGTTTTCTACGATTTCATCATATAAAACTGGTTACAAATGAATATAGCATACAAATTAATATTACAGAAAACAAAATATAAAATCTAAAAAGCAAAAGATTCGGTAGTCATTAAATATTATTATTTGAATATTTAATTGTCAAAAGTCTATCTGAAATTGTCATAGCTCAAAGCAATCCGTTTTACTGTAATTTTTAATAGATTTATCGTGGCCCTATAACACAAAAAAACAAATGAATGAACAAGTTTAATCAGTAAAAGTCTGAAAAGTTCTCTCGCTCCGCAGGTGCGAGAGAAGTAGTTTAATGACTTACTACCTCAATAAAAGAAGAGAAGGTAGGGTTAGGGGGAATTTCTGAAAGGATAACCGGGATCCGCTGGGTTTTATTCATTAAAAGTCTGAAACGCTCTTTTACTCCACCATAGGTTTGCTAGGTGTTCAAGGGAGGTAAAAGTCACGCCATTTAGAGCGTATTGTACATCCCTTTATACCTGCAGCCTGTGGGCTCGTTATACAAAGAAGTGCTATAGTGACCTCCGCGTTCTCTACAATAATGCGTTTAGGATTGTGGTGGGGTTGCCTCGGTTCTGCAGCGCCTCGGGCATGTTCGCACAGAATCACACCGCCTGTTTATACGCGACTATGCGCAGGCGGAGTATCTCTCTGGTGCGCAGAGTACGGGCCAGCTCCAACACAGTCCTGGCAATGATTGCTGACAGGCTGGACTGTGCCTACATGCTATATTGCTGCAGCAGACATGTTCAAGCAAGACCGTTTAGCAGGAATTATTAATCCCGGTGTCTGTGCAGTAGTGTATATTTAAAATGATGTTATTATTATTGTATTTTATTTTGATTTTTCTTTTTTGACATTAACTTCTTGTATTTTAATAGTATTTTTATTTTTGAAATTAAGATATTTTATTTTTAATTTATTTAGTTTTTGACATGAATTATGAATTTTAGTGTACCTACTTTTAACTTTAATGACATTCATTATGAATTTTATCGTATTTTAAATTTTTGATAAATTTACTGTTAATATTGTATGTGAAATTTATATGGGCCTAGACGCCTGACATAAATAAATAAATAAATAAAATAGAGCGGAAGTAGTCATTGGATGATTAACCGCCTCAAAAAAAAAAAATTAAAATGTCAACTTCATAGGAATGATATTTCCTATGAAGCTCATACTAGAATAGCATCACTTATAGGAAATATCTCTTGCATTCAATCATTTTATGTTTCATGAATTTAACGTAATAAAATCGACTAAATAGCATCATAATCAAGAAAAGTTGCCTTCGTTATATAATTTTAAAAACAAAGATTGTAGAAACAACAATGAAAAAAAATTAAGTGCCTTCAGGCTAAGAAGTAAAAATATTTACCTACCCAAAATCCTGTATAATTTTTGGAGAAAAATCTTTACCCCTAATTATATTAAACGTTCATTCAGCTCAAAGAAAAACTTTATCCCACCTTAATTTGCATTGAAGAAATATAAGCACTCGTTAAAAATATTTTTCAGAAATCCTTGAAAACTTGTTCAATCACTTAAGAGCGCCCAAACCGAGATACGTTTCCATACATGCTCTGCTCTTACGTGGTTATGATATCATTACACGTCGAAGTCTTTACTGGAGCTCTGAAATTTTGCTATATTTCGTAAACTATCGGCCTTCATAACGTTCTTATAAATCATAAATAAAGATAGTATCTTAACGAACTTTGCACATTTCATCATTTGAGATTCTAAATGATGAAAATTTTTCGTAAAACTTTTAAGGTTTTTAACGTGATACGTGTTTCCTGGAACAAGGTTTTCAGTTGTTATCGCTCACAGAATTACGATTGCATTGGAAGAACCTTTTAAGTCGTCGTAAAGTTGCCGATGGACGAATCGGGAAGTGCCCTCTTAACAAGTTGATATTCTACCAAATAAAATCAGAATTAGGTTCCGAAATATGTTGTCATCTAAATGAATTCTTTTTGTAATTATTGTGTTTGAACCGGTTGTCGGACGAATCACATGCTGCTGCGCACTATTATTTTACATGGAACCATTACCCGTCTGATCTCCACCACCCGGTAATCGGGTGAAATGGCAGTCCTTGGCAAGACTGGTATTAGATTCTCTCGTTTCTAATTAGAAGCCAGAAAAAGATTCAATCAAGATAGCTGATAATTCTGATGGAATCTTGAATCTGAAAGATTTACAATAACTGCCGGGACTGACTGCTTACCATGCTATCCAAGACTTTAGGTTTGAAATGGATGGTCACCCATCTACGGACTGACCTTATCAAGCGTCCCTTAATCATATATCGTACGTATTTAGAAATATATGTGTTTATAAGTTGTCTAGAACCTACTCATAACACAAGATCTGCTTAGCTTGGGACTAGACGGCGTTGTCTGATAGTTGTGGAATATTATTATTCCATTTATTTTAAATATTTTTTTATTATTATTATTATTAATCCTGCTGACTAAACCGTACCGTTTTTATTATTTTCTAAAGAGCTCCACACGTTTCTCATTTAAACAGCATATAGTATGTATACATAATTAGCCTTATAATGTTCCCACCGCTGGGACTCAGGCTTCCTGTCTAAGAGAGAGAATGAGCTGCAATCTACCGTGCGAGCCCAAGGCGGGATCGTGGAATTTAAACCGCATTGTACAACATTTCACCCTTATACAATCACACTACCGCAAACATCAGGGAAATTAAATTTTGAATTCTCACCGTTCCTTCTAATAGCGCTAAACGAAATCAGCGGTAAAAGTTTCCCAGGATAAACACGACTCTTTGCTGGGTGTGCGAAGAGTCGTGAGAGGGTGTGCGAAGTTAGTAATTTTAATTTAAATGGGTTACAGCCTACTTGTGCTGCCTACCTTGAGTGCTGGAATCACGAATGTGGTGTAAACGAACATTTTGCGCTTCGAAGTTAGAAGTCAGTGGGGTATTAATAGCTATGGAGCGCATGTGGTTGGACCTTAGGCACCTATGTGAATCAAATAGTGTCTTCGACATTTTCATTTATGCCAAAAATATTTGTTGTCAAATAACTTACATTTTACATAATCAGGTAATCGTCCCTGTTCACCTACATTGTACTCACCCACTATGAGAGGCCAAAGAATGCGGTAGCTGTGGCTGAAATCGGCTAAATGGCATCATTACCATCATCATCACTTGTAGTGTACACTTACTACCATTTTCTAGGTGTTTATAACGTAAATAATAGATAGTAATTTATAGTTCTTACAGATTCAAATATGTAATCTTTTTTCAATACGCATCTTCTTTTTATCCCATTTCAATCCTTAATATTACAGATTTTAGCATTTGGTGAAAAATTTTAGACTGAATTAGTAGGTATTAATCCTCTAATAGTGATACTAATATTTTTTTTTTAAATATTAGATGTCATGTTGGCAGCTATAACGATTGACTAAAAATCAAATGACTACAAAAAGATAATGAAAATTATAGTATAAAGACACAAGATATATTATGACGTTCCAGTTTCACATGGTTTTACTTTCGACTTTTTGAAAATTGTTGATTGCTGTTATCTGAGCATCACTTAAAGTCTGAGCTGTACATCAAACACGTTTTTTGTAACAGCCCTTAATAAAAGAAATAAAAAGAAAAACATACTCATTTGGCACACAGGTAAACAGAATGAAGTAACAATTATATAGAATCACATTGTTTGTCTTAGACTACGCCAAATAGGTGCACGTCAGTCATTAGGTATCGTCACTAAAGCATTTGAATCCCAAGATAGGCGCTCCATATCTTTTCGATCCCCCAAGACCAGGCTTAACGATACTTTTGAGGTCGCGTGGTGAAGCCAAGCTACTTGCGATATCCATTTTCCATCCATTAAACACAAACTCGGCTGCGTACAACTATGTTGTGTAATGTAGTATGTTGAGCCGTTTGCTTAAATAATTGTTCTTCTAATTTTGCTTTGATGGTTGTAGGTATGAATTTTAAAGGGTATGCAAAATTGGGGAAGAAAATTGTATGAGAATCGTCGACTAACAATTTTATGTTTTGTATACTATTACTTCACCACTACTCCTCTCTCTCCCACACACACACACTACTCACTACTACCTTCTCATTTCACTACTCTTCTGTCTTCTTTTTTTTGTACTTTTGTGTTGCATGAAGATTATATCTATATATATAGACTTGGCATGAAAACGGCTTGACCGATTTGGCTGATTTTTTTTTTTGTTGTGATTGTTATTGTGAGGAGAAGGTTCTTATGGAAAAAAAAATAGGGTAGTGTAGGGTAGTGTAGGGTAGAGTAGGGTAGAGTAGGGTAGAGTAGGGTAGAGTAGGGTAGAGTAGGGTAGAGTAGGGTAGAGTAGGGTAGAGTAGGGTAGAGTAGGGTAGAGTAGGGTAGAGTAGGGTAGAGTAGGGTAGAGTAGGGTAGAGTAGGGTAGAGTAGGGTAGAGTAGGGTAGGGTAGGGTAGAGTAGGGTAGAGTAGTATGGTAGAGTAGGGTGGAGTAGTAGGGTAGAGTAGGGTAGAGTAGGGTAGAGTAGGGTAGAGTAGGGTAGAGTAGGGTAGAGTAGGGTAGAGTAGGGTAGAGTAGGGTAGAGTAGGGTAGAGTAGGGTAGAGTAGGGTAGAGTAGGGTAGAGTAGGGTAGAGTAGGGTAGAGTAGGGTAGAGTAGGGTAGAGTAGGGTAGAGTAGGGTAGAGTAGGGTAGAGTAGGGTAGAGTAGGGTAGAGTAGGGTAGAGTAGGGTAGAGTAGGGTAGAGTAGGGTAGAGTAGGGTAGAGTAGGGTAGAGTAGGGTAGAGTAGGGTAGAGTAGGGTAGAGTAGGGTAGAGTAGGGTAGAGTAGGGTAGAGTAGGGTAGAGTAGGGTAGAGTAGGGTAGAGTAGGGTAGAGTAGGGTAGAGTAGGGTAGAGTAGGGTAGAGTAGGGTAGAGTAGGGTAGAGTAGGGTAGAGTAGGGTAGAGTAGGGTAGAGTAGGGTAGAGTAGGGTAGAGTAGGGTAGAGTAGGGTAGAGTAGGGTAGAGTAGGGTAGAGTAGGGTAGAGTAGGGTAGAGTAGGGTAGAGTAGGGTAGAGTAGGGTAGAGTAGGGTAGAGTAGGGTAGAGTAGGGTAGAGTAGGGTAGAGTAGGGTAGAGTAGGGTAGAGTAGGGTAGAGTAGGGTAGAGTAGGGTAGAGTTGGGTATAGTGGTGTGGAGTAGGGAAGAGCGGGAGCGAAGCCGCGCGGGCAAAGCTAGTAAATAAATAATAAATAAATATTTTGATATCTCTGGTTGAGAGTGCTTTAACCATTTGCTAACGCAGATACTCAATGGTTTCTGCATTATGTTTCATAGGTCTATTAGATAAATAGACTTTTACTGACTAAAAACCTACTCCTGTTCCTTTGTTGCTTTTCGTACCACGACCAAATCTTCCTTTCAAAAACAGATCCTTGGCCCCAGTAAGTTTTGATCCTGCTGGGCCCCTACGATTTGCTGACAGCTCCTTGAGGCGCGCATCCGGACGGTTGTCGGACGGCGAGTTACCCATTAATCGCCGTCTACAAGTCCGTGGCTACGGTGGCTGGCAACCAGGATCAGAATCCCCAGCGAAAGTAGGGGCGTGAATACCGTTGCCTCACGCGTGCGGTTTCTCCTTTGCTTAGATTAAGGTATGATGACTCTACCTTTAATTACTTTTTTGTAAAAAAAAGTTGCTCCATACGTTTGTGTCAAGATGGGAAATCATCAAATGATTTGTCGCACTCTATGCGAGCCGCTCATAGTCATAGAGATTGTCAGATGTCAGATTTATTGACTAAAACCTTCCTGTGTCCATCAGTTACCCTTTAAATTACGTTCCAGAGACGCAGTAATTCTTTCAATATATAAAAACTTACATACACAAGTTAATCAAACCTTCTAAATTGGTAACTTTTTGTTGCCTGCTCGTTCTATCCTCTTTTCACTCCTTCCTCTTTTCGCAAGTCCGCACTTCTGGCAAAATTTAACCCATTTGGTAACTTATGAATTCGATTTTATTACATTTTACCATTAATAGTATCACAAACAATTTTGCGCAAAAAAAACACCATGAATTTGAATCTGCAACAACAACGGTAATAAAAACAACACCATAAAGCAAAAATACCAAATAAATATCGTTTACGATTTTTAGAAAAAAACGCCGAAAATTTTTCTCATCAAAATGCGTCGAGGCGGAAAGTTTTGATTTCCAATAAAAAGGGGCTCGCTATATATTATTAGGGTTCGCCTCAGCGTGTTAGATGACAAAATATCGGTCCAGTTCGTTTTCATAACTGCCGGTTCCGTAATCAAAAGTTTTCGGATAAATATTTGTGCTGTGATCCCGAACAAGGTATCTGCAATTCTGAAACATTAAGTACTATTGGGATCAAAGGTGAAATGCGAAATCCGACTGTGTATTTAAGGTTATTGAAAGATAGTGTTTGAGAAGCTCAAATTGGGAGAGCGTTAGAATGTCCACGTTTTGCGGATATTTGTGAACGTAATTGCATGGGGCTTTTGGGACTTTCCCGAACACATATTTTGACTTAAGTTATCTTCTCGAAAATCGAATAACGACGACTGTGGCGCTCTGGGAATCGATTTAACAATTTGAACCCGGCGTACTGACAGCATGTGAGGCCATTATGAATTTTTTTATTGTTTTGTTCGTTTAATATTCAAATACATGCATTTATTTTAAACTAGCTACCACCAGCAGTTTCGTCGGCGTGATAGTGGAAAAATAACTCGATGATACGTACTCCCGAAAAAAAAAACTGTTTTTGTATTAGTCTATATACTAGGTCTATCTGTATATCAAGTTTTGTCAAAATCTGTTCAACATTCACACACACTCGTTCACAAACTTTTGCCTTTATAATATTAGTCTGATAAACCAATTTTTTTTCAAACTTAGGTATACATTCTTCTCTTTAGATCTACTTGTTTTTATTTCTTACAACAGACAAGACGAATCCAATTATAGGCGAAAAAGCATCACAGAAAATAGGTAGCACATTAAAGTAACACATACCAACGAAACTTAATAAATATAATCCACAGAACTCCCAAAGCGATACAGCGTTATGGAGTACAGCAATAAAAAAAGCCGTAACTGGCTTTGTAGCCTCTTATTCGGACAAAAAGCAATATAACCTCGAATATCACCAGATGTCCACAAAACGACTTCGTTATTTGCCTTGTTATGTTCAGATTGATTACTCGTATTTTTGGCTCCATTTTATTTTTGCTCGTAAGTAGAATCTTATTTTTGGTAAGGCGATAAACATGTTGTGTCCTCCTGAATCTGAATTACTGCATTATGTCAATTGTAAATTTTAACGCGTTATTTATATCTTTTATTTTATGTCATTTGGAATCTGTCAGATTTTATTTTGTATATCACCAGTTTATGCCTGAAATGGAAATGGGCCGGACATATCCAATGAGCAGCAGACGAAAGGTGGACCAAAATTACCACTAACTGGTACCCCATGAGTAACAAGCGCAGACAAGGCAGACCACAAAAGAGATGGAGAAAAACATGGAGTAGAGTAGCCCGAGAAAGACCAACGTGGAAAAGACTGGAGGAGGCTTTTGCCGCTACACGGTGGAGCACACCGTCGAGGTGTGCCCTGCCTGGGCGGAGCATCGCCGTGCCCTCATGGGGTCGATCGGCGGCGGAGACCTCTCGCGCCGGGCCCAGGTCGAGGCCATGGTCCGAAGCAAGGAGGAATGGCAGGCGGTCGCCTCCTTCTGCGAAGCAGTAATGCTTGCAAAGGAGGAGGGCGACCGCATCAGGCAACGGCGCCCTCGCTGCCGTCGCCGGGATTCCTATCCCGATTTCCGGCCACCGTAGACGCGAGCTCGCGGACGGCAAGCCATGGGTAGCTCGCTGTCCGATCATCCGGTAATGAACCGAGTCCAAGACGTCGACGGCGCGCACTATTCCCGCGCGCCTCAAGGAGTTGTCAGCAGTAGGAGGGGCCCAGTTGGGTCGAAGCCTACTGGGGACAGGGTTGTCCGAAAGGGAGCTCGTGCCCCGGTATGAAGGCTAGAAGGAACGGCGCGGGGTTTTTAGTCAGTCAGAGTCCGACAGTATCTCCCGCTCCACCCAAGAGCGGGTTTTGTCAAAGATGATTTTCCCCGTTGACAAAAAAAGGCTTTTGCGCTGTTTAGCGGTCTTTATACAGACTAAATATATAATTTACCTTTTAAAAAACAAGTAACAAAAACGACATACAAGACAATTAAAATATACTCAAAACTAAAATAATAAAGTAAATAAAAAAATAAACTAAAATAATAAAGTTAATAAAACTAAAACGTCAATAGTAAAGTAAGGGACAAAATTGTAGAAGGAAAATAAAGCTATTTTTATTTATTATCACTAGTTTAAAGTAAATATCGATGTTATAATTTTATTCAAGAAAATAGACTTGGAATAAATGCGTCATTTGCGTTGATGAGATGTTTTTCTCTTATATGGACGATCACTTGTCCCCTCAGATATTAATGTGAGTATTTCATCATCATCATTATAATTTCAGCCGATATTTATGTCCACTGTTGGACAAAGGCTTCCCCCAAATGTCACCACAAAGAACGATCCTATGCGTCTCGCATCCATAAGTTTCTCGCAACATTCACCAGATCATCAGTCCACCTTGTTGGAGACTTTCCAACGCTGTGAGTGTTTACGCTGATATTTTTCAATTATTTTTAAACAGCCCTGGTAAGTTACCTTCTTAATGCTAACAGTTCTTTGGGACGTATATGAAGCAGGAGACTCACAAGAGTCTGCCAATGTTTTCCGTCAACCCGCGTCTATGGTGGACGGGATTCGCCCTATGTTTCCCGCCACCTTGGGCGTCTGATGCGGTGGCTATGGTGTCAGGATATCTTTCCTTCACGCTTTTTGCCACTTTATCAGATCGCATTGGAAAAGAAAGTAGCAAAAAATATTCTCCCAGAAATTCAACCCTTTTTTCTTCGTTGGGACAATCATCTAATGACATCCCCCGCTCTTGGGCAGAGCGAGCGATAGTGTCAGACTTTTCCTGTCTAAAAACCCACTCAATTTCCTTCGTTGCCTTTTGTACCGGGACTGAGCTCCCTTTCGGAGCTAATCCTGGCCCCAGTAGGCTTCGACTCAGCTGGGCCCCTGCTGTTGCTGACAACTCCTTGAGGCACGTGGGAACAGTGCGCGCTGTCGACGACTTGGTGTCGGTCCGGACAGTTACCGGCCGGTCGGTTAGCGAGCTAGTCATTGCTCACCAACCGCAAGCCCGCGCCTACGTTGAAGTTCAACCCTAGAATTTAATTCCCGCAAAAACATTATTCTACAACCAACAACACCACGTACGTCGAAAACTGAACACGACGAACGGCGACGTGTCTATGTACGATCCAAATGTAATATAATCTCTATTTTACTCTTTTTTTTTTAAAACAAGCATTGCCCCTTACTTGAAATTACTCCATATTACTCTTACTCTTTATTGCTATCGTGGGTACGCTCACAACATGTGAACTCACATTGATTGATTGATTGATTGATTGATTTATTCAAGAAACAAATAACATTGTATGCGAATATTAAATACTTAAAAACTATTACAAAATAATATTACTAATGTTGAAAAGAGTTGAATTGCACCATTACTTAAACCTTAAACCACACATCATAAATAGTAAAAAAAAAAAAAATACATACACAGACCCGGAACACCTATCTGTCCATACAAATATTTGTCTCTTGCGTGGATAGAATCCACGTCCCGCCACACAGCAGACAATTGCTCAACCACTGCGCCAACTCTACCTAACATTTTTACACGTTTTAAATATAAAAATATTTTACCCTTTAGCTGTCTTATCTTACCCCTTTTAAAACGTAAAGGGGCAATTTCAGAAGTATTTTTGACGTATAACACTTAAATACAGTGTTACTTTAAGTCTCTTGAGAAAATGGCTGGCTATTTGGGAATATCCGTTTACAATTTTACTTAATAAATTATGCTCATGTGGAGTAATGAGAGACTCTTAGTCTCTCTCTCAATGAACTGGGCCTTGAGTAGATATTAATTAAACTAGCTTTTCCAGTGTCTTCACCCACGTGAATGAAAATCACTCATCATCATTTCCCAAGACGTCGACGGCGCGCACTGTTCCCACGCGCCTCAAGGAGTTATCAGCAACAAGATGAGCTGGGTCAAAGCCTACTGGGGCCAGGGTTATCTGAATGGTAACTTGAGCCCCGGTATGAAGGCTAGAAGGAACGGGGTGGGGTTTTTAGTCAGTAAGAGTCTGACACTATCTCCCGCTCCACCCAAGAGCGGGTTTTGTCATAAGATGATTATCTACATCAAAAAAAAAAAAACATCATCTTTTCAGCCGAAAGACATCCACTTTTGGATATAGGCGTCCCCAAGTGTCGCCGTATAGTCCTGGGCGTATAGCATACATTGGATTCCCGTGACGCTCACCAGGTAAACGGTCCAATTTGTGTGACGTCTTCCAATGCTGCGTCGGCTGCATCTTCTGGTACATGGTTGCTATTCCAGAACCTTTCGGCCTTATCAACCATCTGCTCTGCGACCAATGTGCCCTGCCTACTGCCACTTGGGTTTGGCGGTTCTTCGGGCTATGTCGGTAACCTTGGGTCTACTGCGGATATCTTCATTCCTGATGCGATCCCGCAGGGAATCTCTGAGCATAGCCCTCTCTATTGTCCTTGCGGTGACATATGCCTTTTAATGAGGTTCATAGTGAGCAACCACGTTACAGAGCCATAATTATGTCATCACTAGCAACACGCACTGGTCATTGGTTTTCTTTGTCAAACTTCATTTTCTAAAGAGGTTAGAAAACCATTTTGTTAAAAAAAAGGAATCCTTCCTAATATTATAAAAAGCGAAAGTGAGTTTATTTGTTTGTTACGTCTTTACGCTTAAATGGTAAAACCGATTTTGATGAAACTTGGTACACGTATAGACCATGTCCTGGAATAGGTCATAAGATACTTTATATCCCGGAAGTATGTTTTCTTGGGATAATTTTCTGCTATCACGCGGGAAAGCGCAAAGGAGCAGCTAGAATAATAATAAAAAACTACGTGTAAAACAACACTGCGATCGCCAACCCGCCTGCCAAGCGTGGCGATTATGGCAAACCCCCCCTATGAACGACACAACAAAAAAATGGCCCCTAGTGCCCGGCAGCCCGGCTATCCTTGACTCCGGTAGCGGTCAAGGCAATGGCGAGGCAAGGGGTGCTAAGAATCTCCGGAAGGGATCCGGCTACCCCAAAAAACGACTGTACCTGGCAACATACAACACGCGTACACTGAGGTCCGATGAGAAGGTCACCGAACTTGAGGAGGAATTGAGTGGGTTACGTTGGAGTATTGTAGGATTATCTGAAGTCCGAAGACAGGGGGAGGACACGATAATTCTTAAATCCGGTAACCTGCTCTATTTTCGGGAGGGTGATCAACAGTCCCAGGGTGGTGTCGGGTTTTTCGTCCACAGGTCCCTTGTGAACAATGTGGTGAGGATCGAGAGTGTGTCGACCAGGGTGGCGTACCTTATACTCAGAATATCATCAAGATATTCGCTGAAGGTCATACAGGTTTATGCCCCGACCTCGTCACACTCCGACGACGAAGTAGAGACCATGTATGAGGATGTATCCAGAGCCATACATGGTCATAAAACTCATTTCACTGTGGTCATGGGGGACTTTAACGCGAAACTGGGTAAACGAGACGGTGACGAGCTGCGAGTGGGGCAATTTGGATTGGGTCGTCGGAACCACCGGGGACACCTACTGGCCAGCTTTATGGAGAAGGAGGGCCTCTACATGATGAACTCCTTCTTCAGAAAGCGTGAGCATAGAAGGTGGACCTGGCAAAGTTCTGACGGTGCAACTAAAAATGAGATTGACTTCATCATGTCGACCAAGAAGCAAATATTCAATGATGTCTCTGTGATCAATGCGGTGAAAACTGGAAGCGATCACCGCATGTTAAGAGGCACATTGAATATCAACATCAAGCTTGAAAGGTCCCGACTGGTGAAGTCTACGCTCCGTCCAGCACAGATCCAGATCCAAAACTCCGAGTGCTTTCAGCTCGAACTCCACAACCGTTTCGAGTGCCTAGGGAGCTCCGTGGACGAATATAATGATGGGTTCGTGGAAACTGTCCACACGGTTGGGTCTAAATTTTTCAAGACTCACCGTACAAATAAGAAAAAAAGGCTCTCGGATCCGACCCTCGAGCTCATGAAGGAGAGGCGTGAGATGATTCTGCAGTCTTCAGACGATGCGTGCAGATACCGGCAACTCAATAGACGGATATCAAAGTCTCTGAAACGCGACCTTCGTCGCTTTAATACCGAAAGGATTAAGGAGGCGATTGAGCGGAACGAGGGCTCTAAAGTTTTTGCACGAGATCTGTCTATTGGACAAAGCCAGCTAACAAAACTGAAGACCGACGATGGCAGAGTCATTTCCGCCAAATCGGAGCTTCTGGGAGAGATCGAGACCTTTTATGGGCAGTTATACACATCTATCACTAAACCCGCTGCAAATCTAGCAAATGATCCAAGAGCTAGATTGACTCGACACTACACCGAAGATATCCCGGACGTCAGCCTGTACGAGATTAGGATGGCTCTGAAGCAGCTGAAAAACAACAAGGCGTCGGGTGAGGACGGAATTACAGCCGAACTCCTGAAGGCGGGTGGAAAACCGGTCCTTAAGGCCCTTCAGAAGCTATTCAATTCCGTCATCCTCGAGGGAAAAACGCCACAGGCATGGAGCAGAGGTGTGGTGGTACTCTTCTTTAAGAAGGGCGACAATGCCCTGCTTAAGAATTACAGACCCATCTCACTTCTGAGCCATGTCTATAAGCTGTTTTCCAGAGTCATCACGAACCGTCTTTCACGCAGGTTCGACGACTTCCAACCTCCCGAACAAGCCGGATTCCGAAAAGGCTTTAGTACCGTAGACCACATACATACGCTGCGGCAGATTATACAGAAGACTGAGGAGTATAATCAGCCTCTCTGCTTAGCGTTTGTGGACTACGAGAAAGCCTTTGATTCGATCGAGACCTGGGCTGTACTGCAGTCTCTCCAACGGTGCCAGATTGACTATCGGTACATCGAAGTGCTGAAGTGTTTATACAAAAACGCCACCATGTCAGTCCGACTCCAAGACCAAACATCGAAACCTATCCTTTTGCAGCGAGGTGTGAGGCAGGGAGACGTTATTTCTCCTAAACTCTTCACGGCTGCAATGGAGGATGTCTTCAAGGTTCTGGAATGGAGAGGACTAGGCATTAATATCAATGGCGAGTACATCACTCACCTTCGGTTTGCCGACGACATAGTAGTCATGGCTGAGACAACGGAAGAACTCAGTACAATGCTCGGTGACCTCAGTAGAGCTTCCGAAAGAGTGGGTCTTAAAATGAACATGGACAAAACCAAAGTTATGGTTAACATCCATGTAGCACCCACTCCTATTAAGATCGGAGACTCTACACTCGAAGTTGTGGACGATTACGTTTACCTGGGACAGACGGTCCAGTTGGGTAGGTCTAACTTCGAGAAAGAGGTCAATCGTCGAATCCGACTCGGCTGGGCAGCGTTTGGGAAGTTGCGCGGTGTCTTCTCGTCTAATATACCACAGTGTCTCAAGACGAAAGTCTATGACCAGTGCGTGTTGCCAGTGATGACTTATGGCTCCGAAACGTGGTCGCTTACAATGGGCCTTATAAGAAGACTCAAAGTCACCCAAAGGGCGATGGAAAGGGCTATGCTCGGAGTTTCCCTGCGTGATCGCATCAGAAATGAAGATATCCGCAGGAGAACAAAGGTTGCCGACGTGGCTCGAAGAGTCGCCAAACTTAAGTGGCAATGGGCAGGGCACATTGCACGCAGAACAGATGGTCGATGGGGACGAAAGGTTCTGGAGTGGCGACCACGTACCGGAAGACGCAGCGTTGGAAGGCCTCCAACAAGGTGGACCGACGACCTGGTCAGGGTCGCGGGAATCCGATGGATGCGTGACGCACAGGACCGGTCGTTGTGGCGACGCTTGGGGGAGGCCTATGTCCAGCAGTGGACGTCTTTCGGCTGATATGATGATGATGATGATGATGACGTGTAAAACAAGGTGCATATTAACAGACACCTCAATTTCACGCCTAATTTATAAGGTAATTAAATTGGGTCATGATCTCATGAATCCATCCTTACGGCGACGCAACGTATGAATTTGGAGGAACTTATAATTAATCATGATTCACAGAAAAACCATCTGCTGTTTCTTGCTGAATTAGTTTCATATTCAATGACATAGAAAGTTCGACATTATTATATCATCTCTCGCATGTCATTATTTATTTTATTTCACAGCAGGGTTACAGACTAATAAAAAAAAATAAAAAAATAGAGTGCTTTATTCTAGCGACCCGCCCCGGCTTTGTTCGGGTGTTTCTCCATTATTTAATGGATGTTATTACATATAAACCTTTTTCTTGAATCACTCTATCTATTAAAAAAAACCGCATCAAAATCCGTTGCGTAGTTTTAAAGATTTAAGCGTACATAGAGATATAGGGACAGAAAAAGCGACTTTGTTTTATACTATGTAGTGATTACTCATTACAAACCTCTATACACAGATAACAAAATATATTAATAAATAATTAATAACTAGAAAAGTTAGCTATCGATGAAAAAAAATTGTGTCATATGTGTGAAGCCGCCACACAGATGTAAAACAATTCGATATTAAGATCCTTAGAAACATTCCTCATACGAGTATATCTCCAAAATTAAATATTCTATCACAAAGTCAATTTATTCATATTCATTGTAATGTCTAAAACAAGATACTTAACTTTATTGGTAATAATAATTTAGTCCTAATAGATAGTGCAAATCTTTTCCTAACCAATGATCCTCAGTGCATCCAAACATTTACTAATATTCCCAACGGGATAAGTACGGCTCAAAGCAATATTAATCGTATTGTATTGCCACAATACACGTTGAAAGCGAAGCCGAGTGGATTTTCTTTTGTTTTTCATTCGCAGCGAGATGTGCCATTCTGTATTGTACATAATGCGTCCGATGCAACGGACTAGGCTTTGTACACTTGCTGTCAGAAATGTAGTACCAGTCAATATTGCCCCATGGAAAATTCCAAGAATACAACAATGACTATCGTTGTGCGATATATGTTGCAGTACGTACTGGTTTACACGTTGCCAGGGTGATTTTGGAATCCCAATTAAAAGCTTTTACAGAATATTTGAATATAATATTAACATCTCTATTTTCGGCAACTGAATACGAGATTGCTTTTGAAACACGTGCACGCGCTACTGGAAATGGACTGTTTATTCAGGATGTTAACAATTTCGTAGGCGCGCAGTTTTTTCATGGCCTTTTATATGAAGATTCAAATTAGTTATATAGGTGTAACCGAAATATGTCACAGTTAAATGCTTCTATAAAAAACCTTGAAAGGGAGGTTACTAACCACCCCGATATAAAAAGATCAGATTATATATTGACGGTGAAATGAAAAATTTCCTTTTTTACCAAAAATTTAGAAGGTAATACTATAAATAGACACGTTGGATTAGTCAGAAGATGTTTCCAAAATTTAATTTGTTGCAGTTGTAACTAAATATGCACTTCGGAGTTTTCATAAAAACATGTTTAAACACACACTTCAATTATAAGCGATAAAAAGTAATTTTATCGAAAAATTACAAGGTATTGGAAATTCACCGTCACAGAAACTTGTTAAACTTGCTACATATCTTACTTTCCTAAATTAATATTCAAGTAACAAGAAACGCTGTGCATATTAATTTGGCAGCATGTGCACTACACGGCCTACTTGCGAGAAGTGTCAGATAGAACTGGACCGAGCCTTACTTTTTGCATTGTTTAAGTTTTGATTAAAAACCACTGCGCTTGCTGTCCATTTTTGTTTTTCGACATCTCAGCTGACGTTGGATATTGATTCTGAAGATTCTTTTAGATCTACTGCTGCATTGTCTTAATTGTAAAGATTTCGTTACTGTACGCTGTGTTGCAGATTTTTAGATTTGAACTTACCTTGTACCTATTAAAATATCATTGGGATGTTTTTTTAAACTTCAGTTTTGAATCAGAAATCGATATTTAAACCATTTTATTTAGCGTCTTTTTTGCATATTTCCATAGATATCCGTGCATATATCACACGCTTCATCATAAAGAGAAACAATCTCAAACTTGAGGTATTTAAACATAGAATGATATAATATAATATATTTCAGTTAGCGTGCAATATTTGAAACGGTATACCTTAAAGATATTGTAAATCTAAGCTAGCCCGATACACTTGTTACATTCATATTTAGAATATACCTAAGCCTAAGATACTGTCCAAAATTCTTAAAAAAAAAAACCATTCAAAAATGTTTTTATTTCACATATAAAACGTAAAAATCTAGTGCATAGATAAAAATTGGTCGTTCTCTATGGGGAAGAAATGGCAAGAAACTCCATACTCCAAACTAATTCCTTTTAAAAGAAAATAAAACCTTCAAATGTCATTACCACAACCCATAATTTAAGCAAACCTCAAAAAAGTATCGTCACCGTATTTAATAATTGTTAATTAACCGATATGATGAGGGTATTAATACTGACCCAATTATTTTGGCTGATAGCAACTTTGGTGACGTAATAAACGAGTAATTAATTTTATAATGTTTTTTTATTGCGTTGATTTTATCATAGTAGATGGATCCGAGTTTTTGATGCACTCGAAATTGCTTTTTATATAATTAATCAACTAGGTACTCGTGGGTGTCGTTGAAAGGTGGGATGTTTTTCAATACAAGAGCCGATGACTTAGCAGAGGCTTTAAGAATTTACTGAATAAGAGATATGACGCTTTAGGCACAAGCACTGCTACATTGCTTAGTGCACTTTTTGACAATGGTGCTAATTAAGGATAGACGAAAACCATTGAAACTATGGACAGACTGTGTGAAAAATAAATGGTTTAAAAGGTTGTAGACTATTCTTGAGATGGCAACAAATAGATAGACAAGACATAATTTGCCGACTTGACGACGACGCTTGGAGAGGCCTAATGTCCAACGGTGGACATCTTTCGGCTGATATGATGAAATAAAATGATGCAATCTATATTTATATAACAATATTATAAAGAGTAAAGAATTATATTTTTCAGATTTTGGTTTCTAAAGAATATTCTCAAAAAGTCTTTCCAAGCCTATTTTAAAAACCCCGTAGACTTGCGAAGGACGAGCAAAAACATAAAAAATTCTATCATTCAATAGTTCAATTGTTTAATTTAATCATTTAATGATTCAATTATTTAATTCAATTTGACATTCTATATATATTTTTTTTATTTTTTGTTCTGTGTATTTGTGTTGTTATTATTGGTGACATAATTTTAATTATTAATTTATTAATCTCCTAGATATATACAGTTGAAAATTACTTTCTAATTTTATGTGTTTTAAAATTAAATGTTCTTTAATACCAATGTAGTGATTGTCTATACGTTTTGCAGCACTTGAATAGTTATATGATATGATCCTGTTAATTCCCAGTGCCTGTAATCGTCAACATTACAGGCACTGGGAATTAACAGGATCCTAATAATAATAATAAAAAAGTAAGACTCGTCCTCTCGCCCCAACATAGAGGAGTAGGAGTCTAAGATGATTTCCCATTTTTTAAAAGCTCGTATGTTTTGTGTGTGCCTTTTTATTAACCTAACTTCAAAGGAACAATTTCGTAAAAACAAATAAAACTTGTATACGAATTCTTTTTGATACCACAATATTGTATTACAATTCACATATCAGTTTTGGTTTTTGTTTAAAAACTGTGTCATTAATATGCTCTTGTTTCGTTTTATTCGAACAGATAGTCCAAATATTCATATTTCATAGCCTATGCGCAAAAACCGTTATTGTTTAATTTTCATGAATAGATAACAACTTTCCGACGTGTATAAATGTAATTTGTTTTAGCCAAAAAAATCTGTAGCTATTAATCCGTGAATGAGGAACTCATCACGCCTTTCATTAGGGTAATGGGAAAGACAAAGAAGAAAAAGTATAAACGTTGATTACCCGTGTATAGACTGATGTAGTTCAACCACATCAAAGCTTCCCAGGTGTCGCCACTGTGCGGAACGCCTGGAAGATACGGTGGAGCACACAGTCAAGGTGTGCCCTGCGAAGCACCGCCATGCCCTCGTGGGGGCGATTTGTGCCGGAGATATCTCGCACCAGGCCTTGGTTAAGGCCATGGTCCGGAGCCACGAGCGAGGAGCGAGGAGGAGTGGCAGGCGGTCACCTCTTTCTGCGAAGCAGTAATAGGAGCTAGCAATGGAGGAGGCCGACTGCATCAGTCAACGGCGCTCTTGCTGCCGCCGGGATTCGGATCCCAATTTCCGGCTACCGTAGACGCGGGCTTGCGTATGGCGAGCTATGGGTATCTCGATGTCCGACCATCCGGTAACTGTCCCCAAGACTAACTGAGTCCAAGTTGTCGACGGCGTGCACTTTTCCCGCTCTCAAGGAGTTGTCAGCAATAGCAGGGGCCCAACTGGTTCGAAACCTACTGGGGCCAGGGTTAGTTTCGGAAAATAGCTCGAGCCTCGGTGTGAAGGCTTAAAGGCACGGGGTGGGTTTTTATCACAGCTTCAGCTTTTTTATGTAAAAAATCACCAAATAGCTTCTCCCTCTGGAAAACAACTCAACTACTAGTACTAGTCAAGTACTAGTTTATAAAAGATAAAGAAAAAAAAAAACTTCGATCTGGATTTAGTTCTTACAGAACGGCCAGATGGCGGCGAGCTATTCATGGCTCGCCGTCCGCAAATAAGCACCTACGGAGGCCGGTGCTCCTTTTTCTACTATCCTAACGCCGTGGGCGTGGGCATTTTTTTTTTTTTTGGTTTTGTTCCGAAATATGGTATTCAATTTTTAAGAAACAACTTGAATAGCATAGCATAGCGTAATCTGCCTTTTAATGTTTCCACTGCTGGGACTTAAGCCTCCTCTCTAGGAGAGGGAATGGGCCGTAATCCCCTACGCGGACCCAGTGCAGGTAAGTGGATGTCAAATGTCTTAAATTTTTTGGTTCTAGAACATGCCCGTTTCCTTACAATGTTTTCCTTCACCATTTTGAGCTGTGGTGACGAATTAAATAAAACAAAGTAATGCGTTTGGCTGGAAATAAGTTTTTTTTTTATAGAACTAGAGATGCCAATCTCTGGCGTCCTTAGCACTCACTAGGTATCCAGTCTATTCCAGCTTTAAGTTCTCCCTACTTCTGTTGCTTGAGTACAATATAGACCGGTTTACACTGTTCTTACATAATATCTATTAAATATAATATGGAAATATTGTAAGCAAAACCATTTTTTTAAAAGAGTAACCATGAAGTATCTTGCCGGTTCTTCTCCATAGGAAACGACCAATTTGGAACCGTGCACTAGCTTCTGGCGTTTTATAAGTGCCCATGTAGCCTATGTGAAATAAAAACTTTTGACTTTAACTGTGAAACCTCATAACCGTCGTAAATTACCACAGCAACTTAGCAGCTCCAAACTCACCTCGTTCGTGTATCTCTCAATTCCGTCTCCATCCGTTAAATCTTCGTCTAAGTTCCATACGACTTCATAAACAAATACCTATGCATACTTGTAGGTATTAGGTATAATTCTCGCCTACGCAGCGAATACAACAGCATGATATGAATAATATGAATATTCAGGAGTATACACTGTGACGTGGCATAAATTTAGCTGAGTATAAAATCCGCGGACTAAGCGGAATATTGTTGTACAGACATGTCACAACACGTTTGAAATTATAAAAATTATGCTCCTAAATTGTTTGCAGCTATGAAAGAAAAAAAAATTTAGTGTGGCTGGGTTTTATGTAGATTTTGTTTAGTTCTTGGGAAATAATAATAATAATAATAAATCATTTATTATCAGGCATCTTGGCCCATAGATATATACCTTACAGACTAACATACATATAGAATAAGTACAAGTTGTCGTTAGTAAATAAGACTTAAATCTATGTTAGTAACACTTCACATTGCACTCATTTCACTTCGTGCTGTTCTGTGGCACCTGTCCGCGGAAGCGACGGAAAAAAAAATACCTCAGCCAGGTGATACAGAAGTATCCTTACTAATATTATAAAAGTGAAAGTGAGTTTGTTTGCTTGGTACGTCTTCACGCCTAAATTGCGAAACCGATTTTGATGAAACTTGGTACACGGATAGACCATGTCCTGGAATAGGACATATGATACTTTTTATCCCGGTAGTATGTTCCCTTGAGATAATTTTCTGCTATCAAGCGGGCGAAGCCGCTGGGAGCAGCTATTTTCTCCTCAACCAAAATATGCAATTTCCTTATTTATTTATTTACTGAGCGAAGTTCGTACAGCTTAACAGTCAATGAATGTAGTGTTTATTTTTTAGCAAAACTTATAGACCGAATGATTGAGGCCAATGTATTTGACAGTCGCTGACATTTTTCGATGTATTTGAATATTTTTCTAATTTTTTTTTACGTGTTTCTTTTTCGATGTTTTAATAGTTACTCTGTTTTTGGGGGCAGAGATGAATTTAATAAAGCAAAGATTATTGACAAGACATCCAGACCCGGGACAAATATCTGTTGGACGTACTAACATTTGTTAAGTGCGAGAGTAAACCCACGACACGTAACGCAGAAGCTAATTTCTTAACTACTGCGCTAATTGTGCCATCCATCCGCCCAACCGGCGTCAATTTTATTACAAATTAGATTTGAACTTTGTGTGTAAATTGTATTGACCTTTCAAATGCCACAACAAACGGTCCTGTGCGTCTCACATCCATTCGATTTCAGCGACCCTTACGAGATCATCGGTCTACCTTTTGGGAGGTCTTCTAACGCTGCGTCTTCCGGTTCGCCACTCCAGAACTTTTCAGCTCTAGAACCATCTTTTCTGCAAGTAATGTGCGCTCTCCATCCTCATCATCATTAGCCTTTTAATGTTCCTACTGCTGGGATTCAGGCCTCTTCTCTAGGAGAGGGAATGGGCTGAAATCCACCACGCGGGCCCAGTGCGGATTAGTGAATGTCACATGTCTTTGAAATGCCCTCCTCACTGGAACTTAAATTTGGCGATGCGTCAGACGAATTATTGCTCTGCGAAAAATTTGCCATGCACTTAAGTTTGTCGATTTTTTGGTCTCAATGGATAAATATTAATAACCATTTTATTTGTACCACATATAAAATGTAACCTAACCCCAACGTAAAATAGAAGTTGAATGAAGTTGATTAATTACTTGACGTTATCGGTACGTGGGAGTGAGGGGGGGAGGGGTAAAGGGGAGTCTCTTGAGGTCTAATTCATCATAATTACGAGATGCGATCGTGTTTCCCTGTTATTTTATGGCGAACTATTGAACAAATTATAAACAATCTTCTTTGGAATGAAGTGGTGTTAATTGATGTCTATTTTCATTTTGTTTGTTTTGGCATTTTGGTATTAATTTGTGGGTTTAAGTGACGTCTTTAATTTTGATTTGAAAAACATACATAGGAAATTCTATATGCCATAGTTTTTGCAAAACTGATGTCAAGGTTAAAACATATTACAACATTTTGCTATAATATTTTGTATTAGGTTTGCATAACATAGTTACCTAGTATAACATATTAAATTAGCAAGCGCGAACCTATCAGCAATAAAAAACCATGAAACTGAAAACGAGTTTCAGCAAGTACTACGAAGTTGTTGTCAGGCATTATGCTGAACTGAACCTACTTGGCGCAGCCGTGAGACACACGCCATTGTTGTGTTGTCTTTCGAGCGCCATAAATGGAGTATACGTTACTACCTTATTTTTAGATTGCATTAATTTAGAAGTTTGATTTTTATTAACAGCGTTCCTCCAAAAATTACGAAAGAAAGATTAACAATAATGCGATTCTATAAGGGTTTTGATTTTTCGAACTGAACCTTGAAAAAAGGAGGCACTTAAAAGACTAAAGCTTGAATAAAATTAGCTTGACACACATGACGTGTAACATGTATAGCTCTACAAGTCAAAAAAAAAATTCCATATAAAATGTATGGAGAAGCGCCCAGATTGGCGAGTGTGGCATACGTGTGAGCAGTGTAGTTCAATCATGAGACATGCTCAGCTTATCCAACGTTTAACCATGCAATAAAAATAAACAGCTCAAGAAGTATTTCTATGTCCCCAACTTGCTCACTGCGTTTTGGAATGCATAAAATCTGTTTGCTTATACGGATGCCATGAGGTTCCACTTTTATGTATTCATCACACGGCCCGCAGTCGTTCGTGGACATAGGTTTGCTTCACTGCTCGCTATTTCACCTCGTACAAGTTTGTGGTAAAAAGGTACGATACAGATATCAGACTTGGCCCGATAGTTTATCTGAAATCAGATGCAACTAATAACATCTTCAATGCAGTAGTGACTCAGTGATAACAGCCATGACTTACGAGTTGTAGGCAGCGGGTTCAAATCGAACCAGGCACATATTGTTTTGTGTAATTTATTTTATCACCACTGCTCTCAAAACGGTGCAGGAAAACATTATGAGGAACCCGGAAATGTCTTAGAATCAAAACTTCGAAGACATGTGACATCCACCAATATGTACTGGGTTCGCGTGGTGGGTTGCGGATCATTCTTTCTCCTAGAGAGGCCTCATTCCCAGCAATAAGTACATTAAAAGGCTGATTATTTTTATGTTATTTTGTTGACATTCTTTTTGGTTACTTACGTAGATAGGCGGCGAGGAACAGGGGGACCAAAGAAAAGATGGATGGATTGTGTGAAGCGCGATATGAAAGAATAGGGACTTAGTGATGGTGTGACGGGTGAGAGAACAAAATGGAAAGAAAGAAAGGAAGAAAGATGAAGAAGAATTTGGTCAACTTGAACGAGATGGTGAAATTTGAACGATTTAGACAATTTCGACAAGCACTGATTTAAAAGGGCGCCGATGGAAAAAATCTGGAAGGACTAAGGCATACGGTGCATTTCCACTAAAATAATACTGAGTGGAAGGAAGTGGGGAAGAGCAGTGAAAAGTGGCAAGTATTTTCATTGAAGCAGGGAAAGCGGAGTGGAGTAGTTGACCCTTGGGTTCGTGCTCTCCGTTCGACACCACAGTCTGCTCGTCTCCTTTCTGTCCGAATTGGAGCAGCGTATTCATTTGTTTTATTTAAAAGTCCGCACAGCTCTACCCTGCTCCACTTACACTGTTTCCACGAATATGGAGTAGATATCACGAGCACTGTAATTGACCAATTTACCGCCCGCTTCTTTCCACTCCGCCTAGCTATGCATCAGTTGAAACGTGATCTTATGGAAACAATCCAATATTCCCAGCACTGAAAAAATAAATGATGTTAATGCTATTTAGAATTGCCGATGCAGTTAGTACATTGTTACACTAGGGGTGAAAGTTACTTATTTCGTCCTGAGAAGGAGTTGGCAGCCGAGCGTAGCGAGGTCGCTAATTCGAGGGACTAAATAAGTAACTTTAACCCCGAGGTAAGCATTGTGCTTTTCATTACGAATACAAGAAGATAGACCTAGTTTTTTTTTTAAATAATTTTTCAGCTGTTAGATGAAAGTAAAACTCCCTAGGGATGAAAAGTGTGATACTTTTCAGCCCGCTCTACAGGCAAGTTTAGACCCACTTTCAGAGTATGAGTAATGAAATACTTAGTACATTGTTACACTAGGGGTAAAAGTTACTTATTTCGTCCCGAGAAGGAGTTGGCGGCCGAGCGTAGCGAGGTCGCTAATTCGAGGGATTAAATAAGTAACTTTAACCCCGAGGTAAGCATTGTGCTTTTCATTACGAATACAAGAAGATAGACCTAGTTTTTTTTTTAAATAATTTTTCAGCTGTTAGATGAAAGTAAAACTCCCTAGGGATGAAAAGTGTGATACTTTTCAGCCCGCTCTACAGGCAAGTTTAGACCCACTTTCAGAGTATGAGTAATGAAATAGTACATTGTTACACTAGGGGTAAAAGTTACTTATACTTTTATTCTAATAATAAAACGGTTGCATTTATACGGGAATGAAGCCACGGGATTATGATAGTACATATTGAATATCCTATTCCTCATCATACACGGCTGAATACCTGTGTTATACAAGCAGTGCGACTGCTTATCTTACTTTCACAACCCAGCTACTGGGCAACTCGATACTTCTTGGATGGAATGATTGTCAAACTTTCTAGCTTCTTACTGGGTATCTGTAATAACTGTCGAAGTCCACGAATGATAACCACCCATCTTACACTTTTTGCGAGACACAGGATGTCAGTAATGTCCTAGATAAACTTCCAAAAGTGAAAAATTAATTGGAAAATTCACTGTCTTTCCCCGGTTTTAAACCTGAAACCGCACACATGAAAGACGGGGGTCTTAACCACTGTGCCGCCATAAATATCTTCGTGATATTATAATTGTAAAACACTGTGTGGCGGTCATCTGAATATGATATGGATGTTTGTTGCTTTTTTACGCAAAAACTGTTGATCACATTTTGATTAAACTTTGTACATCCATACATATGTTGTGCGCTTCCAATTTTATGTATTCATCATACGGCCCGCACTCGCCCGTGAACGTAGGATTGCTTCGCTGCGCGCCATTTCTATGTTTGTACAAGTTTGAGGAGTAAAAAGGTAGGATATAAAACATAGGTAACGTAAACAGAGACCATTGTACATACGAGTATAATCTCTCTTGATACAAATTATGATACAGAAACTTTATGAATTAGTATCGTATATTTTATGATCCTCGTGTAGCTCACCGTCCGACCCTACGATAACCGTCCGGACCGAGTCCAAGTTGTGGACCGCCTCGAGGAGTTGAGTAACCGTAGGGGCCCAGTAGTGTTGAAGCCTACCGGGTCCAAGGAACAAGAGTAACCCTCTACTTAGTCAGTAAAAGTCTAAAACGCCCTCCCGCTACGTCCAAGGTCGGGAGATGTCATTTAGATGACTTTACCAACTAAAAAAAAATATGGTCCTCGCGTATTGCAGGTTAGCACCATTTTGTCGCCTTCTACAAATTATTTTGTAAAGTAATATTCGGTACAAAAATAGCATTCATAGATAGATAAACTCGACAGCGCGTAGTGCTCCTCACGCGCCTCCAGGAGTTGTCAGCAAAACCGTAGTAGCCCAGCAGGGTCGAAATCTTTTGGGAGGGCCATGGGTTCGCTTCTGTAAGGAAAACGCGGGGCGCACAGAAATGCAAGGCGACGAAGAAACATAGGAGTTAGTACCTTCTCACTCCTTTCAAGAGTGGGAGATGTCATTGAATGATTTCTTGCCTACAAAAAGATAGTTGAACTCATTAGCGTTGAATTCGTATTCCATAAGTTAAATTATTATTTAAATGCCTCCACGTATCTACTTCCCAATATAATTATATCGGAAGGAGATATTCCGATAGTCGTTGTGCCGATATTCGTGACGGCCAATGGTTTAATAGCTAAGAGCCTCGACCAACATCTGAGGAGGCTCGCGTTCGGCAGTTTGATCAAGGGCTTGATCTAGAAAGCGGTACTCCTGGATACGGCTTTTATTAGGAGACCTTGACTACAGGTAGCTTTTTTTTTTGTCGACGGGGAAAATCATCTTTGACGAAACCCGCTCTTGGGTGGAGCGGGAGACAGTGTCAGACTCTTACTGACTAAAAACCCCGCGCCGTTCCTTCTAGTCTTCATACCGGGGCACGGGCTCCCTTTCGGACAACCCTGTCCCCAGTAGGCTTCGACCCAGCTGGGCCCCTCCTGCTGCTGACAACTCCTTGAGGCGCGCGGGAACAGTGCGCGCCGTCGACGTCTTGGACTCGGTCCATTACCGGACGATCGGACAGCGAGCTACCCATGGCTCGCCGTCCGCGAGCCCGCGTCTACGGTGGCCGGAAATCGGGATCGAAATCCCGGCGACAGCGGCGAGGGCGCCGTTGCCTGATGCGGTCGGCCTCCTCCTTTGCAAGCATTACTGCTTCGCAGAAGGAGGCAACCGCCTGCCATTCCTCCTCACTCCGGACCATGGCCTCGACCAGGGCACGGCGCGAGAGGTCTCCGCCGCCGATCGCCCCCACGAGGGCACGGCGATGCTCCGCCCAGGCAGGGCACACCTCGACGGTGTGCTCCACCGTGTCCTCCGGGCGTTGCGCACAGTGGCGACATCCGGGCGTCTCTTCCGCTTGAATCCGATGCAGGAACCTCCCGAACTTGCCATGTCCGGTGAGGACCTGCGTCATGCGGAAGGTAAGGAAGCCGTGAGGTCTTTCCAGCCACGCCTCAAAGAGGGGACTTACCGCCATAATCGTGGTGTGCCCAGACTACAGGTAGCTTAGATCCTGATCCCAATACGACGGACGAAATATTTTTTTTACATATTTAATTTATTTATTTTTTAGATTTATTTAAGACTAGCTCCCAGCGGCTTCGCCCGCGTGATAGCAGAAAATTATCCCAAGGAAACCTACTTCCAGGATAAAAAGTATCCTAAGTCCTTTTCCAGGACTTGGTCAAACCGTGTACCAAGTTTCATCAAAATCGGTTTTGCGAAACAAACAAACAAACAAACTCACTTTCACTTTTATAATACTAGTAAGGATAAGGATAGTAAAGAGGATTAATTCTTAAATAAATCTAAAAAAATAAAATAATACCTACTTAATATTAAAAAAAGTTTAAAATGAATGTGTATAGAAATAAATGTAATTAAAACGAAGATAAAAATTAAATGAATTTTTCATACACGTAACGTTATTTTGCCGGAGTTTTCTGTTCAATTATATTATTGTAGTACGAAACCCTTTGTACATAGTCCGTGGGTGGTCAATTTCATTCTTTTAGCAATCAGAAATTTCTATTAGCAGAGTTTAACTTGCAATTGCAATAACAGTGAGGGGCAGACTGCGCTGGAATTAAATACAAGTAAGCAGTGTAGACTTCTTATATTGAATTCTAGCGCAGTCTTTACTGCGCAGTATGCTTGTAGTAATTTCTTCACTGTAGAGTGAAGGAATTAGTTTAAGCGTAGTTACCAAATGGCAATGACCCCTGTAAGTTACACACTCGAGACTTTAAAGGTTCATTGGAATAAAAGCGCCAGACAACAGCTGTCTAATAGATATAGATTTTTTGGCGTAGTCGCGAGTGAGACACACATAATGATAGACCATTCTGACACTATTGTAATAGCAGACTTGAGGCCCTGATCGGACGGCGAGCCATGGGTAGCTCGCTCGGACGGCGAGCCATGGGTAGCTCGCTCGGACGGCGAGCCATGGGTAGCTCGCTGTCCGATCGTCCGGTAATAGACCGAGTCCAAGACGTCGATGGCGCGCACTGTTCCCGCGCGCCTCGAGGAGTTGTCAGCAGCAGGAGGGGCCCAGCTGTGTCGAAGCCTACTGGGGACAGGGTTGTCCGAAAGGGAGCTCGTGCCCCGGTATGAAGGCTAGAAGGAACGGCGCGGGGTTTTTAGTTAGTAAAAGTCTGACACTGTCTCCCGCTCCACCCAAGAGCGGGAGACAGTGTTTTTATTTCGTCAAAGATGATTTTCCCCGCCGACAAAAAAAGGCCCTGATTGTTTTTTTTTAATCATCATCATGTCAGCCGTCAGACGTCTACTGTTGTACATATGCCTCCCCCAAGTGTCGCCACAATGATCGATCCTGTGCATCCTACATCCATCGGATTCCCGCAACCTTCACCAGGTCATTGTTCCACCTTGTAGGAGGCCTTGCGACGCTGCGTTTTCCAGTACGGGTCGCCACTCCAGAACCTTTCGGCCCCAAAGGCCATCTGTTCTGCGAGCAATGTGCCCTGCCCATTGCCACTTAAGTTTGGTGACTCTTCGTGCTATGACAGCAACTTTCGTTATCCTGCGGATATCTTCATTTCTGATTCGATCACGCAAGGAAACTCCGATCATAGCCCTTTCCATTGCCCTTTGGGTGACTTTGAGCCTTCAGTTTTTTTGAATGAACAATTTAAATAATATGGAATATTTATGGCTCAAGTACATAAATAATACATCAAAAAACGTTTTGGGAACACATTCATTGTGCGTACAGCTAAGGAGCGGAATTCCTTGCCGGAATCTGTGTTTCCTGATAGCTACAACCCGGGAATCTGTGGTTTCTGGAGCTAGACTGACAGCAAACGACATGTCGTCCCATAATTAAAAGGCAAAATCTGAACTTGCACTCTGACTCATCAACGCCCAGTCCAAACTCTTAGAACTAAAACTCTAGAATTTTGCGTAAGAATCTCTATGTTCTTGTGATTTCAAAGAACAAGATTAAATTTTCCAAAATTGTCCCCTTAAAGGGATGAAACGAGAAACCAAAGTTTGGTATGGAGAAACCTACTTTCATACGGGCGAAGCCCGGGCGGCCTTTTTGTGTGGCTCGTGTAGCCGCCACAAAATAGCTGAAGCTGCTTCAAGCTTCTCCAGCCACAAGCTGTCGCGCGCTTCAGCTATTTTTGCGATGGCTTCTAGCTTGTTTATTACCGACTTCCCAAAAAGGAGGTGGTACTACGTTCGGCTATTTGTATGTTTTTTTTTAAATGTTTGTTTATCGAATACTCCGCCAAATGTGACGGATTTAAAAAAGTCTTTTTTTGTTCGAAAGTAGATAGTTCTGAGGTGGTCCTATTGTCACCAAATTAGGATCTGATGATGGGATCTTGGAGAAATCGAGGGCAACCCTCAAATTTTATAGGCTTATTGTTTTTATAGCCACTTCTAGCGTTTTTTTGTGGCGTCGTTTTTTTAAGGCCCATGTGCGGGAACACTAAGATTAAAAAGAGACCGTCTAAAAGTATAAATTTTTCTTTCTTCTTACGTACTAAAACGCAACGTCTACAATTATAATACCTCATAGGTATTTAACAGTCATCATGTTAATTTATTTATCGAGTTAGTACCATAATTCGACACTGACATGTACGAGTTATTACAAGCTATTAACGTAAATTAAACGTTTTATCAAAATTATAGGGTACTGCTGTCATTAGGAGAATCTAATGATGAACGTAACCTATTCATTTACCAAATAACTATTATTTTTATCTGTATATCTGTATAACAAGCTTTTGTTCATAGCTTCACTCTTATTGATTAAGATTTTGACATTCGTATCGGAATAGTCATAACGTCTACTAAGGTTCTAATGCAATTATGGCTGTAGAAACTTATTGTTCATTCTCTCTCGAACAATTATTTACCCAGTTGAACACTGCGTTGGAAGACCAAAGTCAAAGTCAATACATTCATTGTGAACAAAGTGTACAATGACCTGGTAAATGACGCAGGTTCTCATCGAACTTGGTCACTTTGAGAAGTTCCTGCACTGAATTCGCGCGGAAGTAACGCCCGGATGTCACCACTGTGTGGACTGCCCAGAGGACATACACATAGAGGTGTGCCTGGCTTGGGCAGAGCACCGCTGTGACCTCGTGGGGGAGATCGCCTACTGAGGCCAAGGCTCTGCTTCTAAAAGGAAGACTCGGCCCTGGGACGAAGGCAAAGAAGGACCAGGTTAGTGGGTTTTTTGTCAGTAAAAGTCTATCACGGCCTGTCGCTTCGCCCAGGAGTGGGGATGTCATTGGATTATTGTTCCAACTAAAAAAATAGACTACAAAAGGTGACCAAGATGATAACACCGCGACGCTGACTCTGGTTTGATTGTTATCGTACACCTGGACGGTGTGTTACCCATTCCAACAGTTTTACCAACACGTGCGAGTGATGGCAGGCATACGATTAAGAAAAAGGGGTAGAACTATACACCCTTTAAAGCTTCATCTGTTTACAACTGTTCAATTTAGGTTGTAGTAGAGCCAGCAAAATCGTGGAGCAAAACCCTACAGCTCAAACCCAAAGGTCGTTTAAGATACCATCGTAAACAGTGGCACACTATCTGACCCCATCCAACATGGAATTGTCAATCTTTATTCACATGTTCATAGGACACATAAATCATCTGGGAACACATCCGTTTCGTATCAATCATACCGTAGCCTTTACACTTAATACCGTTTCCAGCGAAAAACTCAACATTTACATAGAAGAAAGCCGTCTGGTCCCCCTATTATGGAAATCCGATCACGTCGAGGCCTTCAAGATATGGTATCCCGGCAGAGATTTCAACTCCTTGATCCTAAGTTACGTTGTTGTAAACACCGCTTATGGAAATCAACCGATACGGAACCCTTGCTCCTTCGTACGTATCATTTTATGCCATCTTTTCAGGCCAAATATGTCGAGGGCATGTAAATGTTTGTATTTAAATTCTGTTGCTTTATTCGCATTTCCCTCAGGCGCCATTTTTGGACGTCAGATCTAAGATTGTTTTGAGTGGATTTCCGTAGTGGTTTGGGAGTGCAGTATTTTTTTGTGTATTTGTGTGCAAGTTCTTATAAAATGAGTGACCAGTCCGACTCGTTGACCACAGATAATTTGTGGATCTCTTCTGTAATCTGTGTAAAGAGAGAAACCCATCAAATCTCTCTTACTCTCTCTTATCAATTCATAAAAGAGAGTAAAAGAGACTTTTACTATCCCTGATCACATGGTGGGCTATAAAGCTGTGGGATTGTTCAAAAAAGTTTCCGTGGCCCTGCAACTAATAGCACAACACAGCTATCCCCAACCTACAATCAAGGAAATTAACTATGAAGCTTAGTATTCATTAAGTAGGGAAAGTAAATAAAGATAAAAGTATTCATAAAAAGATAACTTGAAAAATAAGAACAGAACAAAAAGAAGAGCCGCAGTCACACGTTATAGGTACCTACCAACAAAATACTTTAAATTACGAAGACGAAAATGGCCAAAAAGACCTTTCTGACAATACGAGTACCTCATATTATGTCGAGTTCCGATCAGTAGATTAGGAGCTATGAGGGAACCGATAAACATACTCACATACATTCATAGCCTGTCAAAATCATAACCCTCCTTTGACTTTACCGTAGTCGGGTAAAAAATACAGTGGTTGCGAAGTATTCAAGATTGGAAAACCATCACGAATGCAGATTCGCTCGGTAGAACAAGGAGTAATAATGGCCAAGTGACTTAGTAACTCCTACTCTCGGGTTCTGTGCTTTTGTATGATATGAATTATTATTTTATTAGATATTAATAAAGTATTAATGTTGAATATCCCTTTATACCTGTGTGGATATTAACATTTCCGTTAAATTTTCGTCCAATTTATTATATTTTCTATTCCTTAGTTTTGCGTTTGAGCTCTATCTCACCATTGGAACACATTGCTCTAGAAGCAACTGAAAACGAGAAAGACCCTCTCATTCCTCCAAGTGCGAAATACGTTTTTCAAAGCTACCAAAAATCCCAAAAAAAATAAATATCTTATAATATAATTTTATCTTTCGAATACCGTAATTAGAGACACGATAGAAAGAAAATAAAAGAGCGAACGCTAGCATTCGCTTGGAGCACAATGAATTAAACCCGTGCAAAACCCTGAGCAACCTAGTGTATATCTATTTTTCTTAAAAATTTTGTTTTCTTCACAACAAATTTAAAAGGATTTGCGGTCCTCTAAATGGAACCCTAAATAGCGAATAAGCCACTGAACTTTAAATAATGCAACTACGCAATTCATTCTACAAAACACTACGAGCCACCCTATTACATCCAGTCCGTTAAAAACAAGGTAATTACAAGGAAAAAAATACTGTTGTTTCAGAAACATTATTTTATTTTATGCAAAACATTTTATGAGATTCAACTTTCGTTAGTTAAGAAGTAAATTCAACTAATTTGTTGTTGAGACGAGATTTTCTCGACGTTAAACACGGCTTTCAGATTAAACTCCGACTGTTTTAATTTCACGTCTATTAACTTCTCCTCATTTTATTTTCGATTAACAAACGCATAAGCATAATTATTTTAATTAGTGTTTTTTTGGATTGAAATGATTAAAACACAGAAAACTGACTGTGAATTAAAACGTTAGATACGTTATCAGTCGACGCGCGTCTGAAAGAGTTTTCAGCGAACTATAGGGGCCCAGCACAGTCGAAGCCTACTGGGGCCAAGGATTTTTTTCTGAAAGGAAGAGTCGGCTCCGGTATGAAAAGCAACGAAGGAACAGAAGTGGCTTTTTAGTTAGTAAACGTCTGTCACTATATCTCGCTCTACCTAAGAGCTGGGGATGTCATTGGATGATTTTTCCACCTAAAAAAAAATGTGGTTTCGATCTTACTAGACCCTTACGGTTTGCTGACATCTCCTTGAGGCGCGCGTGAAATATTACGCGCCGGTGACAAATTGGGCTCTATCCGGATGGTTACCGGACGGTCTGTCGGTGAGCTATCCACGACTCGCTGACCGCAAGCCCGCACCTATGGTGGCCGGAAATCGGAATCGGGATCCCGGCGGCTGGGGCGTGAGGGTCGCTACCTCGCTAGTGCAAGTGCGGCCTCCTCCTTTGCCAGTATTACTGCTTCGCAGAAGGCAACCACCTGCCACTCCACACTGACTGGCCTGTTGGTCTAGTGGTTAGTGACCCTGACTGCTATGCCGGAGGTCGTGGGTTCGATTCCCACCCAGGACAAATGTTTGTGTGATGAGCATAATCATTTGTTCTGTGTCTGGGTGTAATTTATCTATAATACGTATGTATTTAGAAATATATAAGTATGTTTATCAGTTGTCTAGTACTCATAACACAAGCTCTGCTTAGCTTGAGACTAGACGGCGTTGTGTGATAGTTGTGGAATATTATTATTATATTACTCCCCCTCGCTTCGGACCATTGCCTGTACCAAGGCCCGGCGCGAGAGGTCGATGATGGACACATCTTTCAAAGTATCCAACAAAATTTACCGCGACATATAAATATGTAGTAAAATGTTTGGGGGCAAGTTACGGGACACGTCTGGGTAATGTGGCAGCGTCTCGAAGATATATATATAGAGGGTTATGGATCAGATTGGGGGTCATTTTGTCCCTTAACCCTTCAGATACCGTCAATTAGAGACACAATAGTAAGACAATAGATGCGCGGCCACCGGTGGTCGCTTGGGGATTCATGAATTAATGTTATCTCTGTCTCTAGTATCTATTTTTGTATTAAGATCTACTCGACAGCTGTTTATATAGGTCGTTTTCGTCTAAAAAGAGCATCATTACAAATCATCTTCATCATCATTTCAGCCGACAGACGTCCACCGCTGACGGATTCCCGCAACCTTCATCAGGTCATTACAAATAACATTTTATATTTTAGTAAAGTTTTCTATCGTCTTCTAGTCAAAGCATACGAACGCAAAGCTAAAGCCTGTCATGAATTAAGAAAAATACAAACGCAACATCTAAACAAATTGTAAAGCTAACGACACGAGATACAGCCAAATCTCAAAAGGCCAAACGCTTTACAGTTTCAAAGACTAGAAAAAAAAATGAACTAAGCGTCATGTCGCACGGCAATTACCGGGTAGCTGTGTGTTTTTCAATCCGATTCAATTTCCGTCGGCATAAAGTCCGTTTGAAAACGTCATGTGTATAGCTAAGCGCGCTTTTAATCGCCGCTCAAGCGTTCCGCTCAAATGTCACATTCAGAGCGGTTCTGTAGCGAGTTGCATTCGAAAAGAGTTAGAAACGCGATGTGCTGGCTGTCACCCAGATGTGGAACTAATAGATGGGAATATTGAAGGAATAATGTAGAGAAGTTGTGTTTTGAAATGGGATGTGTTACGGTTGTACTTTTTATAGAAACGAAGTTTGTCTTACATAAAATGAATAGTCATTAAACAGCGACGCGAAAGAGTGCAGTGCAGTTTGTATTTGGATTTGGATTTATAAAAAAATACCTTAAAAAAATGCGTTCAGCTTTTTTAAATTTCCTTTGCATGTTTTGTTTATACAAAACTTCTGTGTTTTAGTTTTAAATTTTTAATAGATTTAGAAATCTAATTGCGATAATATTGACGCTTAATAAAGGTATGCATATTATAATCCAATTTTTTCAACCTTCATTTACTTTTGCAAGTTTACATCATATATCTTCTAGCACTCACTTCCGACATTGTTTTGACAAATCGAACCAGTATATGGTACGAGGAAAATTCTGAAATTCGGCTTCCTTTCAATAAACGGAATAAGGAATAACATTACAGGAAGTTTTTTCTCTATAGATATGCCGACGGTGATCGATTACGTCTAGAGTTTGGTGTCAATGCGATCCATCATCGGTCAAAATAGTGGATGCAATAGTAGGAGGATTAATACGGTCTCTATAAATATTATGATGATATTTTCTTTAGAAGCTTTAAGAGAACATTATAAAATAATATTAGTAGTGTTCTGTGTATTACGTTCATTGCAAATCACAATTATTTGGAATTAATGCTAATAATATCATTTTTATTAACACAATATTAAAGTCATAAAATGCTATTAACTGTTTTTCAATAAAAATAATATTAAAACAGAACATTTTTGTAAAAGTGTACTTTTATAAAAAGAAAAACCTGTTTGAATATCATTTTTATACGAAAAAAATGTTGCATAACATTTTATGAAGCCAATTATCAACCCATTGAAACTACAGTTTTATAACAAAACGATAGCCGTAAAATCTAAGACTTAGACCATTATACTAAAATAAAACTAGTCTCGATTGTTTGTAAACGGTCTTGACTCAATCTCGCTGAGCTTGGACCCCACTCAAACCTTCATAAAAACGATTTTGGGTTCAAATTGGAATAATCAGTATTATAACATTATAGGTATCTGATAATGATATGTATGTAATGAAGTCCTGTCTGTAGCCCAGCAGAAAAAAACCAAAGTTACTGTCATAGCCCGAAAAATCATCGTTTGTGGTATCGATCAAGACATATTGCTTGCAAAATAGGTGGTCGATGGGGCTGAAAAGTTTTTTAAGTGGAAACCGCTGATCTGATGAGCTTCAAGAGAAACCGATGGATATGAGATCAATTTTGGTAAAGACACTTTGTTTATGTGCTTTTTTATCGCTAAAAAATAAGGCCGTTTAAACTCCGTTTACGGTCCACAAGGGATTCAAGACTAGCCGAGAACTGAAACTAATGGAATTTTGTAAGAACACAAGCAACACTTGCAATATGGAATACTCAGTGCGCGAGCCCGACTCACACTTGATTTGTATGTTTTATTGGATCAAGACTATTTTCGTACTTGCCGTATAGAAAGAATCACGCCAAAAAGGCAAGCACGCCGTAGTGTGGGCGTCACACAGGTGTGAATACTGTTTATTTAAAAAAAAGATATAACATCGAATACGTTTTTGGTGAAATGTATATTGTGAAGGCAAGTCAAACCCACACTTCTGTCAGGTCACTATCTTTTTGTGTCTTTAAGATGAAAGATGACATTTTTTTGACCGTGAGACCAGTGTTAGCCGTTGACGGCTATGGTCTACCATCAAATATTCGTACGCTCTAGCGTACGAATGTCTCACTTCAAGCAGTTTCCAAATGGGGCGAAGCCATTCTGTTAGGATTCAAAGGTGATCGCATTTATGCGGTGATTTATTCCTGCAACGTTTTTATAAAACATCATCATCATATCCTGCCCTTGTTCCATTTTTATTTAGGGTTGGCGAAAAACGTGTTTTTCTTCCATTCTGTCCGGTCATTTGTCACGCTATCACTAACTCTCTTTTCTTTCATATCACTTCTCACACAATCCATCCATCTTTACTTTGGCCTTCCTCTTCCTCTCCATCCATTCACATGTAACCTCATAACTCTTTTAGCAACATGCGTTTTTATAAAACAAAAAGTAGAAAATTACTCTGTCTTACAGCTATATCTCTTCTAGCACATTTATATCCCTGTCCACACATATTGCAACTGTGGCAGAGAAATGCAAAATGAGTTGCAAGTGACATGCACGTTAGTTACGCTGTATGAGTGCTCCTGAAGAGAATTTTTAGAATTGTGGGGCACTGATGGAAACGAAGTAAGTATGTTAAAGTAGGTCAAGTATTATAAGCAATGTGAATAGTATCAGAGCTAAAAGATTTCTGTATGTAAATGGTAACTGTATCAAATTAGCCTCGTATTCATGATAAACTAGATATGGAAGAAAAATTGTTTAGATATAGTAGTTTTAACAACATGTTTTAACGTAGCTGGCAATATTGCATAGGAAAAAAGAACAAGGCTGCGAAATTTGTGAAGATGAGAAAAGAATGACAAAATCGGTCAAAACTGTAAAAAGGATTGTTTAAATAGCTAATCTTGTTGTGAATTGAGTATAGTTATAAGTTTTTATTAATCTTTGAATTATGTAGATATTATTTTTTACTTTCTTTGGCGGAACTGCTGAAAGAAATTTCTTTTGAAATAAGCTGTACGTTTGTAAAATTTTTATATTTTTTTATTCCGAGTTGTTTGGGAGATAAGCAAACGTCTGGTCGACTGTTTGTGTGACTAGAGGGCTGGGCTTTTCTTCGGTCAACGAATCAGCATTGGAATCTAACATGGCAATAATGCCAGAGTTCTGGGCTTAATTTCCATTGACTTCGAGGTAGATGAATTTTTTGAAAAATTTCTACCCGTTTGTAAATATTTTTATTTTTAGTTTTTATAAAAAAAAAAATATTTTTAATTTCTTGCTTATTAGGTATAAAAAAAAACAAATAATTTATGCACTTATCAAACAAATAATTCGTCGTAAGTGAATAACGTCCCAAAATGTTTGGCTTCAACCTCGGTTTCAAGTGGCTGTTTTGCTGTGTGACTTGCTAACTAGAGTTTATTTATATTAAAGTATGATTATTATATACCTGTTAAGCTATATTAATTATTGGTTAAAATGTATAGTCTGTCTAAAAAGTCAAACGATTTGTGTAATCTAATGAAATAATCAAATTTTTTAAATCTCATATAGTCAACACTAGTTGAACAATCTAGGTTGTAAAGAAATGATCATTGTTTACTAATAGAATCTTATAAAAAGTTTTGTATGTAATAATATATAACAGATTTTTTTTATTCGTTAAAAAAAAAACCAAGTCGTCTGACTTTTTAGACAGACTTTAATTATACTACTATAAATGAAATAAAAGATTTTTATAATGATTTACCTTCCTCTGATAAAAGAGTAAAATAAATAAATAATGGTATCAAAGTCAAATGTCAAATAAATTAATGTCAGCTCACTTCTTCACGGCTCTAAAACATGTATCGTGTACAATGTAATCACATTTCCACCCAGTAGCAAACACTGTTTTCTTTTACCTACATAACAAAGAAAAATACCTCTATTTCTGTAACACGGTGGAACAGAAATCCCTTTTGTTTCGTTCCAACGCTCGGATGTGGACGGAAAACAATTTTAAATTGTCTTATTTTAAAACTTTACAAACGTTATCTATGGGATGAGGCACGAATTTATTGTGGGGCTCTTATGAAGATTTGAAGCAGGTGTCATGGAAAAAGAAAAAACAAAACATAATAATTATTATTTCTTAAATGTTAACCCATTTGTAAAAGAGATTCTCCTGTATCGAGAGTGCGTTCATGAAAATTTTAACTGACATTGCACATTATATTATACAAAAATGTTTTAATCAGTTGAACGTCTCACTAGATCAACAAGACAGTCAAAACAGAAAAAAAAAATACTCTGAAAAGAAAAAAAAAATAGTGTTGAAACTCAATCACAAATAAGTCAAAAGAAACTAACCAGTTATCGTCATCATTTCGACCGAAAGATGTCTAAAGCTGGACATAACCCTTCTCTAAGCGTCGCCACATAGACCGCTCCTGTGCGTGTCGTATCTATCGGATTCCCGTATCTCTCGCCAAGCATCGTTTCAGCATGTAGGTGGAAGGCCTTTCAACGTTACGCCAATAACTAATACCAAGAAATAAAACAAAAAAACCTTTCATTATTCCATGCAACAATACAATTTAAAATAAATAATTGATTGTATTGATGATGGCAGTGGGCAGAGCACGTTGCTTGTAAAACAAGTGGTCGATGGGGGCGAAAGGTCCTGAAATGGTGACCACGTACCTACTGGAAGACGCTGCTTTGGAAGGCCTCCCAAAAGGTGGACCGATTACCTGGTCAGGGTTGCGGGAATCCGATAGATGCGTGACGCACAGGACCGCTCATTGTGGCGACGCTTGGGGGAGACTTATCTCCAATAGTTGTCTTTTGGCTGAAATGATGAATTGATTGCATTTACACGCAATTATAATAATATTCTAATTTATAAACAGTTTTATTAATACCATTTCAATTTTTAATTAACATTTCTCTAAAATCTCGATTGAATGTATTTACAACTTTTATAACATTATTATTACCAATAAATAAAACCCATAATTCCAAATCCGAATGGAAACACTTAATTACGCAAAAGCGAAAAAACGCCAGATTCATTTCAGTCCCTTTTCAAACATTATTAGAAATGTCTTTATATGCAGGCAATGCGAGATTTTCGTCGAAAAAAGGGGTTTTATTTCAGACAGCTATCCGCTGGGGAGCTCTCCGTCACGTAAGGGTGTCGTACGATTCGCGTACGTGCCAAGAACGCGACTGTCCCTAATGCGTCTACTCGACCGAACATCCTAGTTAGGGAATTTGACTGATAACGCATGGTGTGGGGGAATAAAAGAATGATATATTGGGTAGGACTGGCTTTTGTTTCACACTTGTGCGTAAGGGCTTATAAGTACCAAGGTGAAACGTTTAGAAGAGGTTCTCTTTCAAATGTGATCCCTCTTTCAATTGCTTTTAGGTTTGCTGGGAGAAAATTTATTGTTAAGCTCGCCTTTGTACGTGAATTGTCAAATCACTGTGAATATTCATATTCTTTATGAATATGATTTACTTATCTTTATTATAAAAATGATTCGCTAAATGTGTTGCTAAGCGCTAATCTCGAGAACAGTTGAACCGATTTCGCTAAATCTTTGTTGTGTTTGTTATTGTGAGCAGAAGGTTCTTATGAAAAAAAAAATGATTAGAGTAGTATAGGGTAGTGTAGTGTAGGGTAGAGTAGGTTAGAGTAAGGTATACAAAGGTAGAGTAAGGCCCCGGAGGACACGGTGGTTCACACAGTAGAGGTGTGCCCGGCTTGGGCGGAGCATCGTGGAGGCGATCGGCAGCTGAGAGCTCTCGCATCTCTTGCTTGAGGCCATGGTCCGGAGCGAGGAGGAGTGGCAGGCGGTCGCCTCCTTCTGCTAAGCAGTAATGCTAGCAAAGGAGGAGGCCGACCGCATCAGGCAACGGCGCTCTCGCCACCTGCACCGCTGCCGGGATTCCGATCCCAACTTCCGGACACCGCAGACGCGGGCTTGTGGACGGCGGGTCATGGGTAGCTCGCTGTCCGACCGTCCGGTAACTGTCCGGCCCAAGCCCAAGACGTCGACGGCGCGCACTGTTCCTGCGCGTCTCAAGTAATTGTCAGCAACAGCAGGGGCCCAGCTGGGTCGAAGCCTACTGGGGCCAGGGTTATCTCGAGCCCCGGTATGAAGAGGCTGGAAGGCACGGGGTGAGTTTTTAGTCAGTAAGAGCCTGACACTATCTCCCACTCCACCCAAGAGCGGGGGTTGTTATTGGATGATTTTTACCCACCGTAAAAAAAGGGTAAGGAGTAGAGTAGGGCAGAGTAGGGCAGAGTAGAGCCGAGTAGGCTAGAGTAGGGTAGAGTAGGGTAGAGTAGGGTAGAGTAGGGTAGAGTAGGGTAGAGTAGGGTAGAGTAGGGTAGAGTAGGGGAGAGAAGGTTAAAGTAGGGTAGAGTAAGTTAGTGTATGTTATGTACATATGTGTTAAATAAACAATAAGATTTTTTTTAAAAATTTTATGACTAGTTGACTACATCAATCTAAAGATGTCTGTCAGTAAACATCGTAAGGTCAATATCTTAAAGCCAAAAATTTAAGACATAACACGCGTAGTGGATTATGGCCCAGTCCTTCTCTTAGAGAGGAGGCCTGAGTTGTAGATCATTATGAGGCCGATTATGATATGTTGACGACATCAAAATTTGAATATGATTTTGCATTTTTTGTTTCGTTCCCTATTTGTCGATAATTTGTATGTTTACTGATTACTAAAGATTGCCTAGTAACCTTGAAGAATGTCAGTTTCCGTGTATTTCAATTTCTGATTGATTCTATATGCGAAATATTGGTCGATATTATTATTCCTTCTAGGCAGGTAACCGAAAAAATCGTACCATATCGTTCAAGTTAAATGCACAAAACATAAAGCGAGAAACGTATGTGTATTGGTTGGCAATGGGTAGCAATAATTCAAGCAATGCCAATGAACCCGATATCTTATTGCCATAGGTGGATTTTGGCGATACCGAAATCGCTTAACATGGTAGTGTTTTAAATTCTATTTCTCGAAAAATATTGGGAATACTGGATATCAATTACTAACAACTTATGAAAGTTTGAAAAGAAATCGTTTGTTTTTTGTCTGATAAAGAGGTATGTCCTAGAACCAAAAATTCTAAGACATGTGACATCTATTAACCCGCATTGGATCCGCGTGGTAGATTACGGCCCATTCCCTCTCCTAGGGAGGAAGCCTGAGTCGCAGCAGTGGGAAAATTATGATTTTAATGACATTTTCATCTTTATTCCATGACATTTAATTTACTGACATTTTATTATTATTGTATGACATTTTTATTTGTTGTTTCCATGCCGTTAATTTCTTTGACATTTTTAATTTGTAATCAATGATATTTTATTTATTTGACATTTTTAATGAATGATTATAAGAATTACCAATGTTATGTTTATTTAAATGTTGTTTGTTTGTTGGTGTAACTTTGTGTTGTGTTCTGTGTATGTGTAATTATAAGTCCTAGTTACTTGTTCAAATAAATGATATTATTATTATTATTTATTAATAAAAAATTAATGGTTTCAAAATGTTTATTTCAAATCTTCACCAAAAAGTATCACCTTCACAACTCTCCACAACTTCTTAAAAGCAAATAAAGTAAATAGGGTACTATTGTAAATATCCATAAAGATCCGTTTCCTCGGCGCATGCAGTGTTGCAATCTTTAAGCTCCGAATTTATGTTTTCTTTACGTCGCTTCGGGTTAAGCTGCACGCTTGTGCATATTTGGCGAAGAGGCCACGACGGGAATATACTCTCACAGAATAATTTAACCGAATGGTTGTTTAGTGTAGTGTAGTGTGCCATTGCGCAATTTATTACAAATGAATAAGATAGGTAAATTTTAATACAAATGAATAACGCAGGTAGAGAGCAGTGTTGGCCGAGTGGTAACGGCCCCAACTTACGAGTTGTAGGTCACGGGTTCAAATCCAGCCAGGCGTGTTACTTTGTGTAATTTATTTCATCACCACAGCTCTCGAAACGGTGAAGAAAAACAACGTGAGGAAACCGGCATGTTCTAGAAACAAAAAAATTTGAAGATATGTGACATTCACCAACCCGCACAGGGCCCGTGTGGTGGACCCGGTTACGGCCCATTGTTTATACTAAAGAGGAGGCCTGAGTCCAAACAGTGGGAACATTATAAGGCCAAAAATGCAATGCAATGCAGGGAGAGTTATGGCTTGGGGACTCAAAGTGGTGTCCCATCTGGGCTGATATTTGTAACGGATGCAAGATTAAACAAGTTCGAGTTATCAAAGGGCTTCGGTAACTCGAACACAGCAATTGAATTTTAGTTTTAGAATTTTATTTTAGTTGTAATAGTTAATTCGCAAAGAGCAATTGAATGAACATAATTAAGTTTTAACCAGTAAAAGTCTGACATTTTCTCTCGCTCTAGCCAGAGCAGGAAAGTTATAAAAAGAAATGGTACCGCGAAAAGTAGGGTTACTTTGGCCCTGGGGTATAACTGTTTTTAAATACATAAATATCCTCTCCAACTTCTTATTGCTATTCATTTAGCCTTACAAGGTATTCCTTGCAAGGCTAAATAGAAACAAGAAGTTATCTTGGAAAGGTTATTCACCCCGTTGCGTCAAACGTTACACTATGACTTTACGAACTTCCAAATTTAAAAGTTCTGTTTCAAAATACCGGAAAATACAAAAGTCTTTCAACACCAAAACATAAAAATAAAATACAAACAGTAGGTACAGTTATATTATTTTGATAGCAACATGAATTTTTAACGCCAATACACTGAGGACATCGCCCTTGTGTTTTGTCACCATCAAAATTATCTTTTTAGTTACGTCACGTAATTGTTTTTGGGTCATGACATAAGTACACCTGCGTGGGTCACTGAAAACACAAATTAAAGAAGGTCTTCGGAGTTTAAAGCGTGTTTTTTTTTTAAATTAAGTTCAGCGGCTGTCTTATATATTCAACTAGCTTTTGCCCGCGCGGCTTCGCTCCCGCTCTTCCCTACTCCACCCTACTATACCCAACTCTACCCTACCCTACTCTACCCTACTCTACCCTACTCTACCCTACTCTACCCTACTCTACCCTACTCTACCCTACTCTACCCTACTCTACCCTACTCTACCCTACTCTACCCTACTCTACCCTACTCTACCCTACTCTACCCTACTCTACCCTACTCTACCCTACTCTACCCTACTCTACCCTACTCTACCCTTCTGTACCCTACTCTACCCTACTCTACCCTACTCTACCCTACTACTCTACCCTACTCTACCCTACTCTACCCTACTCTACCCTACCCTACCCTACTCTACCACTCTACCCTACTCTACCCTACTCTACCCTACTCTACCCTACTCTACCCTACTCTACCCTACTCTACCCTACTCTACCCTACTCTACCCTACTCTACCCTACTCTACCCTAATCTACCCTACTCTACCCTACTCTACCCCAGTCGCACGGTGCCCTTCAGCGCGAACAGATCATTTTTTTACTCGCTCCGCGCTCGAAAAATCGTAAAATTGGCAAAAATCACGCTAGAAAGTCGGAAAAAGTGTCATTGTGCTTTTGTCAACGCGCGCTAAACGGTGGAGTGTTTCCTGAAAGATTTGTGAAAGTTTGGTGAAAGTGACCTAGTTTTAACCTCAAAAAGTGGAAATTTTTCGAGGGTTTTTGAGTATAACTCCTTTTTTGTCGCGACAACATATACTTTTTTAACTGTACGAGTACGCGCCTAGATAAGACGCGTCGATTGACGTCCTTCTCCGATTTTTCCGGAAAGAAAAGCCGGAAATACAGTGGTTTTTCCGAAAACCACATGGCCACATGGTAATAGAACAGCTGACTTTTTCGAGAAGCTGTACGTGCAGCAGCTAGGAGAACTTCGGATGCGGCAGGGTGGCATTTTCAGGACTTCTGAAAGTTAAGTGGATTCTGAGTTATGGACTTTTAAAAATACTCAAAATTTGTGACAGCCCTAGATCCGTAACCATCGCGACAACCTATATTTTTTATAATTTTAAAGTTTAATTTTAAGCTATTGTAACATACCCAGAAAATTTCAGATTTTTCGGTTGAGTAGTTTCTCTTATATAAAACTGTGAAACCTTGAGTAAAACCTGAAAACTAGGAAAAACGCTCCTAAAAAATCTGAAAAAATTCAGCGTGGTTTCGAATCAGATTTAAAGTGTATTTCCATTTTTTAAATTTTTTTATTTGCTAAAACTCGATTTTTAAAGGGTGCTTTTTGGACTACAAAATTTATTTTGTGTTTGTGACAGCCCTAATTTTTGTACCTTAGATGTCGCGAGGAGATTATTAATTATGTAAGATTGCCTGTTTATTCTTTTTTGATAAACAGAAAACCGGGACCTTGCGACTTTTGTAGAACGGGAGTTATTTAAATTCCCGTGAAAGTAGGTAAAAACTACCCCAAGTGTAAGTGAATTAAAAAAGATAGATTAAAAATAGCCTGATACCTGAAAATACTGTAGTTAAACCAGCAGTTTCAGATGCAATAATTTGGAAATAAATAACTTGATAAAAGTACATATATTAAGGATATTTTAGACAAAATCCATAAAATCTTGGAAGAATTTAAACAATTTTTTTCGAAATTAAATTTATATATTTAAATATTAACATTTCTTAAAAATTAAAAATCGAGGAATTAAGAAATTTAGTAAAGAATACGTAACAAGCATTTTTTGATTTTCAGGTCTTATACATAAAAACTTATTCACATATTTTGGTACGAGGGGAAATTAAAAATTGTTTAATTTCAGGGGGTAGTTTCTCAAGAAATAAGGGTGCTGTTGTATTTTTCTCACCGCAGAACCTATTTTTTAGACGATATCTGTCAGAGTTTTGAATCTCAAAATTTTACCTTCAAAATTCGGGGGGGTCATTTTCGGTTTCAAATTACGTAAAGTAAAATTCATAAAAATTTTGTAAATTCATTATCTCGGTAACCACTAGGCCAATTTTGTCGGGGTTTTTACTAAATAGCGTGGAGTGCCGAGCTCTACAACTCTTGCATACATCTCTCTTCTCTACATAGAGCAGAAAAAATATAGAGTTCTGGGGAGAGAAACTGACGGAGGGGAGAGGGTCGGTAAGTTGCACAGCTGGACCTGAGCTCTTTGAGAGGGACTAGATTTGGGTAGAGTTCCAAAATTAAATTCTAACTCTACATAAAATATCTGAATACACAATTGTAAAGAGCTTGGAAAACCGAGTGCAGCGAGCCCTCGCACTCTTTTCTACGACTAATAGATCGGGAGATATAAAGGATCAAAATTACGGCCGCCATATTGGTCCGCCATCTTGTTTTTAGTAAAACGGCCGTATCTTCCGATATAATTGACGTAGAGCGACCGCGTTACCATTATTAGCTTCGGACGGACCGGCTCTTTCCGATAGAGTAGACATTTTTTGACATTTGAGAGTGACTCTATTTTGTAGAGTCACCCAGATACCTTGATAGAGCTGGTTGCAAGCGTTACTCTGGCCCGAATCGCGTTTCTTTAGGGCGACGAATAGTGGAGCTGGAATTTTTAAAGTTTTGGTCGGCCATATTGGCCGCCATCTTGAAAAGTGTTGAACCGTTATATCTCCGCTTCTACTCGTCTTGGCGGGACGGGATTTTGGCTGAAGTTATTAGCTGAAAAGGAGCTATTAGCGGAGAGGGTACAGGAGGCAGTGACTCTACATAGAGCAAAGTTGGAAAGTAATAGCTTCTTTAAAGAGTATATTGACAGATTTAAACACACTTGACCCTTTTGGCACCACTAACTGGTTAACGATAGCCTAGCTCTACATAGAGCGAAGTAAAAATAGTAAAGTAACTTACCCGTACTGTCGTTGACCGCTAACGGCTTAGTACACCTTCTCGCTGACTCCTGGACCTGAAAAAGGAAGCTAGATTAGTGACAAATAGACAACTGTATAATTTCAGACTTGGGGTTTATTGACTCCAATATTAGGAATAATAAATACGTTTGTGTGCATACCCTTGCTTGTGACAAGGACGCTATCCCCCTTTACAGAGATAGCACAATTACTACAGATTTTTACTAACTAAGACTGTCTACTATCCCTCCTTTACAGGGCTAGTAGAATCACTATTTTATCAACTGACTTACCTACTGACGCTTTTCCCCATATGCCGATCACACATACACCCCGTAAGATGTCTGCTGCGAACTCAAAGTCCAATTCCCCGATTGATACGGAGAAGGCAGGACCTTCTTCCAAACATCTGACGCAAGCTCACAACGTTCGCAAGAGTATTGGGGAGTGGGAGAGCAGCAAAAGTGATGGAATGACAGCTTCCTCAATCTCTGCCACTGTAAAAGTCTCACCGAAAAAGCTGGCACAGGCACCGATGACCAATCCAGCACATAAAGCCACCTTGTCTTCAGATAAGATGGTAAAGCGTGGAGGACCCGTGGAGGCCGCGGGTGGGTCGCCAAAGCTGGTTCCTGCAGTATCTACTGACAGAGTGAAGGAGGCTCGAATTTGGTTGCAGAGGGCGAAGACACATTTGAATGAATCGCGCAACTTAAAGTCGGATTTAAAGGCGGGCATCACTCTGGCTGTGGAACAACTCTACCAGCTTGTAAAAGATAGTACAGCAGAGGCTGTAAACAAAATACCAGCCATTGGCATACAAGGAAAAGGGGATAAAAGTACACAATTTGGGGATACGGGGGAAAAAGGGATATTAACAGGAAAGGAGGGGGAGGAATTACTTAATATGATACGGGAACAAAGTCTTAAAATTGATAAAACTACAGATGAATTAAAAAAGTTAAAGGAAGCCGTCGCGTCTCACGCAACTTCACAAGCCGTCACTTACGCGAGTGTGGCAGCGGTTCCGTCCAGAAGGTACGTATCCGATAAGAGCTCTTTACACTCAGTCGTGATCACGTCTAAAGATGACAGCCACACTAGCGATCAGGTGATGAGTGAGGTTAGAAAAGCGGTAAACGCCAAAGACGGCTGGGTGACAGTGGAGAGAGTGAGAAAGATTAAGGATAGGAAGGTCTTAATAGGATGCAGAACAGAGGAAGAAAGGAGGAAAGTAAAGGAGCGACTTGAAAGTGCAGAAGGTGGACTTATTGTCGAGGACATGAAGAACCAGGACCCCATGCTGGTTCTCAAGGACGTGTTATCATATAACACTAACGAGGATGTACTCTTAGCCTTGAGGAACCAGAATGCGGAGGTGTTTCGTGACCTCGACAAGAAGGACGACCGAGTCGAAGTTAAGTTTAGAAAACGTGCCAGAAACCCACTTACGAATCATATAGCGCTGAGGGTGTCTCCACATATTTATAACCGCATAATGGATAGGGAGTTCGTGCATATAGATATGCAGAGAATTCAGGTTGCAGACCAGTCTCCACTCGTACAGTGTTCCATGTGCCTAGCATATGGACATGGTAGGCGGTTCTGCAAGGACACCCTCCCAAAGTGCAGTCATTGCGGTGGCCCGCACATAAGAGCGCAGTGTGCCGATTATCTGGCAGCAGCACCTCCAACTTGCTGCAACTGCACAGCCGCGAAAGCAGAAAACGTACAGCATAATGCTTTTAGCTCTGAATGCCCAGTGCGAAGGAGGTGGGAAGCACTGGCGAGAGCAAAAGTTGCGTACTGCTAAGGTGGTCACAAGTCGTTCCGGGGCAGGCAGCCCCACCAGTAAATATGCAGTAGCCCAGGCGAACCTCCAGAGGAAAGAACTGGCGACCACGGAACTCGTCATAGAGGCCAGTAAGCGAAAACTCGCATTTGCGCTGATACAGGAGCCCTATGTGGGTGGGGTGAGGAGGATGAAGGATTACCGTGGGGCGAGAGTTTTCCAGTGTGCAGCAGTAGGAGATGGGACTGTGAAGGCGGCTATAGTCGTCTTTGACGATGATCTCGACGTCATCCAGTGCCCGAAACTCACGACCAACAATATCGTTGTAGTGAGGATCCGAACCTCCGCCTGGGAAATCGCGGCGGTATCTTTCTACTTTGAGCCAGACCAACCCATAGGGCCATACCTGGATCAGATTAGAAACATCAGAGAGGAGCTGGGCCCAAGAGGACTGCTCATTGGAGGCGATAGCAACGCCAAGAGTAGCTGGTGGGGAAGCACCATTGAAGACCTCAGGGGAGTTGAGATGTCCGGTACCCTGGAAGAGTCTGGTCTGCAGGTACTCAATAGAGGTGATACGCCAACTTTTGACACCATGAGAGGTAACAGAGCGTACACCAGTTTTGTAGACATAACAGCCTGTTCAGAAGATCTACTGGAATTGGTGGACAACTGGAGGGTAGACCAGGAGATGACGAGCTCGGACCACAACGCTATCCTACTCGATATTAAACTCCGCAAGAGTAGAGGCCTAAAGGTTCAGAGAACAACAAGGCTTTACAACACCAAGAAGGCAAAATGGGACCTCTTTAGTAGCACACTTTTGGAACAAAATTTGATTAACAATTTTAACGTAGAGTCAATAGTAAACATCCATTCAAAATCAGAATTAGAAGATACCATTACAAAATTTACAGAATCCATTACCGAAGCATGCAAAACCAGTATGCCTATCAAGAAGAGTACAGAAGTACTCGAGGTTCCATGGTGGAATGATGAGCTCGCAAGGCTGAAGAAAGTTGCCACTACCTTCAGGCGTAAGATTAAGAACGCGGCACCGTACCGCAAAGAAATAGTGGTAACTGAGTACCTGAAAAAGAAAGAAGAATATGAGTGCCAAGCCAAGAAAGCCCAAATAGAAAGTTGGAAGAAGTTCTGTACAAGACAGGACAAGGAGGGAGTATGGGACGGTATTTACCGTGTCATAAGAAAGACCACCAGGAGACAGGAAGACTTGACCCTAACCAAGGACGGTGCATTTCTGAACCCAAGAGAGTCGGCGATCTTACTTGCGGAGACGTTCTACCCACAAGACCTGGAGGAAACTGACAATGAAGACCATCGCCGCACTAGAGAAGCGGCAACGCGGGTAAACGAGTGGCAGCATGATGAAATTCATGATCCACCGTTTACACTGCTAGAGCTGAAGACCGCGGCGGGCAGTTTCAATCCCAAGAAGGCCCCGGGAGCGGATGGCTTCACAGCAGATATCTGCAGCAGAGCTCTCTACCAGGACCTGGACGCATCCCTTGCCCTATTCAACAAGTGCCTAGAGATAGGTCACTTTCCGGACATCTGGAAGCAGGCAACCGTGGTAGTCCTGAGAAAACCGGGCAAGGACGATTACACGAACCCCAAAGCTTACAGGCCTATTGGTCTGTTGCCGGTTTTGGGGAAGGTCCTGGAGAAGATGACAGTAGCAAGGATTAAATGGCATATTGTACCGAGGATTAGTACTCGTCAGTTTGGTTTCATGCCCCAAAAGAGCACCGAGGACGCCCTCTATACTCTAATACACCGAATCAAGGGTCTGATTAAGCAGAAAAAGCTGGTTACTCTAGTGTCATTGGATATAGAGGGGGCCTTCGATAGCGCTTAGTGGCCGACCATCCGAAACCGTCTGGCTGAGGAAAAGTGTCCGGTTAACATCAGGAGGCTACTGGACAGCTATCTCGACTGCAGAAAAGTCAGTGTAAGATACGCCGGGGAAGAATGCACGAGGAGCACCAACAAAGGTTGCGTGCAGGGGTCAATCGGTGGTCCGATCCTATGGGACCTTCTTTTGGATCCTCTGCTGCGTGAATTGGAGGGAATGGGAGTGTATGTGCAGGCCTTCGCGGATGACGTCGTCATGGTCTTCGACGGAGACACTGGTCTTGACGTCTCGAGGCGTGCGAACGCAGCGCTCGCCTACGTTCAGCAGTGGGGTGTCAGAAATAAGTTGAAGTTTGCGCCGCATAAGACTTGCGCAATGGTTCTAACCAAAAAACTTAAGTACGACACCCCACAGCTGAGCATGGGGGGGGTCAGCGTTGGCATGTCGCGGGAAGTCAAGATTTTAGGACTGACTATCGATGACCGACTAACTTTTAACACTCACGTAGCGTTACAGTGCCGGAAAGCCCTGGATATCTATAAACGGCTATCCAGGGCTGCCAAGGTAGACTGGGGTTTGCACACTGACGTCATTAGAATAATTTATACGGCTACTATAGAGCCGATAATCATGTACGCGTCTGCTGTGTGGGCTCCCGCAGCTAGAAAGATTGGGGTGCGTAAGTTGCTCGACACGGTTCAGAGAGGTTTCGCTCAGAAGCTCTGCAAATCTTACCGAACGGTCTCCCTACATTCTGCTCTGATTTTGGCGGGGATACTACCTCTCGACCTTAGGATACAAGAAGCAGCTGCTTTGTACGAGGCAAAGAGAGGGTCGCCCCCGCTAGAGCTAAAAGATAGAGAAACGGAGCGTCCGGTAAGGTTTGCAGAAACTCCTCACCCGGCAGAGCATATGGCCTTGGAACTTACTCAACTGGTGGACCAAAGCCTTGTGGACAGGTACAATGTGCAGCAGGTGCGAATCTTCACCGACGGCAGTAAAATTGAGGGGAAGGTCGGGGCCGCGCTATCCTTATGGAATAGCGAGGCCGAAGTCCGGAATCTCAAGCTTAGTCTGTCCGCGTACTGCACAGTCTACCAGGCGGAGCTCCTTGCTATATGTAAAGCCACGAGCGTCATCCTCAAGGGTAAGGAGGTCACCTATGGTCTGTACAGCGACTCGAGAGCCGCTTTGGAGACGGTCGTTAACCATTGGTCCCTCCACCCACTGGCCGTGGAGACGAGGGAGAACCTGCGGAAGGCTGTGGTCCAGGGCAAAGTTGTATCTTTGTTCTGGGTCAAGGCCCATGCAGGACTGCCCGGGAATGAGCGCGCCGATGATCTGGCTAAGCAGGCGGCTCTGACGTCGAAAAGGAAACCTGACTACGACCAGTGTCCCATTTCATACGTAAAGCGGCTAATACGTCAGTCATCGCTAGAGACATGGAACAGTCGATATGTAGCCGGAGACACTGCGTCGGTCACTAAGATGTTCCTTCCCGACGCCAGAGTGGCTTACCGCTTTGTTCGCAAGGCCAAGCCCGAGGGCAAGCTCACCCAGATGCTGACGGGGCATGGTGGATTCTCCCAGTATTTGAACCGGTTCAAGTTAAAGGAGAGTCCATCATGCATCTGTGAGCCAGACGCTATTGAGGACGTCTTGCACGTGCTCGCGGACTGCCCGGTTCATGCAGTACAAAGGTACAATTTAGAGATCGGATTGGGACTGACACTGAGCAGGCAGAATTTGTGTGAAGTACTGACAGATAGAAAAAGCTCACAGCAATTTATAAATTACTGCACGGAAATATGCACTTTAGTAAATAATAGAAATAAAACTAGATAAATAAGTTTGTTAAATTATATATTTAAGTATATATTAATGTTAACAAAATGTAAATTTAGATAAGTAATATCAGGTAATTAGTGTAGTAAATTAAATTTAAAATAAGACTAAAATCGACTGTATGTTGAAAAAAAAAAAAAAAAAAAAAAAGCTACAAAAAACAAGATGAAAAAAAAAAAAAACCTACTCTACCCTACTCTACCCTACTCTACCCTACTCTACCCTACACTACCCTAATTTTTTTTCCATAAGAACCTTCTCCTCACAATAACAATCACAACAAAAAAAAAAACAGCCAAATCGGTCAAGCCGTTTTTATGCCAAGTCGTGACAACGGAAAACGGGGGTCATTTTTATATATATAGATAATTAATTTTTAGTAGATATTGTGCTGTGAAATTGTTGTGCTTTTGTATCGCAAGTATCTACGTACCTGGACAATATGTCATCGTCATCATCATCATCATTCTTTTTAATGTTCCCACTGCTGGGACTCAAGCCCTTTCTCTAGCAGAGGAAATGGGCCGTAATCCACCACGCGGGCCTAGTGCGGGTTGGTGAATGTCACATGCCTTCGAAGTTTTTGGTTGTAGGACATGCCGGTTTCCTCACGTTTTCCTTCACCGTTTTGAGAGCAGTAGTAATGAAATAAATTACACAAAGTAATGCGTCTAGTAGGGTTTGAATCGGCTTACAACTCGTAAATCGGAGACTCGAGCCCCGGTATGAAGGCTAGAAGGAACTGGAGTTGGTTTTTAGTCAGTAAGAGTCTGACACTATCTCCCGCTCTACCTAAAAGCAGGGGTTGTCATTAAATGATTTTTGCCAACCGTAAAAAAAAACATGTCTTCGAATTTTTGGTTTTAGGACGTGCCAGTTTACACACGCTGTTTTCCTTTACCGTTTGGTTTATGTGAAGGTTGGTTTTAGCGGACGCGAAATCGAAATCAGAGCTCCTTCTTATGGTTCACGCTTACTCCATAATAAAGTCATAATAATTGATTCAACAGTTTTTAACCGTAAAATCGTAACAGATAGAGACAGTTACTTTCACATTTATAATAATGGATAGTGAAGATTGAATACGGGCTATTGACTGGGAAAACCAGTCAAATGGGCATGGACATTAGACAGAACTCCAGCAAAAGCTAAAATCATTGGCTCACCTGATGGTTCAGGTGAGATAGAAGTCAAACGCGACCCTATCAACATGAAAAAAAATACAGTACAGGTTTTATTTTATGTTAACCCTTGAACGGACCTTCTGTCCTCACCACTGCTAAGTATTGGGGACAAAATGGCAGTTTCAGTTACTTCCCTCGGGGGACAAGCGCGGTCACGTGACGATCGTACGCGACTGTTTACGAACCACACATTCGGATCGCGTAGCTTTTTTGATAATTTTATTTTTATCCGAAACAAAAGTCAACTGTACCAATGTTCGCGCAGTTTTAGTATTTTTTTTTTTTTGTAAAGGATTGTAGGTACTTTGTGTTTATAACAATTTTAAAAAGTTTGCATCTCAAAGTAACTTTTCAATTTAACCCTTCAGATACCGTCAATTAGAGACACAATAGTACGACAATAGATGCGCGGCCACCGGTGGTCGCTTGGGGATTCATGAATTAATAGGCTGCAAATAGGTCATTCTGAGACATATACATGTCCGAATATAATTTAGGTATCTTCAAGGCTAATTTGGCTCTTGATGATTTAGTGCGCTTTACCATCAACGATTGCACGTAGGGTCGCAGCAAGGTCAAAGCCTTCAAGAAGGCCCAAGGGCCTTGGGTTATGCAAAAGAGAACCCCGAGGCCCTAGACCGAAGGCAAAGAAGAAACATAACAGTGGGTTTTAGTCAGTAAAAGTCTGACACGCCCTCCGGATCCACCCTAGACCGGGACAAGTCGTTGGGTGATTTTCCACCTACAAAAAACCATCAACGATTGCATCACTTTTTATCAGACTTTTAATGACTTAACCCTTCAGATACCGTCAATTAGAGACACAATAGTAAGACAATAGATGCGCGGCCACCGGTGGTCGCTTGGGGATTCATGAATTAAACTTAGGGTTCCTTCATTTTGTGCTGTATGATGTCTTTTTTTGCGAGAGCTATACAAGGTGTAAGGGACAGCCCTCCGCAAACTTTAAGGGCTTGCTCGGTAAAAAATGTAATGTAAATGTAAAATCGGCCACTTCATACTCCTACTTGTCCAATCAAGTTATAATTTTGTATGGCTAGGCTGATTTTTATTTTCGTTTCCTGAAAAAAAAAACTTGTGGAAGGTTGTTCAGTTTCATCTACTGAGCAAGCCCTTAAAGTTTGCGGAGGGCTTTCCCTTACACCTTGTATAAGTCTTTCGAATTAGTTGCGGTCTTTGCAGGCATCTGTCTTAGTAGGTTCCGTCAATTTTTCTTTGAGTCTCCCGTAGAACATGACTGACATAACTATAATAACAAGCCGGATTAAATTAAACAAGACGGTAAAGAAAACCCAAAAGAAGCCTTATTACTGTACCATCCATAAGAGTGGTAGTTATTTCCATAAAAAGACACGCTTTCGCGTTCCATTTTGAGTCCATTTATGAGTATTTTGGGAAATGCAGTTACATTCATAAGCAGCTTTTTATACGGCAATGTAGACGTTTCGTCGACTGTATTCTATTTCTGTTTGATGTTACTGGTTTTACTTGCATGTATTTGATTATTTTCTTTTCCTGTATTTTTCTTTGGAGTTTAAATTTCAAATTTAAAGTTTGTTGTATTCAATATTATGAAGCTTTTTCTTTAGTATATTCTTCCAAAGATTTAGGCAAAAGTATTACTTTGTATCTACCATACTGTTCAACTGTAATGTAGTCGTATGTAATAGACGGTATTTTTTTATGTTGAGGAAAATTATCCAATGATAAACTCAGCTTTTGGGCAGAGCGGAAGATAGTCTCAGACCCTTACTGACTAAAGACCCACCCCGTTCCTTTGTGCCTTCATGCCGGGGCTCGAGCTTCTTTTCGGATAACCTTTGCCTACTGCGGAGTTATCAGCAACCGCAGGGGCTGTTGTGGTTAACTCCGGCGCGTGAGATCGCCGCTGCCGATCGCCCTCACGACGGCACGGCGATGCTCTGCCCAAGCGGGGCACACCTATGTGCTCCACCGTGTATGTAACAGACAGTAAGGTTTATGCCATATTCTGGACACAGATGCAGTCAAATAAAACTCTCACATAATAAAACTCAATATCATTCGGACCGGCGCGCATTGTTTCCGCGTGCCTCAAGAAGCTGTCAGCAAGAGCAGGAGCCCAGCTAGGTCGAAGCCTACTGGAGCCAGGGTCAGTTCGAAAGATAGCTCAGCCCCTGTACAAAAGGCAACGAAAGAACAGGATTGGATTTTTAGTCGGTAAAGTCTGACATTATCTGCCGCTCCGCCCAAGAGCCCGCTCTTAGATGTCATTAGATGATTTTCTCACCATAAAAAAAAAAAAACGTGCAGACCGTAACCAAAGCCACTATCGGAACAGTAACCCTTGTAATCAGAAAACTCTTAAAAACTCTTGTAATTTCTACATTTATTTAAAAAAAAACTACTTAAAAATAATAATAATTATTTATTAGTAGACTCATATATGGTTAGCCATATCTGAGCTCTCACTTGACTACTATCTCACCTATTGCCATTTGCCATCGAGCACAATTGCAAAAATTAATAATAATGATAAAAAATCACAATATTTGAAAAATTTGTACAAAATTATAAAACATTAGAATTACCGCTGATGATGATGAGGTCGACGATAGCACACTTATCTAGAAGTAACCTATTCAACCTTTACTTATAGTATCTATCAGAAACCACCATTAAAACTAGACACACACACACACATAAAGTCCTACCATTTACTAATAAAAACAAACAAACAAACAAGAATCCCCATAAAATAAAACGCAATAAATGCCATATCGATACAAAACGAACAGTTTGCGACCTTACGACCGGTAACAGTTGCATTTTACAAGGAAAGTATTCCTTTGACCTCTTGCGCGGTGGAAACTCGATTCAAAGTTCACCTAGAGATATCTGATGAAGCAAAGCGGAGGATTTTCTTTCGTATCTATTGCAATATTGTGGGGACCTTTTTGCTGTTTTTATAAATTTTGGGCGGAAGTTTTTTCACTATCGTCTTTTATTTGTGTGATTGTTGAAGGGCGTTTGATGTTTGTTTATTTATCTTAAGACCATGCGATTCTGTACCATTACAAGTATGTGACTGATCAAAATGTGTCTGGATGTCGTAGCTAGATCTTAGGAATTGATCACTTTTTTTTTTTTTTCACTTCCACTTCATGATATAGCCTTGTAAAAATGGTATTAAACGATAAAATTTGATGATAAATCAATCCTCGTTTGGCCTACTTTCCTTAGAATTTTTCATTGTCATAGAATATCTCAATAAAAAGGCCAAATGAGGATTGCTATGTTATCAAACGTTAACGTTTAAACTGGTCATATCCAGTTTTAGTTGGCTATATCATGAAGTGGCTAGATCTTAGAATTAATTTCTAAGATTTGAACAAAGTAATTACAAATATGTCTAGCCACGACATATGTATAATTACTTTGTTCAAATCTTCAGAAAAAAATACCTGAAAGATCTTCTGCTCTTTCAGGTATTTTTTGTACCAGAAGGTTCATGAAAAAATACAATTAAAATTACTTTGAATAGAATAGAATAGAAATACTTTTATTTGTTTTTTTTTGCCTTGCTTAAATGTGTTTTAAGCGTAAGCTAATGAATACGTTTATCTCTGTTTTGAACTGAAGCATATAGACATGGTTTTTGGCTAACATCCAAAAATCCAAACACAAGTTTTGCACTCGTGCTATACTTGTTAATATTATTACATACCCGTTATTATTAATAACATTGTACAGGCCATAGTTTTATCATAGTCTTTGGTAATCAGTCCACTTAAACCACCCAAAACATAACCCTATATCTTTATATTATATTCATCGCAACTCTACGTACAAATGAGACGTGGCCCACGTGTTCGTCTATCTAATGTAGTTGCCGCATCAAGGTTTTCTGCGAGTTGGCTTCGGCTCTTCATACGTCTTTTAAAGATTCAGTACACCCCTTTTTTTGGTGTGCAAAAATCATCCAATGACAACCCCCGCTCTTGGGTGGAGCAGGAGATAGTGTCAGACTCTTAGTGACTAAAAATCCAATCTGTTCCTTCTAACCTCTCCAAACCAGGGCTCGAATTTCCTTTCGGATAACCCTGACTAGAGATGTGCCGAAGTGGGAATATTGGTGAAAATATTGCTGGAAATATTGCTGGGAGTATTGCCCGAAGTATGAATATTGGTGGCAATATTGCCAGAAATATTCCCATATTGCCGGCAACGGCACATCTCTAACCCTGGCCCCAGTAGGCATCCAGTACCCCTGGGATCTGAGATATACTATCACATTATAATAATTCTACAAAGATTTTATAAATTCTTTCTGCTACTACATTATAAATTTATTCTTTTACTTGAAAAGTAAGATCTTAGTTTAAAAACCTTTAATAATTCCAAGGCACGTCTAAATAATTTACTCAAAACAAGCACTCACTTTTATATAAGAGCTAATAGCCGTTACGTAGTCATGAGGGACCTAATAAATTATAATTTACGGTAATGGATGAGGAAGGCCGTAAACTCTTTAATACTACAAACAAGAGGAAAGGTGAGTGCAACGAGATTAGCTATTTTTGTGCCAAGTTTAGAGTAGTTACTTGTGTTCTAGGTGGCCTTTGGGGAGGACTAAATAAATCAACAAATTACTTAGTAAAGGACAGAGAAAATGAGGATTTAAATGAGCTCATTTAAATCCTCTTTAAAACATCACTATACCATTTTCTCAGAAGTTGAGCCAACACTTACATACATACACACACATAATGTATAATAATATATATTCCACAACTATCACACCACGCCGTCTAGTCCCAAGATAAGCCAAGCTTGTGTTATGGGTACTAGACAACTGATAAACATACTTGTATATATTTCTAAATACATACATATTATAGATAAATTACTCCCAGACACAAAACAAATGATCATGCTCATCACATAAACATTTGTCTTGGTTGGGAATCGAACCCACGACGTCTAGCATAGCAGAAAGGGCCAATACCACTAGACCAACAGGCCAGTCAACATAATTACATACATATAAAAATACATAGCTATGTCTTTGGGTTGTTTAGCTATAAACTTCTATTCGTAAAAAAACTGGATTACACAATGTGTGCTTTTTCCATAACTTCGCATAGCCCATAGGTTTTTTTAAGGTGGGAAATTGTCTAAAATCTTTTTCATCTCAAGGTGGAGCGAGAAGGCGTGTTAGACTTTTACTGACTAATACTCACCTATGTTCCTTCAATTGCCCCTTCTGTTTAGAACTACGGGTTTCCTTTTCAGGAATTCCCTTTGGTTTCAAGGCTCTACTCCAGCAGAGAATTCAACTCCTTGAATATATTTATTGTACGTACAGCACGCACAATAAATGTGTCCCCAAAACGCTTTGTGCGTATAGGTGAGGTGTCTACTATGTAGGTACCGGTGGCGCAACGCTGTACGTCTAATGATCCGATGATGGAACGGGCTCTGATCCTCGAAATTAAAGGGTAATTGAAAAAATAGATGAGTTTTAATCAGTAAAAGTCTCGATCCACTTAAAACAGGCGAAGTTATTTAATAATTTCTACAAAAAAAAAATAAGCGTCTGACGATTATCATAATTTTTCAAAAGCTACATTAAACATCTAAACTCCAACAAAAAATAATAGAAATACACTCTAGAATATTAAAACATTAAAAGTTATTGCCTATTTCAAATCATACTTACACATTCAACAGTCAGGTCAAACTGACATACACTCGGGTCAAAACGATACCTAGAGGCGCTACCAAGAGCTCTTAACACGATAAATTTGACGGCCTAAAATGAACTGTTCAAGGTATGGAGTCATACAACATTATTTTTAGCATATGCGAAACCTGAATATAGTTTGTTCAGAATCAGTAACTGAATGAATTCCCATAGTTTTTAAACACCATTTTTTTTTTGCCATAAATATTTAAAAAGGTTACAAGTTCGACACCACCGAAAGTAAGTACAACACAGGTCATAGCAGGTCATTAGGAGCCAGCAAATACTTGGGTGCTAGTACAGAACCACCCCACATTTACCTAGATGGCCCGGTGACTATGTATTTTTCCTGACATAACAAGAATATAACTTTGTGATTTTTCATCATACAGTGATGAAATTTCGTATATAGATTCTTTACATAAAAATACAAGAAAGGTGTTTCGGGTTTCGCATATACTAAAACTTATGTTATATACAATGTATAGTTCCATCCATCTTTCTCACTCGCACGTCTGATATTTTAGTACGTCATGGTAAGACCCCTGATTCTCTTGAACGTATCAGCTATGAGCAAAACCATTATAATATTTACTTATACTGCATAAAAAATGAACGAGTCATCAAATTTTATACGCCACAATTTCACAAACGAGCAGATATTTAATGAAGCAAAGTTGCGAGAACAAAATACTGACTACAAACATTGAGCTCATATGAAATTAATAACTATATTTTCAGAATAATGAACCGCGTGTCCCTCCAACTAGTGAAACATCGCCTGAGGGATGCAGAGGGAAGATGTAAGGAAGTAGAGAGCAAGTAAGCATAAATTACGTTGTCAAAAATTAGTCGTCGAAAGTCCGTTTAATTCGGTTACTTTTGAGACTATGATTTGGTCAAATCTTAGGTAAAGTAAATATTAGTTTGAGCGCCTACTGATGCTGTCATTAGATCCATACGTAAACGGGTAAAAGACACGTGACACAGGATGGAAGGTAGGACATGGTTTGCGGAGAGATACTGCACAAACAATGGTCGGAACCATCCAGGAACCTCATAATCTGTGGAGATGCAATGAACGAAAAGGTGGCATTGACGTGGCTGAATACTGAGTCAAGGAAGGAATTTGTTTTTATCAACACGCTAAGAAAAAGAAGTTTGGGCATCTAATCTTTAACTCATCTTAAGTACTCCAAAATTGTATTACTATGACTAACAGCCTCAAAAGCATACCTCCTTTTTAAATATCGACACATAACAATGCAGTTATTTAAGGCAACAATGTTTGTTTTCACTGATATCAAAGTCCGTTTTTGTTCTAACTCCGATAAATATCATCATCATCATATCAGCCGAAAGACGTCCACTGCTGGACATAGGCCTCCCCCAAGCGTCGCCACAACGACCGGTCCTGTGCGTCACGCATCCATCGGATTCCCGCGACCCTGACCAGGTCGTCGGTCCACCTTGTTGGAGGCCTTCCAACGCTGCGTCTTCCGGTACGTGGTCGCCACTCCAGAACCTTTCGTCCCCATCGACCATCTGTTCTGCGTGCAATGTGCCCTGCCCATTGCCACTTAAGTTTGGCGACTCTTCGAGCCACGTCGGCAACCTTGGTTCTCCTGCGGATATCTTCATTTCTGATGCGATCACGCAGGGAAACTCCGAGCATAGCCCTTTCCATCGCCCTTTGGGTGACTTTGAGTCTTCTTATAAGGCCCATTGTAAGCGACCACGTTTCGGAGCCATAAGTCATCACTGGCAACACGCACTGGTTATAGACTTTCGTCTTGAGACACTGTGGTATATTAGACGAGAAGACACCGCGCAACTTCCCAAACGCTGCCCAGCCGAGTCGGATTCGACGATTGACCTCTTTCTCGAAGTTAGACCTACCCAACTGGACCGTCTGTCCCAGGTAAACGTAAATATAGTAGCTGAATAAATAAAGACTCTGTTTCACTATAGTTGAAATTTTAATGACATCGGCTATCGAATTTGACTTTGTTTTAACCTGGCTAACTTTATGAACTTATGTGAACGAAGCTATAGGGTGTTTTTCCACAGGAGATGTGCGAGGTAGCTAGGCGGTGCGGGAATGAGTACCGCCGTTGTAGAAACGAGTTTTCATATTTATTAATATTGATTTGTAGTAGAAATGTGAAACGGGCATGTAGCGGAGGCGTGCGAAAACGCATGGTAAACTTTTTGCCTTAATCAAATCGATTGCTACGTTTCTGTTCTTGATGGCGTCCTTTGAACATCATCATCATCATTTCAGCCAAAAGAAGTCCTTTGTTAGACATAGGCCTCCCCAAGTGTCGGCACAACGACCTGTCCTGAACGTCTCCTATCCTTCGGATTCCCGCGACTTTCACTAGGTCATTGGTCCATGTTGTGGAAGGCCTTCCAATTCTCCGACTTCCCTTACATGGTTGGAAGGGTTTCCAACGCTACATATACCAGTGCGAGGTCGCTACTCCAAAACCTTTTCCTTTGTTCCTTTCCTTTGTCCATGTTCCTTTTTTCCTTGTACTTATATCGTGCATAAATGTGAAAAATCTCGGAGAGGTTTACCACATTTTTTTCTCGTGCTCTGCTTAGTTGACTCGTACATCGCGCTGGAGCGTGAGCACACCTACACATAAAAGTTTTAAGTCCGAAATATTTTTAATTATAGTCTAGCCATATTGTTTCAGGGTCGTAAAGGGTGCTATCAAGCTGAGTGGTTCGTTCATTTCAAACATTAAAATGATGTTCCAGTGTTCTAGTTCATTAGTCTAAACTGAAATACTTAATCCTTAATTCCAGGGGAGTACCTTCTACTGTATTAATGGTGTTGAAGTAAAAATGAAGCGAAATAAAATAAAAATGTTTGGGTCGTTAAGTTACTAGATTTTTTTGGCAGACTGTGAGATTGCTGTCCTACTACTAATAAAGGTTGGAGTAAATTCTCTCAGATGGTTTAATCTGTCAAGTGCAGTGTACATTTTATATAATTGAACAAATATTTTGAGGACCTGTACATGTTTTAATCGCAAAGATTTATCTAGCTTTGAGAAACCTTTACTGAAAAATATAAAACTGAAGTAGTGACTTAATAGTGTGTATGTATATTATATCAGGCTGCCTACCAGGCGACTTGGAATCAGATCTAACTGGTATGTTGTCTTTAATTGATTCGATACTTGTTCCAAGACGCAAGAGTTGGCCAGTAGTAGTAGTTGCAGCACCGTTCGCATTTTGGGCTATCACGGCTTCCTCTTTGGATGAGGTTTTACCCCATTGTTGTCTCTCTTTTGGTAATGCTTCTTCTTTCTTGCTAATGTTTATTCTTTTTCGATTTTAATTTCTAATTTAACACTTTTGTCTGCTTTTGACCCTGCCGATTAGGCAGGGTCACCATGTGAAGTCGTGAATATAGCTATGGTATGCTTAACAGACTAACAAATGAATGAAATATAACTTATAACTCGTTATAGTGTCATTCTGTAGCACTTGTTTGTGAAAGCGACGGAACACCACACCTTGCGGTCAAAAGTGTTCAGGACTCGCTCCACGAACGCTTTGAAATTGACGTTACGGTACAATTTCAGCAGTTCTGCAATTATATGCATAGTTATTTTTTTTTTAAATCGATCAATTTCACCAAACCACATACTGTCATACGATAAGTATGACGCTGACCCTTGTTCGAAATTTAAAAGCCACATACAATAATGGCCAGCTACACTCGAAAGTTAACGTTGGCTAAAACATATTGTTATGATATATGCCCTTAAATTAATATGACCGAACGTACCTTTGTTCCTCTGATCATATATCTTCGTAAACAAATGTATAGCGTTTAGTACAAGGGAATTAATATCGTTTCGGGTTTTTACCCGCGTTGTTTTCATTGCGCTTTTTTTCGGATGATGAGTGCTTTGTTTGACTACGTTTGTACGTAATTGATGAATTGTTGACAGAGCTCAAATAGGTTCTTGATTTGATGCATACATGTTTATTTTTCGGGATAGCGTTTTTATTAAAAATACATTGTTTCGCTAATAGATTTGTTTAAGTGATGGAAGTCTTAATCAATTTATTACAATAATATTTTACGGTGCTTTTTGATATTGCTATTCTACTGTTGTTTATATTATTACAGTAAAATTAATGGGATAAATAAATTCACATCGATGCTTCACAGTTTCAAGTCAGTAAAGTACTATTATGAGATTTTGACAGTTACGTCGGAATCAACATCAACGAGTAAGAATCATAGTCATCCAGCCTTTGCTTCATGTTGTTTGATGTTAGCGTAACACGTGTGTTTATTCCATTCGGTTCTATTATTTGTCACGCTATCATTAACTTCGTAAACCCACAAGTCAGAATCTTCTTCTGTGTCGTGTACTCTTGACAGAGCGAACGCGGTCATATCTCGTTCGAGTTTTGCGTCACCGCGTCTCTCGCGATGCGACGCCGTGCAGCTCTGTGTTTAGTGGCTTGGAAGTTTACATTAATGCTGATAGTGTGTCACAGATTTGACGAGGATGTGGATGGTCCACCGTGTTGGAGAGCGTCCACAGGATCCTTTAGCCTCGGTTTCTCCTTACAATCATTCCATCCAGTCCTCATTACGGGTAATATGCCCAAAGAAGTTGAAAATTTGTATTTAAACAGACTACGATTATCTCTCTTTAATATTGAGTTCTTTCAGGTCACAAACTTATAAATCAGAATACATCTAAATAATTTGTTACTAGTAATATTGCTGCTAGTCTACCCATAATAAAAAAATGCATCTATCTTCATTATTTTTCATTCTTATTTTGTTCAAACTTATTTAGTTTGTAATATTACACGTGATCATATTAGGTACTAGCTTTCCGCCCGCGGCTTTGCCCGCGTGGACTACAGTTTATATCGCGCGGGCAGAGACCCGTGCTCAGCAGTGGAATTATAGGTAGCCTATATGTTATTCCAGTATCTCTTCTACCTATCTACCAAATTTGATCTAAATCCGTTCAGTAGTTTTTGCGTGAAAGCGTAACAGACAGATAGACAGACAGACAGACAGAGTTACTTTCGCATTTATAATATTAGTAGGGAAGTAGGGATTAAAGATACTATTAAAAAGATATTGATTAAAGATACCAATATAACCAGAATCTGCAGTCAAAGAGCAGTCGCTTCATCTAAAATCCCGATTATATTTCACACGATGCGGCCGCCACCTGAAATCAATCTGGTTGAGATAGCGTGAACCGGTCGGTATTGGAATATAGATCCGGAATGATAGCGTATTTCTCCTTCTGCTGTAATATCTAAGTATCGGGTTGTGAACTACAAACATAAGATTATGAGATGATATTATGAGGTGGTATTTGTATTACGAAATTAAAGAAAAAGGTTCCTCAATTTATTTCTATTTTCTACTGTAAGATATGGCTTCATTCCATAAAATTAAAAAAAAAATACCATGAAAGGGATGGCAGGGTCTGTGCTTGTTTGCTTAGCTCGTTCACTAAACCCCGTCATCCCCTTCTAGCTTAACCTGTTCCAGTCAGGATGCCTAAAGTCTTATAAAGATGCCTAAAAAAATAAATATTCCGAAAAGATTCAAACGTTGACAGTCTAATATGAAACGATTCTAACTTAAAAGGCTGTTAACATTTATGACCAATAAAACCCTGTACACAAAACGTCGCTATACTTCAATATTGTATTAAGTACCCATAATCCATCACCGAAGCTATGAATACGTTACTCAATTCACGTACGGAACAACAATTAACAGCTCCATTATTTAACATGCCAATTTCGTGTTTATGAAGTAAGTAATACGGCGTATAATTGATTGCACACATCACTCTTGTTATCAGGAAAATCATGCGGTAACAAATAATTATGGAGGAAATTATTCGCTGGATGGTCTTTAATTTAAATTTTGAGAAGTTATTACAGATTCGGGAAGGGAGATTTTGGAATGAAGACTGTTTGTTCGCCATTTTGTTTTAAAGATGGTGGACTACTTTTTTTAGGTGGGAATTCATCTAACGACTTTTTTCGCTCTAGTGAGGAGTGAGTCGGCTCAGACTTTTACTGACCAAAACTCACTCTTATGTTTCTAGTTGTCTTGCGTTCCAAGACCCCGGGTTTTCCTTTCAGATGCAAACTTATGGCCTCCGTAGACTTTGGCCTTGCTGCGCTCTTACGGTTTTGCTGAAATCTCCTTGAGGCACGCATGGATATGGGTTGCTTCGAATCAATTTTTTTAATAATTTACGTCGAATATGTTTAAATGACTTTTGCAAAAGTCAATCTATAAAAAGTATAAATATTTTTTTCAGCATATTCGGGACATATAAAAAATCATTTTTCTTATTTTTTCTTTGCCTACCTGTTTGTTTATTCCATGTTATCTGTTAAACCGATGGACTGATTTTGACAGCCATTTCACTAGTAGATAGCTATGTTATGAGTTTTTTTTTCTTTCCTTTCTTTTCTTTCTTTAATTTTTTTTCTTTCCTTCCTTTCTTTAATTTATTTTCTTTCCTTCCTTTCATTCCTTTTTTAATTTATTTTCTTTCCTTCCTTTCTTCCTTCTCTTTCCTTTCTTTTTTTTATTTTTTTTCTTTCTTTTTCAAACGTCGACAGCGCAATAACGTTTTGATAATAATTGGTAGACTGCAGAAAGGTAATATGCAACCGCAGCTGTTTTTTTATTTATTTATACGTAGCAATAGTTTATACCAAGCAATATACTTATCGATAATAAATCTACGACATAATATTCAGATAGCAATAATAACAAGAAAGACGCAGAAAACTTTGAACTCAATCACTGTGTAATTAATTTTTAATCGTTTCACCTGAATACTTTATTGTTTTCAAGAGTCTGTAAAGGATTTCTCAATAAAATTTGGGGCAAAGTTAAATGTCTTTCGGATTGATTTGACGTTCAAAAAGTTTGTTAGGAAAAAAAGGGGAAACATGATCTCAAAAAGTTTGATAACAGATATAGATTTTGTCTTATTAGGGCATTGAGTCTATCAATAATTATAAAGGTACAAGAGTTTCATACCACCTGAAATATCTTAGATTTCATACTTAATTTTTTTTTGCAGTACACATGATGTCTTCTGAGGGTAGGTATTAATTTCAACTAGCTGCTTAAGAAGGTCCTTTCCCACTAGTCTGTCGTCAACCTGAGCATGGTTTAAAATCTTGCCGGTCCATACAATGCAATCCAATGCAATGTTGAATAAAAAGGCATTGCGAAAACAAAGAGTACCCGTAAGTTCTGCTGGAAATCGGTGATACCGTCATTCACTTGAAACTTTACAATTCTAATGAAAAATGTGTAATAACGTCATAACTCATAAGAGAGATTTGTATGAAAATCCGTGAAAATGTATGTTGGGTTGGGTGCTCTGAATGCTATTAAAGACCAACCGATGGAGAGAAATTACCAGCAACAAGAACCTTGGACAAAAGCAATTAAAATAAAAAATCTTATGACTAGATTCCATTACGTAAGCCAAGAAGAGATTTTTCACAATACCCAATGGAATAAAATAGGACTAAAACCACCTAAATCTATTTCCTTTCTTTCAGTCCATACAAAAGTTGTCTGTAAGAGATCGCCCTGTGCGATAAGAGATTGCCCTGTGCCGCCCAATGTACACTTATTTAAAAAAAGGTTTGTCCAGTATTTTTGTTTATGTGGTGTACGATAAACAAAATAATAAATAAATTTGTTTTACACGAACATCGTCTGTAGTCAAGCTAGTATAGTAATGGTACTTCGTTGCAATTTGTAAGACCCTTTGAATCATTACATTTTCGACACGGCTTGCTTGTATAGATACAAACAGGTAATAAATAAGAACGTATTAGCCGAACTTTGACTTTACTGGGATATGGTTGTCACGCTTGAGATTTCTGTTTTCTTCATTTAATTTATCTTTAAACCTTTTTTTTTTCAATAAACCTGAATATTTTTTATTCAATCGGTCTATCAACCGGTCATTAAATCATTTTTAATGGCTATTAAGATAGTAGTATCGATTAGCCTACTATCTTTTCTTTTTTTTGGCTAATTTATATCTCTGTTTGATAAATTGAGTTTGTATTTGAATTAATTTTCAACTTTATGTTGAACACCACATTCGATGTTTACATACCATTAACATTATGTATTTTTATTTCTAAACGATTCTTCAAAGATAAACGAACCAGCCAAATGCAAATATAATTTACTTATAACTCCGCACTTAGGTTAACTTGGGTGCAATCTTTAATTTGAATTTATTTTTAATTTACCTTTCAAAAATTATAATTTTGGTTTTTTCATAATTATTAAAGTTTACGTTCTGTTAACTTCTAAGTACAGACGTTTGACCGACGTGCATTTTTTGTTATGTTAGCACTAACGTGAGGCCTGAGAGGAAACGTATCATCATCATCGTCCTACTCTTGATCCATTTTATTTGAGGTCGGCGCAACAGAGGCCGCGCATATTATGTAGTGTTTTTGAACAATAGCAAATGTTAGAAAAAAGTTTCAATGTTTTGTCAGTTTTTAATATTTTAGTATAAATACGTAAACTAATCGACATGTGTATCCTGCTCATCCGACTGCTCAGACCTGGTCTCTCACCGAACTACAAAAGTTTCGCTTTGCGGTTTTCCAGAGAGCTATGGAGCGCAGCATTCTGGGCGTAAAAAGATCAGACCGAATACGGAACGACACGCTGCGCTCCATAACAGGTATAATAGACGTGGGCAAAATGGCTGCCAGGCTCAAATATAAATACGTCATCATAATCATGTCAGACGAAAGACATCCACTGCTAGACAGCTGGACATACCTGGCCTACCCCTAGTGTCTCAACAATAATACCGGACTTGTGCTTCTTGCATTCATAAATATGTATTATTATAATGTATGTAATCTTAATATTACATTATGTATTTTTGCACAGTTACCAGCTTTGTAGTATGTAGTTGTATATGTAGTCTTTTTTAACCCAAACAAATACTTAGAGATTAGGTAATGTTGCACTAAGTCCACCTAGGTACCTACCATTAATTGCTACTACGTTTTTGTATACAAGGTGTAACGTTAAATGCGCAAAACCTGAAATTAGTTTGATCAGACTAACGAGTAGAATCAATTAAACTACTTTTTAATATAGGTTAAATTTTTCAAAAAAATCTTCATTAAAATCTTCGTCCTGTATATTTATGAATAGGTCAAGCAATCACGTGCGCAAACCCACCCAAATAGGTAAACAAACACAAATAGTTGTAATTCAATCAAATATTCCCATACACGAGATAATAAAATTTCTTATTTCAGTGCAGATATGAATTTTAAACAAACTAAAACTTTAATTTTTTTTAATGTTTTTTTTTTCTCACATAATTAGGTCAATTGAATTAAAAATCATTTGGGGTGTCTGAGGCTTTGCGCATTTAACGTTACACGTTGTATAGTGTCCCGCTGTTGGCCAAAAGCCTACTGTGTTTAAAGTTATATTCAATTTTATAATAGAAATAAGAGTGTTAATATAAATATTTTAAAATACCTTCTGCCAACCCTACGCACAAATATATTTTCGCGTTAGCAGGTAAAACGGATTGGGTAGCAAAATGAAGTGAGGTTTTGTGTTTCTAACATTTTATTACTCGAGTTTAGAGATGGGAACGAATTGCAATGGTAGTTCATTTTAATTTTGTTTTTTAGTAGCTACCGTAGTTAAGGAATAGTTGTGCGTTTATATTTGGGAGGAACTTTTAATTCTATAATAAAACGTGGGTCTAAAATTATGCTATGAGTAAAGTTAGATACTGGTATATAGATATTAAGTTTTGTAATTACGCTGAAAGTTGGGGCAAAATGGATTATATAAACTTCACGGAGGGCTTTGTATAATTTCCTGGAAAGTATTACAATAATAGGTTTTTCTGGCTCTTCGCGTCGCAAATGTTTCTGTTTTGGAATTTCAGTCTTCATAGGGCAACTAAAAGACTACAGGTCCATCAAATCAAGCGCTCCCGTCACTCGATTTCCGCTTCTCTCTAATATTGTACTATCGCTTGCTTCGCATGGACTTCGTAATATTTAGAACGTTCAATTTAAATATTTTTATTTTTGTATGGTGTTGAACTAAAATATAATACATTTTAAAAGTCATAGAACAAAAGTGTTTATTTATGATGTTAGTAATATAGTCCTGAGAGGTTGCCAGTGTTTTACAATTAACCCTGTATACTTGTCTTTAGTAGGAGTGGAACATGACAGTTGCGTACAAGCCTTTCACAAAAGCGCACGACGCACGTGTTGACTCTAGCTGCTGGTGACATAAAGAGCCTTGAACTTGATGTGGCCATCTCCTTTCTACCATCAGACAACCCGTCGAACGGCGAATATTTGAACATTACCCTACATTTTTGAAAGTTTTACGGTTCGGACTAAGCGTTTTGCTTCGTCGTTTATACCGCGTACATCGATGGACTGGGAACAATTTTCCTGCTGCAGTCTTCACGTCAAATTATAATTGAGGTGTCTAAGGCTAGAGTGAATAGGCTCTTAATAAACTAGTGCGCCTCACCTTCAACGGTTGCATCACTGCTTACCATCAGGTGGGAAAGTCAAGTACTGGTTTATATTATTAAAAAAAGCCAAAGTGTTTACCCCGTGTTAGTACTATATTTAACTAAAATATTTTATCTACCAGTTGCTAAACGGCTTGTGTACTGAATATTTTTTTTTTTAATATTAAGCAGGCTTTTCAGAATATCTAAGTAATTCTAGAGTACACAAGCCTTGTTATTCTGTAGCTTAATTATTTTCTGTGAACTGTTTTGTTCTAAAATTCTTGGAAATTTAAGTCGTACTTAAATGCTTTGGTATTACCACGGTAATAGTATCATACAGTATTGTAACTCAGCCGTATCTTTGAAATAAATACCTACAGCCGCGCGGTACGTAAACATGTGATAGGGCTGCCCGCCATTCTAATTACATTTGCCTACTTTGTGTTTCCATTTAGTTTTGTGATTGTAAATATACTTACTTTTTTATACAAACAAAATACTTTGTGGATTGAATAGGAAGTGTTCAATAAAAATGCGTGTTGTTTTTTGATTGGTAGATTTAAATAAAATGCTTATAAACCACTATTATTAATAACTAGCTTTTGCCCGCGCGGCTTCGCTTCCGCCCTACTCCACCCTACTCTACCCCACTCTACCCTACTCCACCCTACTATACCCAACTCTACTCTACTCCACCCCACTCTACCCTACTCTACCCTACTCTACCCTACTCTACCCTACTCTACCCTACTCTACCCTACTCTACCCTACTCTACCCTACTCTACCCTACTCTACCCTACTCTACCCTACTCTACCCTACTCTACCCTACTCTACCCTACTCTACCCTACTCTACCCTACTCTACCCTACTCTACCCTACTCTACCCTACTCTACCCTACTCTACCCTACTCTACCCTACTCTACCCTACTCTACCCTACTCTACCCTACTCTACCCTACTCTACCCTACTCTACCCTACTCTACCCTACTCTACCCTACTCTACCCTACTCTACCCTACTCTACCCTACTCTACCCTACTCTACCCTACGCTACCCTACCCTACTCTACCCTCCTCTACCCTGCTCTACCCTGCTCTACCCTGCTCTACCCTGCTCTACCCTGCTCTACCCTGCTCTACCCTGCTCTACCCTGCTCTACCCTGCTCTACCCTACTCTACCCTACTCTACCCTACTCTACCCTACTCTACCCTACTCTACCCTACTCTACCCTACTCTACCCTACTCTACCCTACTCTACCCTACTCAACCCTACTCAACCCTACTCTACCCTACTCTACCCTACTCTACCCTACTCTACCCTACTCTACACTACTCTATAATTCTCGACACTGCGGCGCAGTTGCGACGGCCGCGACTGTCACCATGCCGAGCCCATGCTACGACCGAGGCGCGTAGATATAGTTCGCGTTTCGTCCGTTTGTATGAAGTTGGAATACTGTATGATATTATTACCGTGGTATTACTAAGCAAATTTGGCTTTTAAACCTATTGTGGGTAGCGACTGATGTAAGCATATTTATGTATTTGCTGGATCTAAATTAATGCTAACTTCGTAGAAAATTATAGCCACTATTTCTTAGTATTAGCTGAGTATTGGAGGGAGAAACTAAGCAGTTTTATAAAGAGAATAGTTTAGATAATAACAATATAAATATACCACGACGCCGTCTAACCCCAAACTAAGCAGAACTTGTTAACTGATACATACTCGTATACTTATATATTTCTAAATACATATATGTTATAGATAAATTACAACTGGGTACAGAACAAAGGATCGTGCTCGTCACACAAACATTTGCCTTGGGTGGGAATCGAACCTAAGACCTCTGGCACATCTGTCGGGGCCTAATAACTACTGGTCTAACAGGCCAGTATAATAGTAATATGGAAATATTGTAAGATTTATAATTTTTTTAAAACGGTGAGCATGGAGTTTTTTGCAGGTTCTTCTCCATAAGAAATGACAAATTGGAACCGTGCACTGACTTCTGATGTATTATACGTGCGCATGTAGACCCGTGTGGCATAATTAGTCGTGTTTATGAATTTTGAATTGAGTACGTGTAAATATAAAGCTGATTTTTATCTAATAACGTCTTGTTAATGAACATACTAAATTGTATAATTAGGTTACAAAATCGCCCTAGTTACACAAATCTCACGGCCTGCCATCAAAATGTAAAAAAAAAACACCTATACAAAGTTTTCAGGGCGCCAACTTATTACGTCACGTCCGTACTTAAAACGGGCCATTACTCCAAGTGAGAAGTCTTTAAAATTTAATTTTCAAAATGTTTACTGTGAAATAATTTTATTACCACAGACGGCAGCTTTGGGTGATTATAATGACAAATGTTTTACAAAGACGGCCTGCTTTCTCCAAGTAACAATTTTTGAATGAATAAGTCCTGAAATGCTTCGTTTGCACGACAAAATTATTTATGCTCTCTTAACAATAGACCGGCTATTTCTTAGGGCTGCTATTTAATTTTGTCCCGATGTGTGCGAAATTCTGTATCCTACACTAATATTATAAAGATTGAATTTTTGTGCGTATGTTTGTAATGAATAAACTCAAAAACTACTGTGCGATTTTCGAAAATTCTTTCACCATTAGAAAGCTACATTCACCCTAAGTTACATAGGCTATATTTATTGCCCGTGCGAAGCCGGGACGGGCCACGAGTGAATCATAAAAAGGAATATTCACTTAGTTGACTGTTATCTACTTTTTATGATTCACAATAAATTTGATTCATCGTGACAATTTTTTTTAATTAACTGTATCACAAAAGTAACATTATACAAATTCGAATAAAAAAAGATTTTTCTTAAAATCCCACAAAGACAAAAGGGGAAACTGTCAAGTGACAGAATAATACGGAAATGTGACGTCATTGTCATTACATTACGGTCCCCACTCTTCCTCATGCCAGTATTTGAAGTGATTCAAAGTTGATTTTGAGACAGACTTAAAAGTTAGTTTTATAAAAATGTCAGTGGTGGTAAAAAATATACCGATTCAACATACTCTGGTAATAAATATCCTGAAAGCTATTCCAGTATATGGCCTACTCTTGTGCAAAATTTCATCTAAAATCATTTAGCCTTTTTAGCGTAAAATAGTAACAAACATACACATACGTAGTGTGATAAGCATTAGCCAATAAATCAAACCAAAATTACAAGATCCATAAAAACTGTGTCTACTTATACTTTGCGATGTTTTTGCCAAACAGTTGCAGACAATCTTTTTCCTTTTTTCCTGCAAGTTGCTTTTCTCTTTTAGTTATTTCTGCCCGCCGCTTTGCCATAGAGTAAAGTAAAAACTTTTTTTTCTACTTCTCTTTTCTTTCGTAGCGGCTGTTTTTGTGCCTTTCTGGATCATCTGGCTTTAAACTACTTAGACAAGCAAAGTGATTTTATGTTAGTAATGTCAAGTGTTAGTTTTTGATAAGTAATCAGATTATTTACTTTATTTTTGTAACCAAGCACATTCTTTTACGTATCAAGTTCAGTTTTGTCTATGTTGATACCACTGACTATTGAATTCACCTTGGTTCTTCTTGAAATTCTAAGCATAGCCCTTTCCATTGCATTTTGGGTAATTTTAAGGCAATATTATTGATTAAAATACAAAATAAAATCTTAAACTTAATTCTGAGACTATTATTATCTGCAACGTCCACTAAGTCGTTTTACTCGTAGCTATTTTTAAAATAGACAATTTTTTATCAATCAATTATCTCTACAATTTCATCAGATTTGATAAAGTAACTAGTTACTTGTAAGGGTCGCGGGAGTCAGTTGGTTGCAAAAATAACAGGACCAGTAGAAATGGAGATGCCTAGAGAACGCTTTTCTCCAAAAATAAACTCTCTAATCTTTTTTTTATTATTGATAGGTTTGCGCTTGACCGCTTACTCACCTGATGGAATGTGACGAAGCGGTCAACGATGGACCGCGCTTACCTAGAAGAAACCTATTCACTCTCGACTTAAAGATTCCCGGGTTGTAGCTATCAGGAAACACAGACTCCGGCAAGGAATTCCATTCCTTAGCTGCACGCACATTGAATGTGTTTGTTTTTTCAGTCTTTTAGCTGAAATGTGTACATTCTTATAGTTCTTCATGTAATTCTAGTCAACAAGCTTCACTTTCACAGCCAGTTGCTCACTTTACAACAAAGTTCTACTCTCTCTCTCTACCTGTTGTACTGCGGTGATCTTCAACTTTGTAATAGTATTTACAATTAGGAACATTTCAAGTTTAGCTTTGTCTGTGTTGAGACCACCGTCCATTAGGTTTATTTTGGGGACATGCAAGTTGCAAATAGTTTGAAGTTAGCTTTACGTGTGAGAGTTTTTTTGTTTTGGCCTGCGGTTCCAACCCTAGAAAATAGTATTTCACCATAAATGGCGATGAACTTACGTCTTCATCACGCCTCAGTAGACGCTCCGGGGGTCGAGATTTGCAGAGCGATCTCCGGCTGCCGTAAGCGCGGGCTTGTCCTATAAGGATCGAGCCGGAGTCGTCGACGGCGCGTAGTAGTTCCACGTGTACCTGTAAAAAATATCAACAAACCGTAGGAGCCTAACAGAGCTGATGCCTGCTAGGGCCATTGGATTGGTTCTGAAAGGAATATACTCATGGTCCTGGAACGCAAAAGGCAACTGAGAAAACATGTGTGATTTTAGTCAGTAAAGTTGAACCCTACTTCCCACTCCTCCTTAGAGCGGGCGAAATCATAAGATGGTTGCCCACCTCAAAAAAAGAAAAAACATTTCAGATACAGAATTTATTTCTATAATACGAAGGCAAACATGTTATATATGGACTTTCGTATAAAGTCATTTGACGGGCTTTTAACGATCATCATACGCGTTTGTAAACCGTAAGCACACCGGTTTGGCAATGCGTTTTGGCACCGGCAAAATTTAACACTACAGTGTTGGTGGGTGACAGAACGGTCACCGAGCATTTTTAATACAAAAATATTTTGCCTGACACGTTCCTAACACGGTCATGGTATGGTACGATGTAATGGGTAGACTCCTTAATTCGTACATTTACTGAGTTAATCCTGCCGAGGATTGGAGTTGACACTTGAGATGGTAGAAAAACGGCGGGTGTGCTCAAAGCTTTGTTGTTAGCTTGTTCTATTTCCGGCACAATTACTCGACTTTCAATGGAGCTATATACAAAGTAGAAAATAATTATAAATAATTAATATCACTTCGTGTTCATATTAGGGCTCCATTCCACTCGCGCCTTAAGGAGTTGTCAGCAAACCGTAGAGGCATAGCAGGGTCGAAGCCTACTGGGGCCAAGGATTTGTATGGACATAAAATGGGCTGGCACTTTGTGTAATACAAAACAAGCAAACAATTATTGGAAAAAAAATGTACTATACTTAACTAAAATGCATTCTTAAATACATATTATATACAAAATAATTATATAGGCTAGAAAACAAGTGACAACTACAATTAATAATACAGCTAAAAACGAAACCAAATTACAAAGACAAGTAATATTGTTGTTGTTATTGTATTGTTATTGTTTTATTTGACTTGTAAGAATCCCTTAGCAATAAAATACTATGACTACTATGACTATCCCTTCACAAGTGTTTTGAATACAAGTAGTGACTGCGCGCGTTTTATTGGCACTGGCAATACGCCTTTGTACATAAATTATCTAATCAATGTATTAAGGATTTAGAGTGTACAATAAAGAATTAAAAAACTCTTGCACTTTATGATATCTCAATAATATGCCCAAGACGTCGACGGCGCGCACTGTTCCCGCTCGCCTCAAGGAGTTGTCAGCAACAGCAGGGGCCCAGCTGGGTCGAAACCTACTGGGGCCAGGGTTATCCGAAAGGGAGCTCGAGCCCCGGTATGAAGGCTCGAAGGGACGGGGTGGGTTTTTAGTCAGTAAGAGTCTGACACTATCTCCCACTCCGCCAAAGAGCAGGGGTTGTCATTAGATGATTTTTGCCCAACCTAAAGAAAAAAACATATCAATAATATAATCGCCAAATGTGTAGAAAAGTTTCAATCAAACATACGCAATATTTGCATTCCAACCGAAACAGCGCTGCAGCACAAAATGCTTGTGTAAACCTCGCTTGAAAGCACATAAATAGTGCAGGCTCTTAACGTTTTCCATTTACTTTATTGCACTAAACTTTCCCCTTGACATCGCTGTGGACATTAAACTGTGGGTGGTCCAAAATAATAAGTTTGGTGTTTTAGTTTCGGGCCTGAACGTAACTCAGAGAGAATGTCACTTAAATTTCTGTTGACTCATTTTCAACCTTATTTATTAAACTTGGTAATAAGTATTATACTTAGTTTAAGTACTCATTAACGGATTTGTTAACCAGTGTTTAAATGATAATCTAATAAAAAACAATTATTTTTTATTACAGATAGGTTTGCGTTGTCCGTTAGCATCAAGTGAAATAGAGGTCCTATTTCATGATGTAGATGACGATTTTTGCCTAAAAGTAATCTAGAATAGATTTGTTCTAAAAAACCCCTAGGTTTTCTCTTGATAAAAACCCTTAGGTTGTAGTTTTCAGGAAACACAGACACTATCAGAGAACTCCACTTCTTAGCAGCTGTGCGCTCAAAAAATGTAATTTCAAAGATTTTATATATATTGGTGGGATGTCCACCATGTACCTACCGATGGTGCAGCGCTGAACGTCTATTGGTCTAACTATAGATCAGGTCTGGCGGAATTAAATTGTGTGGTTCCAACGCACACTCCCCAAAATGAAAACTGACAGACAGCAACTAGACATCGATGCTCAATACGTTGAAGTATATTTTCTGGTCTAAATATATGTATTACGGCGGTATTTTAGACAAGAGTGAAAAGAATACCTCAAGGTAGGCGTTATCTTTGTCCTCAAGTAAGATAGTGGTCACGCGCAAATCAATCACAACAAAAGCTATCCTCATTTATTTATTTATGTACACATAAACACTTAAAAATAAAAACTATAAAAACATACAGAAGAGCACTAAGGTAGGTACTGCTTATTTCTAATGAAATTGTGTTATTATTTGTTTTAAAAGTAGGAAATTTAAATTAAAAACGTGTTGTCAGTTTGTTCATATATTGATGAAGAACGACACCATAGTAATTTTAGAATTTAGATTAAAAATATAACGCTTACATAAAGTATAGTATAGTTCGCATATCTCATCGAATTTCTTTCAATAGACTTGCAACAGGAGAGTTGGATGAGAGATATAGACAAACACATCATCACTTTACTGAATTTATCCTTAGTTTTCATCACAAGTAATAAAAACATAAACTATTAAAACGTGAAGATCATCATTTACAGTCATAAGATTACAACTCAAGAAGATACATAAGCCAATAAATTTAACGAACGCAATTAATACTTAATTCCAAATTCGTACTGCAGCCAAAACGGTTTTAAAATTTCCATATAACACTTAGTAGAATTAAATGTGTCTACAAAATTCAATTTGAATGAATTTTACAGTCATCTTAAATTCTGAGGGATGATAAAAGATCTCCTTACAATTATTTTTAAGGAGGCTTTTTGCCGTAATTACGGTCGTTCTCCAACTGTTTCCCGGGAAATATCTTTTTGGTGTTCCTAATCTTTTTTTACCCCGTTTTATCTTCTCGAGTAATCTGTGGCATTTATCTTTGTGAAAGATAAAAATATAGAATTAATTGGTTAATATAGTTAATTAATCGGTTTTGGAATTAGATGTCTTATTTTATTACGCTGTTTTTGATAAATTGTTGGGAATGAAAATTGTGTCGTAGTCTCTTGGAGTTTGATTTAAATTTTTACGATCTGATTATTTTCATTCATCCTCTTCACTGCGTTCTTAATCCTCCCGCTGAGTACTATCTTTTCTTCGTCTATGCAAATCTCCAACAGGTCTTATTTATATCTCTCATTCATCTGGCCTCATCTTGTTTGTAAACGAAATAATTAATATGTAAAAGTGTTATTAATAATCAATTTGCCAAAAAACATTAGGAAATTAAGCCAGTATCGTGGGATGGTGGTCTGTCAGGAAGTCATCCAGATCCCGAACACATATGTATAAGTAGTCTATACAAATATTTGTTACGTGCAAGAATCGAACTTGCGACACGCTGTGCAATCGCTCAATCATTACATCAACCATTGAATAAATTATTTATCATCTGGTTGTAATTAGTCTGTAATTTGTCTATGTGCTGGAAGTCACCCAAAAGGCAATGGAAAGAGGACCGCTCGAAGTTTTCGTGATCGCATCAAATTTTGGCTGTGATATGTCACTCGGACAGTTTTTCCGTTTTAAATATAAGAACAGCTTCTGCCATTGGCTTCGCTCGCATGAAAGCAAGTTTTTTCCGTGTTAACTTAGGACCCCCTTTTCATCCCTTCAATATGCGAATTTTGGGTAATCGATCCTCTCCTATCTACGTTAAAAAAAGAAACCTTGTGCAAAATTTCACGCTTTTATTCCTAATAGTTTAAGCTTTGCGTTGATTAGTCAGTCAGTTAATGTCTCCTTTTATACATAGATAGATAAACATTAGTATCGTTACAAGCCACCGACCCGTAGAACGACAGCCAATTACTCAGAACGCCAACAAAACTTTTAACAGCAAATCGTTCAAATATTTTCGGTTCAACCAGCTTTCTCTAACTCAGCTAATCAGACTTAAAAGTCAGTACAAACAAGGTTTGATGACATTATTCATCTAAGTTAGAGAAGCAATCTTTTGTTTAGACTTATAACCTCACTGTAATTGTTTTGAATTGCTTTTAGACTGCTTGTTCATTAAAATATGATAAGACTGTCATGAGAAAACAAAATGACAAAGTCATTTTTAAGAAAAGTTTTCTAGTTTCTAAGTTTATTGTCTTTTAATAATATAAACTAATGCTTTACTGCAATCTCATCTGATGGTAATCATCATCACCATCGTCATCAAAATTTTAGCCGATAGACGTCCACTGTTGGACATAGGCCTCCTCAAAAGTTTTCACAATTAACGATGCTGTGCGTCTCGAATCCAAGGGATTCCCCCAACCTTTACCAGGTCATCGGTCCACCCTGTAGGAGGCCTTCTAATGTTGCATCTTTCGGTAAGCGGTCGCCATTCCAGAACTTTTCAGCCCCAACGGCCATCTGTTCTGCGAGCAATGTGTCCTGCACTTGCCACGTAAGTTTGGCGATTCTTCGTGCTATGTTGGCAACCTTGGTTCTTCTGCGTATTTGTTGGTTTTCTAATTCGATCATAAAAGGAAACTCCGAGCAAAACCCTTTCCATTACGCTTTGGGTGACTTTAAGCCTTCTGATGATAGGCAGTGATGCAATCGTTGACGGTGAGGCACATTGGTTTACGAGGAGCCTATTCACTCTAACCTTAAAGACACCTAAATTAGAATCTGACGGGAGGTTAGGTTTAGGACATGCCGGTTTCCTCACGATGTTTTCTTTCACCATTTTTAGAGCACTGGTGATGAAATAAATTACACAACGTAATGCGCCTGGCTGGGTTTGAACCCGCTCAAAGTACCAGTTTTTTTTTTTTTTTTTGTCGACGGGGAAAATCATCTTTGACGAAACCCGCTCTTGGGTGGAGCGGGAGACAGTGTCAGACTCTTACTGACTAAAAACCCCGCGCCGTTCCTTCTAGCCTTCATACTGGGGCACGAGCTCCCTTTCGGACAACCCTGTCCCCAGTAGGCTTCGACCCAGCTGGGCCCCTCCTGCTGCTGACAACTCCTTGAGGCGCGCGGGAACAGTGCGCGCCGTCGACGTCTTAGACTCGGTCCATTACCGGACGATCGGACAGCGAGCTACCCATAGCTCGCCGTCCGCGAGCCTGCGTCTACGGTGGCCGGAAATCGGGATCGGAATCCCGGCGACGGCGGCGAGGGCGCCGTTGCCTGATGCGGTCGGCCTCCTCCTTTGCAAGCATTACTGCTTCGCAGAAGGAGGCGACCGCTTGCCATTCCTCCTCGCTCCGGACCATGGCCTCGACCAGGGCCCGGCGCGAGAGGTCTCCGCCGCCGATCGCCCCCACGAGGGCACGGCGATGCTCCGCCCAGGCAGGGCACACCTCGACGGTGTGCTCCACCGTGTCCTCCGGGCGTTGCGCACAGTGGCGACACCCGGGCGTCTCTTCCGCTTGAATCCGATGCAGGAACCTCCCGAACTTGCCATGTCCGGTGAGGACCTGCGTCATGCGGAAGGTAAGGACGCCGTGAGGTCTTTCCAGCCACGCCTCAAAGAGGGGACTTACCGCCATAATCGTGGCGTGCCCAGCACTGGGTTGCGATAGCCGTTGACGCCATTTCACCATGAGATCCCGCCGGAGCTCTGTCCGCCATGCCTTGACATGTTGCGGCAGTGGACTTTCACCCCGGCGTTGCATCTCCACGCGCATGTCGTGCATGTGTGCAAGGACTGTTGCCTCCAGATCCCACGGTGGTAGGCCAGCCAGAAGGCTCGCCGCTTCGCGGGAGATCGTGCGGTAACCCCGCACCATCCGTATTGCCATGACCCTCTGGCAGGCGTTCAGTATGGACGCCGGTCGCTTTGCCAGCGACGGCGCCCACACCGGCGCCCCGTAGAGGGCCATGGACCGAACGATCCCCGCGTAGAGCCTCCGGCAGGAGGCGTCTGGACCCCCAAGATTGGGCAGGAGCCGCTTGAGAGCAGCCCCAGCCCGGAGAAGCTTGGGAGCCAGACGTCGGAAATGTTCTACGAAATTCCACCGGCTGTCGAGGACGAGTCCCAGATACTTCATCGTCGACCCGACGCCGATGCGAACTCCTCCTACCGTAAGTTGGGAGTCCGGTGGTGGCGCGTTCCGAGGGCCGTGGAAGCACATTGCCTCGGATTCATGCAGCGCCACCTCGAGTCCCAACTCCTGGATCCTACCAACGGCTATCGCAACCCCGCGTGTCGCTAGAGCGACCGCCGCCTGGTGCGAACTTCCCTGCGCTAGAATCAGCGTGTCGTCTGCGTAGCAAACCACGCTGACCCCGTCAGGGAAGTCGCCGCGCAGCACGTAATCGTAGCCGATGTTCCACAAGGGTGGGCCTAGAACCGACCCCTGCGGAACACCGCACGACATCTCTCGACGTTTCCAGTCTCCCTGGTGACCGGGGTAGACAATGTACCTGTCTGACAGGTACGCCTCGACCACTCGACAGAGGTATTCGGGCACCCGGTGGTACCGGAGTGCCCTCCGGATCGTACTCCAGGGCAGGGAGTTGAAAGCGTTGGCAATGTCCAAGGACACTGCCACGACACACCTACCCTGGGACACCGCTTCCCCTGTCGTGAGGGCTCGCACGCGCATGATGGCGTCTATTGTAGAGCGCGCCCTGCGAAAGCCGAACTGTCCGTCCGACAAGTCCGGCCCCACCCGTGTTAGCCGCACGACGAGGCGGTTTGCAATAACTCTTTCAAAGAGCTTGCCCACCTCGTCGAGCAGCACAATGGGCCGGTATGCGGACGGAGAGTCCGCAGGGCGCCCTGGCTTCGCTACGAGGACCAGTTTCCCCGTCTTCCAGCGAAGTGGGAACTGGCCCCTCTCCAGGCATGCGCTAAAGAGCCCTCTCAGTCGAGGCCCGAGAGCCTCCATGGCCAGGACCCAGGCTTTCCCTGGCAAGCCGTCGGGTCCTGGGGCGGTGTTTTTGGCACTCAGCCTTCGCACCGCCACTCTCAACTCTACCTCGGTCACTTCTGGAGCATTGTCCTCGTCGTCGCTGTTGCGATCCGCGTCAGACACCGCTGGCGGAGGCGGAGCCATGGGCGGGGGGGAGTGTTCCCCCCGCGCAGGGAACAGAGTGCTAACCACACCCTCCACGAGTTGGGGCCGGAGACTCTGAGTCAGCGGCGGAGCCCAGGGGCGAAGCTTGTCCCGTACCAGCTTGTACGGGCGCCCCCACGGGTCCGCGTTCAGAGACCCCAGCCACACGTTGCGGGCCTCGAGTTTGGCCCGCTTGATCTCCGTTCGGAGGGTGCGTTTTGCCTCCCTGTATTCCTCATACAGCTCCGCCTCTCTGGCCTCCGCATCCGGCGGGCGGATGCGGCGCCTGCAGTGCCTGGCGTACCGGCGTCGCGCGTGATTGCACGCATTGCGCAGTGCGCCGATCTCCGGCGACCACCAGTACACCTGGCGCTTAGCTCGTCCTGGACGGACACGGGGCATTGCCGCATCGCAAATTTGCGACATGGCCTCCTGGAACCACTCCGCCTCGACGTCGATGTCGACAGGCCTGTCCGGTGCTTGCACCCAGGCCTGTACCGTCGCGGCTTCCAGGAGGAGCTCCCGGTCCATCTGCTTAAGCGCCCACCGCGGACCGCAAGGGCTCTGTCGGACCGGCGCGGCCGAGGTTTCGGCGGAGACGTCAAACCGGATGTACCGGTGGTCGGAGTACGTCTCCACCTCCTCCATCACGCGCCAGTCGACGACACGCGGCGACAGAGCGGGGCTGGCGAACGAAATGTCCACCACCGACTGACCCCGCATCCGCACCAACGTGGGGACAGAACCCCGGTTCAATACGACCAGGCCCAGCTCCAAGGCCCAGTCCTCCACCATCCGTCCCCTCTGGTTCGTGAATCGGGAACCCCAAGCCGTGTTCCAGGCGTTGAAGTCCCCACAAACGACCACGGGGAGGGAACCGAACCCAGCGACGACGGAATTTAGCTCCATCAGGGAGACGTGCAGTTCGTCGAGAGATCGTCAAAGTACCAGTTACACATTAACACTAGAATGAAAAGCCGTTTAAACAAAACCTATCTGTAATAATGAAACTAACTTCTATCAAAACTACATCAAAAACTTCAGCGATATACTCGTGTATCAGTGTGGAAGCTAATAAAATGCTCGCGTAGCAAGCTTCGAATAACTGACAACATTATACAGCATGCATTCATTTCGAACCAACGCAAATATACGCGAGGCATACAAGTTCCTGACACTACCACCAGTGAGAGAATATTACTAACTGCTCTTTTTTGTACAAACACATACTTTGAGCGTTGAGATTCTGAAAGAAATAATAGAATTTCCAGGGTCAAAATAACTACATTTCATGTAGTCCGTATTTTAGATTATAAAAAGATATTGGACACGTATTTTTTCTTTTTTTTGATTAAACAAAAAATAACAAAGATGTAGCCCGTTAAAGTTATGTGTGGTGTCCCCCCGTGCAAAAAAATGCAGTATGGCATTTTCTGTTTAATCCTTATCCTTACTAATATTATAAAAGCGAAAGAGAGTTTGTTTGTTAATTTGTTTGTTACGTCTTCACGCCTAAATAGCAAAAGCGATTCTGATGAAACTTGGTACACGGATAGACCATGTCCTGGAATAGGACATAGGATACTTTTTATCCCGGAAGTAAGTTCCCTTGGAATAATTTTCTGCTATCACGCGGGCGAAGCCGCTGGGAGCAGCTAGTTTACAAATAAAAAAATACGTGTCCCTTATTTTTGAATAATCTAAAAGACGGACTAATTAAATTTTTTCAGGCAACTAGCCTATTCAAAATATATTAGGTTAAAATGGGCGAATATAAAACGTCTACCTATAGCTAGTGTACGGTTCCAATTGGTCATTAACCATCAAAAAACTTCTTAAATCAAATCAAAACATGTATTTGCTAGATTATGGTACATAAGGTGTAACAGTTAATTTAGTCCAGCATATCCTGCCATAACATGGCGTGCAAATATATTCACAGTCAGTGTCGTCAATTAATCTAACTTGCAAATTACAAGTTCTATTGACTTGTCTTCTAAATTGTCTTTAACAGTATATTATTTTTTAAATAATAACAGAAAGGCAATTTTATAAACATTGTCAGTGGTCAATCTTGTACACTATTTTGGGTAAACGATTGTAAATAATAATGGACATGCAGTATACATTTTTCTTAAATAATTGTAGCTTTATTGGTGGCAGTCGAAGTCTGTCTTTATGTCGTGTTTGGCTATTTGCCTCGAATAAATTATAGTGTTTCTTAACAAAAATACATATTCCCAAAATATATAAACATGGCAAAGGTACATCTTTAATTCATGAATCCCCAAGCGACACCCGGTGGCCGCGCATCTATTGTCTTACTATTGTGTCTCTAATTGACGGTATCTGAAGGGTTAAGTTTTCTCGGTAACTATTTTAAAATACCTGGGCCATTGTGAATCGGACTCGCGCACTGAGGGTTCCGTCCAAACTTAACTATGTAAATAATTCAGTTTTCGAATGAAGTCTTAAAGATGTTTGCAAACCGCAAAAAGATATTTTTTGTGACGAAACAACGATTTCTGTTTTTAAATGTATTCTTACGCCTGTGCTATAAAACCTTGTTTTGAACCAAAGTTCAGGTTTCACCGTGGAAACAATATGATTTTAAAAGATAAGCAGTTAATATCGATGTCGTATAATTTCTACTACTACCTTTTAAGCGACGAAGTAGTGTATTATCGGTACAGTAGCTTTCTTTTTGGAAATTTTATTCCGGTACCGCCCAGAATAAGGAGGTAATTTGTGGGGTAAAATTTTCCAAACGAAAGCGATTGAAACAAAAATATACAGTTCATAAAAACAATGTTTTCAAATATACGTTGCTAGGTTGGACCAGCGGCTTCGTTTATGGAAAAGTAGAAAATAATATGTGCTTTTGTCACTTCGTGATAAATTATCATTTTACTGGTGAAGGAATTTTTTGAATCTATACTTATGAATTATAATAATAAATAATATTAATATTCCACAACTATAACACAACGCCGTCTAGTCCCAAGCTAAGTAGAGCTTGTGTTATGGGTACTAGACAACTGATATTCATACTTATATATTTTTAAATACATACATATTATAGATAAATTACACCCAGACACAGAACAACAGGCCTGTCTATATGTCGTTATTCCTCTCCAAATTCTTTAAGGCCACGGACGCGTAGCGTTCTGGACTCATATTTATCATCATACGTGACGTCGTCGTGCCGTCGTGTTGCTGCCGCTTGATAGTTTTGTATGTAAGCTGTGAATAGGCGTCATCATCATCATCAAGCATACAATGACGAATACGTGCCTATCAAGCTACGCGCCCGTGGACAGTCGGCTTAACTCTTTAATTCTGTAAGCGAGTTTTGTCAAAGATGATTTTTGCCCATCGTAAAAAAGGGGATATTATTATTACGTTGCAATAACGTAATAATAATACCCCTCGCGAGTGAGGGCGAGCAATTTTACGTTAAATAAATAAGCAAAAAAAATAAAAAATAACTTTTTTTGGATTTTTTACTGGAAAAACAGAGATATAGAAACCAAAATATTAAATATTATTATTTTTTGTTAATTATTTGTGTGTATATACGGGCAGAATAAACGTATTTTCTTTCTTTTTCTTAAAATTTTCAGCCAAATAAATTTCGTACAATCGTACGATAATTAGGCGTTTTTTCAAGTCCATTCAAGTCGTACAAAAGTATGTCATGTACAATCGGCGCTCGAAAAGTCTAGTTTACCAACATGGCTCAACTTTCTTCCCTTTTTATTATCCTTTCTTTAACTCCACTATATAAACCAACTTACTCTCAAAATAAAGACATCTTCTCGCACATAACCAAGTCCTACACTCGAAGCTCCCTTCTTGATGCCATTATGTAAATAAGGGCTGACGTTAAATTAATTTATCTTCATTCCGTAGAACGCGCCACGTTGTTTAGTTTTGTCTTATGAAGCTATTTTAGGGGGTGCCGGCAACTGCGTGTATAATTCATTATCATTATATTCTCGTTCTGTTTTGTGAATGCAGTATGAAGATGGATCTTTGCTGCTTAGTTTATTTCTTACCGGTTTTTATAGAGAATATAATCCTTTTACGGCTGTTTGCCTAAGAAACCAGTCTATGGAGACGTATTTTTAATACTGTTATTATTATTGATAAGTTCGCTCTTCCACACCACCACTATCACACTGATGATGTGGTCGACTATAAAGCACCATTGTCTAGAAGTAACATATTCACTCTTGACTTATAAAACCCCAGGTTGTAACTATCAGGAAACATAGACTCCGGTAGGGAATTCTCCACTCCTTAGCTTTATGCGCAGTGAATGTATTCCCTAAACATTTTGTCCATAAGTGTAAGAAAGTTCAATATAGCGGTGGCACATTGCCGTTCCTCTGGTATTCCGATGATAGTTTTTAGCAGTAGCTTTAAAAGTAGCACTGACTGATACCCACCTATCAGTACATTACTAAGCAAGCCTTTTTAGCAACCAGAACCATGCAAGTCATATGGAAAGTAACAAAGTGAAAAGAAGTACTATAATATTCACGGTGGCACCAATTGCCAAGGTCTCAAGATGTATTCATTTTCATCGGCTACCATTAGCAGAAATGTTTCTTCCAAAGCACAAAGGTAAAAAATAACCCACCTATTTCTTTGCATAAACATCTAGACCTAGGCAACCTTGCTCCCATTTGCTCCTTCAGACTCGTAAATTTAAGCAAGTTCTACACCAATTCTAAAACCTTCACAATATTTGCCTGTAATTCTCTTAGGAAAATTTCGTATACGCTCAAGCAAAATTTTGAACTAATATTCTACCTCAGCCATGTTTATGTACACAGTTTCTGTTTTGACTGTATATAATATATATATATACCTATTCGTAGTCACGTGAATTTCTTAACAAAACAATGAGCCACCATCAAGACATGCACCCTCTAATAAACCAACGATAACACCACCTAATATTTACCACACTAGCAAAATAAAGCCAGTTTGTTAATACATTGAGTAACTATGGGATACTATTTCAGTTGAATAGATATCTTATCACAGAAGTTCTAGTTTCTCTCCTTAGTCATATTTTTTTACAGTACGAGTATACACAATATTTATAAAACAACTTAAATAGGAAGGACAATTAATATTTAGGTGAGTTTAACCAACAAGTAGTTTATCTAGCAGCAAGCCTTACATAAATATCATCATCATCATTTCAGGCCAATATACATACGTTCACTGTTGGAAATAGGCCTCCCCAAGCGGCGCCACAACGAACGATCCTGTGCGTCTCACATCCATCGGTTTCCCGCAACCTTCACCAGGTCATCAGTCCAGTTTGTTGGAGGCCTTCCAATACTGCGTCTTCCGGTACGCGGACGCCACTACAAAACCTTTCGGCCCCAACGGACATCTGACCTGCGAGCAATGAGCCCTGGTAATTGCCACTTAATTTTGGCAATTCTTTGTGCTATGTCGGCAACTTTAGTTCTCCTGCGGATATGCTCATTTTTGATTCGATCACGCAGGGAAACTCCGAACATAGCCCTTTCCATTGCCCTTGGGGTAACTTTAAGCCTTCTGATGAGGCCTATTGTGAGCGACCACGTTTCGGAGTCATGTCATCACTGGCAACACGCACTGGTCATAGACTTTCGTCTTGAGACACTGTATTATGTTGGACGAGAAGATACCGCGTAGCTTCCCGAACGTTGCCCAGCCAAGTCGGATTCAACGGTTAACCTTTTTCTCGAAGTTCGACCTACACAACTGGACTGTCTGTCCGTGGTAGACGACACATAAATACACAATAAATAAAAACGTATTACATACAATATATACTATTTTATGGGTAATTTTGACATCAAAAATGTTCCCTAATTCTTCCCTTAAAATCAACTCTAATATTTTCTTCGTGATTTTGTCGTTTTGTATCTCAATTTGATTAGTTTAACACACATCAACTAAGCCACTTTTATGGCATAAACGGTGGCAGTTCATCAGTAGATCTGGCTGCAGGTTATGGGTTATTTTCTTGTTTTTCCTTTCTGGGTGGGATATCGTCTTCTAACTTCTTCTGCTTCGTGCTGAAAAAACTCATCCGTTTCAAGGCCAAGGCAATTTATTCGCACAATCTTGCAACCCTAGGACTGAAACAAATTACTACCTATGTATTGTCCCCGCGAAGCAAAGTCACTAAATCTAAAAATGGCTATCACGGGTAATCAACGTAGCCAAAATCATCTTTTTTTCATTGAATATTAGTCTTACTGGTTTACATAATTAACTCCCGAGCACTTTTGAGGGAGTTAATACTTGATAGTTAGATACCTGAGTGAAGCGAAAATTTCAAGCCTCCTAAAACAAAGACAACTTTATTCTCGAGTGATATTCTACTTTTTACACTTTCTATGAGATAATTTTAAGAGACAATTTATGTATCTTTAAATTATTAAGTGGAACTTCTACTGTTATTTCTATTCTTTGCTACTATTTAGGGAATTAGAGACGTGTTTCTAGTTTTATTTGAAATATGGTATGTTTGCTACCACAGTTTAGTTATTGTTACTATTTTGTTTGCAGTTGGCGGACTGATTCGCTTGCTAACTGCTACTGTGTATGTGGAAATTGCTGATCTGTATGTAGAAATTCCAATAGTTTTTTTTTAAAGATTTTTCTTAGACATTGTTATACGAGATTGAGAAACAAATTGTATTTCTCCACACTTTATTTTTCATGTCATAACCAAATACCTCCTAATGCACGTTGCAATAAAAAACTTCTTCCTCCCTTTAATACGAAGGGAATCGTGGTATAGCTTACATATTACGTCCTCCTCACTACTCACAAATGGGATGCACACCATATGCTTAAATATTCCCCTCTTGAAAGAAAAGCTCCCCTAGGTGCCATTAGCGCGGCACATAAACGTGCTTCAAAGATCGGGAAATATTATATGAGGAACATTAAAACCCCCACTATGATGTATATTGTATTATCTAGTGCTTTTTTAATAATGTAGCTTGCGTTAAAAGAGACTAGCTCAATCTGAATACCATAAATAAGGTTGACAAAAATAAGATATCAAACGTAAAATCAACGTTACGTTTCTTAGGTAAGTCAATAAAAAATTTCAATACAAAAATCTCAGGTGCCGATAACATTGCCCCCTAGGGGGGCTCGGGAGGAGACCGTAATGGAGTGTCAATAACGGCCCCATTACGTCTCCTCCAGGCGAACATCAACCACTGCGCCGCCGCTCAGGATCTGTTGCTCCAGAGCATGGCGCAGTGGTTGATCAATGTCGCCGTAGTCACCGAGCCGTATTTTGTCCTGCCCAGGGGTGACTGGGTTCAGGACCTGGACGGCTCGGTGACCTTAATTACGTCGACCGCCGCCGGTACCCCGCCCCCCGAGTCCGTCACGAGGGGGCGGGGTTGCGTGGCAGCACGGTTCGGGGACATCGTCGTGGTGGGCGTCTACCTGTCCCCGAACCGATCTCTCGACGAACTCCATGTCTCTCTGTTGGAGCTAAATTCCGTCGTCGCTGGGTTCAGTTCCCTCCCCGTGATCGTTTGCGGGGACTTCAACGCCTGGAACACGGCTTGGGGTTCCCGGTTCACGAACCAGAGGGGTCGGATGGTGGAGGACTGGGCCTTAGAGCTGGGCCTGGTCGTACTGAACCGGGGTTCTGTCCCCACGTTGGTGAGGATGCGGGGTGAGTCGGTGGTGGACATTTCGTTCGCCAGCCCCGCTCTGTCGCCACGTGTCGTCGACTGGCGCGTGATGGAGGAGGTGGAGACGTACTCCGACCACCGGTACATCCGGTTTGACGTCTCCGCCGAAACCTCGGCCGCGCCGGTCCGACAGAGCCCTTGCGGTCCGCGGTGGGCGCTTAAGCAGATGGACCGGGAGCTCCTCCTGGAAGCCGCGACGGTACAGGCCTGGGTGCAAGCACCGGACAGGCCTGTCGACATTGACGTCGAGGCGGAGTGGTTCCAGGAGGCCATGTCGCAAATTTGTGATGCGGCAATGCCCCGTGTCCGTCCAGGACGAGCTAAGCGCCAGGTGTACTGGTGGTCGCCGGAGATCGGCGCCCTGCGCAACGCGTGCAATCACGCGCGACGCCGGTACGCCAGGCACTGCAGGCGCCGCATCCGCCCGCCGGATGCGGAGGCCAGAGAGGCGGAGCTGTATGAGGGATACAGAGAGGCGAAACGCACCCTCCGAACGGAGATAAAGCGGGCCAAACTCGAGGCCCGCAACGTGTGGCTGGGGTCTCTGAACGCGGACCCGTGGGGGCGCCCGTACAAGTTGGTACGGGATAAGCTTCGCCCCTGGGCTCCGCCGCTGACTCAGAGTCTCCGGCCCCAACTCGTGGAGGGTGTGGTTAGCACTCTGTTCCCTGTGCAGGGGGAACACTCCCCCCCACCCATGGCTCCGCCTCCGCCAGCGGTGTCTGACGCGGACCGCAACAGCGACGACGACGACGATGCTCCAGAAGTGACCGAGGTAGAGTTGAGAGTGGCGGTGCGAAGGCTGAGTGCCAAAAACACCGCCCCAGGACCCGACGGCTTGCCAGGGAAAGCCTGGGTCCTGGCCATGGAGGCTCTCGGGCCTCGACTGAGAGGGCTCTTCAGCGCATGCTTGGAGAGGGGCCAGTTCCCACTTCGCTGGAAGACGGGGAAACTGGTCCTCGTAGCGAAGCCAGGGCGCCCTGCGGACTCTCCGTCCGCATACCGGCCCATTGTGCTGCTCGACGAGGTGGGCAAGCTCTTTGAAAGAGTGATTGCAAACCGCCTCGTCGTGCGGCTAACACGGGTGGGGCCGGACTTGTCGGACGGACAGTTCGGCTTTCGCAGGGCGCGCTCTACAATAGACGCCATCATGCGCGTGCGAGCCCTCACGACAGGGGAAGCGGTGTCCCAGGGTAGGTGTGTCGTGGCAGTGTCCTTGGACATTGCCAACGCCTTCAACTCCCTGCCCTGGAGTACGATCCGGAGGGCACTCCGGTACCACCGGGTGCCCGAATACCTCTGTCTAGTGGTCGAGGCGTACCTGTCAGACAGGTACATTGTCTACCCCGGTCACCAGGGAGACTGGAATCGTCGAGAGATGTCGTGCGGTGTTCCGCAGGGGTCGGTTCTAGGCCCACCCTTGTGGAACATCGGCTACGATTACGTGCTGCGCGGCGACTTCCCTGACGGGGTCAGCGTGGTTTGCTACGCAGACGACACGCTGATCCTAGCGCAGGGAGAGTCGCACCAGGCGGCGGTCGCTCTAGCGACACGCGGGGTTGCGATAGCCGTTGGTAGGATCCAAGAGTTGGGACTCGAGGTGGCGCTGCATAAATCCGAGGCAATGTGCTTCCACGGCCCTCGGAACGCGCCACCATCGGACTCCCAACTTACGGTAGGAGGAGTTCGCATCGGCGTCGGGTCGACGATGAAGTATCTGGGACTCGTCCTCGACAGCCGGTGGAATTTCGTAGAACATTTCCGACGTCTGGCTCCCAAGCTTCTCCGGGCTGGGGCTGCTCTCAAGCGGCTCCTGCCCAACCTTGGGGGTCCAGACGCCTCCTGCCGGAGGCTCTACGCGGGGATCGTTCGGTCCATGGCCCTCTACGGGGCGCCGGTGTGGGCGCCGTCGCTGGCAAAGCGACCGGCGTCCATACTGAACGCCTGCCAGAGGGTCATGGCAATACGGATGGTGCGGGGTTACCGCACGATCTCCCGCGAAGCGGCGAGCCTTCTGGCTGGCCTACCACCGTGGGATCTGGAGGCAACAGTCCTTGCACACATGCACGACATGCGCGTGGAGATGCAACGCCGGGGTGAAAGTCCACTGCCGCAACATGTCAAGGCATGGCGGACAGAGCTCCGGCGGGATCTCATGGTGAAATGGCGTCAACGGCTATCGCAACCCAGTGCTGGGCACGCCACGATTATGGCGGTAAGTCCCCTCTTTGAGGCGTGGCTGGAAAGACCTCACGGCGTCCTTACCTTCCGCATGACGCAGGTCCTCACCGGACATGGCAAGTTCGGGAGGTTCCTGCATCGGATTCAAGCGGAAGAGACGCCCGGGTGTCGCCACTGTGCGCAACGCCCGGAGGACACGGTGGAGCACACCGTCGAGGTGTGCCCTGCCTGGGCGGAGCATCGCCGTGCCCTCGTGGGGGCGATCGGCGGCGGAGACCTCTCGCGCCGGGCCCTGGTCGAGGCCATGGTCCGGAGCGAGGAGGAATGGCAGGCGGTCGCCTCCTTCTGCGAAGCAGTAATGCTTGCGAAGGAGGAGGCCGACCGCATCAGGCAACGGCGCCCTCGCCGCCGTCGCCGGGATTCCGATCCCGATTTCCGGCCACCGTAGACGCAGGCTCGCGGACGGCGAGCTATGGGTAGCTCGCTGTCCGATCGTCCGATAATGGACCGAGTCTAAGACGTCGACGGCGCGCACTGTTCCCGCGCGCCTCAAGGAGTTGTCAGCAGCAGGAGGGGCCCAGCTGGGTCGAAGCCTACTGGGGACAGGGTTGTCCGAAAGGGAGCTCGTGCCCCGGTATGAAGGCTAGAAGGAACGGCGCGGGGTTTTTAGTCAGTAAGAGTCTGACACTGTCTCCCGCTCCACCCAAGAGCGGGTTTCGTCAAAGATGATTTTCCCCGTCGAGAAAAAAAAAAAAAAAAAAAAAAGGTGCCGATAACATAACACCTGTTGATTGACATAAAAGTCACCCAAATTATTACAAATTGATCAAATCAGGTGATTCAGAAAATCCATTGTCAACTCAGTGGTTGGGGTAGATCGAACGATCCCAAGTTTGCGCACCTCGACGATTAAGTTCAAATTAATTGATTCAAAATTGCTAAATGGCAAATCCGGTGGCAAGAAGTGTACTCGTTGAGGTAAACGAATTTAAATAATTAGCCAACTCTTCTTGCAAAGCGGGGGTTGTACCTTTCCGGATTGTAGCTTTTAAAGTAGGGTGAACTTTGAACGCGTGTGAATATTTACATGAGGTGTACGCCGCCATTAAAGAACGATTACTGAAGGCAATCGGAATTTGTTTCGAAGAAAATGGAGGTAAACGGATTTAATGTTAGTAATCCGAGTTAAAGAGGGGGGTGATTTATGAGCTATGGGAATATTAAAAATATATCATGATTTACTACTCGAGAAAACCCAAGTTACTAATTTTAATATCTTATGAACTGAAATCAACCTATTTTTTTTTTTTTAGGTTATCTAATTATCGTCTGTAAGAGATCACACTGAGTTATAAGACCACCCGCTGTACGTATTGGTGCGCAATAAAGTACGAGATAGAATAAATAAATAGGAAAACACTTGTCTTTTTCACAAAAAAAAATATTATTCAGCAAGAAAAACCTATAAATCGATCTTCCCAGCGAAGCATACTATCCTTTAGTTTAGTATTCCTCTATGCTGATAGACGTGACGAGCATTTGAAGTCGACATCTTAGCACACACGTTTTGGCACCAAGTTTTACTCCAAAACCAGATTGGTGGAGATGTAGTGTTGCTTCCTTTGCTCAATATTAAGTTTGACAAAGCAGTTTTTCTGCTAGGAATTTTTAAGCAGCCAAGATTGAATAAGGGATTGCTTGAAGGTATAAAACCTATCTATGTTTTTGTAGTTAGTATTATTATAGTTTTGAAAACTTACAGATTTTATTATTTTTACGACACTTACTCGTTAAATTATTTTTATATGTCATACAATTTAAATAAATTCATTCTGTCACTAGATATCTAACGTGTGGATGTGCGTTTATTAGGGAATAACATGATTCAAATATGGATCGCCAAAGCCATTTGAAAAAAAAAACTTATTTATAGTATTGAAATGTATGTGCATCAAACAAGTATAGTCTAAAATCAGATTGAACACTAACTAAAAAAAGAATAATGTGTAGTTACTGTTGTGTCTTGAAAAAATGAAAGTGCAAGAGCGTTATAGAAAATTAAAACTGTAGTATAACAATTAGGTAGTGAATTTTGTTTATTTTAAGTCTCAAAATATGTCGAGTGATACTATAACTTTATTATAAATAGTTATTAAGTATGGGAGATTGGGAGCAAAAACCTATTCCTGCAAAAACGTCACTTACGTTGATTCTTCCTAAAAGGGCACGGCTAGTATTAAGTCTAATGTCACTTTATGTTGAGATGGTAAATGATTAGTTTTATACGTATTTGCTAATCTCCCGCTGTGGATGAAGACTTAATCTATATTCCTTCAGTTGTCTTTTCCGTTCTCATGCGAACGTAAAAAGGTGTTTGTTCTTTTGGATATTTACGCATGGTGCAGAGTGTGCAGAGTGCCGAATGGTTTTGGGCTTCACGCTTCACCTTTTTACATCACACCATTACTCTTCTGCCGACACAGCGGGAAACCAAGTGTGACAGGGACCGCAAAGCTTTCTTTTCTCTTGGGGATACACAGTCTTTGTCAATTGCTGTCTTCGTGGGATCATCGGAATCTACTAGTCTGTGATATTCTATCAATTAGACGTAGGAATATTACAAAAGCCCAATCGACCACCTGATCAAGCGTCCAAACTTGAAATGGTTTGGTCACACACTTTGAAGGATTTAAACACACAGAGCCAAACCAGCGTTGGAGTATAAACCTGTAATTAGCTTATTATGTTCCTAATGTTAAAATTAACATTGGTTCTATCTAACACATTTGAAATCTGTATTTTGCTATACCGTACATACGTCAGTATGACTTAACGCAAGCGCTTTAAGAAACCACATCGCCCGATCCCCGCTACCCTCCGCTATTGTACTATCGCTTGCTTCGCATAGACTTCGAATATAGACTTCTTAACATTTATGATAAATTTTAGGAAGTCATAGAACAAAAGTTGTTGTTTACGATGTTAGTAACATAGTCCTGAGACGGTGCCAGTGTTTTACAAATAACCCCGTATAAAAAATAAAAGAATTAAAAATAAGTTTCCACTAGAGTATAACCATTGGTTAGTATCTCCCAAAGGTCCAGGGTGTCAATACAAAATAAATTTTTCACTGCTGCAACACATATGTTTTTATTTTTTTATATTTATAATTTCAGTATGTGTTTTCCGAGCACAAACGTTCTCGTATCCCTACAAAAGTTCTGTCTAATGAACCAAGTCTCTCCAACACTAAAAGAAAATCAAGGAAAAGGTAAATAAAACGCGGCCAGTTAAATCTCGGCCTTGACCCAAACGCACCACAAAGAACAGCTTACGTATCACCGATGACCTGAATGATAAGAATTGAGTGTTGAAAGCAGTAGTTTGGTACGATTTAATAGATTAGCTAGGGAACTCTAAATAGCTATACCGAAATACGTAAAAACTTTGGCGGTCCATTGAAAAAAGTTACGTGACGGTTTATAGTTTGTGGGAATGGAACATTGTTTTGTGTTGATGTTTATTTATGTTTTAATCCACAGAAGTTGTGTTGTATGAATGTGAATGGTTTGATGAATGTTTATTGGTGGTGTTGATGTAATAGAGCTGAGAATGTAGAGATGGAGGAAGTATAAAATTGACCTTATTGACTTTTTTTATTTTTGATAGGCTTGCGTTTAACCACCATCTCACCTGATGGTAAGCGATGATGTGGTCGACGATGGAGCACGCTTGCCTAGAAGTAAACTATACACTCTTGACTTAAAGACTCCAAAGTTGTCAGGCTATCAGGAAATACAGACTCCGGCAGGGAATCCCACTCCTTGGCTGTACGCACAATAAATGTGTTCCCAAAACGCTTTGTGCGTATGGGTGGGATGTCAACCATGTACCGGTGACGCAACAGCGTACGTCTTGTGATCCAATGATGGAACGGACTTGGCGGAATTAGATTGTGCAATTCCACTGACTGAAAAGTTGAAAAGGAATCGTTTACCCAGGTACGGTTAGGTGAAGAAAAAGAATTAATTGTGTGTTACTAAAAGACTTATGAGTATATACATTGGATAGATGGGGAAAGAGAGGGAAGTCAAAAAATAATAGACGGATTGTGCGAGGACTGATATGAATAAAAAGAGATTCAGAATGCAGGAACAAATGAAATAGCAAAAAAGCAAGAAGATGATAAATGATGATAGTATTGATAATTCGGTTGACTGATGACTGTGGATATAGGAGTAGGACAAATAATTAAAAAGATGGATGGACTACAAAAAAGATTTGAATAACAAGAAAAGAGTTGAATAGACTGGACCAAAGAAGAATGGAAGATGAAAACATATTTCAGAAACCTCACATAAATTAACAAGAATTCTGAGCTTCATAAGTAGCAGAAATGTTAGTGACGAAACATCAAGGCTGAAGTGGAAGTAAATATTGGTTAAGTCGTAAAAATGCACCCAGAGAGATAGGCAAAGATTGTCGATGCCAACAGAAAAGACACTGTCATTGAGGTCGATGGAGTAAAACTTGTGTAACGATCATGTTTGCGAGTTAAACTTGGCCAAAGATCATACAAGACAAAGAAGTTGGAAAGCAGAAAGAAGAGGCTTTGATCCAGAAGAGATAACGTGTTAGAAAAGAAAGAGAATCATTGACGACAGACGTTTTAAAACTTTGGTTTTCATACCAGTTTTTCGCAAAATGTTATCGCAAACGTTTTGACATTTTAGCAACCTTTAACTCATAAGTCGGCCTTACCTGGAATACCAAGGCCCAATGTTAGCAAATACGAAATTCCAATCCAAAGTTATCAAAACTATTAATGCCCGTTATAACATTAGTTCTCTACGAAGGTAAAATCGAAGCTTCGCCTTCTCCCAATCAAGTTTACTCATAAAACATGACCAGAACTACCAATATTTATGTCTGTAGAAGTTTACCACAATAGTGGTTCAACAGGTAGGGCTTAAACTCCCAAACTGCCGATCGCTGTCACCCCTAGGCAGTGTCACTTGCAAGTCTGTAAAGCTTATTATACGTGGTACATCCCGGCTCAATAAATATTTTGTAGTGGTTCGATGTGTGCTGGGTTTTCTGAGGATTTTTTGGCGAAATTTCATATGAACATTCTCGTGATTTCACATGAAGAGAAACTAAGTTTTTTTTTATTCATATAGTGTAGAAGAAAATGAGATTGATATAGATCTATATGACTCGAAACGATAAAAATACTTTTTTATCAATACTTTCCTTCCGATTACCCAGTTTAAACAGAAAAAAGTCAACCATCTACAGACTTCTCTCCAGGCTCTGGTACAGGCCATAGCCCGGATTAAGGAGGAATAGCAGACAGTCTCCTCCTTCTGCGAAGCAGTAATGCCAGCGAAAGAGGCGGCTGCACGCGTGAGGATACAGCCACTCTCACGCCCCAGCCCCCGGGATCTCAACCCCGATTTCCAGCCACCGTAAGCGAGGGCTTGCAGACGGCAAGCAATAGGTAGCTCACTGTCCGGCAGTCCGGTGACCGTTTGGACTTGAGTCGTTTAAGGCTTATGGTATTCCACGAGCGCCTCAAGGAGATGTCAGCAAAACCGTAGGGGCCCCGCAGGGTTGAAGCCTACTAAGGTCATGATGCCAGTAAATATATTTGTAGTGACATCTATGACGCCACATAAGAACTACGAAGAAAATACGAAATCCTGCATCGCGCAATCAAAGTTCTCCACGCGATTTGAACATATACGACAGCCCAACATCAACTATCGGGTAGTCGCCCACCAGACTATAACACCCATCTGGCCGGAGGATCCTACCTTTTCATTGGAGGTGTGCGGGACTTTACTCTCTGTTCCGCCTACCTCCAAATATTATTTTCACTATCAAACCTTTTAGATCTTACAAATAGAAAATCTCATTACTTACATTCATCCTGTTTTGCGCACAAATAGTTTATTCAGGTTTGACTTATAATTACAATGACTGATCAAGTTAGAGCTTAGTTTCAATAAAGTTTGTTTGTTAATTCAACAGCCAGCGCGCCGTAGTTTAACTATTTAGTTCACGTTTGTACATCTGTGCTTCCGTAACTTTCATTCGTTTGTATGATTTTCGTTACAATTTCAAGGAAATATAAACAACCTTATTTTTAGTATAAATGTGAAACCTGAAACACGTGTCTTTTTTTTTGGTGAGAAAATCATTTAATGATATCCCCCGCTCTTGGACAGAGCGGGAGATACTGTTAAACTTTTACTGACCAAAAAAGCCACCCCGTTCCTTCTTACCTTTTGTAACGGAGCCGAGCTTCCCTTTCGATTAACCCTGGCCCCAGCAGGCCTCGAGGAGGCGACCGCTTGCCACTCTTTTTTTTTTCTCCGGTGGGAAAATCATCTAATGACATCCCCCACCCTTGGGCGGAGCAGGACATAGTCACAGTTTTACTGACTAAACACCCATCCCGTTTCTTCAAGCCTTCATACCGGAGCTCGAACTATCTTTCGAAACTAACCCTGGCCCCAGTCCGGCTGGGTTGCTGACAACTCCTTGAGGCGCACTGAAACTCATACTCACACACGCATACACACACAGATACTCGTACTGCCGCCTAGGCGGGTACGAGTGTTGTATCCATTTAATTCCGGCCAGATGTTCAAAGGACTATAACCCTTAAGTGCATACAAATTATTTGAATGCACTTAAAACGGTTTTAATGTACAAAAACATAAGTATATTCTACCAACAATGACTGTAACCCCTTTAAATACAACACACCACGAGCACGGACCCGGCGACATCCCTCACCACAAACGACTTTGCCCGCATTAGATATGTCAGATTCCATAATAGTTCCTTGTGTAGCGTTAACTCGCTGATGACCCGCATTTAGTGCAAAATTCTGTTTCAAACAGAATTAAAAGTATAGTTTTATGAAATACCGCATAACACACATAAAACAAATTAGGAACTGTCGTTAGCGTGACTATGATTAACCAAAAATCTGTTCGGTGTGACAAAGTTTAATTATTAAACAAGCGAAAAAAATAAAAATTATTATATTGTATAATGGAGTCCATTCAAATATAATTTGGGCGTCTTCAAGGCTAGAGTGAATAGGCTCTTAATAAATTAGTGCGAATCACCATCAGAGAATGCATAACTGCTTATTGCTTATTATTTTTCTGTCCATTGAATTTTATTGCGTTGGTGCCCTTGGTTTGGATAGTTGGTCTTGTAATTTTTTTTTTGTTTTAATGCCATCCTTTTGTCTACGGAATAAAAATCAAAATCGGTTGAAGGGACAGTAAAAAAGCTTTAATTTAATTAATTTAATTTTAAGTCAAAATTAAATGAAAAAAACCTAAAATTCAACGTTTTCTAGTTTTCAAAAAATGCTGATGCCAGACAAGGTATATTTGCGGTAATTTTCTGAAAGGATTACCTACCGTGGCCTTTTTTTTTCGGTGGGCAAAAATCATCCTATGACAACCCCGCTCTTGGGTGGAGCGGGAGATATTGTCAGAGTCTTACTGACTAAAAACGCCACCCCGTTCCTTCTAGCCTTCATCTCGGGGCTCGAGTTCCTTTCGGATAACCCAACCCAGTAGGCTTCGACCCAACTGGGCCCCTCCTGTTGCTTACAACTCCTTGAGGCACTCGGGAACAGTGCGCGTCGTCGACGTCTTGGGCTCGGTCTAGACTGTTACTGGACGGTCGGACAGCGAGATACCCATTGCTCGCCGTCTGCGAGCCCGCGTCTACGGTGGCCGGAAATCGGGATCGGAATCCCTGCGGCGGTGGTGATAGCGCCGTTGCCTGATGCGGTCGGCCTCCTCCTTTGCTAGCATTACTGCTTTGCAGAAGGAGGCGCCTGTCACTTCTCCTCGCTCCGGACCATGGCCTCAAACAAGGCCCAGCGCAAGAGGTCTCCGCCGCCGATAGAATAGAATAGAATAGAATAAACTTTATTGTACACCAAAAAGTTACACAGCTTATACATACATTAGATGCCGATAGCCCCCACGAGGGCACGGCGATGCTCCGCCCAAGCAGGGCACACCTCGACTGTGTGCTCCACCGTGTCCTCTGAGCGTTCCGCACAATGGTGGCACCCGGGCGTCTCTTCCGCTTGAATCCAGTGTAGGAACCTCCCGAACGTGCCATGTCCGGTGAGGACCTGCGTCATGCGGAAGATAAGGACGCTGTGACGTCTTTCCAGGCACGCCTCAAAGAAGGGTCTTACCACCATAATTGTGGCGTGCCCAACCTGCCGTGGCCTTGGAACGCAAAGGGTAACTGGAGAAACAAGTGGGATTTAGTCAGTAACAGTCTGATACTGCCTTTCCAACCCAGAGCTGATTTGCAGATTTACCACAGAAAAAAAAGAAAGACTAAACCACACACTATTTTGATCCATCTTCTGCGCAAAAATTTAATATCCTTATTAGCTTTACGAACAATCAAAGCAATTACCATAAAACAAAAACTTCACTTGAACCATTATCGTATTATCTGAAGTCGTGTCAAACGTACATAAACATCACGATGCGTAACAAAAGAGGGGGGAGGAAGGAACTAGAACACTTAATGACCCTCGCACCAACTTTAATAGACACTTCATTACATTCCTCGGCATCACGCGAACCCACAAAACCCTTTAAACCGTTTTAATTTCCACTCTACGATAACCAGTTGTTAGCAACAAGTTGAGAATTCAATTAATAATTGTTGTTTGTGTTGATGAAGTTGTTACAGTTGTTGATTTGATGAGAGTTGGACCGCAACCATGTGGGGGCAAGGCCATGGCCAAACCATGAGTACGGTAAACATTTGTCAAGAAAATTTAATGAAAATCATTTTTTCATAGCAAGCTTTTATAGCTCGCCCTATACAATTAATACTCCTCAAGACAAATCATACGAGCCCAAACTCGATGGGGTTGTGTCATTTAACTACCAAATTCCTATAGCCACCTTCCGGTTCCATCATCAGATCAGCTTTATATTATAATAATTTTGCATTGTCATCTGATTTACACATGCATGCAAAATTTCAGCTCAATCGGTAACCGGGAAGTGGCTCAAATTTAATGTACAAGATTTGATGACAGACAAACATCGGGACAGGTGAAAAGCTTGTAAAATGGGATGAAAGATAAATCCAGGTTTTAAGAGGAATGTAGATTTAACTTGAGATGTAGGCTCAGATTTCAACTCTATTACTTTTTTTTAAAACCTGGACAAGGTTTAAAAATAAGTAATACACTAAAATAGTCATTTCTCTGAAACTGCTCACGGCCGCAATCGAGATTGTCTCCAAGGTTCTGGACGAGGAATGGAATAAGCATTAATGTCAATGGCGAGTAATTACATCACTCACCTTCAGTTTGCTGACGACATAGCAGTCGTGGCTGAGACTACGGAAAAGCGTAGCACAACACTCAATGACCTCAGCAGAGCTTTCAAAAGAGTGGGACTTAAAATGAACATGAACAAAACCAAATTCATAATAAACAACTACACTCGAAGTTGTGGACGATTACATCTATCTCAGACAGACAGTCCAGTTGGGTAAATCTAATTTCGAGAAAGAGGTCAATCGTCGAATCCAACTCGGCAGGGCAACGTTCGGGAAGCACAGAAGGCCGTTGGGGTCGAAAGGTTCTGGAGTGGCGAGCGTGCCGGAAGACGCTGCGTTGGAAGGCCTCCCACAAGGTAGTCCGATGACCTTTACCAACCTTTGCGCGGTCAACGGTCAACGGTCCTGTGTATCCCACATCCATCGTTTTCCTGTACCTTACTTTCACCAGGTGTGTTTCAAATGTAATTGTATAAAACTGTTTTATATAAGTATAAGATTATCTGTATCTTTTGCAGGCAAGTACAAGCGTAATCGCGTTTACAAGTCTTCACACAGTTCAGACATTTATTCTTTTCTTGGAATAGTGCAAAAAGACGTCAACCCCGAGGTTTTATAAAGTTAGAAACAGTTTACTGTGATTGGCTTGCTTGAAGCTTCCCTAGAATAGATTTAAAGAAGAAGAAAATAAATTAGATGGAAAAATGGTTTTAATGTTTCTGATATCATGAAAAAAATTATAGCTGTCTAGGGATTTTTAAGTCTTTAACTTAATGATAGAATTGATGATTAAATATTTAATACATAGAACAAAACCAAATTCAAAATCAAAATAAAATTATTTTTGGAGCAGCCAAAAGCCACCTTTTTGCAATCACATTACGTTACATTTACGCTCAAGCGGGTGAATGGATTTGAAATCCCTAGCTATTATAACTGTCCCACAGCTGGGCAAAGGTCATCCCCAAGCCCACGCTGAAAACCAGCGCTGTGAGCTCATCGCATTATGCGTGAGGTCACAGCTTTATGCTGAGCGTTGGACCATTTTGCGCGGATGAGACGCATAGCTTCCCTATCGACTGACGTTATGTTTGTTATTTAGCTTTAAGTAAGCGTCTTATTTCGCGTAAATAAAATATTTTTCTTTCTTTTATTTCTTTTCTTTCTTTTATTTCTTTTCTTTCTTTTCTTTCTTTTCTTTCTTTTCTTTCTTTTCTTTCTTTTCTTTCTTTTCTTTCTTTTCTTTCTTTTCTTTCTTTTCTTTCTTTTCTTTCTTTTCTTTCTTTTCTTTCTTTTCTTTCTTTTCTTTCTTTTCTTTCTTTTCTTTCTTTTCTTTCTTTTCTTTCTTTTCTTTCTTTTCTTTCTTTTCTTTCTTTTCTTTTTTTCTTTCTTTTCTTTCTTTTCTTTCTTTTCTTAAGTTCTTAATAGCTCCAATGACTGAACTGATATCAATTAAAAGTGGTACATAGGTAGTTTAAGTCCTAAAATAACACATAGTTTTCTTATTCCACCCAGTATGTTTTCTTGGGAGAATTTTATACATTGACGCAAGCGAAACCGCTTACTTAATCTTGTAGCTAAATACAAGCTCACTACTTAATCTTGTAGCTAAATACATAACTCAATTATTAGGTTCAAGTATTATTATTTCGCAGATACAATTTCACTGAGTACAAAAAAATTACTACAAATGGTTAAAAAAATTTCAAATTTTGTTTCTATTCACCCTTGAGTTTCTATTCACCCCATTTTACCCGGTACCTACATTATTCATTAAAAATGTCTGTCTGGGACTGCGCAGATAATAATCAAAATTAAATTCACCCGAGACTATTAATAATATTGGAAAAAGATATAAAAACATTTTTAAAACAAGAATCGACGTTTACGAAATAATATTATTCCCAAATCAGCAAATGAAAATTCCACTGACATCAATTTTAATGAGACAGAACGAATTTCGAAATGATTTAAGTATTTAATTATTATTTAAATATGTTTGGCTTTCCAGGAAATTTTAAAACATGAAATGGTGATAAAAGTGTGTTTATTCGACTGTAAAGCTGACCGTCAGTAATGTATTTTATTATGTTAATAACATGATGGGGATAATCGGCAATACAAAGAAGACATGTATTTAATTTTATACTATTTAGGTACTGTAAATGGGTAATAACTAGAAGCCTGCATTCATCATCATCATCATCATATCAGCCGAAAGACGTCCACTGCTGGACATAGGCCTCCCCCAAGCGTCGCCACAACGACCGGTCCTGTACGTCACGCATCCATCGGATTCCCGCGACCCTGACCAGGTCTTCGGTCCACATTATTGGAGGCCTTCCAACGCTGCGTCTTCCGGTACGTGGTCGCCACTCCAGAACCTTTCGTCCCCATCGACCATCTGTTCTGCGTGCAATGTGCCCTGCCTGCATTATTATCATGTTTTTTTTTTTTTTTTTTTTTTTTGTCGACGGGGAAAATCATCTTTGACGAAACCCGCTATTGGGTGTAGCGGGAGACAGTGTCAGACTCTTACTGACTAAAAACCCCGCGCCGTTCCTTCTAGCCTTCATACCGGGGCACGAGCTCCCTTTCGGACAACCCTGTCCCCAGTAGGCTTCGACCCAGCTGGGCCCCTCCTGCTGCTGACAACTCCTTGAGGCGCGCGGGAACAGTGCGCGCCGTCGACGTCTTGGACTCGGTCCATTACCGGACGATTGGACAGCGAGCTACCCATGGCTCGCCGTCCGCGAGCCCGCGTCTACGGTGGCCGGAAATCGGGATCGGAATCCCGGCGACGGCGGCGAGGACGCCGTTTCCTGATGCGGTCGGCCTCCTCCTTTGCAAGCTTTACTGCTTCGCAGAAGGAGGCGACCGCCTGCCATTCCCCCTCACTTCGGACCATGGCCTCGACCAGGGCCCGGCGTGAGAGGTCTCCGCCGCCGATCGCCCCCACGAGGGCACGGCGATGCTCCGCCCAGGCAGGGCACACCTCGACGGTGTGCTCCACCGTGTCCTCCGGGCGTTGCGCACAGTGGCGACACCCGGGCGTCTCTTCCGCTTGAATCCGATGCAGGAACCTCCCGAACTTGCCATGTCCGGTGAGGACCTGCGTCATGCGGAAGGTAAGGACGCCGTGAGGTCTTTCCAGCCACGCCTCAAAGAGGGGACTTACCGCCATAATCGTGGCGTGCCCAGCACTGGGTTGCGATAGCCGTTGACGCCATTTCACCATGAGATCCCGCCGGAGCTCTGTCCGCCATGCCTTGACATGTTGCGGCAGAGGACTTTCACCCCGGCGTTGCATCTCCACGCGCATGTCGTGCATGTGTGCAAGGACTGTTGCCTCCAGATCCCACGGTGGTAGGCCAGCCAGAAGGCTCGCCGCTTCGCGGGAGATCGTGCGGTAACCCCGCACCATCCGTATTGCCATGACCCTCTGGCAGGCGTTCAGTATGGACGCCGGTCGCTTTGCCAGCGACGGCGCCCACACCGGCGCCCCGTAGAGGGCCATGGACCGAACGATCCCCGCGTAGAGCCTCCGGCAGGAGGCGTCTGGACCCCCAAGGTTGGGCAGGAGCCGCTTGAGAGCAGCCCCGGCCCGGTTGAGTTTGGGAGCCAAACGTCGGAAGTGTTCTCCGAAATTCCATCGGCTGTCGAGAACGAGTCCCAGGTACTTCATCGTCGACCCGACGCCGACGCGAACTCCTCCCACCGTAAGCTGGGAGTCCGATGGTGGCGCGTTCCGAGGGCCGTGGAAGCACATTGCCTCGGATTTATGCAGCGCCACCTCGAGTCCCAACTCCTGGATCCTACCAACGGCTATCGCAACCCCGCGTGTCGCTAGAGCGACCGCCGCCTGGTGCGACTCTCCCTGCGCTAGGATCAGCGTGTCGTCTGCGTAGCAAACCACGCTGACCCCGTCAGGGAAGTCGCCGCGCAGCACGTAATCGTAGCCGATGTTCCACAAGGGTGGGCCTAGAACCGACCCCTGCGGAACACCGCACGACATCTCTCGACGATTCCAGTCTCCCTGGTGACCGGGGTAGACAATGTACCTGTCTGACAGGTACGCCTCGACCACTAGACAGCACCCGGGCACCCGGTGGTACCGGAGTGCCCTCCGGATCGTACTCCAGGGCAGGGAGTTGAAGGCGTTGGCAATGTCCAAGGACACTGCCACGACACACCTACCCTGGGACACCGCTTCCCCTGTCGTGAGGGCTCGCACGCGCATGATGGCGTCTATAGTAGAGCGCGCCCTGCGAAAGCCGAACTGTCCGTCCGACAAGTCCGGCCCCACCCGTGTTAGCCGCACGACGAGGCGGTTTGCAATTACTCTTTCAAAGAGCTTGCCCACCTCGTCGAGCAGCACAATGGGCCGGTATGCGGACGGAGAGTCCGCAGGGCGCCCTGGCTTCGCTACGAGGACCAGTTTCCCTGTCTTCCAGCGAAGTGGGAACTGGCCCCTCCCCAGGCATGCGCTGAAGAGCCCTCTCAGTCGAGGCCCGAGAGCCTCCATGGCCAGGACCCAGGCTTTTGCATTATTATCATGTTAACAGATTTCTGGTACGCATCATCATCATCATTTCAGCTGACAAACGTCCACTGTTGGACATAGGCCTCTCCCAAGTGTCGCCACAATGATCGATGCATGCGTCTCGCATCCATCGGAATATCGGAAAAAAGTTATTAAAAAATCACAAAAAAGTTATAAAAATAACAACACGTGTACACTCCAATCCGATAAGAAGGTAACCGAACTTGATGATGAATTGCAAGTTACTTTGATCATATTTTTTATTTACTTTTTAATCACTCGAATCAAGGTCGGTACACGCTGAAAGCCAATACAATGTTAAATTTATTGTAACGACTATGTTACAATAAATTGAGGGAAGTTTTTATTAAATTAATAGATAAAATTTCTTAGAAAATAAATTTTGACAAACAGGTCTTGTTCTCCGAAATCTCAAATTAAATATTATTACGAATTACAAGATACATAGCTGTGGTTTGGGTAAACAGCTTTCATGGATTCTTGTAAATTTTGTTAATTTATGTTATTTATTGGTATTATATTGTCTGTAATTTAATTTGCGTAGGATGATCGGCCAACTTCCTACAATTCAATATACTTGTGTCCCAACTACCCACACACTCAATTTATTGGTCATCTCAGTGTAAGCTTTTTGCCTTATGTTTTTATGAAATCGACAAGTATTGCGTGGGTTATAAGTGGTTTTTACTTGTTTCTTAGTTTATTTAGAAAACATGACAGCTCTTCTTAGAACAAGTCTTTTCATTTTTAGGATTCCTTACCTGAAAAGGAAAAATCGGAACGCAAGATCACTTTAATGTCCGTGCGTCCATCTGTCTGTCTATCCGTCTTTCTGTTAAGACCTTTTATCTCGGAAACGCGTGGACGTATCGAGTTAAAATTAAAACGATATACTAAGGTCTGCGGTTCCTTGAAGCTGTGAAAAAATTAAAGTTCAAAGTTAACGGAAAAAAAGATATGAACGTTTATGTCGCTCAAGAGAACTGAAATTCTAGAGAACCTACTCTCCACTGACCCAGAATCCTGAAATTTTGTATACTGCGAAATCTTATAACACAATTATAGAAATAAATCTGAAAATTTGTTGCTACGTAATATTTTTTTGCTATTTGGAAATATATTTAAGACTCCAATCAAGAATTGAATCTTTATATGGGTAAGTTTGAACGAAACCCTTAAGACGCGAGTCCGACGAGTCGATGATGGAGCGCGCCAAAAGTTATGCCATGGAAGTGGACAGTATTTATGTTATAAGGTGGTTTTCAAATGAAAAAATTAAAGCTCAGTAGACACCAAACTATATTTAAAACAATGGAAAATATGTATTAATATGCAAATCAACGTAACATTAACAGACGTACGAGTAAAGCTAGAACTACACTACGCATACGTGTGCCACACACGCTGATCTGGGCGCGTCGGTCTCCATAAATTTCATATAGAAGCTAGACTTGCAGAATTACACTTGATCCACGCCACGCGACGCCACGCGACGTCGTTCCACATACATTCAGTCAAAAAAGTATCGGGAATGGATGATTTGTTTATGGTTCCAAATTCAAATTTTTGTTTTTTTGTAGTTGTTAGATTGGCACAACTGTTTTCCATTTTGGCGCGGAGTTTGAGTTGCATCTTTTATTTATATTAAATACAGTGCTGGTTTTAGTAATATCATATATAGTGTGTATTGCGAATTTCATAATGGACAAAAATATCGAACAAAGAGTTTGTTTTAAATTTTGCATTGCCAATGGAATTTCGTGTTCGGAGTCACTGAAAATGTTACAGAAGGCTTACGGTGAATCGACTTTATCAAAAACTGGTGCTTATGAGTGGTTCAAAGCGTTCAAAAGCGGTCGAGATGTGATGGAAGATTTGCCTCGCTCTGGTAGGCCGTCAACGTCTGCAACTGAAGTTAACAGCGCAAAAGTGAAGGAAATAGTGACTGAAAATCCCCATTCAACTCTGAGAGAGATAGCCGCCGAACTTTCTGTATCTCACGCGTCGATCCGTACCATTTTAACTAATCCTTTGGGTATGAAACATGTTGCTGCTCGGCTAGTCCCAAAAGATCTGAATTTTCTCCAAAAACTCAATCGCATGAAAGTCGCTGAGGACATGCTAGAACGAGTCAGTTTGGACCCAACATTCATGAAACGCATTGTTACTGGTGACGAGACGTGGGTTTACGAGTTTGACATGCAAACTAGTCAACAAGCTTCGGAGTGGCGCCATCCGAAACCGAAAAAACCACGCCAAAGTCGATCAAAAGTCAAAGTCATGTTGACTGTTTTCTTTGACTATCGCGGTGTTGTGCACTCTGAATTCTTACCGGAAGGTCTAACGGTAAATAAAAAATATTATTTGAGCGTTATGCGGCGTTTAAGAGAGCAAATTCGACGAAAAAGGCCAGATTTGTGGAAAGAAAATTCTTGGATTTTGCACCACGACAATGCGCCTTCGCACAAGGCTATCATTGTGAACGAATTTTTGACCAAACACTCAACAAATACCATCCAGCAACTACCATATACACCAGATATGGCTCCTGCTGACTTGTTTTCTTTTTCCTAAACTCAAATTACCACTTCATGGCACCCGTTTTCAATCGATAGAAGACATAAAGGAGAATTCGCGGCGAGAACTGAACTCAATTCAGGAAGCAGTGTTTAGATGAATGGATTATTCGCTGGCGCAAGCGTATCGTTTCTAAAGGAGCATACTTTGAAGGTGATAAAATAAATTTGGATGAATAACAGACATTTTGTGTATTATTGATCTTTTCCCGGTACTTTCTTGACAGAGTAGTATATTACAGCAGAACAAAACACATAGTACAGATGCAATTGTAATCAGAACCACTCGCTATGTTTTGTTTAGTAGTATCCACGATGTACATTTAAGCACAAACACAAAGCTAGCGCACAGTCCAAAATTACTTCGATAACATGATTACGAGGTCCTACAAAACCCATTGTGCGACTGTTATCAAATCTACTAACTGCTTTGTTACTAATTGTTCAGCTAGAGTACAGCTTTGTAGTTTTTTCTTTTAATTCATTAGCACACTCAAACGACCAAGATTAACGACATAGCTGTACAATGCAGGGAAGCGAATTAAACAATTCCAATTTATCCGGCTCGAATACAGCTAGTTGGGTGAGGTGGCCAAATAGCTAATTGTTCAACTTTGCTAATTAAAGTAAAGTTGGAAGCTGGATATCTTTCAGCGCTCAATATTGTGCATTGGTAATTAAAAGCTGTGAAGTTATTGCTGCTGTATTATTTTTTTTTTATTGCTATAAACTAGTATTTTACTGCGATTCCAGCTGATGTTAATGGTGACGCGCACTAGTTTATTAATCTAGCCTTAAAGACACCCAACTTAAAATCGGACGGGAAGATCGCAGCAGATAAATTATTCCAGTCTTTCGATGTACGCGGTATAAACGACAAAGCGAAAGGCTTAATCTAGACCATAGGGATTTCAACATACCTAAATGTTTTTTTTTTTGTTTCAGATAAAGTTTACACTGAATGTGTCGTAAGACATTGAAACGGACTTGGTGCACAATATCCGAATAGTTCCTGCGTAAAGGTATGTGAATGCTTTATGATGAAAGTTCGTTTCGATAAATCTGTTTATCTGGTGTATAGTAACTTTTGGGCACAAAAAAGCAAATTAGAACTTTTTGACATGACACAACTTTATTTTACTCGAAAAAGTAACATAAAATAAACATGAACTTGAATGTATGGGTCCAATGGCGGTTTTAACGCTAACAACGATGTTTACCTGACAACCTTAGGATGGATTAAAACGAATAAAACAATGCAGGGATAGTCTGCGGTGTACCTAATATTTAAAAATATTAATTTATTTAAAAAACTTATTTCTCTTGCTTTTTAATTATGTCGAGAAGTTTTGACGCACCGTCTCGAGGTTATCACGAGTAATGTATCATAGTAATTTCGTAACAGTAAATCATCCCCGAAGCCGACAATATTAAAACCTGCGCATTGCTTATCATGGGTATCCAGATAGACTGCCATAGCTGTGATAAAATTGAACGAGCATTCGACAAACACACGTGCCAGTCCTTTTGTCACCAATTACGAGACACCATAGAGAAATAGGGATGGTTTATTTAAAGGCCAGCAACAAACACCCTTTACTATCATAACCATAAGGGCAGACGTTGCGTTAAGCGGGTGAACGCGCGGTCCCTTATAAAAGTGCTCCGTCGCGGTTAGTCGCGCCCCGCGCCCTTTTTGCTACGAGCTCTTTATCGATACGATTGCATGTATATTGTTAGGTCTATATTTCACCGAAACACCATGCTGGCGCGACCAGTCGCTTGTACCAACCAAAAGTATACAGCTAGAGTTACTTACCTGGTGTCACGACGTAGCTCGGACGTGTGGCGACTGTAGTATCTGTATGGTGTCTAGTTTGGTAGCTTAGGACTATTTCACTGGGTAACCATGGCGGTGCGACCCGTTGCGCCACCATGGTATCCCGGTGAAATATATCCCTTAAAGTTGAAATAGCAACACTGCTTAGGTAAAAATCCGGTTTCCGCTACGGGGACCGTCGCACACGAAACATGCGCAAAATCACGCGATCAGTGCCCGCGCACGCGTCCGCGCGTGCGGCCGCTTGACGCAGCGTTGATCCTTATTATGACACTCATGGGGAAAAGTAGGGTGTTCTATTTATATCACATGGCCTAAGGTTTATACCTCGATTCCTCCATAAACGTGAGGCAAACAGTTATTAGAATTAACGTGGGTGCGACGGAATATAAAGGCTGTAACACAATTCCATTATGAGCGAGGGAAAACTGTTTCAAACGAAGTTGTTGGCTGAACTATTACGGATGTTTTACAACGGTGCTTATTAATGGAGTTGGAAAGTTTTAAATAACAGGTAAGCAAACATATGATTATGGTTTACTGTATTAAAAAGTTCAACAGCGAAATATTGAGGTTTTATTTTGCGTTCTGGACATTTAATTGCATTTTCTGAAAATGAATAGGAAAGTGAAAAGTTCGTACTCGGAGTCTACCAGCGAGCAATGGAACGATGTATTCTCGGGGTTAAAAGAACAGATCGCATACGGAACAGTATACTTCGTTCCAAAACACAAATCGCAGACGTAGTTAACTCAGCTGCCAAACTAAAGTGGAACTGGGCAGGTCATATCGCAACAAAATTGGGCGAAAGCAACAACTGACTGGATTCCGAACAACAGGAGCCGGCAACACGGTAGGCCCAGAAGGAGATGGCGTGACGATTTGAACTCCTACCTTAAGGATTGGGCAGAGGTGGCTAAGGACAGAAAAGAGTGGAATAAAGGAAGGGAAGCCTTTGCCCTGCAGTGGGACACAACGGGCTCATAGTAAATAAATAAATAATGAATAGGAAAGATTAAAGTCGGAAAACCTGTGTAGTTAGATTTTTGTTGCTTAACTAAACTGTTAGGAGTTATAATTCTAATTTATTTAAACACGGGCAATAACAATGCGTCCTCCCTGGGGGCGATCGAATCGGGAAGCGACGTCTTGCACCAGGCCCTGGTTCAGTCCAGCAAAGGGGAATAGGTGGTGGTTACCTCCTTCTGCAAAGCAGTAATGCTACCAAAGAAGACATCCTCACGCCTCAGCTACCAAGACCCCGACCTCATTTACCAGTCACCGTAGGTTTGAGCTTGCGGACGACGAGCAACGGTTAGCTAGCCTTCCGGCCATCCGGTAGCCGGTCGGTCGACTCATCAACGTCGCTTAGTGTTCCACGTACGTCTCGAAGTGATGCGTAGGTCTAAGCCTAATGGGGCCATGGGTTTACTACCAAAAGGGACCCTCGGAGTTTTACAACGCAAGGCAAAAAATGAACATAGAAGTGGGTTATAGTCAGTAAAATTCTGATACACCTTCACGCTCTACCCATAGAGCGGGAGAAGGCATTGGATAATTTTCCATATGAAAAAAAAAACAGTTTCGTAAAATTCATTTTTTATTGTTGATCAAAATATACGAGCAAACGAACGTTCGTCGTGACGTTGTAACGTTCAGAGTTCAAAACATTGTATATATAAAAGTTAAAACAGTATACTATGACCTGTGAAAACGGGTGTGCCCGATACATTCGTCAAGTCCACACGTTCAATTATTAATAAGTCCGCTCACCGTTTGTTATACAGGCGCTGGCGCTTTTTAATGACGTTTAAAAATTCAAAACAATTTCAGTAGCATTTTCACACAAACTAGTTTACGAAAAGTTTTTTCAAAAATTCCAAACAGCTGTATATACGGTTATGGAGCTGGAAAATGGGATTCAAAATATTCTGATATAAAAATAAATAAAATATCAGATTGGATTCGTTTGACATAAAAATGTGAACAAAAACGGTTTGCACGAGTATGCTTATCAATTCGGTTATCGTTTCAATAGTGCGTTCAAGCAATGCTGTATGTGATTATGTTTATGTGTTTGCGAGTCACATAATGTTGGTGAATTATGTGATAGGAGTGAATTTGTGTTTTAGGGTTCGAAACAGACACCGTGACCCTGGAATGGCGAAAGCGCTGATGTGTCCGACGATGGAGCACGCTTGCCTAGAAGCAACATATTCACTCTTGACTTACTTGGTTAGGTACGCATAGTAAAAGTGTTCCCAAAACGCTCTGTACGTGTGGGTGGGATTTTTACCATGTACCACAAGGTAACGTTTTTAAAGAGATCTTTGGTTTTTTAACATTACTATTGTTTTCATAGTTAGTATTCTATTTTTGTGCATTCATAGATAATAAAATAGATATAAAGAAGTAAAGTTTGTTTTTTTTTTTTTTTTTTCTTTAGGAGGTAATCTCTGGCAGTAATGCTCCAATTGCTAAAATTTTTCACTCATAGAAAGCTGCCTTATTTCAAAGTGACATCCATACTAATATTATAAATGGGAAAGTGTGTGTCTGTTTGTCCGTCTTTCATGGCAAAATAGAGCGACGATTTGACGTGTTTTTTTGAGCGGAAATAGTTGAAGAGATTAAGAGTGACATAGGCTACTTTTTGTCTCTTTCTAACCCCCACTTCCCAGGAGAACCGTGTTACCGAATTTAACGCGAGCGAAGCCGCGGTCAAAAGCTAGTAGACTATGTTTTAGGTATGCAGGCGAAGCCGCAAGCAAAAGCTAGTGTTAAATACTAATTTAAGCTTCCTTTAACAATTTGACAACAGTTTTCCTCTCCAAAAGGATTAGTCCGAAGTAATTGACACTAATGTCCAGAGTTACGATGTCATAAAACCCAGTAACAGCTTGTACACGTTCAAGTATATGTCAACACACTGTTCCTATCATCTTGAGCTAAATTAATGCTTACGTATGCAACACACGTCAGCCAACCCTAAACACGTATTGATTATTTGTAAACTGGTGATGTTGAGAAACTGTATTGGGTGTACGAGATGAACATGTTGTTTTTAATCTCATCAGATTGGTTGGCTATAAATAAATTACTTACTGGCTATTCGGATATTACAGTCTATTTGGACACAGTGTCCTAATTGACACATTTGCACACACATGTTTATCTGTCATCAAATCTTGCAAATTAAATTTGACCCACATCCCGGTTATCGATTGAGCTGAAATTTTGCATGCATGTGTAAGTCAGATGACAATGCAAAATTATTATGACATAGAGCTGATCTGATGATGGAACTGGAAGGTGGCTATAGGAACTGCGTACTTAAATGACACCACCCATCGAGTTTGGGGTCGTATGATTTGTCTTGACGAATATTAATTATATAGGTATACTCAGCTCATAAAAGCTTGCTATGAAAAAATGATTTCCATTAAAAGCTTGTTATTTCTATATCTTTTTCACTGATCATTCAAAATCAAATCAAAATCAAAATCCAAAAACGTTTATTTCAAATAGACCAATTACAGGCAATTTTGAATTGTCAAAATGTCGGTCAGTCAAACAAACAAGTGAAGCTAAATTGCACGTTCCAAAGAGTAGATCTCTATGGAGAAGAACGTGCAAGAAACTCCATGACTTTTGGTTACATATTTCTTGTTGCTTCTATTATGTGAGCACAATGTAGATAATAATAAAAAAAAATACTAAAAGATAAAAACTGAATTAAGCCACTGGCAGCTAAGAGATGACCAGTCTCATCTGACGGCACCCGTTCACGAGCATGACGCGTGCATCAGCCCCACTCAGCTCAACCATTTTGAAGGGAACTGAATGACCCAATAACACGCGCCACCAACAGCGAGACATTTGAGTGAGCATGACAAACTCTCAACTGCCATGCTCGCAATGTCAAAAAATAAAATAATAAAAAGTTGTAACCTAATAAAAATGCTCCATGGTACTTCACATTCACAAATTTGAAAAAAAGTGCTTCTACATTATACAATGCTATTTTTTTTAGATATAACATGTAAAGAATCCTAAGTCCTATTGAAATAAACTAATCAAATAAAAATAAAATACTGAAAAAAACAATACGAAAAGGGCAGCAGCATCTTTTCGAATATACATTCGGACACACTGTTTAGTATAGTCAGATAAGAAGTTGTAAAATAATTATATTAAACTAGCTTTTGCCAGCGGCTTCGCCCGCCTACGTAAAATATAGCCTATGGTCACCCAGGAAGTAAGCAGCTTTCTATTGGTGGAAACATTTTAGCAACCGGACCAGTATTTCCAGAGCTTATACCTTTTAAAAAAATAAAAAAAAACAATCTTTACCTGAAGATGGAGATGAAAGGTAAACATAGGTACTCCGCAATAAAATGACACAACTCAAATTAATTTGGGCTTATTTGATTCGTATTCACGAGTGCTTTGATCACCAGGGTTACAATATGGAACTGGAAATTTGCCATAGAAACTGGGCACAAAAACAACACAATCCAGTCGAATTTACCTACCTGTGTAGATAAATAAGTGAATTAAATAACTTGATTTGATTGATTTTAATTTTCAAACTAAGTAAATACGAGTAAATACTTCAATCAAAAACAGTAAAAAAAATGGTTACCACCCTCAAAACAAGTTTTTAGATATCCGCGCATCATGTAAAATAAATGAAATCCATGTAGATAACTTTTATGTTATTATATTAAAATTGTGTGTAACTTGTTATATTACTAACGCATTGTTTTTTCGCAATCAATTGACTATATCAAAATATATAATAAATTCATTGACTGTTAGCATGCATGCCGACCCCAAATAAAACGGGATAAGGGCAGGAAGATGATGATGATGATGATGTTAGGCGGTACGAATTTTTAAATAATTGTCGTTGGTGTTCCTAAGAATAAATACATAAATAAACAATCACACTGTCAATCCTTGAATAATCCTCTTAACAGGATATAAACTGGACCTTAATGGGTATTAAATATGGAGATCTTTTCACTGCAAGGTGGCTTTAATTACGTAAGATTATCTAACCGTTAGCCTTTTATTACTTCGACCTATGTCTTTACGAATTAACACCAATTGAAGTGTCAAATGCTTTTAACCGAGCAATTTGTGGAATTGCCGCGAAGACTGGTCCAGACAAGACCGGCCGGCTTTAAATACCGATCCGTACTGTAATGTCCTTTTTATAGGACAATTTCTATTGAGATTCTACAAAACTAGCTTTGTAACTGCGAAACTCGAAAGACACGTCCAGTATTTTTTTGTAAAGAATCTATGGACAAAATTTCATAACTGAATCATGAAATATCACAAAGTTTTAAGCTAGTTTTGTCAGCAAAAATACAAGGTCACAGGGCCATCCAGGTGACTGAGGGGTTGTTTTGCACTTGCTCTGAGCTGTTTCATGGTGCCTAATACCCGCTATAATCTGCCGTGTCCTGAGTTGTACTTAATGTCGGTGGCGTCCAACTTGAAACCTTTTTAAATATTTTTGGGAAAAAATATAACCCAATGTAAAAACTATTGGAATCCATTCAGTTACCAAACTATATTCAGATTTCGCATATACTAAAAATAATTGGGAATATTATCATACAATTTTTAATGTCAGTAGCATAATACTGACTTGAAAAGATCATCTATTTAACATAAAAAAATAACACAAATAAATATAATTACTTAATTTATATCTATAGTACAACATATTGCATACGCGTTGAACTCTTGCGGCGCATGCAGTGTGAGTAAGCAAAGTCATGCTATAAATTTGTCGAAGCCAATTTGATAAACAATTGGTACCATATGGCAATGTTTGCAGATGTACGTAATAATAGACATACAGAGGTCGATAACCTGCGCTGCGGGTTTGTTCCAAAGATTTACAATCGCTCTAGAACATGAATGTACACAGGTGGGCTTTCGGTAGTAAAGTCTGACAATCTCTCATCCCACCTAGAACGGGTGTAATTATTTGAAGTAAATCATCAAATATCTCCTCCCATTATCTCAAAAACAAGTAAGCAAAAAATAAATATAGGATTATCATGCGGTACTTAAATATAAAGGGACAAATCCTAAAAATGATGACTCTTTGACAATCACCATCGTCGATAGTATGTCCTTTTATCTAGACCCCGGTATATATTTAAGGTGGATCGATGACCTAGTAGCTGAGCAGCATTCAGGAAGCTCCGCGGTAATTTTTTGCTGCTGGTGGAGGAAGCTGCGCAGTGTTTTAAGACGAAAGTCTATGACCAGTGCGTGGAGCCAGCGATTACATAATGATTATGAAACGTGGCCACGCATGATGAATCTCATCAAAAGATTTAAAAAGTTAGTCGAAGGCATTATTAAGAGCTATGCTTGGGGTTTCCTTGTATGATCGTATAAAGAATGAAGATATCTACAGGAGAACCAAGGTTATCGAGATAACCTGAAGAATTGCAAAACTTAAGTGGCATTGGGCAGGGCACATTGCTAGTAGAACATATGGTCGTTGGAGATAAAAAGTTCTGGAGTGGCTTATAGAAATTATGGCGAACGTTTTCTGGAATTCGCTAGACCTTGGTACCAAACGTAACTTGGCGTAACAATTTATTTATACATCGTGACTAAAAGGCTAGCTTTATCCTTGGACAAAGGATACGAGAACTATGCATCGTGTCTATGCCGCCAGACTTTTGGGCACAATATCAATTGACAGCAGCAATGCGAAGGAGTTTTTCAATATCATAATGTCGATTGTTCTAATTTGTTAAGGGGTTTTGTGCACAGTGTACCATGTAGCACGTTTGTTAAAATAAAATTTAAAAGGAATTTGTCATCGTAGGCTTCGGCCCCTTGTACGCCTTCCAAAAGTCGGAACTCAGAGTCCTGAGAGATACAAAAACATACAAAACAATAATGGAATAATTACATCAAGACCAAACTTCTGAATCTAACTGTATCCGGAATAACGTAAATCCCTTTAAACATTCGAGACTCGATTAGTTCAATAGCTATAGAATTTGGGCGAAGTTTCACTCACAAGTTGTTAAGGTAAGTTGGTGAACAAGCATTGAAACTAGCTTTGTAACTTAACTTTACTTGTAGGTAACTTTTGACATCGTAACGAATTGTCGCCTTTTAACATACTTTACCCTAAATATGTGGCTTGAAATAGTTTTTAACTTTTATAGTTACCTATACAGTCTTAAGGCACGGTAATAGTATCAAACAGTATTGTAACTCGGCCATATCTTTGAAATAAATGCCTACAGCCGCGCGGTATGTAAACATGCGATAGGGCTGCCCGCCTCCAGCCATCTAATTACATTTGCCTAGTTTGTTTCCATTTATTTTTGTGATTGTAAATATACTTACTTTTTATATAAACAAAATACTTTGTGGATTGAATAGCAAGTGTTCAATAAAAATGTGTGTAGTTTTTTGATTGGTAGATTTAAATAAAATGCTTTTTCTAGTATTATTAATACACATAGTACAATAAACCACTATTATTAATCATAAAATACCACGTCTTTACTTTGAATTATACAAACTAACAATAATCGCGCGATTATTGTTAAAAAAAACCGTCGTGTCCACTCGTCACTGCGGCACAGTTGCGACGGCCGCGACAGTCTACATGCTGAGCCCATGCTACAACCGAGGCGCGTAGGTATAGCTCGCGTTTCGTCCATTTGTATGAAGTTGGAATACTGTATGATATTATTACCGTGCTTAAGGTTTATAGATTGGAGTGTTTTAGCTAAACCACAAAATAGATAGGTAAAGAAGAACATACAAAGACATTCAAAGCCCGCTCGAGCAACACACTCATAGACACCGCTCATGGACATGATATCTTGGCTCAATCGCCCGGTCGCGCTCATACAGTTCGGAACAACGCGCTGACGTGTGTGCTATCGCCTAGCTTAGGTATAAAAGTGATGTACGAGTACATGCATGAGATTCACTTCTGTACCTATCTATTTTGTGGCTGCACGGTGCGGCGGCGTCGGGTTTTTTGATTAGTAGTAAAAAAAGGAATTAGCGAAACTAGGAAATCTTGCTGCATGCAATCAGAAGTTCACGTGCTCACATCGCGTAGGGTTACCAGTTTGGAGGTATGTGGAACAGAGCGTAGTCCCGCAAATCTCAATTGCAAAAGGAAGATTCTCGTACTAGACGGGTGTTATGTTTGATCTAGGCAAATGATTTAACTGTCCCCGCATACGGGCCACGAAAAAAAGCCGCGTCAAGCTTCTTTTAAGGCGGCCTTTTTGCAGCTCGTGTGCGTCGGTGCCACCACAAAAAAAAGCTTGAAGCCGCTTCTAGCTTTTTTTTGCGGCCAAATTGTCATGCCAATCGCGCATTTACTCTTTCTTTGTCAGAGTCCATTATGATACGGCACGTATAGCCACAAGCTGACGCGCTTCAGCTTTTTTTGTGGCCGCTTCTAGCTCTTTTTTGTGGCAGGTTTTTTTGCGGCCTGTGTGGACATTAAAAGTTCAAATCGTGCAGAGAACTCCAATTGTGCGATGCAGGATTTCGTAGGTTAGTTCACATGTGGCGTCATAGATGTCGCTATACGCTTAGATAATAATCATGAAAAGAAATTGAGAAATTAAGTAAACCAGAATTAAGGTGGTGCATCATGACTCTCATTTTCACTGTTTTTCATACAACCGCTCATAACTGATTATGACGTTTTTACACATTTTTCATTAGATATTTTGGAAACACAGTATCTTGTGGATATTATCTAGGTTCTAAAGAAGCCAATTTCAAAATTTGTGTAAAACTAATCCAGTCAAATCCTCTGAAAATGTCCTATTTTGTATGAACTTTGACACTTCATAATTTGCCTAAAAATTAAAAAAGCCAAAAAGTAATCCTTTAGAGACCTTGCAAATTTTATTAAGATTCTAAATGACGGCAACTTTTTCCAAAAACTTTTAAGGGTTTAAAAAAAACAGCTATTTCTTGGAGCAAGTTTTGTGAAATTTTCGAGTAAGTCTCGGAATTACCGAATACTAACAGAGTTTCCAGGCGTTACCTCTCTTTTTTTGCGTTGGTTTTTCGTCAAACATCGCGTTGGATTGCATTAAATGTAGTAGAAAGCTTTTAAACCATTTTCGATGTTTACGATAAGCGAGTGGAGAAGGACCCTCTTAAGCAGTGTATTTTAATAAACTTAAGGTAATTTTTATTTTTTTATAATTTCTAAGAAAAATTCTTAACAAGTTACTTTGTTTCAAACCATCATATTGTTAATTTTATAAAAACAGCTTTTTCTAGTTTATTGATCCCGAGTATGATTTTATTGTTAAAGATTTTAAAGCAATGTTATCTATAGACGTTATTCTGTTTTAGGTGTAATTGGCCCGAAGCTTGAAGACCAGTTTTAGTGCTTGACCGACCATCAGTGCGCTGCGTGCGTCGGTCGCGCTGATCATTTGTATGAAAATTCTAGTCGTAACAGTGCTCGACCGACCGTACGCGTGCGTACGAGTATATTGTTGATACGCACTGTGTACGAGGGCCGTCGGTCAAGCTCGTCCGCATCCGCGCCATCGGTCGACCGTCGCGCTATGGAAACATTTTAACGTGTTCAGTGCTACACCGATTGATGAACCAACCTGCTAGTTTAACGATTTTAATCTATGTTGTAAAGTAATTAAAATTATTTCTTCATCTTTGCACAATCCCTATTTCCCTACTAATATTATAAATGCGAAAGTAACTCTGTCTGTCTGACTGTCTGTCTGTCTGTTACGCTTTCACGCAAAAACTACTGAACGGATTTAGATCAAATTTGGTAGGTAGATAGAAGAGACACTGGAATAACACATAGGCTACCTATAATTCCACTGCTGAGCACGGGTCGCTTCCCGCGCGATATAAACTGTAGTCCACGCGGGCGAAGCCGCGGGCGGAAAGCTAGTAAAAAATATACAATAGTAAATTCCCGACGGCGAGCAATGAGTAGCTCGTCATCCGATCATCTGGTAACATTCGGACTGAGCCCTAATCATCGACAGTGCGGGGCCCAGCAGGGTCGAAGTCTACTGGGACCATGGGTTGAACAAGATAAAGAAGGAATAGGAGTGGATTTTAGTCAGTAAAAGTCTGACAACACGCCTTCTCGCTCCACCCAAGCCGATTGGAAGATTATCCACCTCAAAAAAGGTCTTTATAATTTATTGAGAGCGTATTATAATTTCTTGTTCATGAAAATTCTTGTGTAATAAAACCCCTACAAATAATTTAGTATTCACTTTCAGTTTAAACAAAGCCAACACTTAAGTCTCAAGTTTAAATCCCACCTGTTCTTGAACGCAACGCCACAAAGAACGTAAGATTATCTAGTTAACAGCAGAACGCACTTCAGGCTTATTACATAGGCTCAGACCTAGATACAGCACTTCGCTTTAATAAATTCAATTTCCGCTACACGTAGCCACACGGCTCTATTTCATTGTGGATTACGCTAAACAACTACTGAACGGAGTTGCGACTTATCCCTGAAAACCTCACAGAACTTCAGCCATTATCCACTCTAAAATAAAGTGTATATTTCCGTGCACTTTTCTGTTAGGACTAACATCCTGTGTGGTCGACTGCGAAAGTAAATTCCGACAAATTTAGAGAATGCGTATAATGAATCAGTGAGATCGTCTTGATAACAATATGCATGAATATTTCGCATTGCGTTCAACTGTTTTGTAAGCCTGTGCCTGACAAATAAAACTTTAACCAGACTCCAGAAATGTTTCATGTGCATAAAATTTAATTAATTTTATTTAAATTACATTTAATTTGAATAAAGAGGTTGCTGTTAGCGAAAATGTGTCTACATTGCGGACATTCCTTTTCTTAGCATACAAATTATTTTAGTGCAGATTTTAATATCTACAACTTTTTAAATTAAAAGGAATTGCGTAAAACTGGCCTCCATCAAGTCGAATAGAGTTTTTTTTTATGATGGTGACTTACCTCAAGAAAAGAGGTGTTACCAAATATGTTTATGTTAACCAAACCGAACCTAACCCAAGTGTTTTAGACCTGAAATAAACTCGTAACAACTATGTTAGTGCTAACTGTCATACTTGACTGATTGATCTTTTGAATGCGGCTTGGCATTACAGGGCTTCTGTATGATTTGATAAACATATTTGCATTACGTTAAACTGTCTCCAAAAATAATAGTGGTGGACACCAACAAATTTAAAACAGGTGTTATTTGAAGGGTCCATTTTTTTAAATTATGAAAACACATTGATTTTCATATTGTAATAGATAATATTTATTAGTAAATTAATGACTTTGTATGGAAAAATAAATGCAATATTATTTTTTAGAAGTTTTTTTTAAACTAAATAATAGCTCTTACTGTCCTCGCACACGGGCTGCAAAACAACGTCGCCACAAAAAAAAAACGCTAGAAGCGGCTACAAAAAAAAAATTGAAGCTGCCGCAAAAAACAGCTGAAGCGCACGACAGCTTGTGGCCGGAGAAGCTTGAAGCGGCTTCAAGCGTTTTTTGTGGCGGCAGTGCCACACACGAGCCACAAATAAAGGCCGCTTTAAAAAGAATCTTGAAGCGGCGTTTTTTGGCGGCCCGTGTGCGGGGAGACTAAATGAACCAGCTGACATATATCCCATATCTGTTAGAGTGTGGGGACGGTGTCCATGCATCCTCTTTTGTCCAAATTATTTAAATGACATGGCTTTTGATCTCTTTTACGGTTCGTGGATAACAAGACCACTCATTTAGCAATTATTCTTTGAGTCCCTTTTATGGGTACTCTGACCTAATTGGATATAATATCAAATGTCATCATCATCATTATTTCAGCTGAAAGACGTCCACTGTTGGAGGTAGGCCTCCGGCAAGCGTCGCCGTAATGACCAATTCTATGCTTCTCGCCTCCATTGAATTCCCGTGACACTCACCAGGTTATCGGTCCATCTTGCAAGAAGCTTCCCAACGCTTCTAATTTTAGACGTAGTATATTAAAATTATTGTGACCTCTGTCTTTTAGCAAAACAAGCATGTCCCAGAATAAAAGGTGGACCGATTTTTGTACAACTAATTGAAAAATAAAGAATACGAAAACTTATTTTTCTTTTGTTAATAGCTGACCTGGTAAACGTTGTTCTCCCGTATTAAAACTTATTTAAGAAAGTGGCGTGTAGAGACGAGAGAGTAAAAAGCAATCTACAAACTACACTCATCATTCATCATCATCATTTCAGTCGAAAGACGTTCACTGTTGGACATAGGCCTCCCCCAAGTGCCGCTACAATGAACGGTCCTGTGCGTCTCGCATCCATCGGATTCCCGCAACCCTTACCAGGTCATCGGCCCACCTTGTAGGAGGCCTTCCAACGCTATGTCTTCCGGTACGTAGTTGCCATTCCAGAACCTTTCGGCCCCAACGGCCATCCGTTCTGCGAGCAATGTGCCCTGCCCACTGCCACTTAAGTTTGGCAATTCTTCGTGCTATGTCGGTAAACTACACTCACATCTTTCAAATATCCGAAAAAAAACAAAAAATCTGTCGAGCCTTTTCGGAAAAGTTCCATATTTACTATCGAACTTTTCCGCAAGGGCTCGACAGATTTTTAGAGACACTGTGACACAAGATTTTATAAACTAGCCTACTGCTACTGCTAGGCAGAAGCCTTTCTCCATTCCTTTCACTGTTTCCCGAGTCTGGGTCTAAGTCATCCCGCCATCTTCTTTGCGGTCTCATGACTTTTTCTCATGATTACAAAAACTCTGATCAGAGTTGCAGAAATCTGATGGATGCGTGGCACACAGACCGGTAGTTGTGGTGACGCTTTGGGGAGGCCTATGTCTAACAGTGGCAGTTTTTCGGCTGATATGATGATGATGACGAAAAATCACGAGCATCAATTAAATTACAGACTTAATCACAATATATTTTTTTTCATCTTTATCAAAAACTGGCTTTTGCCCGCGGCATCGCTCGGTTAAATTCGGGGTAACACGGTTCCCTTTTCAGCTTATTTTTTCCCGACATCTTTAACAAATATTGTAAATGGACACAGAAACAAATACAAAAACTTATTTGTTAAGTTTTTGTATATTATATACTAAAACTTTTCTCGAGAATCACGCTATCGAGTGGTCAAAAACGCTTGAAAACCGGTGCAGCAGTTTTTGAGTTTATCGCGAACAAACAGATAGACAGACGCAGCGGGGGACTTTTTTTATAAAATGTATTGACAAATAATAATTTACGGAAAAAAATGGCACTCCAAAAAACCGTATTCGTATCCATTAATTCTACTAAGGCCACAAATTTTTCCGGAAACCTATCTCACGACACGGTAAACCATAAATTGTAAGCAGCATATGCATTTAAATACCTGCTCCAAGGCAGACGAAACCACCGGCCGGGTGATGTATGGATTGATCTGGTGTAGTGGAGTGAGAGACTATGGTACGTGCTTTGCGGTGGCTAAGTAATTATTAAGTCAAGCACCTAGCAGCTTGGCCACAGAGTAGGAAAAAGCAGTGTTCAAATATAAAATGTCGACAAAATAAAAAACTTTTTACAAAAAAAAAACCGACTTCAAAAAGTACAAAATAACTTTAATTTTGGAAGTCGGTGTTTCTATAATAGATACCTTATCTTGTCTCTTCGTTATTTAACACCGACTTCCGAAATTAAAGTTATTTTGTACTTTTTGAAGTTGGTTTATTTTTTTTTGTAAAAAGTTTTTTATTTTTCTCTTTTTAGTTATGGTAGCACCACTAAAAAGTACCTACCCTTCAGCTAAACATAAATTACCTTATAACCAGAGTGCATCTCATAACGATTCTTATAATCCCAAATACGGTTATATTACATGAATTTACCCCCTCCCCCTTTTCTTTCAGTCAGTCATCGACTACACGTATAAACAAAGCAATTTTACTTGTTACGACAATTCTGCTATGATTCTATGAGGAGTTCTGTTCCACATCTTCGAAGTTCATGATCAGATCATAACAATATTTCTATGGGACCAACTTGGAAGCATAACCAGCAACACAGCAAAAAAACATACATTCAGCCGAACATAGAACCTCCTCTTTTTCGAAGTCGGTTAAAAATTGCATGCTTAGAAGTGTGTGCTAATTGCGCTTATATAAACATGATATTGCAACTAATTGGTTTTTATTTTTTTTAGATGTCCGTGAATCTGTGTATAATCCACATAATGGTGCATCCACACGGGAGTTTAGTACAGTCTTACGTAGATAAATACACCGATTGACTACTATATTGCATAGCTAAAATAAGACCGATATCTATATAAGTATTTACTATAGCCTATTGTTTACTGACGCGTAGCTTCATAGGCGCCTATTCATCATTATACGCTTGGAGTATGTCTGCTCAGAGCTTAACTATGAAACTCTGTTTCATTCATGAATCCCCAAATGAACGCCGGCGTTCGCGTATCAATTTTCTTACTATTGTATCTCTAATTGATGGTATCTGAAGAGAAAGCGGCAATGAACCGACGACAAGACGCTAAGCGTCCGTCAACAGAAAGCATAAGTCTACAGACTCAGTGCAGACTTACAAAGATTTTTTTACACCATGTGAACACACTTGTACTCTCTAATGCAGGGTTGAAGCCTGGGACCATGGATAGTCTGAAAGGAAACATCGGGATCCTGGAACAAAAGGCCAAGAAGGAACATTGATGTGGTTTTAGTCAGTAAAAGTCTAACACGCCCGTTCCACCCTAAAATGTCATGGGATAATAACCATGTTAATTGAAGAAGAGAAGTTGAAGATTGGGCAACATCCTCCTCCCTGCGTCGTATTCCTCAATGCTGAGGGTCGTGACCTCCCTGCTTCATCACTTTATCTCTTATGATGTCTTTCCATCTGTTTCTGTCTCTGGCGATGTGAAGTGCACTGTACATCGTAGAGTCAAGAGCGGTGCGGATCTGGGGGCCAATTCTCGATATTCGCCATTTATCTCGAGTTCGAGATTGCAAGTCTATCTCTATGTCTATCAAAAATATCTCTATGTCTATCAAAAATATCTCTATCTCTACCAAAAAATGTCGAATTGAGCAGAATTCCGTATTCTCAGTCAAAATAGAAATAAATTTCACGAAAATGTCGAGTCGAGTGAAGATAATGTTACCATTAGGAAGAACCATAGACTAAGTTCGTGTAATCGGACGTTCCGTTTTATGTAGTTATGAATGAATTAATGATTTGGTTTTAAAACGCTGACTAGATCTAATTCTTTATGAATAAAACGAAACGTTTCGTGTAAAAATAATTAATTTGACAGTTGATTGTCAGAATTCGCGGGTCAAAACTTTTGATTTCGTGAACTGTGCTGTTTATTGTTGTGCGTTTTATACCATAAGAATAAGTATTGTGTTTTATACTTTAAAAAACGGAGGGGAAAAAATACTTGACTTCTGTTTCGCTCAAGTCGTAAACATCGACGGCGTGATAAGTGGACTGTTGTCGCCGTGTTAGTGCCAGTTGCTCACTACTTTCCACCGAGATAAATATGTTAATAAACTTGTCTATTTTTCAGTGGTTTCAAGTCCAATCGTGGATATACAATTACAAGTCCGTTATTGTATGCGAAGGTTGTTGTTCCAAGAAAATACACGATCCACAAATCACAAAGCAAATCGAAATTCCAATGTGAGGACCCAAGCCGTATTTTAAAACAAAGAAAACACAGTGTAACGCACTAAAAATCTAACAAAACTCAACGAATTCACTCAGAAATGACATATCTCTATAATCGACATGACATCTCTACTGCTCAGAAGCACTCGACATGAACTCTACGTTATCCTTCGACAAATGTTGAATTCGACATCCCCAGAATAGCGACTTTTAAAATTTGACGAAAAAATGACGTCATTAGAACTTTTTGTCGAGTTCGACACCATCTCTAAAATCGAGAATTGGCCCCCTGGTCGGACCAACGTATAGGGCTGCGCCCGCGGGCAACATATTGCGCGAATTTTAAAGCTCGAACTACCCTGCGGACACGTGTGCTACATACGCCAATTTGGGCGTGGCTTTTTTTTACTTGCAGAGCTACACTTGATCCACAAGTCTCACGACGTCTTTACAAATCAGGCGTGTTACACGTAGAGATGTGCCGTTGCCGGCAATATTGCCGTGAAGTGGGAATATTGCCCAATGTATCAAAATTGGTGGCAATATTGCCAGCAATATTCCCAGATTGCCGGCAACGGCACATCTCTGGTTACACGTATGCGTCGGTTTAATGTAGTTTTAGCTTAAAGCTTTTTCGTATTAAATTATGTTAATGATAAAGCTTTTAGAGCTACATTACACTGAAGTTTAATACGTGAGAGATTTGCTAAAATCCTACTGCTTATACCTACTCTGTGTATCCAAGGTTAGCGCACACCAAATTATTTATGACGAAAGTACTATTTATTATTCACGTTGGACAGGTTTATCCGTAAATAACTTTCGATTTAAGCTGCCTAACTTACTTTAACACAACTCAACATTTTAGAAAATTATGAACATATTGTTTTTTTTCTATAAACTAGTGCTTGACTGCGATCCCCCTGATGGTAAGCAGTGATGCAATCTCTGATGGTTAGGCGCACTAGTTTATTAAAAGCCTATTCACTCTAGCCTTGAAGACATCTTTTAATCGGAGGGGAAAATCACCAGCAAATTTTCCAGTCCTTAGACGTAGGCGGAATTAACGTCAGAACGTATTTTTAGGGTTCTGTACCCAAAAAGTAAAAGAATACTCTATTACAAGACTCCACTGGCCGTCCGTCTGTCTGCCAGTCTGTCACCTGGCCGTATCTTTTAAATTGTGATAAAAAAAAAAATCAAGGACGATGTATTTCTGTTCATCATCATCATCATCATTATTTCAGCCGAAAGACGTCCACTGTTGGACATAGGCCTCCCCCAAGTGCCGCCACAATGAACGGTCCTGTGTGTCTCGCATCCATCGGATTCCCGCAACCCTTACCAGGTCATCGGCCCGCCTTGTAGGAGGCCTTCCAACGCTACGTCTTCCGGTACGTGGTCGCCATTCCAGAACCTTTTTTCCTTTTCTTTTATTTCTGTTACCGCTACAAAAATGAATGAAACAAATATTTAAGGGGTTTTTGCTACGGGCGGTACGGAACCCTTCGTGCACAAGTCCAACGCCCACTTGGCCAATTTTTTTTTTCTTTTCAAAGACTCGCTACGATCTTGTACACAGGAAATTAATTTTGTTGAAACCTTATATTGAGGAAAGATTTTTATAATTAGTTAATTAATTAAGGATTAAAAGTAATTAACGTTTCGTTTGTTTAATATTATCGACTGTATTATCTATTCGTACTTTACACAATGTAATATTAAAAATGATGCGTCCCAATGTTCGTAATCGAACTCCGCAGAAACTGTTTTACCGATTTTTGTGAAATATTTTTGTTTATTTGGTAGGCCTAGGAATAGGTCAACTTAAGTGGCAAAGGGCAGGGCACATTGCTCGCAGAACAGATGGCCGTTGGGGCCGAAAGGTTCTGGAGTGGCGACCACGTACTGGAAGACGCAGCGCCGGAAGGCCTCCTACAAGGTGGACCGATGACCTGGTGAAGGTTGCGGGAATCCGATGGATGCGGAACGCACAGGATCGATCATTGTGGTGACACTTGGACGTCTGTCGGCTGAAATGATGAGGAATAGGTCGTTGGTTATTTTTTACGCTCCTGTCCCTACCCCTCCATTTTTTCTTTGATGATGGCACAGCAACGTTTGATGAGTCAGCTAGTATTAGTCTACACTAATATTATAAAGAGGTAAAGTTCGTACGAGGAGGAGTGGCAGGCGGTCGCCTCATTCTGCGAAGCAGTAATGCTAGCAAAGGAGGAGGCCGACCGCATCAGGCAACGGCGTCCTCACCGCCGTCACCGGAATTCCGATCCCGATTTCCGGCCACCGTAGACGCGGGCTCGCGGACGGCGAGCCATGGGTAGTTCGCTGTCCGACCGTCCGATAACTGTCCGGACCCGCGTGCCTCAAGGAATTGTCAGCAACAGAGGGGGCCCAGCTGGGTCGAAGCCTACTGGGGCCAGGGTTATCCGAAAGGAAACTCGAGCCCCGGTATGAAGAGGCTAGCAGGAACGAGGTGGGTTTTTAGTCAGTAAGAGTCTGACACAATCTCCTGCTTCACCTAAGAGCGGGGGTTGTCATTGGATGATTTTTGCCCACCGTAAAAAAAGGTAAAGTCCGTTTTTTTTAAGTAAATCTCTAAAAGTACTGGTCCAATTGCTAAAATATTTTCACCAATAGAAGCTCTTTTGTTACTAAATGACGTAGGTTTTATTTTATGTACCTAAGCGGGTGAAGCTAGTCGCTATCCCCGTCTATTCGCTAAATCCCCTAAACGACGTACCAAATTTTGATGCAGATTTCAAAAATACAAAGATACAATAAACAAGAAAAGTTTATTGTGTGAGTTGTACGCGTATAAAACCGAGGAGGGTTTTTTTATTTATGGTGGGAAAAATCATCCAATGACAACCCCCACTTTTGGGCGGAGCGGAAGATAGTGTCAGATTCTACTGACTAAAAACCCACCCCATTTCTTCTAGCCTTCATACCGGGGTTCGAGCTCCTTTTCGGATAACTCTGGGCCCAGCAGGTTTCGACCCGGCTGGGCCCCTGCTGTTGCTAACAACTCCTTGAGGTGGGCGGGAAAAGTGTGCACCGTCAACGACTTGGGCTCGGTCCGGACAGTTATCGGACGGTTTGTCAGCGAACTACCCAATGCTCACCATCCAAACAGAGGTGGGTCATCAGCCCTTAACCAAATATGATCAATTCGCTAAGTGATGCATATATCTTCTGGCTGTAGTAAAATTAAAGATAAATAACTGATTTGTCTGACTTATTCAATCTTAGTCTTAGTCTTAATAAAAGCCCTTGCAAGTTCGTGCAAATGAACGAAAAAAAAAACAAAATGTATCTACATGTTTAACCCTACTTCGTCTAAAAAATATCAACCCAAAAATAACAAACAGTAACTAGGTACAGTCAGATATTTTAAAATATAAAATCAAAAACCAGCGACGTTACCAATACAACAACATGATCTTCTTTAAAAAATGAACAGTATTTTGCCAGAATTGCATAGGGAACTCAAAAACTGTTCCAGCAGGGCCGAAGCCTACTGGGGCCTTGGACTGATTTCTGAAAAGAAGACCCTGGTATGAATGTCTAAGAAGAAACGGGGTGGATTTTTTAGTCAGTTTAAAGTGAAGATAATTGGTGATGATACACTGGTCGAGTCGAGGTTTCAAAGTCTTGAGCATCGACGCTGAGTTGCTAACCTTTCGGTTTTCTTCCGCTTGCATTTCGGGGAGTGTGTGTCGGAATTACATAAACTTATTCCGCGTAAACCTATAATAACACCTATAAGAACAATAAAAATAAAGTCTGACACTATCTGCCTCTCCGCCCAAGGGCGGGAGATGTCATTGGATGATTTTTGGCCACCGAAAAAAAAAATTAACAGTACTCTGAACGATTTGTCTCATACAACAATATAGTTTAAAAAAAAACAGTACTCTGCCAGAATCATCTCATACAACAATGTTATCTTTTAAAAATAAAACAGTACTCTGGCAGAATCATCTCAAAATCCCGGGCGATGTATGCAAATTAGTTTGGAAACTCCTACCTGCTCTCGTGGGCCTGACCGGTCCACTGAATTCATCCGTGCTTTATTTAGACGTACCTATCACGGTGAATTTGTAACGACTGAACTTCCAAAACATCAAAATAAACTTTAACAATGCGGTAAATCTAGAACGACGCGACAGTCAAATTGATTGAAAATTATTTAAGTAAAGCGACTTATAGTGCGTTGACTAATTGTCAGGTTGTGGCACGCTGAGACAGACCCCAGGGGTCTAATTGTAAGGGGTTTTTAGTCAGTAAGAGTCTGACACTATCTCCAGCTCCACCCAAGAGCGGGTTTTGTCATAAGATGATTTTCTCCATCGAAAAAAAAAGGGTCTAATTGAGTGTTTTTTTGTAAACCCAATGAAACCTTTGTTGTTATAAAAAAAAATCTTAAAGTAAAATGTTTATTGAGGACAAGTTATTGAGGTGACGATGTGGGGGAGGCCTATGCCCAGCAGTGGACGTCTTTCGGTTTAAAATAACGATGTTTTATGTACTGTTTTAACCCCATCATCAAATGTCATCTAAGACACCCACATGTCTTTCGTGATTATAGAATGTTTTCGTGGTTCGTCGTAGAAACTAACGGAACCGTAATTTTACCCTTTTAATCGGCTTTACCCTTTCAAGTAACCAACTTAATAATAATAATAACCTTTGTTTTAGACCAAACAATCCAAAAAAGTACATAAAAACGAAAAGTCAAATCTCACATGCATAAAACATGTAACATTAAAAAAAAAAAACAATTTATCATCATCATTATTTCAGCCGACAGACATCCACTGCTGGACATAAGCCTCCCCTAAGTGTCGCCACAATGAATTATCGATCCTGTGCGTCCCGCATCCATCGGATTCCCGCAACCTTCACCTAAGTGGCAATGGGCAGGGCACATTGCTCGCAGAACAGATGGCCTTTGGGGCCGAAAGGTTCTGATGTGGCGACTGCGTACAGGCAGCGTCGGAAGGCCTCCTACAAAGTGGACCAAAAAAAAAACAATTCTATTGAAAAGAACTGGGCAAAAGCGAGTCGGACTCGCGCACTGAGGGTTCCGTGCAAACTACAATTCCCGAATTCCTATAACGGTTTCGTTATTTCTTTTTGAGGTGTGTAACTCTAAAAACGAATCAGAGATAAATTAATAAAGTTTTCATATAAAATGTATGGAGACCGACGCGCCCAGATCGACGTATGTGGCACAGGTGTGCGCAGTGTGTATGTGTACCTTTACCCTTTCCCAGTTTCATCATCATCATCATCATATCAGCCGAAAGACGTCTACTGCTGGACATAGGCCTCCCCCAAGCGTCGCCACAACGACCGGTCCTGTGCGTCACACATCCATCGGATTCCCGCAATAACTCTATCCCAGATTCAACAAGAATCGGTTCATTTATTTTTTCGATATTTCATTTATTTTAAAAAGCAGAAATAACCCTTCAATAAAAGTTCAAACTCGAAAGGAAATTATTTCCAGCTGATGATAAATTACTCAATGTAACGGAAGCTGGATTGGTAAAATTTTACTTTGAAAATATTCCTGATGGGAAATCTGATACAAAGTTAAAATAGGTACCTATGAATAAATGAAGAGGATAAAGATACTCGCATTTTAAGAGATAGGTATTTGAATTTCAATTCGAAGTAATTATCTAATTTTAGGTATAGTTGTTCCGTTTGGGCGTGGTAATACTACAGTTGTAGTCATTGTTCCTTCCTAAAAGTTTGATCTAAAAATAGAGGTTTTCCGGTTTTCATATATAATATTTTTAATAAAGAGAAGGCAGAAAAATGCTACGGTGACTTTCCACGTGTATCCAGCACTAGTGTGATAAACAGCGAATTTTGTGCCTAGAAGCTGTAGATATAGGAGCGGGTTTTCAAGTAAGTTGTTGTTTAGCCCATTTATGTCCCACTACTGGGTGAAGGCTCTCTTCTCCCTTTTCCACACACGTCGGTCGTCCCTCCATTAGTTATCAAGCTCATCATTTCACCATCACCTTGGTCTGTCACGATGCGCAAGTAAGTGTGTTGAAAATAATTTATATGTTCTTCATGTTTTATCTATATCGAGCACCAAAAACTTAGGAAATAATCTTACAATAGCGTCAGCATAATTTTGTACATTAAGAAACCTTATTCCATTAACAAGACGGCTTAACAAAACATCAAAAGCAATATTCTCTTAATTTTTAGACCCTTGGCACCTGATATGATCTTCGTTACGCAAGATAAGGGTAAATAGAGTCAGCACAATGCATCAAAGGGCCCAAAAGCAATTGTTTTTCGACAATAAATAGGTTACCTAATTATCGCTTAATGAAAATAGGCTCAGATCTCAGTCTCAGCCGATAAAGACTGAAAGTCAAGGAGATTAGGATTTACTTTTAGATTGTGCCTTAATGAAAGCAATTTTAGATAATGTGTCCCTATTAAGGATATTTTATTGTGAATAAGTTCTGTTTTCGTTGATAGAATTCTGGCGCTGCGCGAGATTTAATTTCAATTACGAAAGATAAGGACTTTTTGACTTCTTTATTTGGTGTAAGTAACTTAGGCGCTGCGCACACTTTAGAGAACTCCGATGATCATCATGAGTATGCGTTCATCATCATCATCAGCCTTTTTAATGTTCCCACTGCTGGGACTCGGGCCCAGTGTGAGCAGTGGTGGCCGAGTCGTATTGGCTCCTGCTTAGAAAGAAAGAAAGAAAACACGTTTATTTAGCACACAAGTACAGACAATAAGATACTTACGAGGTGTAGGTCGCGGGTTCAAACCCTGCCAGGCGCATTACTTTGTGTAATTTATCTCATTACCCCTGCTCTCAAAATGGTGCAAGAAAATATCGTGAGGAAACCGGCATGTCCTAGGACCAAAAATTCGAAGACATGTGACATTCACCAACTCGCTCTGAGTATGTGTGGTGGAAGAAATTGGACACAAAAATAGTTTACGTATGTGCAGGGAGTGGATGGTTTCATACTGGTTCTATAGAAATCAAATATTCATCGGTAGCTCGTAGCTGACACGAGACACACGTTTGTGCCCTGCCTAAGTGTATAAAACGGTTCAAAAGCAATATTGACTGGCTTGTTGGTTGGCGTGTGTATAGTGTACGCGCGCCTCAAGGCGATATCAGCAAACCGTATGGGCTTTGCAGGGTCGAAGCCTACTGGGGCCATGGGTTCGCTTCTGAAAGTAAAACCCTGCGCTGAAAAGAAAGGCAACGAAGGAATTCGGAGTGGGTTTTTGTCAGTAAAAATCTAACACCCGTTCTGTCCAATGGCGAGAAATGTCATTGAATGATTTCCCAACCAATTAAAAAAAAAACTCTACTCTATCAAACTAAACTTTAATTTAAATGCTATCACACGGCAATCGTCCACTTCTCCCTGAAATAAAAGTTGCACATAAAGACAGACGACGATCAAAAAGACCAACCGCCTCTTCCGCGCTTCCATATAAAAGTGAGCAGAGTATGTTTTTCTACGTAAAAGCCGGTTCCTCAGAGAAAGCTTTGCAAACATCAAACTCAAACAAAACATTCTGTACATATACTGAGAATTCCAAGACGGTGGTAAAGTAGCAAACTGTGACGTACACTTCAATTGCGGAAAATTCATACTTGGTTACCTGCCTATTATTTTTTTATTGATATACAGTTAATACACACAGTTAGTACAGTTAATTTGTTAGCAGTAGGTACACCACAGACTACCCCTTGTATTATTTTAAGTTCTTGTCCATCCTAAGGTTGTCTGGAAGATATCGCTTTCAGCGATAAGACCGCCATTGTACCCATAAATTTAATTTTATGTATAAGCTGTGTTATTTTTTGGTGTACAATAAACACACAAAGAAACTACAGGGTTATTTGTAAAACACTAACAAAACATCATAAACAACTACTTTTGTTCTATGACTTTTTACAAAACATCTGGCACATTTCAACTCTGCATATTGCTGTACCTACCTACGTCTGTATAACGCGACAAAAACGCATCAAGCACCTCTGCCGCTCGATCCCCGTTTCATTCAATCTAACCTGACAATTATCGAGTCATCAAAATAAAGAATTTAAATTGAATGGAAAAACCAAAAATGTTTGATAGGCTAGCGTTTGACTACTATCTCACCTGATGGTAAACAATGATGTAATCGACAAAGGAGCACGCTAACTTAGAAGGGACTTATTCACTCCTGAATTAAAGTCCGCAGTTGTAGTTAGCAGAAAACATAAAAATTTATAAAAAATACTTTTCTACAAAACTAAAAACAGCTTCAAAAAGAAAACACTAAAACACAACTTCCTTTTAAGTGAGTGCCTTCAGAAAATTAAATTACACTCTAGACACACATATTTTGTACGTTTTAGTTTCAAGTTTTGCTCTCTAGTACAGAAAGGGACTCGTTATATAATGCGAATTGTACGTTTATATAGAAACAAATATGTGAGACCCACACAGTCTAGGCACAAAATATATAGGTAAAGAGGTCAATTTACATACAAAGGGCGCTCGAGCAACGCACACATAGACACCGCTCACGGACACGTTATCTCGGAGCGCCTCGGCCCGCTCGTCGAACAGGTCCGGCTCGTACGCTCATTAGTGTGCGTCCACCGAGCGTAGGTATAAAAAGTGAAGTACACACATTAGATTGTCTTGTGTACCTATCTGTTTTTAGTTGTAGCTAGCAGAAAACATAAAAATTAATAAAAAATACTTTTCTACAAAACTAAAAACAGCTTCAAAAAGAAAACACTAAAACACAACTTCCTTTTAAGTGAGTGCCTTCAGAAAATTAAATTACACTCTAGACACACATATTTTGTACGTTTTAGTTTCAAGTTTTGCTCTCTAGTACAGAAAGGGACTCGTTATATAATGCGAATTGTACGTTTCTATAGAAACGAACGTGTGAGACCCACACAGTCTAGGTTTCCTTGTTAGAAATTGCATTGTTTGTGCTCAGAACTGGCTGCCTTCATACTCCTTTATTGGAATATGGAACGAAATACTCCATTTATATTTACTGTGTGCTCTGAGCTGGAAAGCCTTCTTTATTGTCAATGGGGTATATTACTCGTAAGTAACTATCAGATTTTTAGGGTGCCGTAACTCAAAAGGAAAAACGGAACCCTTTTAAGATCACTTTGTTGTCTGTCTGTCAAGACCCTTTATCTCGAAAAAGCGTGTAGGTATCAAGTTGAAATTGAAACTATGTACTCACGTCTGTAGTCTCTTAAAGGAAAAAAAACGATACTGCCATTTATGTCGAAAACACGTAAACGTTTTTTTTCTCGACTAATCAAAATTCATAGGGTACTTTCCATTGACTCAGAATCCTTTGGCATATAGCAAGGTCTTATAGCATAGGTATAGGAATAAATCTGAAAACGGTAAAGTGGTTGTTACGTCACAACTAAAAATATTTTTGCGATTAGGAAAAATCTTCAAGACAACATTCGGGAGTTGCACTATTTACGTTGGTAAGTTTGGACAAAAACTTCAGGGCGCGAGTCCTACTCGCACTTACCCAGATTTTTTTTCACGATTTTATATTGTCACGGATCTAACGTTTTTATGGTTTTACTGATACACTACATTACACTACACATTGACACTTGAAAAATAAGATAATCTATTTAAATATTTTTAACGTTAGCCCCACCCTTGGAATTACTTCTCTCTCGTGAGTCCGTTCACAAACATGTAAACTCACATATACAGGGTAGATAGATTGGTACTACGTACATCTCTATGCCATACAAATACAAATAGGTATTTGTTTCGAGCGGGAATAAAGGTAGAATTGCATTGCACACACGTGTGCCACGTGCACCGATCTGAACGTGGGCTCCAAGGACGGTATATGGAAACAAGACGTGTAGAGCTACACTAGATCCACGCCACGCGACGTCGTTCTACGTACAAATCAGGCGCGGTCCACTTTTGCGTCAGCCAAATATAGTTCTAGCTTTAATCTCGCAATACACATTGCGTATACATCATACAATTATTTTTGCCAAACTTAGGAATACAAGTGTGGAGGTGGTAGCCGCATGACGTACCGAAGACGTAGGTTTGCGGTAACTTGCCGTCCGGCCGTCTGGTAACCGTCCGGACCGAGTCTTAGTAGTAGACTCCGTTTTCCCTCTATGCTTTCCCGCTCCAATTCCCGACTCTGTTTGTTTTCTCCGCTTCTCGGTTTTGTATGGATTTTTAAGCTAGTTCGTACTCCCTGTCCACTGAAGTGAAGCGGAGATTTTGAGCAATCCTATTTGTTAATATTTCTCCGTTTCTCCGCTCCGTATCCTTGCTCCATTCCGCAGCTTCGCTCCACTGCGCGTACTGTTCCCGCGCGCCTCAAGGAGTTGTCAGCGGCAGGAGGGGCCCAGCTGGGTCGATGCCTACTGGGGACAGGGTTGTCCGAAAGGGAGCTCGTGCCCCGGTATGAAGGCTAGAAGATACGGCGTGGGGTTTTTAGTCAGTAAAAGTCTGACACTATCTCCTGCTCCATCCAAGAGCGGGTTTTGTCATAAGATGATTTTCTCCGTCAACAAAAAAAAAAAATGTGGGAGAAACCGCTGGCAGAAGCTAGTATATGACATTTTATATGACAATAATTTCCTCTTGTCTCCTATAGCCAACACGACCATATAACGAAGTAATAAAATATTGAGCCTATAAAATTAATTTGTACCATTGATACCAAGAAAGATAAAAGTATTTAAAACACACAAGGTCATCGAAACGTTTTGTGAACAAGCATTTGAGATTGCATATTCAAAATACAACTGTTGTATCCCGGTTTGCTGCTAGGTTGATAAATGAAGGTTACTCAGAATTGTTTCACCAAGATGCCGTAGACACGTGTGCATCCGCCAATAGTCGGACAAGTAATGGCACTTCTGTCCCGCTCACGCGTATACGTTATTTGCCCTATATAAGGACGTCACGTTACACCTACCCACCACATAATTATGTGTATGCAACCACGACCAATGTTATTTTAACGATTTATCAAAAAAATTCGACAAAAAAACTCTCTAGGTACTTGACAGTTTGAGTTCGTCTTCAATTTTTATTAAAAGTCTAAAGAAGATGAATTCTCAAAATGGAATACACTTAGAACTTTGTTCCCGACAACAAAGTTTTAGTTAGTGTGAGGGAGTTTGCCTCTGAAACGGGTCCTCGGCAGTCGTTTACACGGGCAAGCTTCTCTCATAATTTTGTAATAAACCAATCATCTTGGAAAGACTGACGGGACTTAATTTAGTTGTTTGAAGGTCCCGTACAATAGATTTGCAATAGCCTTTTAGTGTTTAGGGAAGTATTTTGTGGATTTTTTGTATCTCTTTTTAAGAAAAACATGTCTTTGAAAGTTTTAATGTAAGTCGACTCATTTTGGCGTTTACGTAAGTCAAAAGTGAATAGGTTACTTTTAGGCAAGCGTGCTCCATCGCCGACCACATCATCGCTTACCATCAGCTGAGATGGTGGTCAAACGCGAGCCTATCAAAAAAAAAAAAAAAATACAATGGCTTCCCACAATGTGGACCGATGACTTGTTGAGAGTTGCGGGAATGCAATGGATGAGAGACGCACAGAACCGGCAACTTGTCATGACACTTTGGGGAGGCCTATATCCAGTAGTGGACATCTTGCGGGTGAAAGGATGAAGATGATATTTTTTAATTTTAGTTTGTACTGAAAATAACGCCATTTTTAACCTAGCTTTGCTTGGTATGTAATAAATGTCTGATTTCTTTTTGGTTTTGACATTATCTTTTTCAATTTTACACTGATTAAAAATACACAAGCATCAATTTCGTTCTGATTAAAAATACACACACATAAAACTAAATTTATTTTTTTGCAACCATTGTCTTTTTTATTTTTCTCGAACAGAGATTTTTTGATTTTCATAATCGTCTCTGTTGGAGTCAATAACACGTTTTCTTTTTCTTCAATATCTGTGTACGGAAAAGAATATTTCACAATCACGTTTTATCGAAGCTATCTGAAATGTTTTAAAATCCACAGACCTAAAATGCAAAATCTACTGCTTTATGTATGCGTCACTTTATTTCCCCGTTCCATTTCTGCCGCACTAGAACCGGTATCAACACTAGTTTGTCGGCGCCACTCAAAGCTAACGCGAAAGGGTACCTAATGAAAGACGGCAACCGCGCATAAATAATTACGAGTTGCAAGCTTCTCGCCTTCAGATGTTAAGATAACCTCACCCTCGGTTGACTTTGGTGACCTCTAGGAGATTATGAGCAGCTGAATGCTTAATTTCTGGTTTATTTTCCAGCCTTTTACATTTGTTTTTTTTTATTGCCATGATAAAATATGATTGTTGTTTTCTCTTACCGGCTTAAGGTAGTCGATCTGTTCGCCGGAAAATAAAATAGTATATTCTGTAATTAATTATTGTTAGATGTTTAACATGTGGTATGCCTGTCCTATTCCTTGTCCTACACTCTTCGTAAGTTTGAAAAGGAAAGGTATACTCTAAATAGAGAAAATACGCATTAAATGTGATCTGACTCGCGTCGAACTCAATGAATCAACTTACGCATGCACGCTTCTTTGACGAAGGCTCAAAGAGTTCGCGTTACAGCTGAGGGGCTAAGACTGCAGCAAAAATACGGCTTTGGAAAGCCTTCCACAACGGGGATAGATGACCAGGTGTGTATTGCAAGAATCCGATGGATGCGAGACGCACAAGACCGGTCGTTGTGGCAATACTTGGAGGAGGCTGGATATAAATGTCCTCCAAGGATATTGGTTATCCTGAGCTGCATAATTTTACTTTCTCTCCACCCAGACTAAAGAGAAATTGATGAATTTGGTTATTTCCTACTCTAAAATAAAAATAAGGTATTTGTTCTACATTTTATTTTTTTCATGTCGATTGCCAACAGGTTCTTTGTCTGGGAAAACACACGAACAGCACTATCATTGGCTCCATTTAAAACGTGTGTGGAACAGCTGTTAGTGCCCGATGACTCAATCTCATTGTACCATTAAGACACACTTGCAAGTACCAGTGCCAATGGGTCAGACTAATCAATCTGACTAGCTTTTTTCTTATTTTACATGGAGACTGTCTAAATGACCTCCAATCATGGCAAAATTGGTGACAGATTTTTGTTATACATCGTCCTGACTACCAGTAGTGACTGTCTATTAAATTTATAAGTGACAGCCGAGAAATAGCATAGCATATTCAGCCATAATAATGTTCCCACTGCTGGGACTAAGGCTTCCTCTCTAGAATAGAATAGAATATAATAGAATAGAATAGAATAAACTTTATTGTACACCAAAATAGTAACAATGTCAAAGACATGAGACAGTCATATGTGTGTGTGTGTGTAAGTCTAGGAGAGGCAAAAGGCCATTATGAGGGTTGGTGAATGTCACATGTCTTCGAGTTTTAGGTTCTAGGACATCCCGGTTTCCTCACGATGTTTTCTTTTACGTTTTGAGAGCAGTAGTGATGAAATATATCATGTCTACAAAGTAATGTGCCTGGCTGCGTTTGAACCCACGACCTACAACTCGTGAGTCGGGGCCGTTACCACTCGGCCAGCACTGCTCTAGCTCAGCTGAAAAATAGTTTTGATATAAAAAAATATTACTTATTTACGATCTGAGTCTTGGCAAGCGTTGCCTAACCTCGAAGGTAAGGGCAAAATCAACCTCATTTTTTAAATAATTATTAATAATTTTTAAATAGATAAATAAAAAAAAAACCTATTTATTTCTACCTCCATGGTACCAAAATTGTCATAGAACATTTTTTTAATTTGTTAAAAACTCAGACTCAGAATTACCTTGGTGTACTTTTTTTGCATTTACTCATTTCCTCGCTGTGCTGGGCTGAAAAGTTACGTGTTGCTCTCGACTGCAAAGATTTTTCACCTCGTGCTCTATTGATTCTCTCGCTAACGCTCAGGATTCTAATTTTAGACTCCTTCGCTTGCTCGGTCATCAAAATTGAGAACGTGGTTAAAAAGCAACTTTGCACTCTTGTATAACAAATAACTATTTTTGGCGTTGCGGCCGGTTGTTTGTAAAAAGTTTTCATTCCAATTACGTTGACTTCACTATAAACAAAACCTAGTCTTATTTTTAGACCACTTAACAATCACAACTTAAGATTCAATTTCACTCTACGTCAGATAATTCGAGAAATAATCAATTCATAGATCAGTTTAATCCCTTACATTAGCCATAAGGTAAGGCATGCATCATGCGACCGAATTAGATCACTCGGGTTAGCTTAGGTCAATACAATTACATGTAATTGGTCGGAGGGGCGGGTATCATTAAGCCCATTCTTAGTCGTCATATGTCATCATTAAACGTTGGCATTAGTCGTGGTCAGACTTAGTGAGTGAATTTTAAAGTGACCGTGCGTAGCGAGCTTTGGATTTTTGAGTGTCGTGTTTTGTGTGAAAGGTGAGTTTTTTTTTGTTAATTTCTTTTTCTTTTAATTTTTGAAGAGTGATGGTGTAGATGTTATTAAGTAGGCATACATTTTGTTTTTTGATGCTACTATTGTAATTTTTTAATTACGTTAAAATATATATTTTTTTTTAATTTTGATTAATTCATTATTTAAAGTATTTTAAATGCAATAGATATATAAAACCGGTTTCTAAATTAAGTATTTTGAGTTAAAAACGTCTCAAATCCTACTTTGTCGCTAAATTTTGATAGCTTTTCAGACTACAGTACAAATACTTGCATTGGGTAAATCAGAAAGTCCTTCAGATATAACTTGAAGTATGTATACCTAGTTTGATTTCAATTATTCAAAAATCCTGTCTGTTAAAACTAAATTTAAATAAAATATGATAAAAAGATTGCTAACTATTTTATGAGGCATCAAAATCATTTCGTTTGTAAATGTAACATCGTTTCGTTTGTAAAGTTGAGTGCGTTCGCGTTCACTCTCTCATTTTTTTTCTATTGTGTCTCTATTACGGTATTCGGAAGGAAGACGGTTTGATTTTGATGACTATATACTATCTTTTCGTTTAAAAAGAAACTCGATAAAGAACGCACTTAAGAAATATTCACATAATAATATGTTGAAATAATTATATGTATTCACACTTCATTTGAATATCGTATCGAATATATATATTCGCACATCATCTGAATATCGTATCAATTAGATGTATTCGCCATTCATTTGAATATTGTATCGATTCGTATTTCATCTTCAATTAAATAAATTAAAGGACACAAAGAAACGTTAAATCATGATGCTGCTGTCCAAAGCGGTAGAAAAAATCTCTTGAGAAGATCATGAGAAGGTCTTAAATTAAATTTCAGAGAAAGTTCGCGTTCGAAAAGTAATCGTAAGTAAAGAGAAAATCCACAAAGGGATTACAAAGTACTGTCGCATCAATCAGTGTAAGTAATTGCAAAAATTAAATTCCCCTAAGTAAATAAAGTTGGTTCTATGTATGCGTTTACTTTGGGACTTTTCAATCATCAGATGAGAATGTTTGTTCACCTTTCTTTGCTTGTTCGTAGAAGTAACAAGACCACAACTTTATGTGGACCTTAAATGAGAACTTAGGTATTGTTATTTTATAAAGAACGTTTTCTGGTGGGTGCTTTTTAAAATAGGACCTTTTTTTTACGGTGGCCAAAAATCATCTTATAACAACCCCCGCTCTTAGGTGGAACGGGAGATAGTATCAGACTCTTACTGACTAAAAACCCACCCCGTTCCTTCTAGCCTCTGCACGAGGCACGAGCTTCCTTTCGGATAACCCTGGCCCCAATAGGCTTCGACCCAGCTAGGCCCCTCCTGCTGCTGACAACTCCTTGAGGCGCGCGGGAACAGTGCGCGCCGTTGACGTCTTGGGCTCGGTCCGGACAGTTACCGAACGATCGGACAGAGAGCTACCCATGGCTCGCCGTTTAACATATGACCTTGGAAATGAAAATGTTATTTAGTTCTTTTTTATCATCTTCATCTTTTTTTTTCGCGCTTTGTGTTTTATTACATGTAGTCGACGATGACAAAAAAAGTTACAGAGTAAAGTTTATTCTATTCTATTTTTATTGGTTTATTTTTAAATTGTTAAAGTATAAATTAAATTAACTAAATAAATCATTTCTCTTTTTTGTGTATCTACTTTAGTTTTACTCATAAATTGCATATTTCCAGTTTCTATTTACTGAAATATTTTTTCAGATAGTTATTAGATATAGGTAAATTATTACGTATTTTCCAAATTAGTGCTTAAAATGTAACGGAAAATTCAGCTAATTTTCATTCAAAATTGAAGCACAAGAAAGTGGTTACACATAAAAAAGACTTCTCATGAAGGGTTGTCTTCCAACTTTGCTAGTAGCTCTGAACACTTAACTTTTACTGCAGCCTTGAATATTTTACAGAACAAACGATTATTTGAACTTTATCCTGTGTAAACACTAAAGAGTGGAAACATTGCACTTCTAAGAATATAAATTTCAGTGTGCTGTTTGTTAGATGTGTTCCTCTTTAGCCTCTTCAAAATATTTGGATTGATTTATGATTGATTGACTTTATTAAAATGTGTAGTAAAAGTTTTTGTAGTGAAAGAATTATATACTTGAATACTAATTCAAATATTTTTTTTGCTATATTCACAACACCGACTCGAGTTCGCTTTTGTCGTCTGTAGCTGAGTATGGAATAGAAATAATCTAAACAAATCACATCATTTTATGTCACAAGAAATGATCTTGGATTGCCACAAATCTACACTTATATTATAAAAATATAAAGTTTTTTTTTTTATTGTAGGAGGTAATCTTTGAAGACCAGTACGGTCTGAATCCTAAAATATTTTACCGTTAGAAAGCTGCTTCATTCTTGAGTGACATATGCTAAATTTTATGTACGCGGGTGTAGCCGCGGGCTAAAGCTAGTGAAGGGTAAAATAAAGTAGTTTTCTGCGTCTGTCTGTTTATTCACTGTTTTCATCTTAAAGCTAAACAGATTTTGATGCGGTTCCTACTAATATCTATATATATAAAAATGGGCCCCGTTTTCCGTTGTCACGACATGGCATGAAAACGGCTTGACCGATTTGGATGTTTTTTTTTTTGTTGTGATTGTTATCGTGAGGACAAGGTTTTTATGGAAAAAAAATAAGAGTAGGGTAGGGTAGGGTAGAGTAGGGTAGGATAGGGTAGAGTAGGGTAGGGTAGAGTAGGGTAGGGTAGGGTAGGGTAGAGTAGTAGGGTAGAGTAGGGTAGGGTAGAGTAGGGTAGGGTAGGGTAGAGTAGGGTAGGGTAGAGTAGGGTAGGGTAGGGTAGGGTAGAGTAGTAGGGTAGAGTAGGGTAGAGTAGGGTAGGGTAGGGTAGGGTAGAGTAGGGTAGGGTAGGGTAGAGTAGTAGGGTAGAGTAGGGTAGAGTAGGGTAGAGTAGGGTAGAGTAGGGTAGAGTAGGGTAGAGTAGGGTAGAGTAGGGTAGAGTAGGGTAGAGTAGGGTAGAGTAGGGTAGAGTAGGGTAGAGTAGGGTAGAGTAGGGTAGAGTAGTATAGGGAAGAGCGGGAGCGAAGCCGCGCGGGCAAAAGCTAGTAAACAATAATAAACGAGGAAGGCTGCTGTATATATTTTGCACCCATCCGTACTCGTATCTGCTTAAATTGACTGGTTTTAATGTTGATTAATTCATAAATATTGGGTTGCAAATATTTAATTATTCGTTTACTTGCTTGAGTGCACTACTTATACCGATTCCTGGAACCGGATTTTACAGCGTTATTTTTATATTTTATCTCTGAAAACCGATATTAACTTATATCCGCCGCCACACAATCGCTGATTCTGCTGGAGCAGCTACGGGGGTCGGGAGTTGTAGGGCGATTTCTGGCCACCGTAAGCCCAACTTGCACATGGCGAGTATTGGGTACCTAGCTCGCCGTTTGGCTTTCTTGTAAGGAAAAAACTGACGTCAACGGCACGTTGAGTCCCACACGGGACGCAAAAGAAATGTCTACAAAACCGCAGGACCAATGAACGCTAGGACCATGGGGAATTTCTAGAAATGAAATCCATGTTCCGAAAACGCAAAGAATCATAGGTGGTTTTTAGTTAGTAAAAGTCTGATACACCCTCTCGTTCTATCTTAAAGTGGGAGAAGTCATTAGATGATTCACACCTTCCATAAAACACCACTGGTTAGTGAAAATGAATATTTAATTTTACTTCACGTATAAAATTTCAAGCGAAGTTCAATACAAACCAACAGCAATAAAACCGTTTCCACGAAAAGATTTACCGTTGAAGAATTATATTATTAAACCAACAATACAAATTCATTTTACAAAACACGTAATGAATGTGTAAAGTCAGCCTTTTGAGGATTCAGCTTACTCCGCTAGAAACTTGATATACATAGACATCGAGGTAAATATCGTAACAATGCCGTAACTACCATTTCGTGGTAGATAGTAAACCACAAACCTAACGCCTTGAAATTCCAACAAAACTATTATACTGTATAATTTGGTTTGTCTTCTGGCTCCACTAAATACCGAATTTGACATTCGATGTTTAATTACTTTGGTTTTAGAGGGAATTAATTTTCGACGTTGCCATGAGACATTTGTCGTGTCTCATGGCAACGTCAAAAATTAATTCCCAAGTAACATTTCTTTAGTTGCTTTGTTTTAAAGACCATGCCATTAGCGGTCATTGCCCTTTCCCTAATTCCTTGTCATAGTGTCCGAATACTTTATTAAAGGTTATTTGTAAAATACTAACAACCTTGCAGGACGGTATTACTAACATCATACACAACAACTTTTGTTCTATGACTTTTTACAAAATTTAACGAAAAACAAACTTTCAAGATTTCGTTGTTCTATCTAACACATTTCAACTCTGTATTTTACTGTATCCACCTACGTCTCCCGCACACGATCGTCGCTACCTATAGCTATTGTACTATTGCTTGCTTCGCATAGACACGTTCAATTTGAATATTTTAATTTTTGAATAAAAATTTAATAAATTATATAAATTTTTAAAAGTCATAAAACAAAAGTTGTTGTATGTGATGTTAGTAACATAGTCCTGAGAGGTTGCTAGTGTTTACAAATAACCCTGTATATCATTATAAAAAGAGAACTGACTGACATATATCAACACACATCCAAAACTACAAGGCGTGAAGTAGGGGGAACCCCCAAAACTTATTATTTTTTTTTGTGTGAAAATCTTAATGCAGTTCAATAATAATAATAATAAAATTCACAAGGGCTCCGTTTTTTGCCATTTGGCTACGGAACCCTAAAATAAAATAATGAAAAAAAAAAAAAAAAACTATCTTAGAATATATAAGCAAAAATTCACCTATTTCAAACGCAAACCTCGTAGAACTTCATTGCGAGACACTAATATTTTAATTTTCTTTGAAAGTTTCCTCAGCTCAGCAATTAGACAATTCGTATTATTAAAATTTCAGTAGCGATTCAAGTCAGCGGCAAGCGGAATACATCTCTGGCTAACTTTCTTAGGGATAGAAGGTAATGTATGTAAATGATTGTAACTTTATTCCCTTAGAGGTATTAGGGCGACTTTGACCGTTTGATAAGTGGGGAGTGAACAGAACTTTTCATTGGGTTAGGTCTTCAAAGAATATGCAGATGGCTCGTAATATGATTAGGTTTACGTTTTAAAATTTCGTCCTTACAAAGGAACTTCGCAAGTTCTCGATGAAGGACGGATACAGCTTTATAATTGAGTTCGGTCTTGCGGCTATGAATGAATATTTTGCACTCAATGCTCCGTTCTTTGAAGTCTTGGTTACCGATGATTATCATGACCGGGACTATTAAACTAGTTCAAGAAAAGAGTCGAATAAGAAATAGAAAATCAATATTATTTTCATTCGATTGCATTGAAGGACTTCTGCCCAGCAGTAGACGTCTTTCGGCTGATATGATGATGATGATGATGATGATGCATTGAAGGACTGGAACAATTTGCTTGCTGCAGTCTTCCCGTCCAATTATATAATTTAGGTAGTAATTATTAATATAATTTAGGGGTCTTTAAGGCTACGGTGAATAGGCTCTTAATAAACTAGTGTAGTATTTTTATTTCACTATATGTACCACATTTTGTATCATAGTGATTGTATGACAGTAAGTGTCACTGCCACTATGTCAAAATTGTTAATAATCTCGGTGGCTACGGCCTGCCAAGCAGCCTGTGTACGCAAATTGACGACATCTTGTCACTATTTAAGCATTTTGACCAAGGTTTTAAGATAACATAGTTCGGAATTTTTATTGTATGTGTTATTATTATTATTATATAATTATTGATATAGTCAGTTAAATTTTAAATTATGTGTATATATTTGTCTATTTTTTTTTTTTGCAATCCAAGGATCTTTGAACAAGTATTCAATTTTTTCTCTTCATCATCTCTTTGTGAGGAGAGATTCAGTTTCCATTATTTGGGGTCGGGTCTCCCCATTATACGGAGGATGCAGAAGATTTGATTTTCTATTTATTTCTTTTTCACATTATGTGTATTTTTTTTCTTTAAGGTGGTGCATCATGACTCACATTTTCACTGTTTTTCATACAACCAACTGATTATGACGTTATTACACATTTTTCATTAGATATTTTGGAAACACAGTATTTTGTGGATATTATCTAGGTTTCTAAAGAAACCAATTTCTAAATTTGTGTAAAACTAATCCAGTAAAAACCTCTGAAAATCTCCTATTTTGCCTAAAAAATAAAAAAGTCAAAAAGTAATCCTCTAGAGACCTTCCCAATTTTATTAAGTTTCTAAATGACGACAACTTTTTCCAATAACTTTTAAGGGTTTAAAAAAAACAGCTATTTCCTGGAGCAAGTTTTGTGAAATTTTCGAGTAAATCTCGGAATTACCGAATACTAACAGAGTTTACAGGCGTTATCTCTCTTTTTTTGCGTTGCCTTTTCGTCAAACATCGCGTTAGATTGCATTAAATGAAGTAACAAGCTTTTAAACCATTTTTGATGTTTACGAAAGGCGAGTGGAAAAGGACTATCTTAATTCACTTTTCATTGAAGTTAAATGATAAGTTTGACCCATTTAACATACCACATCAAGTACAAAATACTTTCAAATCTTTATACATATAATTCTTCTGTACATGTGTTTGTCAATTGACTACTCTCAAACGGTTTGACCGAGTAAAATTTTGTGAGTACATTTGAGTAGGTCCCTGACTAGCTTAAAAATACAATTGAACCTGGTAGGTGGCGCTGCAGTCGGACTCTCAATTTTCTTTTCTGTTGAAAAGTTAGTTTTCGGGCAGGACAACGTCTGTAGGGACGGCTTGTACTCTATAAATATTTCATAAACCTTGAAAAGTTAAGTCTATGGGGAGATCCTAAAATTCCTTAACATAAGTTCAAGCTTTCAGACTATAATGTTTCAGTTTGAGCATTCAGGATATAATATTCCCACTGTTGGGATACAAGCCTCTTCTACGGAAGAGCCTTAATTGTAAATAAAAAATCAATGCTTTTTATGAACAAATACGAATAGGTGCTGGATAGCCAGCCTTTCGGTATTTTACACGATATTATACAGTCTACAGGAATTACATGAATTGATTTCGCCATCACTCTTCTACCATTGCATAACCCGACGTACGGCTAGTGACCCTTACGTTGTTAACACTTCTACGGTCCAGACTAAGCGTTTCGCTTCTTTGTTTATACCGCGTACATTGAAGGATTGAAACAGCCCGCAGCGGTCTTCTCGTCTGATTATAACTTAGGTGTAGGGTGACTGGTAATTAGTGGCCGATTGTACTCATGATTTCAAACCACTTTCCCAAAGAAACTTTTTTTTATACTCATTAGTTTTATCATAAACAAAAAAGCTGTTCGCGCAAATTCGTGCTCACCGCGGTCACTCGTCGGTTTGCGCCCATTAGTGTTCGCGTTTCGCGAACACCGATGGGTTTAAAAGCGGCGCGGATGATCTGTCACTATTGTAGCTAAGGTACACGAGATAACAGTGTTACGCGGCTAACAGCTGAGCTTCGTTATTGTTATAAATGTAATGAGTAAAAAAATAATGTGTTTATTTGGGAAAGTTGTTTGTAATTATAAGTACAATCATGTGTACATAAAAAAAACTTAAATACTTAATAAACTATTTATACTAAAACCTAACTATTTACATAAATATAATACAAAATGACAAAGTACGCTCAGGCGTCAAAGTACTCTTCCACATCGCTGTCATCGAGAAATGTGCCCAGAAGACTGGCAGCATTGCCACGTTGAATTGCAATGCTAATTCTTTGGGCGAAGAACGAGCCAGCCCTCAGGTCACGTAAAGTGTCGATCAGTCGGCGTGAAATATCCTTGAAAAGGAGACGCGCACTCGAACCCCATGAACCAAGCGTTTCGACCCCATCACCAGTCACACTATATAATAAAGAAAATATTGTTCAAAAGAAGAATAAGAACTCATACACATATCAATTTTACGGTAAATCACTTGAACTTGCCCATAAATAAGTTCGAAGTAACTTGGCAACACTTTTTGTGAACATTTGTTCACAAAAAGGATTGGGCCCGTGGTGGCCGTATTTTGTTTTGAGTAGTTTAATTTAGAAGTTTTCAAGGCTAGAGTGAATAGGCTCTTAATAAACAAGAGCGATTGCATCACTGTTTACCATCAGTTGTGATTGCAGTCAAACACCATATAATTTAAAAAAATAAAATAAAAAACATCTAACGATGAGTTTATTTTCAATAAAAAAGTACCAAATAGAGCACTAAAAATTCACGAAATTTTATATAGGCACGATTAGGTATGTCAGAGTACGAATTTATGACCATAGTAAAACAACAGTCTATTAATAAAATCGACCATTAAAACCATCGAGTGGAATGAGTCATTACTCAGAAAGGCTTTTCCAATGAATTCACAATAAGCGAGTAGTATAAAAACGAAATGAAATACTAAATGGATTTTAATTACTGACGTTGAGTTTATACAAGTACCATTTATCGAAATTGATGTGTAGACAATCAAACTAAAATTAATGTTTATTAAACAGTCTAATCACTTAAGTGAGAGATCCCGTTGGGTCGCAGTTTGGTAAAGTTTATTGAACCTAGAGATGATAAATAAAAAAAAAGAAAAGCCATACCAAAATCAGGCGTGATTTTTCACAGTTTTTCACTCAGAAAGAGAAATAAGAAAGTAGGAAAATTTATTTATTTGGCACATCACAAAGCACAAACACAATATTTAGGTAAACATGAAACAAGTAAAGAAAACATACAATTGCTGCACCAAAATAGGTTCAGTTCAGAATTAATGCCAGACATCCAGTTCCAGCGATAGCTGGAAAAACAAGAAAGCATTAATATAGTAAATAATTTATTATACTACAATACTACGTTATAATCAATGTGGATGGACGGCGGGGGAGAGGGAGGCCAAAGAAAAGATGGATGGATTCTGTTAGAAGTGATATGAAAGAAAAGGGAGTTAGTGATAGCGTGACGAGTGACAGGACAGAATGGAAGAAAAAAACGTGTTGCGCCGACCCCAAATAAAACGGGACAAGGGCAGCAAGATGATGACTACGTTATAATCATATTAAGAAGAAGAAACGAATGAAGAGCCCTACAAGGTTGCACACAAATTTTTAACACACATTCTTCAGAATGGTCAAATGTATAGTATTCTCAAACGACGTGATAATGCTCTAAACAAAACAACATTTTCACAGCGACTGCATCTGTTAAAAACATTATCATTACAATTCGTAACTTCATAGAAACAGTAAGACATCGGCCTTATCATCAGTATTTGTAACTTCATAAAAGCAAATCGCTCGCAGAACAGACCAAATCTATGAGGACAAAAGTTTCTAGAGAAACGACCACTGCAGGCCTCCTACAAGGTGGACTAGTCAGGGTTGCAGAAATCGAGCAAGGTTATTATGGTGACGCTTGGCGGAGACGTACTTCCAACTGTGTTTTGGCAAAAATGATGATGACAATGAAAAAAGCAAAAGCAATTGATATTTTGGTATTATTTGACCCACACATTTCAGACTTTTTGACAATCGCTGTTACATGAATTTTATATATTTTCCTAGAACTTCGGATATCTAAACGTAAACTAAGAATAAGGTATGCAGAAACCGTAACCTTGCAAAAAGAGGCGCAGGTTTATGCATGGGTGCCTATGTATGTATGTAGGAAATATCTGGTACGGTCAATGTTTGTTTGAAAAAATCAATTTACATAATTATTTGAACCGTTTTTTTACACCTTGTTGCACACTTGATGATCCTTAAGATTACAAACAACGAAATACATTCTGTTGTTTCATTTATTTCTTTGGTTCCAGTGTTTAAACATGAACCAAGTGCAAACAAAGATAATTCAATGTTTGATTAAAATTAAGGAGCATTGCAAAAATGGGTGGTGATGAGGCGGGAAAGCACTTTTTGTGCTCTTGGGCGTGTCAGACTTTTACTGACTAAAAGTTATTCCAGTTCCTTCTTGGCTTTCGTTCCAGGGCTGAGGTACACTTTCGCACAATCTGGCCAGTAGGTTTTGACACCTTCGGGCTCCTACGGTTTGCAAGGTTCAGACTAGTGGTGACCTTGAGTTACTGGACGTAGGTTCAAACATGGTCCAGCACCTTACTTAAATGTATTACTTAATTTAGCACTACAGTTTTTTAAATTGTCAAAAATATTTTGATAAAACTGCTGTGCTGTGTTCGGCTGATCCCAAGCAATCGTTGATGTCGAGGCGCACTAGTTTATTAATAGCCTATTTACACAAGTCATTGAAGATACCGGACAAGAAGACTGTAGCAGGTAAACTGTTCCAATCTTTCGATGTACGCAGTATAAATGACGAGGCGAATCACTTAGTTTGGACCTTAAAGGTGTTAACAATATAAAGGTGGACATTCGCCATACGTAGGGTTGTCCGATGATAGAAAGGTGATGGCAGAATTAAGTCATGCAATTCCCGAGCACACTGTCCAAAATGCATCCTGTAAAATACCAATAATTTATCACTAAATAATTCAATAGTACATTGTTACACTAGGGGTGAAAGTTAGTTATTTCGTCCCGAGAAGGAGTTGGCGGCCGAGCGTAGCGAGGTCGCTAATTCGAGGGACTAAATAAGTAACTTTAACCCCGAGGTAAGCATAGTGCTTTTCATTCCGAATAAAAGAAGATAGACCTAGTTTTTTTTAATAATTTGACAGTTGTTAGTTGAAAGTAAAACTCCCTAGGGATGAAAAGTGTGATACTTTTCAGCCCGTTCCTCAGGCAGCTTCAGACCTACTTTCAGAGTATGAGTAATGAAAAATATTATTTAACTACCTGTTTATATTCTCCACCAATAAACACAATAGATTCCCAAAGCAGGATATAAACAATTTGAATATTAAAAATAACACACAAGGTTGACCATTTATAACCAAAGAAATACGAGTCATATTAATGTACACTAATAATTTATTATTCATGCGGGTGTGTTCCGTCAAAAGCGTCCATCTCCCACAGGACTTGGGACTCCTTCGTAATTATTTATTTAAACGTACTGTATACTGTGTATCGCGAGTCTACTTGCATTTTTGTCCTGAACATCATACATATAATTTTATTCATCTTGAGACAGTAATTCCTGAGAAATTTATGATCGTGTGTTACAAGTATATTGAGTATAGACATTTCTAGAAATATACATTTTTGATAAAAAATTCTTATTATAATTCTCATCAGATTTTAAATTAAGAAACTTTTGTGTATTTTAGATGTAAGCTTATTATTATTATAAGCATGTCTTTCTGTAGATTATTTCTTTCATTGTTTTTCTTCCGTATTAATTTTTTTAAGTGATATAGTAGAAATCTACACTAATATTATTATAAAGAGATAGATTTTATGTTTTTTTTTTGTTTGTAGGTGATAAACTCTGAAAGTACTGGTCCGAAAGCAAAATTTTTTTCAACAATAGAAAGCTGTTTGATTTCTAAGTAACGTCGGATATGGTTTTGTAGGCGGGTGAAGCCGTGGGCATTTTGTTGGAGAGAGTTGCTAAACTCTACTAAGCTACCTAATTTGTGATGAACTACATCAAAATATCTGTTTACCTCAACAAAACATCACTATCAGAAAACGAACAGATTAAATTCTAGCATAATCTTAAGTTTTACTCAACAAAATCGCAATATCCTATCAACATTTGACATAGATATTACTATACCACAAACATTTGCATTGGCAACGCCAATATGAACGCATAACATAGGTTACTGGCCCCGCAATGACGTGTCCAAGCTGTAATAATCCATATCTATTATCTATTCTAAGGGAACATTATTAATTGAATTAAGCCCTGACTCTGGAACCGGTTTCACCACATAATGAAATTAGCATTTAATATTCATTCCATAAAGGCATAACGGTAGACGTATCAAATATTTGTTAATAATATAATTTTGTTGAGCTAGTCAAATATTATAAACGTGCCCAGTTTTGTGTTCAAACTTAATTGTTATTTTGTTTTGGTTTTCGGTGGTAACCATTTCATTTTAGTAATGCTTTGTTTTAATAGTGTAAAATGTTTGTTAATTAGGTGCGGTGAATATTTGGTACGGGTATTTTTTTAAACTTATTTCTCTCGCAAATAACTCGTTCCAATCTGGGTTGAGTAGGAAGATGTGTCAGACTTTTTCTGATTAACCCTTCAGATACCGTCAATTAGAGACACAATAGTAAGACAATAGATGCACGGCCACCGGGTGTCGCTTGGGGATTCATGAATTAAAACACCGACTAAAACTAGACTAAAATCAACCTGTCCTCTTTTAATTGCTCTTTGCCTTCCAGGGTCGCAGTGACTCTTTTGAACATGCTGAACATGCCTGCTGGCGCTCATATATCTATTAATATTGTAATGTGTATAATAATATTGTCAAAACAATTTTATTTTTAACCCTTCAGATACCGTCAATTAGAGACACAATAGTAAGACAATAGATGCGCGGCCACCGGTGGTCGCTTGGGGATTCATGAATTAAAAGAGTAGTCGTGGAGTTTCTGTTCGGTCTTTATGAGAAGACCACTTGGAATCTTACATTAGCTTCTAACGTTTTATAAGTGCTCATGTAGGCATATGTAAAATAAAGAGATGGTGAAACACCAACAGTAAGAAGTTAGGTAATTCAACAGGAACTTCACGATCCTCAGTAATGAAGACTATGAAAAGAAAAGGAGGATATTTAGGTAATTTTTTAACAAGCACGTTTATAAAGAAGCAGTAATCCCAAATGGCCTTTAGGTGTTGATTATTTAATCTACTTAGCTTTCAGACTAAGTGGTAATGACCCTCTTACATGAGTCTATTGCAACATTTGTAGCAGTAATGTCTGAGTACATTGTAAGCTGTCTTAATCCGTAAAATGATTAGCTTTATGTGCCTCAGCTAAGAGGGCTTTCTGTCTTACAAAATATTGTGCTGTAACTAAATATTTCAAACTAGCACTTTGGCAAAGACTTTGTTTGCGAATTATATTTTATATAAAAACTTTAACACCCAATAATAAATTTATACTGCGGGTAGTTTTGAAAAATTCGTAATGACAGTCTCTTTAATTAAAAGTTTTGCTAAGTTTTAAGTTTATTTTCTTATTCAATCTTTAAAACCTCCTATTTAGGAGGTTTTAAAGATTGGGAAGATGGGGGTAGTTTTAAAAATGAATGATGACAATCTTTGTAATTGAATTTCATAAAAGAAAGCCTTGTGTAATATATCAAATTCCTAGTCCCAATAATTTCAACTGTGCGTTGATTCAGTCAGTCAGTTTCTCCTTTTATATATCTACACATCATTAAGATTAAGTTAATCTTGTAGCATCTTCTTAGTCACATTAAGATTACTTATTTATAATACTAACTTCTGCCAGTGACTTCGCCTCCATGTAAGTAGAAAATTATCTATAGTTCTACCCATATGCCAAACACACTAATATTATGAGGGCGAAAGTTTATGTGTGTGTGTTTATTTCTTATTTCGTTACGCTCGAACGGATAACGATGAAACATGGGTAGACCATAACAATTTATAGTCAATTCTGATGAAAGACGTCCACTGTTGAGCATAGGTCATCTCCAAGTGTAACCACTGATTTTCCCCGTCGACAAAAAAAATAAAAGTGTCACTATAACAAACGTTTCTATGAGTCTCGTATCCATCAGATTCCCGCGACCAATGACTATACAACCACCCCGCGACCCTCACCAGATCATATGTCTACTTTTTTTTTTCGGTGGGCAAAAATCATCTTATGACAACTACCGCTCTTGGGTGGAGCGAGAGATAGTGTCAGACTCTTACTGACTAAAAACCTACCCCGTTCCTTCTAGCCTTCATACCGGGGCATGAGCTTCCTTTCAGATAACCCTGGCCCCAGTAGACGTCGACCCAGCTCGGCCCCTCCTGCTGCTGACAACACCGCAACAGCCTCAACGACTGTCTATTTTACAAGCAATGTACCCTGTCCATTCCCACTTAAGTTTGGCGATTTTTCGAGCTAGCTCGGTAACCTCGGTTTTCCTATGGAATCGTATATATGGGGATGCATTTCTATAACCTCTCAGGCAAAATCACTGGCAGTAGCTAGTATTAAAACAAATGGAAGTCAGTCTGCGCGGATGTTTGTAAAACAATTCCAACCTCAACGGAATTAGATGATATTTAGGACACAGGTGTGGATTAGAACATTATATTAAAATACGTACGTCCCACACGGATTTTGGTTATGACAACTGTACTACCTGTTCCTATGTGAACTCGGTGTATAAAATACTTTTGAGCTTGGTAGTACAATATTGCGCATTTTATTTTTTGCTTTAAAATTGTATTTAGGTGGTTGACCATCTTAACGTACCGAGATTCCACCATGAACCGACTGTCATTTGTACATTATTGATAATCTTTATGGGTATTCAGAAGCAAGGCAGTTGGGGAGATCAGAGAGGGGTAGTTAAATGGAGGAGACTAGGCTGATGGAATATCATTAAATAACTTCTTTCATTCATGGGTGGAGTAAAAAGAAGTGTAAGTTTATGGTCACCGCACACGGGCTACCGGCCACAACTACAAAACACTGGCACTGGAATATTTATGGCAGGTTTCATACATTTTATATGGATTCGCCGCACACGGTTGACGCCGGTGGCCGCCAATGCTACAAATCGCCTCTGCTCGCTTCTTGTGGCCTGCATTGGCCACTAAGCGCTCTCACACGCCACTCGCTCATTTAAACCTTGTTCGTCAGAGTTAATAATGATTAAGCTGCAACCACTGGCCACAAGTGGCTGTTGCACGCTTCAGCATCCTTTTGTGGCTGCTTCTAGCTTCTTGTGGCGGCGTTTGTGGCTGTGGCCTGTTTCCTATATGCGGTGACACTTACTGTCCTTAGCTTACCCGTATTTGTTCAATTGTCTTTCGATCAATCGGCTTTAAGAAAAAGGAAATAAGCACTTAGTTCCAAAATAAATTATAGAAAATTATGCTTAAAAATCAATGAATCAATCAGCATAATGGCAATGCCACGCTACTCAACTCTGCTGAACCCACTCGTTCGGAAAGAATCTTTGTATTGTTGACGATATGATTGTCATCATCATCATCATCATCAGCCTTTTTTAATGTTCCCACTGCTGGGACTGAGGCCTCCTGTCTAGGAGAGGGAATGGGCCGTAATCCACCACGCGGGCCCAGTGCGGGTTGGTGGATGTCACATGTCTTCGAATTTTTGGTTCTAGGACATACCGGTTTCCTCACGATGTTTTCCTTCACCGTTTGACAACGTTTTTCATGATTGTACAATTTGGAAATATGTAAATGTTTCTTTTCTTTGTTTTTATATTAATAGGGATCTTTATTACAATGTAGCATTAAGGCTTCTAAAGTTTAGAAGCTTTAATTTTCTCATAATAACCAACTGTTTACTTTGGAATCTAAAGTAAGCAGTAAGTTATTACGAGAAAATTACTTTGTGTAAACTTCAGATTATTATAATTTATTATTATAAGATTTGCTTCCATTTTTTTTCACAATCTGAACTGTTTGAGGTTTGAGATATTTTTATTTAACATTACAATTTACCTGCTGCGGTCTTCCAGTCTGATTATAATTTAGAGGTAAATACTTTACTTACTATAGTTTTTTAAACATACACGGAGTGCAAACAACTGGAAGCGGCATGTACTAAGATGTACTTGCTAGATCAGATTTTATATTAGTAATTTTAAATGTTTTTTTTTTAATATTGACATTCACTTTGCATTTTTAATTTTTTTAGGTCGTTTGTTATAAAATGCCTTGGAAATCCTCTGTAATGTTGTACAAGTACTTGTAAATAAATAAAGAAAGAACTAAATAAATGCAGTATCTTCACAAATTAGATTTTTCTGCCACAGTTGGTGCGTGGTAAGTAAAATTCTATACCGATATCATTTATTAATACATCTCGGAAAAAAAGTTTAATAGTTTGTTTCAGATTTAGTGCTTTATTTCTTCAAGCCTTTAAAAGCTACCATCTAGAATTCTTTCTTAAAAGATAAGGATTAAAAGATTGTCCGTTAAAAAATTAGGTTATAACAGTATTTAGGTCGTCGTTCACAATCCAGTAAGACTCTTACAGTAATCGACATCGTGTTACAAGGCTACGGATAGATTGGGCTCAGTTCATAGAATTTTGAAACTGTGGCAGATAAATCTGTGAGGTCTATTGTTGTGACGCAGACAGAGGCCTTTAGAGACGGTGGAACGAACTTGATTGAATAACTGGAACTATTTCGGTGGTACTGCATCACGAACATTGAGATTATTGAAAGATAAGTTACCCGCTAAAATTGCAATCAGAATACCTGGGGCCTAAGTCTGCTATTTTTATAAAATCGTCATTCGACACGATCCCATCGTCATTTGCTAATTCATAACGATCGATCATTGATCGGTCAATGGTGACGCAATAGAGTTGTGGTAAAATGACAATATCATGTTACTAAAAGCAATAACTGCACAATGACGTTCTAATTGTAGTTCAATGATCAAAGGAACTGTCATACGTCAGACACTGATTTGTTATTTTGTACGAGATTACCGTTCTATGCCATTTCTTTCTTGTAATGGATTGTCAGTGGTTGACCTTTGGAAAGTCATAATGACGCCTTTATATTAGCAAATTACCAAAACTTGTCAAAATCAATCATTATGAAAACAATGATAAACCATTCTGACACTATTTATGAAAACAGTGATATTTACCATTCTGACACTATTTTAATAGCAGACTTGATGCCCTAGACTTAAGAGGGTCTTTCTCCACTCGCTTATCGTAAACATCGAAAATGGTTTAAAAGCTTGTTACTTCATTTAATGTAATCCAAAGCGATGTTTGACGAAAAGGCAACGCAAAAAAAGACAGATAACGCCTGGAAACTCTGTCAGCATTCGGTAATTCCGAGATTTACTCGAAAATTTCACAAAACTTGCTCCAGGAAATAGCTGTTTTTTTTAAACCCTTAAAAGTTTTTGGAAAAAGTTGTCATCATTTAGAATCTTAATAAAATTTGCAAGGTCTCTGGAGGATTACTTTTTTGACTTTTTTAATTTTTAGGCAAATTATGAAGTGTCAAAGTTCATACAAAATAGGACATTTTTAGAGGTTTTTACTGGATTAGTTTTACACAAATTTAGAAATTGGTTTCTTTAGAAACCTAGATAATATCCACAAGTTACTGTGTTTCCAAAATATCTAATGAAAAGTGTGTAATAACGTCATAATCAGTTATGAGCGGTTGTATGAAAAACAGTGAAAATGTGAGTCGTGATGCACCACCTTAAGAGTGTTCAAGATTCAAGAGTGATTTGTTTTTTGGTTTTGTATGATTTGTGCAATGCATAAAAATAAAAACACACGAACGCATTTTGATTACCATTATCCCTAAAAGTTGGCTTTTTTCAACTTCAAGGGATTGCAGATCAATCTTAATTCATTAACCCCAAGCGAACGCCGGCGTTAAAAGCGGCTGAAAGGTTAGATCGAGTTGAAATCTCCATGAGAACCTGTAAAGGTGTTATACACGGTCTGTTTGTTAATTTTTTTTTATCTAAAACTATACCTTACAGGTATTGTCACGTTCCCAATTGATATGTAAATGTATGCAGACTAGCCAAACAATAAAGCATTCGTTTGTATTGTCTGAAACTAGATGGACGCTTATCTAGGCGGAAAGGAAAATAAAGAACGCATCCGCTACTCATCATTTAGAACAAAATGTAAAGCCGCGTACAGACATTGCGAGGCATGCGTTGCGAATGGTTCGTCACGCATGCCTCAACCAGAAGCAAACGACGGTACATTTATGCGTACGTCCCGAACGACACAAAGCTCAAGCTGAGCACCAAACCACCACGCACGTTGTACGTCAGTAGAAAACGCAAACAATATCTGTCCGTTCACACGAAGAGCACGGCTCGTACTGAGGCGGCGTGCTCACTGTGAGCACACACGTCCACACATTCTAGGTAGGAGATGCCTGAAATTCGGCTACCGGGCCTAGTACAGGTTGATGGATGTCATATGTCTTCGAATATTTTGATTTTAGAACATGCCGCTTTCTTCCCGATGTTTGTCATCCTTCACTGTTTTTAGAGCAGTGGTGAAGAAAAATCTTACTCCAAATACTCCAGGCCACCGTTCGTCACCATTGGGCCACACCACTGCTTGCCATTGGACCACCACTGCTTTCCATTGGACCCACCACAGACCTTAAAAAAATGCACAGACTCAGTGTCCACCATATAGAAAAATTGGAAAGATCAAACACTTCATCAATCGTACCTTTAAAAATTGATTCAAATATAATCAAAATTATTAACTATACTTAATTAAGTCATCTCTCAAAATAAGACTAAAACTTTTTAGTCAATCAATGATCAAAGCACCTCTTACATTTTTGTAAAATGAAGTCTTACGTGCGGTTATAAACCGAAAAACTGGAAAAAGTCTTCTTCTTCTTCTTTTTGCCCTTATCCCATATTGCTTGTGTTCGGTGCAACACGTTTTTTTCTTCCATTCTGTCCTGTCACCCATCAAACTATCACTAGCTCCCTTTTCTTTCATATCACTCCTCACACAATCCATCCATCTTTTCTTCGGCCTTCCTCCCATCTCTCTCCATACTCCATACATCTACATGTATGCTCAGTACTCTTTAACCCTTCAGATACCGTCAATTAGAGACGCAATAGTAAGACGCGCGCGGCCACCAGTGGTCGCTTGGGGATTCATGAATTAAGTAATATGCGCTTCATCCCTTCTCTTCACATGACCACACCAAAAACTGGAAAAAGTGAGACGACATAGTTTAATGCATCACACAGCACGAATAACAATAAAAAGGAAGGATGGCGTATGAAAAGAAACAAGTGCTTGTCTACAAAGAAAATGAAAAGATAGGTCATAGTGTAGGTGTCAGAAAATAAGAAAACATGTTATTTAGCACACACAGATGTAACTTAATTGTGTTAAGTTATAGTAGTAGCACAACTGTTATAATTAGTAGCTTAATGTTGATGGTAAAAATACCGATATAATAGAAAATAACTCAAGACTTTTCAGAAGAAAAAATGGTGTTATTATTTTACCGGTTAAGTTCATAATATAAAATAGCACCTTTTTTAAAAATTATTTTCCTAATGATTGATAAACAATCTATTCTTCTAGTCATTGGTATTTTATGTGAAAACGTACATTTTTATTAATTCTGAATATCAACTCGTAAACTGCTCTGGTTTAATCCTTTTGAAATATAATTTTATATTGTAGAAACAAAACTCAGAAAATGGCGACTATATAATGATTATTTATAAAAATAGCTTGTCAATTGACTCCAACGACGATAACTATGTAATATATTATATGATGTATGTTTGCATTACATATAATGTTACATTTTTTGTTAACTATCTGTTGCCAGCGACTTCACCCGCGTAAAACGTAAAGGAATAACACATAGGTACAAAAAAAAAAAACAGATGAAACGTTATCATCTATTTTCTTTTTCTTGTATTTTTATTATATCTATGTAGATTGTGCTGAGCACTTTTTTTTATAAATCGCTGTATATACTAAAAATGGAGCCTTATTAGCGTCGCACATGTATCTTTTTTTCTAATATTTTATTATAATTTTATTGTTGTTTGTCCTGTGCGAGTCAAGTTTAATTTTCTTTCTTTCTGATTGTTAGTTAATTTTTAGTTAGTTTGAAACTGATGCCAGTGACTAAAAAGTTGAAAGGAAATAATTATCTTGGTAGATACGGTCATGTAAAGAGGTGCAATGAAACGCATGTTATTAAAATAGTTATGAACATACATGTCACGTATGAATGGAGAGAAAAGGGGTGATCAAAACAAAAAAGATGTATGAATTGTGTAACAATGAATATGAATAAAAAGGCAGTCATTGATACCGTAACTCCTAGCTGGATAGAACGGAAGAAAAAAAACATGTTTCACCGACCCCAAGTAATATAGGACAAGGAATGTACATCATCACGTTCCTTACGTGATGTTTTATTTTAATAAGGTATAACTCACGTTTGACCACTATCTCACCTGATGGTAAGCGACGATGTGGACGACGATGGAACACGCTTGCCTACAAGCAATCTATTCACTCTCGACTTAAAGCCCTAGGTTATAGCTATAATGTACATTGATTGACAAATAAACATTTTCCAATTACAGATCTGAAAAAATAAACTTTCTAATAACACTTAATGCCTGTTGTTGACCGTAAGCTTTCAAGCAATCAATGCTATTAGTGGTAGATTACTATGTTCGTGGGTAGATTGATTTGTAGTAAAGTATCGGATATTACTACAACTCTAAGTTATAAAAACTTAATGTTATTATTACCAGGCATATTATAAAAGCATAATAAGCCCACTGCTGGGACTCAGACCTCTGGGAGAGGGAATGGGCTGTATTCCTCCACGCAGGCCCAGGGCGGTTGCTGAATGTCACATGCTTCGAATTTTTGATTCTAGGATACCGGATTCCTCACGATGTTTTCCTACACCGTTTCGAAAGTAAAGTTAATTAAATAAATTACATAAAGTAATGCGCCTGGCTGGGTTTGAACCCACGATTTACAATTCGTAAGTCGGGCCCCTTATCACTTGGCCACCACTGCTCTATTACTGCTTTTTTATTTGGGAATCTTAATTAATAGTCTAGACTAGTTTTTTCGGTAACAGAATTATTTAAACTGAATGTTATTCCAAAGTTGGAACTAGAAAAAATTGTTGCGGCCAGAAAAAATCCAGTGGCTAAACGAATTTTACTGAATAGTGCCTCTCTCAGGACTGAGTGCTCTTATTACCATTTCGAGTCACGTCCTTCCCCGGATAGACATAGGGAGCAGCTTCAAGACTCTAATTTGTTTATATTCATTAATGTAATCGATCATGCTTCTCTGTAATGGATCCTCTTCAACGAAAACTTTATTTAAATAAACGAACAGATTAACAAAATACCTAAGAAAGAGTAATTAGCGTGAAAGTCTAAAGTGTCCTGTCAAGACAACGGACTCTGTAGATTAATTTATTAGCCTTTTAATTGTTTACTCTGCAATGCCAGTGCTAATTTTATTTCAAAATTTCAACGGTCAAAGTTCTTCCCAGCAGAGGGAAAAGACACTAAGCCAAAATATTTTATTAAAGGTGACAGTTAATATAGGGGGGACGGAGAAAAGTTGATATATTAATTAACTCGTGAATAAGTCCGTCAGGGAGAAGAGTCACTCTGCTTCACGCAAGCGCAGTGAGGATCCGTCACGTTACGCCCTTACGTAGTGCGAGCGCGGCATTCGGCGAGTGCACACGAATATCATCTAAGCGGCCACAGACGATGTTTCATTAACCTACAAACGAAATAAAATGTAGCCAATGACGTAAATGTTGATGAGTAAGAAAGTTTTTGTGAACTTGAATTAATAATGAGAGAAGCTTCCCGAGTCGGTAGAAACTTTGTGAGTGTACCGCAAACTGTTAGGAAATTTGAAGAATTTATTCTTTTTACGGTTGTGTTTATAGTTGTGCTTGTGAGCGATGTGTCCAATTGTAAAAGTGGGATATTTCTTCCGCGTTACGGTGAGTAAAGTTAGTTTAAGCGACACGACGTGACGATTTTATTTACGATGTAGTTTTTACCGATTTGATTCAGGAAAATATTTTAAATTTTTCTGTTGAAGTTTTAGTTTGTAGTTTCTTATAACCGGATTGAACGTGCGGGTGTCAGAATAAATATTTATTTTAAATATTTGTCACGGAAATATTTGAAAAACAAAGTATGCTTTTTATTTTTATCTAACCGCTGTTTTATGTTACGCCATGAAATTAATTACTACTGCAAATTATACATAACTCTGTTTGAAATTATATCACAGTCAATTAGGTATAGTTATTTAAAATCGAGACTTACATATGATTTATATATTATATTTATGATTTTAGTTACAAACAAGTATTTTCTTCTAAAAGGTGATCTCCATATCATGTTTCTTCAAGTAATAATGTAATATTGAAATATACATTTTTATAAATTGTTATTTACAATGATTTCCTTTAAATATGTCTCTAATAAGATACATAAACAAAACGACAGAAAATTTGTGTAGTATAAATATGTTACTCTCTAACACAAATCTCCAATATAAAAGAAAAGCTGTACATATTATTCCTAGATTTAGCAATAAATTCCAAATTTATTAGTTTACGCTACATTTTACTTAAAATTGAGCCAACAAAGTTAAAATTTTCGAAATAAATTACCCTATATTTTATTATTAAAGACAAGGATTTATATCAGGATGGACTGAAAACCATTATTCTTTATCATTTAAGCGTAACAATTTTTCCAATTTCCTGATTAAATTTAAGACTAAAGAGGGCTGATTTAATCAAAAAATTCTACGAAAGATTTTTAGAGTGAGATTTAATATCTTATAATCTTATAATGATTCCATTGTGTTGATCGAAAATTAAATATATAAACATTTAGATCCATAAATAAACAAAAGGAAAATGTAGAAGACTATCTTTTATTTATTATCGTTTATTTTATTATTAAGAATTTAAATAATCTTTTTAATTTATTGATAAACAATAAATTGTTTGTATTGCTCTTGACTTTGTGGAAGTAAAGACCATAACATAGAGTTCGGATTCAAGATACGATTTCGGAAACATTTTTTACTAATTGATATGGACTAGTGCTTGACTTCGATTCTACCTGATGATAAGCAGTGTTGCAATCGTTGATGTTACCGCGCACTAGTTTATTAGGAGCCTATTCACTCTAGCGTTGAAGACACCTAAATTATAATCGGACGTGAAGACCGTAGCAAGCAGTTTATTATAAATTTTAGAAATTGGTACTCGCGTAATAACGAACTACCTAAGCGTAGAATATTTATTTCAACCTTTCCAATACCGTAATTAGAGACAAAATAGAAAGATAATGAGAGAGCCAACAAAGTTTCAAAGCAATACGGCATTCGCTTGGGGTTTAATAAATTAAATGTACGTAGTACGTTCATAATTTGGGCATGCACCTACCAAAACGGTGAGTGATATTTTGAAAATAAAACAGTATTTTCGACGTGAGCTTCTTTTCCTCATAAAATATTTTCATTTATCTCTTTCAATGAACACTTTTTCGCGCATTCTAACACGAAAAACTCAATAACTGCAAATGTAGCTTGGAAACTTTTTTATTTCTTTTTTCCTTTCCTTATTTTCTTCGTCGAATCCCCTGCGGTGAAAACAGGGGAAGGAGCCGCTAACGGTTACATTGTCCGCGCCTTTTCAACATTTTTGGCTTTTACAAAATAATTTCTGCATTTTTGTTTTTGTTTGACTTTAGATTTAGTCTTGTGAAAAGTGTTTATGAGATAGGAAAGATGTTTTAATGTGAATATGGTTTATAAACTGCGAAAAAAATTGCGACAGTTGCGATGGATGCAACAATTAGGTATTGATGATTTTTATAAAAAGTACTATCCCGATTCTATCTATACTATAGTGTAGTGATATTTGATAAGAATTTGTAACGATGCGTTATCACGCAACGTTACTACAAAACTGGACGTGGTAGACATCCCACCTACACGCACAAAACGTTTTGGAAACACATTCATTGTGCGTACAGCTAAGGAGTGGAATTCCTTGCTGGAGTCTGTGTTTCCTGATGGCTTCAACCTGGAAATCTTTATGTCAAGAGTGAATAGGTTTCTTAGGTAAGCGCGTTCCATCGTTGACCGCAGCGTCGCTTTCCATCAGGTGAGATAGCAGTCAAGCCTACCTACCTATCAACAATTTAGGTGTCCGATTGTTTCAATTATATTTTGAATGTGAAAGAATATTTTGAAAATGATTTTCCGCACCACTTTATATTATTATGGTCAGTCTATCTATGAGCCGCATGTTGGTGCAACAACTATATTACAGTTATTTTAAGAAAGGTTGTGGGATTGTTAGAAAGAGCTAGTGCGGTCCTAGAACGCAATAAGTAACTGAGAAACACAGATAGTAGCCTCTTTATTTTTACATTATTATGGGATGAGAAAAAAATACGTATGCATTATTGTTGCAACATAGTCTACACTAGTATTATGAAGAGATAAAGTTTGTTTTTTTTGTTTCTAGGATGTAATCACTGAGAAAAATGGCCTGATTGCAAAAGTTTTTTTTACCGATAGAAAGCTGCTTTAATCCTGAGAGACATGGGCTATATTTTATGTATCAATGTGTAGTTGCTGAGGGGGAAGTAGAGGGCAAAAGCTAGTATTAAATAAGAAAAAAAAAAACATTTCAAAGGTGGTACTTAAATTTTATTTGTCACGCGGTATTATTTACGACAACAAAAAATATTGTAAGAAAATGTTTACTGTAGGTACTATAATTTCTTCGTAGCTTTTTAAATTTAGCTTAATGAATTTTCAAAGAGAACGTACAATTTTCTCACAGGACTGGAAAAAAATCTTTTTTCTAAAGTTTTACTTTTAAATCGAACCCTCTATGCTATGAAGTCCTTTCATCTTGCATTTATCTCACCGCAGTCTATTTTGGAGTTACCTATGGATAAATCGTAAAAGTTTTCACCTACCCAAGAAAACCGTCCTGAAAACCCCGTAAGTATGTAAATCAAATATTTCATCCCAGATCAAAATCCCTGATACAGTATTTGCTATTCTGGTCACACGGACCCTGACATGTGAAGTGAGATTTATCGGGATCTCATCTCACCATTATCAAAGATTCAGGTTGGAGAACGTTACCCTTCCATAAATGGGTCGAGTCTGTTTGCCTTCATTATCTTCGACTCATATTTCATTGAATGGTCCCATTAGATCGGAACGTTGGTTTTTAGTATATAGTGCTGGAATTATTTTTTGCCCTGGTGAAGTTTTTGGTGGTTTTTGTTATATAGATAAAGGGAATTAATGTTTGGACGGTTTTATTTGCTTCAATTAGTTTAGAAACTATATCAAGATGATTTTATTTTTCATGTAGCTATCTGTTTCCTACCTGGTTCTATTATTATAATAAGGTTTTACCTATGAAATTGCCATAATGAAACCAATACATACCTAATTTCGAAAAAAAAAACAATAACGTACCTTTAATATAAAGTTTATTTGAATCTAGTCTAGTCTATCAAACTTTTGACCTATGCCTAAAATCGAAAATTAGGTACAGTGCGTTTCACTTAAGAAGTTCCTTTGCCGTAATATTGGCTCCCCTGTCTGTCTACAGAAAAAGAAGGGAAAAAGGAAAAGAGTTTCCTACTCCACCAAAATTTTTGCACGAAATGTAAAACGAAATCAATTTTAACGGTAGTTGCACCACTTTATGGAGAATAATGAGGGGTAATGGGATTTTATTAAAAAAAAGCAGGTCTAAAAGGAAGTTGGTAATAAAGAGGTACGATATTGTGGTGTGGCGTTTTCGTTATTTCAAAGAATTGCAGGACAATCGAAATGGAGCCCAGCGATGTATACTTTATTCAAAACTAGTTTTTACAGTTTCCAAAAGAAAAAAAAGAAAATTATAAGGTAATTGTTAAAAGTAACGAAATATTAGTTAATCTCCCTAATATTAAGTAACTTCATTGTTAAAAATATAGCAACCCTGTTTTTTCGTTTTGCCAACATTACGGCAAAGGAACCTCTTAAGTGAAACGCACTGTAATTACATGAATTTATCTGTCACAGTACCCTGACTCTCTGAGAACTCTGATTATTGATATATTATTATTTGTTTATTTTTTTGTTATATGCCAGTACTTCTAACCTGTCTAAAGAGTCTCTACAATTTCCCCTCTTTTTAGAACTAGAAATGATTAAATAACTCCTCCTGGGTAGTGCGAGAGGGAGTGCCTGAATTTTATTGACTGAAACCAACTTGTGTTTCTTCAGTTGCTCTTTGCTTTCCTAGGCCACGGTAAAAGTGGAACTAAACTCTACAAACACGTGTGCCACACACGCCAATCTGGGCGCGTCGTCTCCATAAATTTTATATGGAAACTAGACTTGTAGAGGTACTATACGTCATCCATGTCACGACACGTCGTTCTACGTACAAATCAGGCGTGTTACACGTGTGTGTCGGTCTTACGTAGTTCTAGCTTAATTTATTAATCCTTACATCGGAACGCCTTGCACCAATTTTATTGCACCAATGAAGCACAATTATTAGTTTAGAATTGGCTACTTTTTAACATTTTGTGCGCAGTAAGTCTTAAGTCTTTCGACCAATCTAACAACCCTACAATACCTACCTACTATCTCCGTCTTTTATAACTTGGTACTTTTAAATTTCAAACGCAGAAATCGTTAAAGAAAAAACCAGAATGCTAACAGGCTTTACATTTAGCCCCGTTTTAACCCGTTCCAAACGAGTTACACGAAGTGTCGGGCACACTAGGCCCGTCAGATAGCCGTTTAGTTCGTCCATTAATAATAATCTCTTAGAATGTCAGCCCCAGGTCTTACGAAGACTTGGGGCCATAATCCGTTAATCTTAATCAAGTCCCTGTTGACTTCGGACTTTGTTGAAATTATCTTACCATTTCATAAACATTCAATCTATTAATTAAGTCTAATAAATAGAAATTTGACTTACTGAAAATTTTAACACGATATATTCGGACACAGTGTCCAAATTTTTTTACTGACGATTCAGACACACACTGTTAATTACACTCAGATAAAAAAAAAATATGGAGAAAAAAGCGTGACCAAATAAATTTTAGGCTGAATTTAAGGTAGCGACTTCAGATCATCATCATTATCATAATTTCAGAGAAAAACGTCTACTGTTGGACATAGGCTTCCCCCGAGTGTCTGAATGAATCCGCCGTCTCGCATCCATTGAATTCAATCCTGACCAGGCCATCGGTCCACCTTCGGTGCAACTTTGGGCACCTACCTAATTTTCTTCATATTACATTTTAAGACTTATTTTCATCTGACTGTACTAAATAGCTTTAATAAATTTGGTGATGTCCGAACCATCAGTGAAAAAATATTGAAAGTAAAGTGTATCGATTTGACACAGTGGACACTGTGTACTGTGTCCAAATATATTATGTCCACTTTGTCAGTAACTCAGAAATTTCATAAACCAATAACACTTTTGTAGTGCCAGAAAATTATTTCTAATTCCAAATTAAATTCTTATCAAAATATTTGACAAATGACACGGAGGTACTGACCGCGTTTTGAGCAAGGTCGCGGGTTTGGTCCCGTTGGGAAAACAATTTGTTTGGACGGTTTCACTTTTATAATATTGGAATTTCTGTGTTATTACTTGAGTTGGGATGGGTTACGTATGCTAAGCTAAGTAATTAATATAGTTTCTGAAAATTATTTTTTGTTATTTTGATGTAATAAAAAATCGTTAAATGAAATTCAATTCTATTAATATTAAACATACAACAACAAAAAACCATAGATATATCATAGATTTTAACTTGACACTATTTAAAATGTAACTTAATGAATTTTTTAAATGAAATATGCTACTATACCATCGACGAATTTCTTCTTAACAAAATGTTCTTTAAGCCTCACTGATGATTATGTATTTGTACTGGAAAACTGGACGGATTTCTGATAATAATTAATTGTATTCCTCATCATCATCATCATCATTTCAGCCGATAGACATTCACTGTTGGACATAGGCTTTCCCCAAGTGTCACCACAATGATCGATCCTGTGCGTCCCACACACATCGGATTCACGCAACCTTCACCAGGTCATTGGTCCACCTTGTAGGAGGCCTTTCGCAGCTGCGTCTTCCAGGACGCGGTCACCACTCCAGAACCTTTCGGCCCCAATGGCCATTGTATTCTTATTGTAATCTAAACTTCGATGTCTTTGTTTTGTATGTATAATATCAATTATTAAATTCATACGTTGTTAAATAAAAGAAAGAAAAATAATTTATTTGGTACATCACAAATACAAGAAATAAAAAATAAAGTGGTTGTGTGCCTCGTGGCTGCACCAAAATAGGTCCAGTTCAGCATGATTGCCAGACAAATAAAAAAAAAAATGTGTACATCCAATGGATAGCTTGTTGAGTTACTATAAACTAACTATAAGATCTTCTGTATCACGAAAAAGGACATTAATAATTACTTTGACTTCACGCAGATAAAGTCGTAGGCAAATAGAAGTGCTTACATATTCTAATGTCAGTGTACCTACCACTAAGTATAGTAATTAGGCACGGTTGAAGCCTAGGTAATTACTACGGTGATGCCAAAGCTAAATTCTAGCCTTCTGTCCTCCTTACATTAGTTAAAAGTTACTCATTAGCCTAATTAAAAGGTATATGTTTCTTTCGGCATCAGCATCGTAGATTGCTAGATTTGTCCAGTGTCACGGTGCTAGCTGAGCAACAACCTATTTCTGCCTAGATGCGACGCACAACTAGGATTTATATATGTGGGGTCCGAGTGCTCACAAATTATTTAAAGAACTTTCGAAACGCCTCTTGGACACTTCGCGTGACCCACAGGCTGGCTTTTACTTCAGTCAAAGGATAAGCATTGCCATTCAGCGTGGCAATGCCGCCAGTCTTTTGGGTACATTACCAGTCGACAGCGATGCGGGGGAATTTTTCGACGCCTTACTTTAAATTGCCATTATTTTATTTTTTTAGTTCTCTAGGGTTTTATTTTTTAAGTTAGTTTTAATTAATTTAAGTTTATATCTAAAACTATATTTTTGGGATTTATATATTCTTTATTAACATACATATAAACATCTTAATAAAAAAATATTACATATGTACATAAAAAAAAAACTTAAATACTAAATAAACTATTTAAACTAAAACCTAACTATGTACATTAATATAATACGAAAAGACAAAGCACGCTCAGGCGTCAAAGTACTCCTCCATTTATATATTGTATTTGTTTTTCTTATAATCATCATCATAATCATATTAGCCAAAAGAAGTCCGGAAATCCGATGGTCGCGTGATGCACAGGACCGGGTGGTGTTGCGACTCTTTGGGTGAGGCCTACGTTCAACTGTGGACGTCTTTCGGCTTTTCTTATATTATTGATTATATTAATGTTATGTTTGTCTCTGTCGGTTCTGGCCACGTAAGGGATACTGTCATGGCTGGGTGCAAAAGACAATAGACAGGCACAGACTAAACTGTAGACAATCTGGGACTTGCGAAACCGTGTGCTGTCTAGTGTCTATGGTACTATACGGTTATGCCCAGTTTACATATGGCCCGTCAGATTGTTGTATTTTATTGTGCGTCTATTTGCGCAAAATAGACATGTTTTCTTTCTTTCTTTTTGGTGGAAATTCATTAAATACGGTTTTAATTCGCATAGGCCTACATAGATACTTATAAAACTTCAGAAGTTACTATATAGTGACAAATGGTCGTTTCCTATGGAAAAGAAACAGCAAGAAAATTCAGACACTAGAACTACACTGTGCCATACAGGCCAATCTGGGCGCGTCAGTCTCCATACATTTTATATGGAAACTAGACTTGTAGAGGCTACAATTGATAAAAACCACGCGACGCTACGCGAAGTCGTTCTACGTACTAATCAGCCATGTTACATAAGTTCGTTGATCTAATATAGTTCTTTAAGCTTTACTCTATAAAAAAAAAAGTTTTTACAATATTCCATATTACTCTAAATGGGGTGAGAAGGAACTTCAGACTTTTACTGACCACCAGTGGTCCTTTAGTTGTTTATTTTATGTACATAGTTCGGTAAACTTCCGATAACTTTCTTCGAAATTCAAACCTCTGTTCTCATTTAAATGTCTTGCCATCATACTTGCAAATTAATCTTAAGGCAATTAAAATTACTTACAACAATGTTATCTATTGGATTTTTATGAATATCTGGTACTTTTCATATTTTTTTAAATAACTAATATAAAAATTAATTTTTGCTCAGAACCCCTCGCTTGCTGGGGGGTATTATCATTACGTAATGGCGCCTTTTCTAATAAAACCACAAAAAAATCCGGTTTTTTTCTAGAAAAAACGAAAATAAAGAAACCAGTGAAAAGCGCTTAATTATTTTCGGCAAAATAATTAAGTGCTTTTCAAGGTCATTCAAGTTCTACAACCGTATTTACTACAATTGGCGTTTCAGGGGCGCTTTTGATCAATGTTTTCTTTACTATTTTGTTTCGATACCTAGTTTTATTTAACCTCCTTGAGTGTGACCATTGTGGCGTTGTATCACCGCGGGCCCTAACCAAATACCAACGCTACGTTATTTATCCTTTTAAATATTGCAGCATATTTTTTTGAAGGAGATAAGTAATCAAGAAACATGTCACACCGATTTTTATTTATTTATTCATTTATGTACACGCAAACACTAAAAAAATGAAATTAACAAATACAGAAAGAAGAGTACAAAGGTACTGCTTATTTCAAATGAAATTTCTTCCAGCAGACCTGCGACAGGAGAGTTGGATGAGAGATGTAGACACAGTGTATACAAATAAATGGGAGAAAAAAAAATACTATAACTATCTAAATTAAATCATATAATACATATATAAATATATCAAAATAGATACAATACATAAATTAAATTATAAGTATATATACAAAATATAACTTAACGAGATGGTTGAGAGGTAATGTTCTTTGACTAGCTTTTTGAACACAGATATAGTTTTAGCGTCACGGATCTTAGCTAGAAGTGAGTTCCACAGTCGAACTGCATGAAAAGAGAAGGAGTTGGAATAGAAATGCGTATTATGGGATGGGAAATTAAGATGGTATTTAAGGTGGGCTCTGCAAAGGGCGTCGGCAGGGCGGGTGAACGAAAAACGATCACGCAGGTAGCCAGGATAAGCAGGATTAAATAGGATGTTGTACAGGAGACATAATACCCGAGTGTTCCTACGAAGACGGATAGGGAGCCACTTGAGATCCTTGCGGAATTGAGAGATATGGTCGTATTTTCTTAGGCCAAAAACAAAACGAATGCACAAGTTTTGCAAGCACTCAAGCTTATTTAATAGCTCTTCAGTGGCATCCAGGTAACAGGCATCCGCATAGTCAATGATTGGCTGAATCAGAGTTTGGGCTAAATATATTTTAGTTTTGAAGGGCTCACCTTTGAAGGGATTTAAGGATTTTTATGAGATTTTTGCATATAACTTAGAACCAGCCTCCCTTGTTTTTGAATAATTTATATGATGTAATAACATTTGCCGAGTTAACAAATACTACCCGTCCGATCGTCGTTATTCCCGTCCGATTATAATTTAGGCGTCTTCAAGGCTGAGGCGCACTGCCTCACCATCAACGATTGCATCACCGCTTACCAGGTCGAATCGCAGTCAAGTACTAGTTTCTATCAGATAAAAAAAGTCCATATTCAGTAACTTAACACCAAAAAACAAGCATGTTGAAACAATAAACTGACTACATTTTCTTTGTTTGAAAGGTATCAAGAAAGTACGTCAATGAAATCGAAACCATTTGGAAACTATGAAACGTGAAACTTGAGGAAACCTTAAATTAAATTACTTCATTAATTAATAATTTGCTTCTGTTTAGTTATTAACATTTATTGAGGAGTACCTACTTTGGTTCAAGCGGAGTAGTGAGGTTAAGTATTTACTACTAGCTTTTGCTCGCAGCTTCGCCTGCGAACATAACATATAGCTTATGTCACTCACGAATAAAACGGCTTTCTATCGGTGAAAAAATTTTAGCAATCGGACCAGTACTTTCAGAGATTATCTCCTACAAACATAAAAACCAATTTTACCTTTTTTTTGTATTAGTTTTCACTATCGCAGGCAGCCGTTCATATATCTACATATCTGATAGTAAATAAAGATTTATTTACAAAAATAAATAAATTCATCACTAAAAACCACTAAAACAATCAAAATAACTTTGATTTCGGAAGTCAGTCTTTCTTTGTATTGTCTATTTATTGTTTAACACTAGCTTTCCGCCCGCGGCTTCGCCCGCGTGGACTACAGTTTATATCGCGCGGGTAGAGACCCATGCTCAGCAGTGGAATTATAGGTTGCCTATGTGTTATTCCAATGTCTCTTCTACCTACCTACCAAATTTGATCTAAATCCGTTCAGTAGTTTTTGCGTGAAAGCGTAACAGACAGACAGACAGACAGACAGACAGACAGACAGACAGACAGAGTTTCTTTCGCATTTATAATATTAGTAGGGATTAGTAGGGATAGTAGGGAAAGAATAGACATTATTACACATATTATTTTTAAGTTTGTAAAAAAACAACTGAATTGAGAACATCCTCCTTTTTTTTGGAGTTGGTTACAAAATATCCCAAAGGAAAATTCACGGAATAAAAAGTATTCTATGTGCTATTGTAGGACATGGTGGGCCCTATGTAGCAAGTGTCATCATAATCTGTAAAATCATTCGAGCGTAAAGTAACAAACATACACACTTTTTAGGGTTCCATACCTAAATGTTTAAAACGGTTTACACAACGCCATCTAGTACCAAGCTACTCGTAAACAGAGCTTGTGTTATGGGTATTGAACAACTAATAAACATACTTATATATTTCTGAATACATACATAATAGATACGAAACAAATGATAATGCTCATCACATAAACATTTGTCCTGGGTAGCAATCAAACCAACAACTTCCGGCATAGCAGTCAGGGCCACTAACCACTAGACCAACAGGCCAGTCAGTATTACACACCACCGTCCGTTTGTCTGTATCTTAATAACCATGATAACTAGACAGTTACCACACATGATATATTTCTGTTGCCATTAGAACAAAAAATTCTATCATCATCATGAGCCTTTTTAATGTTCCCACTGCTGGAACTCAGGCCTCCTCTCTAGGAGAGGGAATGGGCCGTAATCCACCACGCGGGCCCAGTGCGGGTTGTTGAATGTCACATGTCTTCGAATAACAAAAAATACTATAAATTGTGTAAAAAACTTTTGTTTAGATATAATAGTAGGTACGGCAACTTTTTTTTTTTTTTTTTTTTTTATTTATTTAAATCTTTATGCACAAAGTTGTACAAAGGCGGACTTAATGCCTTAGGCATTATCTGCCAGTCGACCTTAGGGAAGGAGGAACATAACTTTTTAAGGCAGGAACATAACTTTTGTGTATTATGTTGTGTTGTGTCGTGTATATTTATATTGATCAAAGAGAAAAGTACAAAAATAATATAATAATTGATCATATTCTTACTTTCTTCCTGTTTTGACTTAGAAACAAATATTTGTCTACTGGAGCTCGATAATTTTATTTATAAGGAGTCCAGGGTTATAAATAACTGTGTTTCTTTCAAGATAGCACCGCTTCCAAGAAGTCTTTGTTGGGTCAAACTGTTATTGTAACTCTCTCGCCCTCTTGCGTGTCAGAATTTTACTGACTAAAACTACACCTGTGTCCTTCAGTTGTCTTTTGCGTCTTAGAACGCTCTAGTCGCCTCCTCAAGGACACGGCGGTGCTCCGCCCAAGCAGGGCACCGTGTCCTCCAGGCGGTTGGCACAATCGTGCCACCCGAGCGTTTTCTCCGCCTGAATCCGGTGCTGGAACCTCCCGAACTTAACATATGCGGTGAGGACCTGCGTCATGTGGAATTCCTGCAGCATAATGGCATCGATTGGTCTGTTGGCCTAGTGGTTAGTGGCCCTGACTGACCTGAGGTCGTAGGTTCGATTCCCGCCCAGGACAAATGTTTGTGTGTTGTGCCTGGCGATAGTGCTCTGTGTTTCGTTGTTCAATGTCTGGATGTAATTTATCTGTAATGTGTATGTATTTTTAAATATATAAGTATGTTTACCAGTTATCTAGTACCTACTCATAACACAAGTTCTGCTTAGCTCGAGATTAGACGGCGTTGTGTGATAGTCATGGAATGTATTATGTTACTGACTTTTACCCGCGGCTTCACACGCGTTACTTAATATACTTTAATTCCTCTCCCTTTTTCTTCCCTCTTTCTCCCCCTTTTCTCACTTAAAAAAATAGCTTATGTCCATCTTCAAGGTCTCAACTATCTCTGTATCAAAATTCATCAAAATCGGTTTTGCCATTTAGGCGTGAAGACGTAACAAACAAATAAATAAACAAACTCACTTTTGATTTTATAATATTAGAAAGGATATCAATGCTAGGAGTTTCTGTACAAGAACTCCAAGCTGTAATGATTTTTGTTATATGCTACAAAATCTTTTGGACACCTTTTACAGTAAAATTTCAGCTTCTGTAGGTCAGTATTCCCTATAAAAGTTGCTTTCATTCGTGAAAACGACTCTCCGGGACAGTAACAGAGCGATTTTATAACCTGAAGCCAAAAGGCTTGGTTCTGTTATCGCAGTACCATAAACATTTTATAGAACTTTTTTTAGTCACATAGCATAACTGAAACATTATTTCTTAACACATGAAAACGTATAATTACTCACAAAAATGGTAGGTTTTAGTTATTTCTATAAATATTTTATTTGAAGTTTTTTTTTCGTAATTACATTAAGTTATGACCTGCGCCAAGGGCGATTCTAGTTAAAAGCAATAAATATTTTAACCATAGTCAATAAATTACTCTGGTACATTATTTGATTCCAGTAATTTAACTAAGGAGCTGCGTTCAAACTCGACAATCTAATTAATGACGTTGGTAAAAGCCTCGTTTACTTACTTACCAAGTTTCCTTGCTGTCGAATGAATTGAAAATTCGCAAAAACGTATCTGAAATTTCCAACACAAATTAGGTTGAAAACCGTCGTTGATTACTTTGGCATATTTTGGTTTAATTTTGTGTAAGCATGGCTAGTAAACATTTATAGGTTATTGAAAGTTATAAAAACTGACAAGTAATTTAGGTATTTAGGTTGGATTTATTTTTGGACCAGGAATATGACAAGAGCACGTCATGAATATGTCTTACTTATGCGACTGAGTGTCGCCAAACAAATATAAAGGTTTTTCTTTCTTTCTCGCTATCTTAGTCTATTATTATTTTGTAAGGGTTTGCCTACTTGAAGGTTTTCATTGACGAAACCCGCTCTTGGGTGGAGCGGAAGACAGTGTCAGAGTCTTACTGACTAAAAACCCCGCGCCGTTCCTTCTTGCCTTCATACCGGGGCTCTAGTTTCCTTTTGAATAACCCCGACCCCGATAGGCTTCGACCGAGATGGGCCCCTCCTGTTGCTGACAACTCCTTGAGGCGCGCGGGAACAGTGCGCGCCGTCGACGCCTTGGCTCGGTCCGGACAGTTACCGGACGATCGGACAGCGAGCCACCCATAGCTCGCTGTCCACGGGCCTGCGTCTACGGTGGCTGGAAATCGGGGCTGGAACCCCGGCGGCGGCGGCGGCGGCGGCGGTGAGGGCACCGTTGCCTGATGCGGTCGGCCTCCTCCTTTGCTAGCATTACTGCTTTGCAGAAGGAGGCGACCGCCTGCCACTCCTCCTCGCTCCGGACCATGGCCTGAACCAAGGCCCGGCGCGAGAGGTCTCCGCCGCCGATCGCCCCCACGAGGGCACGGCGTTGCTCCGCCCAAGCAGGGCACACCTCAACTGTGTGCTCCACCGTGTCCTCCGGGCGTTCCGCACAGGGGCGGCACCCGGGCGTCTCTTCCGCTCGAATCCGATGCAGGAACCTCCCGAACTTGCCATGTCCGGTGAGGACCTGCGTCATGCGGAAGGTAAGGACGCCGTGAGGTCTTTCCAGCCACGCCTCAAAGAGGGGACTTACCGCCTACTTAAAGGTGAACGTTGTTCTGCTATGTAAATTAACTAAAACATATCGCATTAAAATTGGAGAGTGGAGATAGGGGGACGAAAAATTATTTACGACCTGTTCTTTGATTTATCAGATATACACAAAAATAAAATCTTTTAATCAATTTAGCAGGAGTTGAGTAATAAACATTGTGACACGAAATTTTTTACATAATAATATTAATAACTAACTTTTGCCCACGGCTTCGCCCGCGTACGAAAATATAACCTATGTCATTAAAGAATAAAGCATCTTTCTATCGATGGAATATTTTTAATAATCGGACCAGTAATTTCGTTGTTTTGTCATACTGCGCAATTCCCATGGCCACCTTTTTTTTACGGTGGGCAAAAATAATTTTATGCCTTTTTTCTAGCCTCTTCATACCGGGGCTCGAGTTTCCATACGGATAACCCTGCCCCCAGTAGGCTTCGACCCAGCTGGGCCCCTCCTGTTGCTGACAACTCCGCGCGCGCGGCAACAGTGCGCGCCGTCGACGTCTTGATTCCCATGGCCACCTTCTAGCTTCATCATCAGACCTTGGTTACCATATAGGATCTAAACACTCGTCAATACAAATCTTACGAGCCCAAGCTTGATGGTGTTTTTTCATTCGTTTTATTGCGGAGTTCCTACGGCCATCATAATATTGCATTGTTACGCCATTTATGCATTATATATACATAATTGCAGCTTAATCGGTTGAAAATATCTGCTTCAAAATTTGAGCTTAACATACATAGCTACATACATTGCAAGTTAATAAAAAGCGTGAGGAAACCGGCATGTCCTAGAACAAAAATAATCGAAGACATGTGACATTTACCAACCTGCACTGGGCCTGCGTGGTGGATCCTAGAGAGGAGGCCCGAGTCCCAGCAGTGGGAACGTTAAAAGACGTCTTTATAATATTAGTGTAGATAAACTTCTTCTTCTTCTTCCTGCCCTTATCCCGTTTTATTTGGAGTCGGCGCAATACGTTTTTTCTTCCATTCTGTCCTGTCACTCGTCACGCTATCATCAACTCCTTTTCCTTTCATATCACTTCTGAAGTAAGGAGTATAAATATTGAAGTACATAAAGAAGTATACGTAAATTGATAGTCTTCCTTGTTACCAACTTACTGTGTCAGTTTTTCTTTCCTGGCGATAAAGTCACAATGGGGATATGTATTCTTTTTACTCTTGTTTCCTAAACAAAAGTCTCTTTTGTGCGCCTACCATATTATCTCTTCACCTCCCTAGGTTGACTGGTAGAGAATGCCTAAGGCATTAAGTCCGCCTTTGTACTTTTTGTTGCATGAAGATTAAATAAATAAATAAATAAATAAAAAAAAAGTAGAGATATACTCAACTGAAATAAAATATCGATTACAATTTAAGACTGATATTAGTTGACAGTAACGTATCTAATAATACCTTTGAGATAACCGACATCATGTCACCGTTTAATGACTGACAGCAGAATAACTGAGGCAGCCTTATATGTTATTATGGCGACGTGAAGTACTTAGTCGTCTAGTGTAGTAGTTGTGCCGTGGCGGTAGAGCCTTTGAAATTTCACCGATAGAAAGCTGCTTTATTCCTAAGTAACATAGGTTATAATAATATTTTATTTACACGTGTGACGCCGCAGGCAAAAGCTAGTTTATTACATCCATATGAGGTATTAGTATTTTCATTATTCTCTAATATTGAAAAAACATGAATATTTTAAATACTCAGCTTAGATTAAAAAAAAAAATACATTTTGTTAACCATCTTTTAAAAAAACAGATATGATTATTCAGCTTTCACATGAAGTGACTGTCTTTCTTACCTCCGTAACCCAGTAACTGGGTCAGCAACACTATCAAATTATTTGATTTCTGAGTTTTTTGTCAGAAAAACGGGTTTCTCAACCCGAATGCAGCGCCACCTACCGGATCCAATTGTAATTTTAAACTGTCCAGGGCGCTACTCAAATATACACAGAAAGTTTCATTCAAATCGGTCAAGCCATTTCAGGAGGCGTTAGGTGACAAACAGAAGTACAGAATAATTTTTTATCTAAGGATTCCTCTACACCACGACAAAAATCTGTCAGGACAACGTCTGCTAGGCCTAAAGGCATATATAAAATTTACACTTATTTTATATATGCCACTAATTTTATTTTGCTTACCTATAAGTTTGAAATATTTGGGCTATAATTAGATATCTTAATTAAATAACTTTTATTGCTACGAATATGAGATAAAATTTATTTATACATTAAAATTTCTCATACGATATATTTAATATTCTCTGTTCTAGGAATGTTGTCTATTCTAAGAATTTTTTTTTTTTTAGCTATTATTTATTTATTTTATAATTATATTCATCTTAACTATTAAATATTATAAATTAATTGAAATATAAAGTTGTGAAAATGATGAAACATTCTAGTTTTAAATTTCATTGGATGATTAGTTAGCTTATTTGTAATGATCCCATTGCTGGGACAACTCAGGCTTTCTCCCAACTGAAGTGAATGAGCCGTAATCCACCACGCAGGCCTACGACGGGTTGGTGAGTTTCGAATATGTTAGTGGCTTAATTCAGTTTCTCTCTTTTAATTATTTTTTATTATTATCTACATTGTGCTCACATAATAGAAGCAACAAGAAATATGTAACCAAACATTATATTTACGTTAGTGTTCATGGAGTTTCTTGCACGTTCTTCTCCATAGAGATCTACTCTTTAGAACGTGCAATTAAGCTTCACTTGTTTGTTTGACTGACCGACATTTTGACAATTCAAAAGTGCCTGTATATGGTCTATTTGAAATAAACGTTTTTGATTTGATTTTATTTGAATAACGAATAACAATGCAACTTGCCTCCAACATTATTTAACTCATTCATATGAGACAGACATATTGGACGATATCTTGGAGGACGTTTTGTCCCCTAATGTATCTGAGACTAAAATTACAAAAACCTACATCACGGTATTAGACTTCCCTGCGCAATTAAAACAGATAAAATAATCTAAAATTAGTTATCAGGCAGTTCTCCAGACCAGACACAACACCCATCTTATTGGAGGATCCTCTCTTTTTAATAAAAGTTTGCGGAACTTTATATCCTGCCCTGCTTATCTATAATGTTGTGTCAAAAAAAAAATACCTAAAAAAAACTTAATATAGGTAGGTATGAATGACGTCACAAATTGTTATAAATACTAAAAGTATCTAAAAATTTTGCCTGAAATTAAAGAATTATTTACTAATATACGGAAAAGCAAATGTTATAAATGTAGTTACAGCCACCGAAATGAACCGCGGTAAACACCACCGCATTGCAACTCATGAACATGCAGAAATAGCAAATTGATGAGTTTAATTACACATCAAAATTATGAGCGGGAAATGGGGTGTTACATTCTCTACTGTTACAGTCAATTTAATATGGGTACAGGCTGATACTTTTGAAAAGTAGTTCAGTAAGTATTTCACTGAGAAGAATCATTGCTACCACTATATAGTAAAAAAATATATGTTCTTAAACACACTTTACACGTGTATAAAATGTTAAGCTATATTTTTGTGATATAACAAAATAATATGTAGATGAGAAAATACCCATTTCGAAATATGGTTTACTTAATTCCTTTATAACATTGCTTGAAATTACCGTCGAAGTTAAAAAAGAATTACCAGTGCTGAATTTTGTGTGATTGCCATATATGTAATTATTAGCACCTATTTGTAATTGTGACTGCTCTCCTCTAACCATTAAAAAACCAGATTCTAATCTACTACTGAGAATTTTCTAACAAAAAACCCAGCTAACAGTCAGCTCGACCTGATGATTCTACACACTCTATCTGCTATACAAAGCCATTGATAAACGTCATAAAAAAAAAAAAAACACTTTTTGAACAATGTTCAAAAAGTGTTTTTTTTTTCTTCATCAGATTTCATTTCATCATCTTCATCTGCCACGTTTACATTTTACTTATGCTAAACATCGTACCAGTCCCAACGCCTGTCTTATTCAAATTTACTTGCGAAGAAACACCTCTAACCGTAGAGATTTAATACCAATAAAGACTACCCACATCAAAACGAACCCATCAAAATACGACAAAATGTTTTCTCACAACATTTGAAACGACAAAAAAGGGACAATCCACAATCCAGATGGAAAGTTTATTTTTATGTGGTCGCCGTGACATACTGTATAAAAGCGGGACTACGGGACTACGCGTCAGTATCGCCGTGACGGCCAGTCACGTTAAGCAGACCGCTAGACGTGACGTGTTTATATCAAGGGGGGATTATCCGCTTCCAGCTCGCACGGACTTAACTCAATCATACGTAATTGGATGAAGAAAGTATACAGTTCATTTGTTTATAGTGAAGATATAAATCTTTCTAACACTTTGCTCTAAAAATGGAAGAACATTTTTATAACGAAATATAATAATCTTTTAGTTTACGGGATTCAGTCTATTATTTGCAAAACTTAAGCAGAATTTTCTTAAAGTTTTCTTTCTCTCGAGTTAAATTTTTGATGTGTCTAATACATTAAGGTCTTTATTTCTTAAAATCTTACCTATATTTCGTTTCGCGCCTGGCTTTGGTACAGACCATGGTCCGGAGCGAGGAGAAGCGGCTGGCGGTCGCTTTTTTCTGCGAAGCAGTAATGTTAGCAAAGCAGGAGGCCGACCGCATCAGGCAACGGTGCTCTCGCCGCCGCCGGGTTTCTGATCCCGATTTCTAGCCACCGTAGGCATGGGTTTGTGGACGGCGCGCACTGTTCCCACGCGCCTCAAGGAGTTGTAAGCAACATCAGGGGCCCAGCTGGGTCGAAGCCTACTGGAGCCGAGGTTAGTTTCGAACGGGGTGGCTTCTTAGTCAGTAAAAGTCTGACAAAATCTTCCGCTCCGCTCAAGAGCGAGGATGGCATTAGATAATTTTCCCACTGAAAAATAAAAACCTATATTTTGTTTTAATTGTGTCTAGCCTCGCTTGAGACAGAGGTTTGACGCAAAAACAATTGTTTGTTCATTATGTCTCCTCCATATTCTCAGTATACCCAAAAGAGATGTAAAGAGGAGGCATGAAACGCATGTTGCTAAAAAAATTATGAGTTTGCATTTGGAAGGATGGAGAAGGAGAGGGAGGCCAAAGAAAAGATGGATGGATGTGAGAAGTGATATAAAAAAAAAGAAATTGATGATAGCGTGACGAGTGACAGGACAGAATGGAAGAAAAAAACGTGTTGCGCCGACCCCAAATAAAACGGGGTAGGGGCAGGAAGAAGAAGAAGAAGATCAGATAATTTTATGTCATTAAGTGGTCTTCTATTTATGCATCCTGACTTCGATCTTATTTCTTATGTCAGTAAGTGGGCTACTACTTTATGCAACCTTGCTACGATATTATTTCTTATGTCATTGAGTGTACTTGTATTTATGCATCCTGACTTCGATCTCATTTCTTATGTCAGTAAGTGGGCTACTACTTTATGCAACCTTGCTTCAATATTATTTCGTGTGTCCGTGACTGCGCTATTATTCATGCACGCTCTCATTTCTTATGTCACTAAGAGAGCTACTATTTACAAATTCTTACTTCGACCTTATTTCTTATGACGGCGAGTAGGCTATTACTGCTTTACTATATTTCATACACTGCTGGGAGTCAGGCCTCCTCGCTAGGAAAGAAAATGGGTCGTAATCCACCATGCGGACCCAGTGCGGGTTGGGTACTATTTTGTACCCTTAAAGTATTAAAACAAATGAGTAGACGACATTCTTTGAACTTTTTCCATAATATTATGTCAGTGAGAGTGCTTAATATTTACTCACCCTTGCTTCGATCTCTTTTTTATGTCATTGAGTGGTCTATTATTTGACAAATCTACACTAAAATTATAAAGAAGTAGTTTTTTTTTTGTTTTAGGATTTAATTTTTGAAAAAACTGGTCTGATTGCAAAATTTTTTTCATCGATAAAATCGAAGCTGCTTTCTTTCTGAGTGACATAGGCCATATTGTATGTGCGCGGGTAAAACTGCGGGCAAAAGCTAGTTTTTTGCCTGCTACACCAAACTCTAGTTCTACATATAGAAATCATCATGATCATAATTATCAGCCGAAAGACGTCCACTGTTGGACAAAAACCTCCCCCAAACGGTGCCACAGGCATCCATCGGATTCCCGCGACTCTGACCAGGTCATCGGTCCACCTTGCTGGAGGCCTTCCAACGCTGCGTCTTCCAGTACGAGTTCGCCACTCCAGAACCTTTTATCCCCATCGACCATCTGTTCTGCGTGCAATGTGCCCAGCCCATTTCCATTTAATACTCCTACATGAAACGAAAAAACAAATCGTTTATAAGTCGAGATTCAGAAAACCTTGTTTTTGTAAGTAAACACTCGTTTCTTTCACCATCTGGACCTCTAAACATCTATACGTGACATGTTTTTATCAAGAGGAGATTATCCGCTGCCTACTTGTACAGAGTTAACGATGGCCGATCGTTCTAATCATGTCCGGGCCGAATGGTCGGGTAGGTAGAGTATTTACTTTTTTAATTGCAAAAACGAAATAAAGCGGATTAGAAGGGTCAATGTGGTTTTATCGCATGAATGATGTTTACAGACGTGGTTTGGTTGGATAAAAAGAATATGCTAACAATCGCCATTAAAGTAAAACGGTCTTTTGTAGGGCCTTATAATTTGTACGCAGTGTTGGAAGGCCTCCAACAAGGTGGACTGATGATCTGGTGAAGGTTACGGGAAACTGATGGATGCGAGACGCACAGGATCGTTCAGTGTGGCGACGCTTGGGGGAGGCCTATGTACAACAGTGGACGTCTTCTTCTTCTCAGTCGTACACTCTTGACAGAGTGGTAGTGATCATGTCTCGGTCGAGTCCCTCACAACCGCCTCTCTCGCGATACGACGCCACGTGTGCACAACAGTGGACGTATATCGGCTGAGATGATGATGATAATTTGTACGTAAAACATTTAGAAATTCAGTTTTTCCAAAGTTGTGTTACTCACTCGCTTTTTAAAACTATTGAAAAATCCATTTTTAAAACGATTAGTTGAAATAATGTTTGCAAATTGCCATGCAAATGTCTTGCCTGCAAGTAATTTATCCATTTTTGGTAGTGAAAACCATAAAATTGCTGGTAACTTTTTTTTTTGTGGTGGAAAATTACTTTTCCCACTCTAGGGCTGAGTGAGACTATCGGACTTTTATTAGCTTAAACTTGTTTCTTTCAGTTGCCCTTTAACTTCTAGGACCAAGTTATTTTTATTAGAAATTCCCCATGGCCCCAGCTGAAATCGGACTTGCTGGGCTTCATTGGTTAGCGAACATTCCTTTAAGAGGGTCCTTCTCCACTCGCTTATCGTAAACATCGAAAATGGTTTAAAAGCTTGTTACTTCATTTAATGCAATCCAACGCGATGTTTGACGAAAAGGCAACGCAAAAGAAAGAGAGATAACGCCTGAAAACTCTGTTAGTATTCGGTAATTCCGAGATTTACTCAAAAATTTCACAAAACTTGCTCCAGGAAATAGCTGTTTTTATTAAACCCTTAAAAGTTTTTGGATAAAATTGTCATCATTTAGAATCTTAATAAAATTTGCAAGGTCTAGAGGATTACTTTTTTGACTTTTTTAATTTTTAGGCAAATTATGACAAAGTTCATACAAAATAGGACATTTTCAGAGATTTTTACTGGATTAGTTTTACATAAATTTAGAAATTGGTTTCTTTAGAAACCCAGATAATATCCACAAGATACTGTGTTTCCAAAATATCTAATGAAAAGTGTGTAATAACGTCATAATCAGTTGTGAGCGGTTGTATGATGTGATCGTGATGCACCACCTTAATTCATGAATCCCCAAGCGACACCCGGTGGCCGCGCATCTATTGTCTTACTATTGTGTCTCTAATTGACGGTATCTGAAGGGTTAAGACGCTAGACGACACTAAATCAATGATAATAAAGAGAGAAGTTCTTTGATATTTTTCCATCTAAAAAAAAGTAGCAGCGATGTTCATTTCAGTAAAGAAACTAAAGCTTTAATTAACGCTGTCTGTATAATTACAGATATTTTACTGTTCAATAAAAACTTTATTTACCATTAAAATCGCACTTCAATATTAAACACCCGTTTAATTTTAAATCATAACATTGCGTTCGATTTCCCTTTTCTCAATAATCCGTTTGCAAAGTTAATATTCATGCTATTTTAATGACGTTAATAATATTTTACCTATAATGATTCCAAGAATGATAAAATCGTTAAATATTGAGCTGGTAAGTTTAATTAATATTCATTTAATTGATGGATAATTATATGGCGAATATTACTAAAAGAGTTCTGCGTACACATGTAGATGGATGGAGAGGGAGAGGAAGGCCGAAGAAAAAATGGATAGATTGTATGAGAAGTGATATGAAAGAAAAGGGAGTTAGTGATAGTTTGACGGGTGACAGGACAGAATGGAAGAAAAAAACGTGTTGCGCTAACCCCAAGTAATACGGGATAAGGGCAGGAAGAAGAAGAAGAAGGATAATAATATGGTGCTGAAACGTCTCTTACAGTAGATCTAAGATGGCTTCAGGTCGTCTGAAGGACAATGGAGAGGGATATGCTCGGAGTTTCGATGATCATCATCATCATCATCATTTCAGCCGACAGACGTCTACTGTTGGACATAGGCCTCCCCCAAGTGTCTGTGCATCCCGCATCCATCGGATTCCCGCAACCAACCACCTTGTAGAAGGCATTCCGACGCTGCGTCTTCCAAAACGCAGTCGCCACTCCAGAACCTTTCGGCCCCAACGGCCATCTGTTCCACGAGCAATGTGCCTTGCCCACTGCCACTTTAGCTTGGCGAAAAGACAACTCAATATCTAATGAACATTGTTTTATCGAAGATTGAAAAGCTGAAACCAATAAATCAATTTGAAAAAGAAGCCATAGTCTCAAAACGAATAAGTATAACTTAATGAAATGAACGGAGTTGGATGGAAACAATAAAGAATCCTTAGTTTAGTAGCAGTAATTAGTACAAAGTACCAATCAAGTTAATCAGAGTACTATAAAGTTTGATTGTGGATTCACCTGTGGGTATCGTAAAAGAGCGATTTGGGAATACCGGTACAGGAACGTGGAGAACACGCTGCTTTAAAACGAATTTCGTAAATGCAGATAGATGTATGGTATTTTGAAAAAATATATACAACGTGTAACGTTAAATGCGCAAAACCTGAAAATAGTTTGATCAGAATAAGGAGCAGAATCAATTAAACCACTTTTTTATATAGGTTTCATTTTTTTTTTAATCTTCATTAAAAATGTCGCCCTGTCTATTTATGAATAGGTCAATCCATCACGTGTGCAAACCCGCTGAAATACGTAAACAAACACAAATGGTTGTAGTCCAATCAAATTTTCTCATATACCTACGGGATAATAAAAGTTCTTATTTCAATGCAGATATTAATTTTAAACAAAGTAAAGCTTCACATAAAATCTATAAGTTTTTTTTTACAGCATTAGGTCTTGATGAGGCGTGTAAATAGCCTCATCTGAACCTGTGGGGGTTTCAAGACCTCCCGAAATATGAGGGTGTATGTAGATTTAAATTTATAAAAATCAAATCTCTGTTGAAGATTCCTTCTAAAACCAATATCCGCTACATCTATTGCAACAAAGGGAGCCCACGTACCTTGCGAATCCAGAGAGACGGGAAAACACCTTAATCACGGGCTTGTCGTCGTTGCGTGTAATGCCGGCCGGCGAGATATCAGGTTTCATCCACCGGTGGACTGGTCAGCAATCGTGAAAAACACACTGCACTAGAAGTTTATAATGTCTCACGGTAGCAGATGCACTTATTTCGCGAAAATTGTCAGGTTTTCAACAGATATGGGATTTTTATTGCAGAGCGGGTGAACATAACGTATTGAAGATGGTGCGGGGCGGAAAAAAACGGGGCGCCCTCTGTCGGTCACTCGCAAGCATCTCAAGGAAACGTTCGATTCCGACCAATGGGCTCCTGCGGTAGTGAATATTTGGTTTGCGGAATTCAACAGAGACTTAATTGTCTTACCTACCGAAATAATGTTTTTGGAATGCGGGAAAGTAACTAAGATATTATATAAATCCTTTCAAAAAATATATCGGTATTTATAAGAGGCATTGACGCTTCACCAGGTCTTTTAAATTAAAAATTATTTGGGGTGTCTGAGATTTTGCGCATTTAACGTTACACGTTGTATAGACTAGGAGAAAATACTAAGGGAATGAGACGAGGAATGATGCAAAATTTAGCTGTTCAAGCATGAAGAAGTAACAAATAACGCTCTCACAAACTCTCGCCTTTATTTTATTAGTGTGATTAACTTATTTAAAAAAATTTGTTGTTGGGGAGTTTTTGAGCGCCGCCACTACTTCTTACATTGAAAATTTTCTCTCATATATTGGTACAATCCGTAATTTATCGGAATTGATTATGATTTTTTTGAATATATATATATATATATATATCTTTACAGAGTTGATGTGCCAATGATTCCAAAATTCCATATCATCATCATTTTGCTATCCTTGTTCCATTTTATTTGGGGTCAGCGCAGCACGTTTTTTTCTTCCATTCTGTACTGTCACTCGTCACGCTATCACTAACTCCCTTTTCTTTTCAAATACCATATAAATTAAAAAAAAAACCTGTGACCAGTTTACAATAACCTGACAAAAGCTACATACCTCTTTCAAATATTTCCCATTTCGTGATAGCCTGGTGCAACATTTACATCACTATAAAAAATTGTTAAAACAGAAACGATCCAAATATTTATTCACTACACAAAAATAAACTAGTCAGCAAAGCAAATGAGAGTCCTTCAGTAACATTCAATCCATAAAATCATCCCCTATTCATATTCATACGATCACATTTAAAGAAAAAAAAAATGGCCTCTAAAATCCTAACATACCTACGTCAACCGCATTCCTCCTTGTTTCTATTTGAGTAGGGAGCAAAATTGTTGAGAGTCGTATAGGGTAGATTTGGCCCGATGTGGGTCCAGCAAATCCTGTCACCCGGGCCCTTGAAAGTTTGAGGACAGAATCGGAGAAAATAACGTGTCATGAACAAGACTTAGAGACCGGACGATTTGGCTATTCAATTTGTTTTTATTAGAATTTCTGTGTGCATGTATGTGTGGAGGGGTTTGGTATTAGGGTGTGTTGTAATCTGACGTTATTGTGGTTTGCGGATTATAATCCGGGGTTAGAATGACTTGGATAATTTAGTAAGAGTTCTTTTGAGTTTTGGTATGGATTATTTGAGTTGGGTTTTCTGAAAATATGTTCAGTAATAAATTACTTAAGCTTTAAGCTTATGTTTGCTGTAAATATTGTAAGTGTAGAGCTTAAAAGTTTTTGCAGTCATAATCTTTATTTTTTGGGGGTGAGAAGTCATCGAAAAACTTCTTCCACAAAAGACTAAGAGGGAGTGTCAAATATTTACCAATAAAACTATCTGTGTTTCCTTAACTTTTCGTTCCGATCCACCTAAATTCCTTTAAGTTTGTATTCCAATCCACTTTCTGTGGTAAATTTTTTGGACAATCTCACAGCCCATAGGCTTTACCCCTGCCTAACCGTTTTAGAAATATAGACATTAATATGTTATGTTACTCCTATAAAGTTTTCATACTTACTATTTATAGATTATAAGTATTTGCATAATTGCATTTGCATATTTAGGCTTTACTCAACAGTAATAGCATATTTTACCTAAGATCTAGTTATGATGCATATTATCGGTTCATCCTTACTTCCTTACTAATATTATAAAAGCAAAAGTGAGTTTGTTTATTTGTTTGTTTGTTTTTTGTTACATCTTCACGCCTAAATAGCAAAACCGATTTTGATGAAACTTGGTACACAGATAAACCATGTCCTGGAATAGGACATAGGATACTTTTTATCCCGGAAGTATGTTCCTTTGGGATAATTTTCTGCTATCACGCGGGCCGAAAGGTTCTGGAGTGGCGACCTCGTACCGGAAGACGCAACGTTGGAAGGCCTCCAACAAGGTGGTCTGATGACCTGGTGAAGGTTGTGGGAATCCGATGGATAAAAAAAATAAAATACAATATCTCTGGAAGAACTTTTGCCAAAAACTATAAGTGGTAGCATAGCACCCAAGTTCAAATTCTACCTAGTTACCTGGTGGATGTGAGGCGAAACTTAAAAATATTTTAAATGATCGAAAACACAATCTTACCACTGAACATTTAGAACAATACTTGATTTTTTAGGCTTACAAAAATATTAAATCTTTAAGATCATTTAATGTTACTGTACTTATCATCGTCTATCAAAGGATAATTTACTAATGGTGATTATAAAGCAAAAAAAAAACAATTTTCTTCTTTTTTGGGTTTCTAAAATTTATCATTTAATTTCGCATATTCTGCCAATTTTAGTGCATATAACAAGCTTTTTATGTTGCATATAATCCAGTCTCTACTTATACCATATTTTACCTTACACTGGCTATGAATACGTTAAGAATAAATCACTTCTTGTTCAGTTTTTGCAGTCTGTTTGAGATATCGCGTCAAAACGTATTTATCGTAAGCATTCATCAAAGTCAGCAGCAATGTATTTTCCATCGAAACTGGAGTGTGACTAAGAATCGGATTTTCATCGGAAAATGCGAGATTATTCACGTTTTCAATACATTTTTATAATAAAATTTCATAGTCTCATTTTTTATGTTAGATTGATAGTTCTATTCTGTAGCCTATTTTAGATTTTACTGTCCCCGCACACGGGCTTCAAAAAAACGCTGCTTCAAGCTTCATTTTCAGGCGGACTTTTTTGTGACTTGTGTGCGGCGGTGCCGCCACAAAAAAACGCTTCAAGCCGCTTCAAGCTTCTACGCTGTCGCACGCTTCAGCTGTTTTTTGCGGCGGCTTCTAGCATTTTTTTTGGGGGCACTTCTAGCGTTTTTTTGGGGCCCATGTGCGGGGACAGTTAGGCACCAGATAACCGTGAATTTATTCCACGGTTGCCTGGTACATTGACCTTTTCCTGATATCTCTGCGTAGGTACCCGAAAAACTTGCATGACTTGATTCCGCCATCTCATTTGTACCATCGGACAAACCGACGTACGGCGAGTATCCATCCTTACGTTGTTGAAACCTCTACGATCCGGACTAAGCGTTTCGCTTCGTCGTTTATACCGCGTACTTCGAGGGACTGGAACAATTTGCCGGCTGCGGTCTTCCCGTCCGATTACAATTTAACCGTCTTCAAGGCTAGAGTGAATAGGCTCTTAATAAACTAGTGCGCTTCACCACCAACGATTGCATCACTGCTTACCATCAGGTGGGATCGCAGTCAAGTACTAGTTTATATCATATAAAAAAAAAAAAACTAACAATGAATTGCTTTACATTACTAGACTATGTAAAGGATCACTATTGTATTGTAAAGGAACAATAATCACACGAAACTTCAATATCAAGAAAATAGTATTAAGTGGATTATGATGCTAGTAGCATTTTGGTTAGTTAGTAAGACTATAAATTATAATCAGGTAATCTCTGGAAGTACTGGTCCGATTACTAAATTGTTTTATCACTGATTGAATGCTGCTATATTCCTGAGTGACATATATTTCATGTACGCGAGTGAAGCTTTGAACAAAAGCTAGTGCCAGATAAAAACATTAGCAACATTTAATGCATTGTAAATAATAATAATATTCCACAACTATCACACAACGCCGTCTAGTCCCAAGCTAAGCAGAGCTTATGTTATGGGTATTAGACAACTGATAAACATACTTATATATTTCGAAATACATACATTTGACCCGTTGTATGAGCGTAGATCTACGCGGGACACAATGGCTTTTTCATTGTGTTTCTAATTACGGCATACGAAAGGTTAATAGATAAATTACACCTAGACACAGATCAAATGATCAAGCTCATCACATAAACATTTGTCCTGTGTGGGAATCAAACTCACGACCTCCGGTATAACAGTCATTGTCGGTAATCACTAGACCAACAGGCTAATCCCTCTGTAATATCTTCAAAAATATTCAAAAAAGCAAAAGCTACTAAATCCTTGCTAATATTATAAAAGCGAAAGTGAGTTTGTTTGTTTGTTACGTCTTCACGCCTAAATGGCAAAACCGATTTTGATGAAACTTGGTAAACGGATAGACCATGTCCTGGAATAAGACATAGGATACTTTTTATTCCGGAAGTATGTTCCCTTGGGATAATTTTCTGCTATCGCGCGTGCGAAGCCGCTGGGAGCAGCTAGAAATAATATAAAATGTACCAGCTTTTAAACATGATCCAAAAGATAACATAGTTGTAGGTAATCTTAGTTGCCGTTAATTAATTTATAAATATCACGGCTTGACATTTAAAACAGAACAAAAGTTTGAATATCAAAGAAAATTATTGGAATTTTACTAAAATACATAAAACATAACACAAATACATTAAATACATAAAATTTGTCCTAAAATTATACTCTACAGGCATTGTAATACTAATTATTCATAGTTCATACATTATACATAATATAATTGCCATAAAATATTTTATACTGTGGAATTATTTTGTACACTTTAATTTGAAAGGTAGGTCTCCTTTAGGTATTTTTTGAAGTGGAAAATCATCTGATGACATCTGCCGCCCTTGGGTGGAGTGAGAGGGTGGGTCAGAATTTAACTGATTAATATTCACTCCTGATTCTTCTTTACCTTCGTTCCATGGCCCTGGGGTTCGTCCTTTTATGTATTGAATTCAAGTGTTGTAGGTTGCGCGATTGAGCGAATAAGTCCCTCTGGAATGCAAAAGGCAACTGAAAAAACACGAGTGGGTTTTAATTAATAAAAGTCTGCCACTCCCTCACACCCCACCTAGCCCTTTATAAGGCACAAGGAATCTTAATAGTTACAGTAAAACTGCCAGTAGTTTATGTTATCGTTTAGTTTTAAAAATGGTTTCCTTTGCCTTAAATAGGGCTAGAGTGGGAGAAGCGAAAAATCATAGGGTCAATGATTTTTCGCCTAATAAAATTCTACCCAATAGAGTACTCTTAAAACTACATGTATCATTGTGATAACAACCCATGTACGATACGGGCTTGTGGCCGATGAGCATCAGATAACTCACCGTCCAGCCGTCTGGTAATCATCCAGACCGAGCCTAAGTCGTCAAGTGCACTCGCACATACAACAGACGTGGTCAATCTAGTTCCACTAAAGTGTAGCTTCGAGACATGTACGCGTGAGGCAACGGCACTCACGCCCCAGCCGCTACCGGGATTCTGATCCTAGTTTCCGGCTGCCGTAGGTGCGGGCTTGCGGACGGCAAGTAATATGTAGCTTGCCGTCTGACTGTCCGGTAACCGTCCGATCCGAGCCCAAAACGTTGACGGCGCGTCTTGTTCCATGCTCGCCTCAAGGAGTTGTCAGCACATCGTAGGGGCTCAGTAGGGTCAAATCCTACGAGGCCAAGGATCTACTTCCTTTCGTTTTTCTTGATTATCCAACCTAAAAAATAATACTTCGAGAATTATATCTTCTTTTTAGCAGATTTTCCTTGCTGGACCCAATATTCGGCTATGGCATTTCCATCCGCCGATGCTCTCATTAGATCCTTAAGAGGGTCCTTTTCCACTCGCCTATCGTAAACATCGAAAATGGTTTAAAAGCCTGTTACTTCATTTAATGCAATCCAACGCGATGTTTGACGAAAAGGAACCATTTACCAGCTGCGGTCTTCCCGTCCGATTACAATTTAAGCGTCTTCAAGGCTAGAGTGAATAGGGTCTTAAACTAGTGCGCTTCACCATCAACGATTGCATCACCTGCTACTGCAACTACTTACCATCAGTTGGGATCGCAGTCAAGTACTAGTTTATATCAGATAAAAAAAAAGGCAACGCAAAAAAAGAGAGATAACGCCTGTAAACTCTGTTAGTATTCGGTAATTCCGAGATTTACTCGAAAATTTTACAAAACTTGCTCCAGGAAATAGCTGTTTTTTTTAAACCCTTAAAAGTTTTTGGAAAAAGTTGTCGTCATTTAGAATCTTAATAAAATTTGCAACGACTTTTTTATGTTTTAGGCAAATTATGAAGTGTCAAAGTTCATACAAAATAGGACATTTTCAGAGGTTTTTACTGGATTAGCTTTACACAAATTTAGAAATTGGTTTCTTTAGAAACCTAGATAATGTCCACAAAATACTGTGTTTCCAAAACATCTGATGAAAAATGTGTAATAACGTCATAATCAGTTATGAGCGGTTGTATGAAAAACAGTGAAAATGTGATTAATGATGCACCACCTTAAGTGACTATGACGTACCTAATAAAGCATGTGGAGTAAGATAGAAGGTGGGACATGATCATATGAAGAGATGGTTTACAAATACTGAAAATCGGAACCGTCTGAGAATCCAAGAGAGATCTTTGAAAAAAATATTTAAAAAAATAAATTTCCGAAATTTTTTTTCTCATTCTCAATCAATACTAAGGCAAGGCGCAAACGTGTGTCTTGTATCTGATACAAGTTACCGATGAATATTTGTTTTCTATATAACCAGTATGAAATCATCTCACTACTTGCGCATACGTAAACATTTTTTTGTGTCCAGTTGTTTCCACTAAACACATAGGTAAATACTCATGACGTTAAAAAAGTGTCCGGTGTCGGAAAGTGTCACCGCACATGGGCCTCAAAAAAACGCCGTTTCAAGCTTCTTTTTGAGGCAGCCCTTTTTATGGCTCGTGTGCGGTGGTGCCGCCACAAAAAAACGCTTGGAGCCACTTCAAGCTTCTCCGGCCACAAGCTGTCGCGCGCTTCAACTGTTTTTTGCGGCGGCTTCTAGCGTTTTTTTGAGGCCTGTGTGCGAGGCAGTAACTGGAACAAAATATATGTCCGTTTGCACATTGCCTTACAGTTGTCAAAGTAAGCAACTCACATGTCATAAAACTTTGTTATTTCCCTATTCAGAGCGCTTGAGGTCGCGTGACTAAGAAAAACCGAACAAAACCTAATTTGTTGAAATCGTTCGAGTTATTCAGGTTTTAAAAAGCAATTTACAACGTGAGGCGCAAAAAATAGCCCGTTAACGTCGCAGGTTGTTTAGATTTCTTTGAAATTGCTCGCTCGAAGAGGTTACCTCTGTAAATATTGAGGCATTATTAGATTTAGATACAGTTCTCAATAAACTTTGAAGCATCTTCTGGTTTCCTGTAGTACTCTTAATAAATGAGCATACCTTGTGATAGTCGAAGATGAAGACTAATTGGCCCTATTATTAAAAAAAAAAACACGAAACAGTTTGACAGTTTGAAATAATGTACGCCCTTAAGTAAAAAAATATTGTTGCTTGAAGGTTATTTTTTTTCCTACGACCTCCGGCATAGCAGTCAGGGCCTCTAACTACTAGACTAACAGGCCAATACAATTTATACTCATCATCATCATATCAGCTGAAGGAAGTCCCCCAAGCGTTGCCACAACAACCAGTCACGTGCATCACGCATCCATCGGATTCCCACGACTCTGACCAGGTCATCGGTCCACCTTGTCAAGCTATACAGATACACATAACCTATTTTTTAAGATCTTTCAGAAGTCGGTTAAAAATGGGATTTAATTAGTACTTAGATGGTACCTATTAATAAGATAAAACTAATAAGTAAACTTTGATTAAAAATTAATAAAAGAACTAAACTGGTAGTTAATGAGAGGGTTTCGAAGAAACGGCAACTAATAGATCGATTATAATAATATTACATTATTATAATCGATTATAATAATGTAATCTCTTGCATTTCAGTGCAAATAAAAAAAAACTGATACAGTCTAACACTCTCAAATGTTCCTCAATACCGTCAAATTATCTTACTCACGTTAAAGTAAACAAGTACGAGTAGATTTTACACGAAAACAGGAAGTTTCATGATATAAAGAAAAAGAAAGAAAGAAAACTATTTATTTGGCATACACACTCGTAGATACACACAATGTAGTAACAACATGTAGACACTAATATTTTATAAAAGAAAGAGACAACTAACAATGTGTGTCTCGCGGTGGCGCCAAATAGGTCCAGTTCAGCAAAAATGCCAGACAACTACTAGTTGCCTGACGCTGGTTTTCAACTGAACCTTAATTCGAGTGTACGGTTGAAAAATTGGTTTATATTTAGGTAATCAGTTATTAGTGTTGGTTGTATGGTAAATAATTTACATATTATATATGTTTATGTTTATGGGTGGTAAATAATAAATAAATAGATGTTCAGCGTAAATTTGAGAAAAACAAATAAATAAAAATATCACACTAAAGCCAGTTAATAGTCCAACCACGGACACGTACAGACCGAGCCCAAGTCGTCGACGGCGCGTAGTGTGCCACACATGCCTCAAGGAGATGTCAGCAAGCCGTAGATGCCCAGTGGGGTGGAAGTCCATGGGTTGTGCGAAAGGAACTCTGAGGCCCTGGAAACAAGGCAAAAAAGGAACATAGAAGGGTGTTTCAGTCAATAAAAGTCTGACACGCTCTTCCACTCCACCCAAAGGGGGAGAAATTATTGCATGATTTGATGAAGATTTCATAATCTGAATGTATTTAAGGGGACCTTAAAGACATTCAGATTATGAAATTTAACCTCCTAAAATTTTTTAAGAAAAATTTTACATTTCAGTACAAACTCAAAACTGATACAGTCCAACTCTTTCAAATATTCTTCAATACCATCAAATTACCTTATCCAGGTAAACGCAAACAAGTTGATTTTACACGAAAACAGGAAGTTTCATGATATCACACTAAAGCCAGTTTAATCCACCCAACGGACACATGCCCGGACACAACACGTAGGCACGAATACTAACCGCGAAAGGGACCTCAAAGCCTGAACGCCGAATATTTCAGTGAAAAATATTTACATGAAAAAATAAAAAAAAGTTTCTTGTTTTAGGGTTAAACGTATGTACAATTCGGAGTGTTACCGGTTAGAATACTGTTCCAGATATAATTTTATTAGGCTTTGTTTGTTTCATATTTTCAAACAAAGTATTGTTCTTGCTGACCTTATGTTCTTCTTTGTACCGACAATTGCTTGTATTTATGGTTTAATAATGTAAATATCTATTCTCATTCAATGATATTTTTTTTATTTGAAATATATTAGTGCTTAACTGCGATCCCACCTGATGTTAAGCAGTGATGCATTCGTTGATGGTGAGGCGTAGTAGTTTATTAAGAGTCTATTCACTCGAGCCTTGAAGACACCTAATTATAATTGGACGGGAAGACCGCAGCAAAACATTAAAAGCTGTTCCGGTGTAATGTACCACCAGATCTTTGCAAGAACCTTTCTTTTCCCTTCTTCTTACCTTAGCTTTGGACGCAATGAATCAATGAATTTTTTATATTTTTAGGGTATCATACCCAGCGTGACCCCATTGCTAAAATTCTACTGTCCGTCTGTCTGTTACTAGGCAGTTGAAATTAGTTGCTATAGCGGCAATAGGAATACAGAATTTGAGAAAATGTCAACTTTCTAGCTTAACCGTGATCGGTTCGTGAGATACATGCTGGTGACAGACAGAGAGACAACGGAGTGATAGCAATAGAGTCCCGTGGAGTAAAACTTATTGAGAAAAGTAATTTTACAGAAAGAAAGAAAAGTAATACCTAGTACAAAACTTTTACTCAAAATAATTTCAATATTTTATTCACATAGTTCTCACGAACTACAAGTATTTGAATTCATTCGCACAACTATTACGTCGGTACTAACAGAAACTTTGAATACTAGAGTGAAGCCAAATAAAATTATTACGCTGTTCACAAACGGAGAAAACTTTAGCTCTTCTACGCACGATATTTGGAGATAAAATTTTAGTATCGAGGCCGAAATGTAGGTTCAAGCCACAATAGCCTAGATAGAATCTAAGTATCTCCGAAAGGAATTGTAAAGCCAAACGATATTTCCGTTCTTATTATTGAGATAACAAGAAGCTCAAGGCATTATTTTTTATTAGTAGACAGTTATGCATGTTGTAAGGTTTGATTGCGTAAACTAATATACTTAACTAGACTATAAAGGCGCTTTCATTGACTATAGTCTGCCTAAAAGTCAAATGACTTGTGAATTTTGTATAATATTTAATCACTTAAAAAATACTTATACTGTATACTTTTTATAAGTTTCTTCTGTTAGTAAACAATAATCAAGATCTCATAATCAACCTTGTTTATTAGTCATAGTCATAGTCATAGTCATTTATTCATTAACAATAATAATTGTGTCTGAAATTACAAACAAGTTAAATAGTACAACAACACACAATTAATGTAACATTGTATTCACCTGAAAGATCATCAATAGTATATAGACACTTGTTCAATAAGAATCTTTTTAGTTTTATTTTAAAAGAGCTAGAGTATATAGCACTCTTCAAATCTAAAGGCAGTTTATTAAATAAAATAACCGATTGGTATCTGGGACAGTGCTTCACAATATTTAAATTAGGTTGTATCTTGTAAAGTTTCATATCTTGCCTACGCTATTATACTTATACTATTGAACCAGTGTTGACTACAACAGATTTTATTTTGCCCTAATAATTACACAAGTCGTTTGACTATTTAGACAGATAGTCAATAGTCAATGAAAGCGCCTTTATAGTCTTATTAAGTATATTAGTTAATAACTAAATGCTATAAATATTATTTCATACGTCAATTTTTGAGTTTATTTTATAACAGTGGTTGCCGAGTGGTAACGGCCCCAACTTACGAGTTGTAAGGTCGTTGGTTCGAACCCATCCAGCTTTGTGTAATTTCTTTCATCACCTCTGTCCGGCATATCCTAGAACCAATTCCAAGATATGTGACGTATATCAACTCGCACTGGGCCTTTCCCTCTCCTAGAGAGGAGGCCTGAGTCCTAACAGCGGGAACATTATAAGACCGACTATGCTACGCTGAGTTAGATCTCAATGAATTCCAGTCTTTGTTTAACGACTACAATTTCAGTTATTTTGAAGCAACTATAGCTATACATACAGATAAAATTTTCTTTATCCTATAGACACATTAAAAACAAAACACTCCTTTTTCGAGCAGTCGTGTAGAAAACAACCTGACCCAGCTTCGCAGTTGTTTGAAAACTTTGAAACATTCGGCATATCTCTGCTATGACGTGTATGTATTTACACGTAAACCTTGCTCTAGAATCATGTCGTCATTACTTCGTAAAAATCCGTTCAGTAGTTTATCGACAGACAGACATATAGACGTAGGGACTTTGTTTTATATTATTTAGGTATATGTACAATTCTTCGGTATATTTTTTTTTTCTATGTGTGTTTGTCACCTATCTCTTCCTAAGCGGCTAGACCGATTTGGATAAGGTTTTGTGTGTGTATGTATTTGAGTAGGTATCTTAATGTTTCCAAAATCCAATTGAACCCAGTAAGTGGCAATGCAATCAGGTTATCAATTTTTTTTACTGACAAAAATACAGCTTTTGGACAGCACAATGTCTACTGGGATCGGTAGTATGTTATATAATATAATATATCTATGTATGGATAAGGATATGAGGGAGAGATCATTAAAAATAGTACCTGTAAGTACTTATTTGTAGAATCAAAATGATTTTGGTTTACTAAGCTTTTCATGAAAAATTAAGCGATAATAATGTGTCTTTCAATATGACTTTTATTTGAACTAGTACATTGAGTATTCCACGTATACTCACAAGTTAACTAACTCCCAACTAAAATCCCCACAGTCGATGAATATTGTAAACCAATCCGTATAATAATTATATATTCTAAACACACGTCCCAACGTCGACACGGGAACTGCAAAGTCGAGTACAATATGGATGAATCGACAGTTGAAATGTCGAGCAGAATTTAAATGCTTCTGATTTATTCCGTTTTTAAGATCTATGGAGGAGTTTTAGTGAATCGAACATGAATTTAACTTAAATGTTAGATGTAGTTTTAGAGATTCATATAAAGTAGTTCTAGTTACTCTTTCTTCTTCAGTCGTTTGCTCCCGTTAAGCAAGTGACGACCTCGATCAAACTTGAAAATAATATTTCACATTTGTGATGATGTTTGGCCTGTAGACTTTAGAGATCTTGGTATCTAGATACTGAGCTAATTAATTTATAAAAATATCGTATGCGGCTGCGTATTTTATATTTACTTACTTTTATCCATCGTAGGCGCGGGCTTGCGGACGGCGAGCAATAATAATAATAATAATAATAATAACCATTTATTTCAGGCATCGAAGGCCCATAGAAAAAATACATAAAATAATCTTATAAAATAATAAACTAATTAATATCATAACAACAAAACTTGAACTATTTATAATTAAACACGTAACATCGGCGTCGTGTTCCGCTGCGTGGTGTCGCGTAGCCGACCTCGGAAACGTCGATACACGACACCTTTCGGCCAAAAGTCCTCTCTCAAAAAGGTCTCCAGATGGTGGGTTGGAACTCGTATCACGGACGACTTGAAGTTGGTTGGTGTTGGTGTTGGTGTGTTGGTGTGTTGGTGGTTGGTGGTGGTGGGTTGTGTTGGTGTTGGTGTTGGTGTTGTGTTGGTGTGTGTTGATGCCCATTGCTCGTCGTCCGACCGTCCGGTAACCGTCCGAACCAAGCCCAAGTAGTCGACGGTCCATAGTGTTTCACGCGCACCTCAAGGAGATGTCAGCAACCGTAGGGGCCCAGCAGAGTCCAGGTCTATTACTGGGGTCACGGGTGATCCCTGAAACGGAGGCAAAGAATGAACAGCAGTTGGTATTAGTCAGTAAAAGTCTGACACGCCTTCCCGCCTCGCCCAAAGGTAGGGAGATGTCATTGGAAGATTTTCTAACGTAATAAAAAATGTTCTTTCATTCTATTTTTTTTTTTTTTTAATAAAAAAGGAATTAATACCATTTTTATCTAGTGAAATATCTAGGAGAACTACGCAGAAACTTTCTTCTAAAAATTTATTGTTTTATTAAAAAATAGTTTCTGCCACTGGCTTCGCCTGTATGAAAGTTAAAATTATTGTTACAGAAATACTCTCGTAATAGAAATTGTATGTTGTTTTATTCAAGTAAATAGTCTACCTATATAAAAAAATCCCGTCAACCGTTTATTTTTATTTTTTTATTGATATAAACTAGTGCTTGACTGCGATCACACCTGATGGTATGCAGTGATGCAATCTTTGATGGTGAGGCGTACAAGTTTATGAGCTTATTCACTCTTTATTCATTAAACCCCAAGCGAACGCCGGCGTTCACTCACCTATTGTCTTTCTATTGTGTCTCTAATATCAAGATTGAAGAGTTAAAAGCGTAAAATATTAACGAATACACACACATACAAATAAACTTTCACCACTATAATATTCTTATAATTTAATAATGCAATTAAAACTATTAATATTATAAAGGAGAAAATATAATACACACTTTATGAGGAGGTACCTTTTAATTTTAATATAATTTATTCAGCAAGTACGTATTCATTTCACTGTTTTTCTGTAAAAGCAGTAGATTTTCATTATTTCGACAACGATAAGCCCGTTGTTTGATTAATTAAACAACCGGCCTTGTCTGTTTCCAACAAAAATGATTTCACACACGATATTTCACAACTTCGTTTTCATTTTATAAAAAGATATTCTCTAAAAATGTTTTACTTTTCTAAAGTCGACGAAATTTTGATAATTCAAAACAGAAATTAAAGATTCAAATTCAAAACCTATTGACCGAGAACAGCTATTTTAATATTTTAACCAAGGTCTGAAATAATCACAATTCAAAATGTTTTATTGTACGCTGCTAAACTGTAGCTGATGCTGGCCAAAAACTCAACATTATCACTTTCATTTGTTGTTAGCCCGTATTGTTCCACGCTTCCAGCTGAACAAAGACCTCCATTCCTTCTTTTCAATTCTTATGGAAGACATCCAGGTCATTCCACCATCCCCATCGTGGTCTGTCGCGGCCCCGTCGCCGTGTTTGCGCACCAATCTTCTGTTTTACGGACCCAGAGTTCGTCAAACATGAGTCAAAGATGTCCTGCCCAGCCCCATATAAATTAGGTAAGTGGCTTTTTGAGCCAAATCAACAGTTACTATTAACAAAATATATTTCGATATAACGATAACAAAATAATTATTTCACAAATGTAATCCTCGGACGTTTGAAGGCCATCTAGTGGATTAAATTATTACAAAATATTAAAAAGTTCGCTGAAAGCTTCGGAAATGAAACAGGCCGTCCCAGTGACCGCGCAGGGATGATAAAGTTAGGTAATATTACATTTTACCCGACCACGGTGAAGCCGAAAGGATGGGGTGTGCTAAGCCAAAAATGTGTTTCTTTTAGTTAGTGGATTACGATTTTTTGTTGATATTTGATATGATGGCGACAACCCGGGTTTTCATTAAGTCAATAGTGAATAGGTTACTTCTAGATAAATGCGATTCATCGTCGACCGCATCGTCATTTTCACAAGGTCAAGCGCTTAAACCTATCAGCAATAAAAAAAAAGAATAGACAATCTACTGAACTCTCCATGAAAACTCTAATGCTAGGTGGTATTGTGATCTCCTTGAAATGTAACCTGGTAATCGGTGTATCCTGGCCATTCTAGCCTACAGCCTAGCTTCATACAGCATTCGAGTGGAATACTAACCGCCGTCGACGACTTGGGCTTGATCCGGACGGTCGGACGACGAGCTACCCATAGCTCGCCGTCCACAAGCTTGACTCCGTAAAATTCTGACACTAAATCTCTCCCCAGAGCGGGAAGATTTTTTTGTTGATGACCTCAAGAAAAAATTGGGTTTGATATCAAAATTTCACTCAAATATGATAAACATAAAACTAAGTTAACCTAGCTTTAGTCTGGTCGACCGGCTTCACTTTCCGACTATCAGTCTACCCTTAAAATATCAGTTTTCTTCCGTAATTGGGTTGCGAAGATCAAATGACAGCTACACGTTTCGTGTAGAAAATTGATATTCAACCATGTTTTATTGGATTGTAAGGTGAACCCAACAAAACCGAAAAAACTAGGCAGGTATAAAAATTGTATTTATGACTTTATCTATTTATTTTAGTTATAACTCATATTTATTTTTCGGATTACATCTTTTGTTTAACTGCATCGTTTACGTCGACACAGCGACCGGCCCACGCTGAAAACCAGCGCTGTGAGCTCATCGCATTATGCGTGAGGTCACAGCTTTATGCTGAGCGTTGGGCCGTTTTGCGCGGATGAGACGCATATCTTCCCTATCGACTGATGTTATGTTATGTTTGTTATTTAGCTTTAAGTATGCGTCTTATTTCGCGTAAATAAAATGTTTTTCTTTCTTTCTTTCTTTCAAAAATAGTTTTTAATCTTATGTAGTTTTGTTTTGACTTCGCAAAAGCATTTAGCTACTGAAACAGTGTCTAGTTTAGAAAGTAGAAAATAGTTTTTTTTCTATTTAGTTTTTGATACAAAATACAGTCAATTTATTTTCCATTAGAATGTCGAAGTAACTTATTTTAATCCATCTGTATTTGGCAAGAAACTTCAATTAGATAGCCCACCTGGGGCCCAAGTCTGCTATTTTTATAAAGTCGTCATTCCAACACGATCCCATTGTCATTTTGCTAAAAGAACGTAATCTGTTCATTAATAATGATCGATCATTGATCGGTCAATGGTCTCGTAATAGAGTTGTGGTAAAATGACAAAATCGAGCTTATTAAAAGCAGTGACTGCATAATGACGATCTAATGATAGGTCACTGATCAAAGGAACTGTCAAAATTTTAGCAGACAACCGCATACGCTATAAATTCATTTGTTTTCATTTGCATTTCAAAACTAAACCAATTTTACATTATTCCCAATATCCATTAGAAATGAATTTGAAAATATTTAAAAAAGCCACTGAAATTCACTCGAAAAAATTCCGCGAAAAAGCCTTTATGTAGCAATTTTGGTCAGCTTTATTATATGGAGATACAATTGGTATTGATATTTAATGACAAAAAAATAATTTAAATCTTCATTTAAATATATCTAAGCGGTCGTTGACTCCACAGTCACATACAGGTTTTTGAAAATATTTAAATAATTTTACGTTTCTTCGCTTAATTATTATATTTGACAGCCAGCGCACCAAATAAATCTTGCTTTTATGCAGATTGTAGAGAATATAATTAAATTTACAAGTCTATGTTATGTCAAATGATCTAAAGAATCCTTAATCGCATTTTTAGCAGACGACTCATGTTTTTATCAAGATATCCTGCCATCGCAGACAGTTTTAATAAATGTTATTCTCGATGACAGCATCCAGCAATTAATATCAATTCAGAGCAATGCATGTGAAGGATATTCCTTCATATTTTATTTTGAGACTGTAGAGGAAATGAGATTTTTTCAAGTATATTTCTTAAAATGATAATTTTTATATCTATTTTTTTTTAATATGTTTAACTCTTTGAATGTGACTATGTGTATCTAACCGTAACCCTTTAATAAGTTAATACTCGCTTCTTAATATTTGAAGGCTGGCACAATTTGTTTTTTTTTTTTTTATAAGTTTAAGCTTCTTATAAGTCTAAGTCCTCCAAGCTGTAATAAATAATATGATAAACACAGTTTTTGGCTGTATGACAATCAGAGATGTTATGACGATCCGACTACGATTCAGAAAGTCCGGAACTTTCGACTGATTCTGGACTTTGGATATCGATTTTGGTTCCGATACATTTGAATCAGAAACTATATCGGAAGCACAAACAATTTAGGTTACTCAAGTCTGTTGACCCTTTGAGTGGTGTAAAAATTAAATTTTGCCAACTAGTTACGAATAGATCTGCATCATGCATTTATGAACAAAAACTTTTTAACAATAGACGCTGCGATGAAATTGCAAGTTGAGTTTAAAAGTTTTCACTAAATATAAATGTTAGTATGTAAGTATAAGCTTGAACAATTTAGCCAACTTGTTAGTTATGGTAGGTATTAGACTAGTGTAACATCTAATACCACCAGTTACCACGTTCTCGACTAACTTTAGTGTAAAGTCCACAATCGGATTTGTGCTACGCATCACACGATTGCTAAGCTTTTCAGCTTAGTTTAGTTTCAGCAGTTTTGTTATTACAATGCATGTTATTTTATCTTTGTTTTTTTATAAATTTAAAATCGCATTTTTTTTATCTGATATAAACTAGTGCTTAACTGCGATCCCACCTGATGGTAAGCAGTGATTTGACAAAAGTCGTTTTATGACACTGTAATTTATTGGCATCTTTTGCTAGTCCGTAGCAATGTCCACATAATTTTGCCCACAGCAATGTCAAAGTCAAATCTATTTGTATGCCAAATTTCATCCAGTCAAATAGTGTGCTGTTGAAGTGTCATCATTTTAGCCGTTAAGTCCGTTGCTTGCAAGCTATAACAGCAGGTCTTATCTCCATCTTGTACCCATCGAGTTTGAGTGATCCTCGCCAAGCTATCCAACGCTGAGTCTTTCAGTACGCGGCCACCACCACAAAACTTTTTAATATCATCGACCATCTCATTTGTTATTTACTGTCGGAAAAATTGGTCGACATCCGTAATATTCCAATTTAAGAACCAGAAGATGTCATGTGACAAAAATAGATCCAACATTAAACCTACCGTTCAACTTCCTATCAATATTTCACCAGCGTAATCCGTAGACCAAAATAGTCAGAAAATGAAATCCCCAGCATATCGCCTGCGTATTACGGAACTGCTGTTTATTTCATCAAAATGTCAAATCACAATGCAAAATTATTCAAATTTCATACAACATAATCCCGCAATGGAATAGAGATGACGATCTAATTGCCTATTCCGGGGAAGTATTCGATTATTGTAGGAGGTAGCGATTCGTAAAATCATTTTGTCGTTAACCCAAATCTATGAGGAGAAATCGTTTAGTCTTGGCATGTCACAAGTCGTTTTGCCCGTAATCTTTTGGTTTAGATATTGGTATTAAATGTATCATTCGGTGTAGCATTTAGATAAGAATGATTTATACAAGGTGGGTACTTGGAAGAGGGAAGAAAAAAAAATCGTAAATTCGTGCAATCCTAAAAAATAAATTTTGGAGGTATGCAAAATAGGATGTGAAGTCTCAAAAATCTCCGTTTGATAAGGAGGATTTTCTGATCAGACGGATTTCGTGTCTGGTCCAGGTAATTGCCCGATAAATGATTTTGAGCTGTTCTATAATATAAGTCATCTAAGATTTTTTTGTTAATATGTGGCGTTGTAGAGGTCGCGAATAATTATTAGGTGTAGAATATTTTTATTATATGATGTAATAATTTTGCAACCTCATTTTTTTTTCCGTTTTTTAATCACGCTTGCTCCCGTGGTTTGGTTTCTGCAGCTTATGCCACAGGAAATCTTCAGTTTTTTCAGGAAAGAAGCTCTAAACTATAAGTGAAAAAAAAAATTAATCAGATCAGTACTTTAAATAGATAATGCACAGTACTCGAACGGGATCACGGGTAGGGTTTTTGTCCAATCCGTGATCAAGCGTCGTCATAACGACCGATCCTGTACGTCCAATTAGGTATACTTATTTAAGTATCATTTGGTTTGTTCATTATGAAGATTTATTTAGCAACGCGTTATTTTGAAGCCGGTGGTGTGACACCCCTGTACCTCGGAGAGCACGATCTCTTACACCTGATCTTACCTCGGTCGTGTCAGATTTCCGTCCTATCAATCTTTGTGTGTAAAGTGAGTGCACGCTAGTGCAATATAATATTCCCCGTATATTTGGTCTACCGTACAGTCTGAAGGATTTTTATAATCCTCTTTTAGATACCTTTTTCGTTTACCCTTCTACAGACTTAGAAAAAACGTTTATTTGTTCCTCAAACATCCATCTTCACACACATACATCTTTGTTTTTTCTTTCTTTCTTTTTCTTTTGTTTCTTTTACAGACTTATCAGTTTTTATGAAACTCGTGTTTTTTTTACTAATATAAACTAGTGTTTGACTGCGATTCCACTTGATGGTAAGCAGTAACGCAATCGTTTATAGTGAGGCGCATTAGTTTATTAAGAGCCAGCCAATTAACCTAACCTTGAAGACAATATATAACCAGACAGAAAAACAGCTGCTTGATATTCTTGTTATATCGAGTACATAATTTTTTTTTCAGCCCAAAATGTCGCCAAACTCAACGACTAGGACATAAATCGCTGTTTTTCAATTTCTGTTCAAAGCTAAATCGTAATGGTACTCGTAACCAGGGATGTAACGGAGGTAGTTTTATCGGAACCGAAGTCGGAATCGGAGTTTTTAAATTTGATTTATCGGAATCGGAATCGGAGTCGGAATCGGAGTCGGAGGCAGGGTCAGAAGTGGTGGCATGAGAAAGAATTTTTATTTACGGACAAATCAAACATTCTTTAATCATTTTTTTTTAATTATGAAATAAAACACAAACAATGAAAAAAAATTAGCATATTATTTACAAATAAACAAGAACACACATTATATTAAATCTATGAACCTGTTCACAACAGTCGACACAGGCCGCCGTCGCCGCTATGTTATACTTCGACCTCCGATTAAAACCTCCGGTTTTTATTTTATTTTTTTTTATTTTTTTATTTTTTTTTTAAATGTCGGAGCCGAAGTCGGAGCCGAAGGTGTAATAATAATCGGAAGTTCCGACTTAACGGAACCGGAGTCGAAGCTCCGTAACATCCCTGCTCGTAACTTTGGGTGTTACGTGTTCCTATACGTGACTAAAACAGTTTATTATACCAACGTCATTTAAAACCTTTGCTCTTATGGCTGAACATGTAAAATATATTTGTCAAACTAAAAGTTAAGCAACGCTAGCTAAGGCCGGTCTTGGATGGGTGACCATCTTTTACTTGTCACGGATGATTGTTCCCGACAACCATTTGTAGATCTTTGACAGTCATTAATGGCAGTCAGTAATTCATTTATTCATTTTTGGGGGGTATTGTCGTTATCGCCACGCTTGGCAGGTGGGTTGGCGATTGCAGTGTGGTTTTTATAATGCACAGAGAATGCTTCTGCCCATTCTCTGGTATATCCCTTAGCCACCTCTTATATAACCCACGGGAAGAGATGGGATGGTGCCATTCTTCACGTCCAAACACTATACGGACGACAGTACAGTAAACGGTATATTACATCAGAACTACTTTATGCTCTACTCCCAAGTGCGAACATACAAGGTTAATAATAAGCAGCGCCACATTGTCAGCCCATTCGCAAACACGAAATGTTCTTACATTTTTATGACTCACGCGAGTAAACAAGCAAGTCAATGTATGTATAGTCAAACGAAATTCCTTTACGAGGTGCTCATAGAGTGCCATATTCATAGCCGGGACCTCACGGCTTAAGTTACCGACAGGGATCGTCTCGTGAGATGCAACAAAGAGATTATGTCAAGAGTGTTGCATTGACCTGATAATGTTTTAGATGAAAGATAGCTTCTTAGTGGGTGAAAGGTTAAACTCTCTTTGGGGTTACTGGTGATTTATGAATGGTAATTAACGTATTTTTACGTATAATACTTTCAAAGTAGGTTTATACTCAGTTTTTTGGCGATTTAACATAAAAGGTGGAGGCCGTTCGTCTGACTAGGAATTGAATTAGGTAGATAAATGGATTATACACGGTTGATATTCTAAATTTATTACAATACACTAGATTAGATTATGTTATTGCATATTTGCATTAGTATTTTATTTATCTTCATAGATTTCTAGCTACTGCTAGCAGCCGCATCCGAGTGAAAGTTGAAAATTATCGTAAAGGAATAAACTCATGAAATAAAAGTATACTATGTGCTTCAGTACATTGGCTATCTGTGAACCGAATTTTAACGAAATCGGTTCAGCCGTTTGAGCGTAAAAAAGTAACAAGCAAATACAAATACAAAATTTCATCTTCATAATATTCATGTAATTTCATATTTTACTGAAAATCTTGTAATGATACTATTTTGCTATTGCACCCAGTTGTAAGCTGGCGTCTAATGCCCGCTTTGACCTGTTGTACCCAATGTTGTACTTAGTGTCGGCGGTGTCCAAATTTTTTATAATTTTGAAAAAAATATTAGAATCAATTCAGTTACTGATTCTGAACAAACAAAACAGGTTTCGCTTAAACTAAAAGTAATGTTGTATAATAATTTGCCAAACCAATGATTTGCAGAATTAAGCATCGAGTCTTTTGCCCTAAAAATCATTTTTAGCAACAACACAGGCTTTGTGTCAAATTGATAGTTTTATTAATAAGACGGCTGAACTTTCGACAGAAACAATAAGTGCTAACATAGCACCCAAGTTCAAAACCTGCCCAGTCATCGCAACGGATGTGGGACTGGTCCTTTACAACGTATAAAAATATTTTGTAAGAGCCACAATCTTAGTACCAAATGGTACCTTATTGTTTAAATAATAATAAAGTATCCATTAATGGGGTGACGTCTTCTGAATCTTTAGTAAAGATGGGCATGCGTAAGGGTTCAATTCTTGGCCCTTTAAAAAAAATATAGAAACTAAAATTTTCGGACAAATAATTTCGTACAAAACGGAGATTAAGCGTTTTTCAAGGTCATTCAAGTTGTACAGACGTACGTATATGTAATATCAGCGCTAGATCGTATTTTTCAAGCACGTTTGTACCCACATTTTAAGCTTTACATATTGCATATAATCCAATCTTTACTTATCACTAAGAAGAACTGCTTCCGTAACCTGACTTACAACTTCCTCAGCATGATTCAAAGCTTACTCAAACCTACTGGAACTACAAATATTCATATATAGGAATATAATTCAGTCAGTCTTCAGACCCTCGTTCAACGTACAGACAGACACCCGGAATTCCTCCACGTCATTCATATGATGACAGTAAAATTACGTAACAGACGAGATATCCTTCCGTGCGTACCGGTGTTTCTGGCTAGAATATTTTTGATATCAAAATAAACAGCTGAGTCTGGTAGCCATTAATTTGAATAACTTGACAGCCAGTCGACCTCGCCTTGTTTGTTAAAAATATTAGATCATCCAGATTTTCAAGGCTGTAAAAATTGAGTAATATTACCAAACCATGCCTAAATACTCCAATGAGGTACACAAGGGTAGTAGGCAGATATTTAAGTACCTACATCAATATTTTGCTAGTTTCTTTTTTTTATATTTCACATCTATCACACAACGCCGTTTAGTCCTAAGCTAAGCTTATGTTATGAGTACTAGACTACTGATAAACATCATCATCATCATATCAGCCGAAAGACGTTTGTTGGACATGGGCCTCCTCCAAGCGTCGCCACATCGACCGGGCTTGTGCGTCACGTATTTGTCTGATTCCCTTAACCCTTACCAGTTCATCGGTCCACTTTGTTAGAGGCCTTTCAAAGCTGCGTCTTCCAGTACGAGGTCGCCACTCCAAAACCTTTCGTCCCCATCAACCATCTGTTCTGCGAGCAATGTACTTAAGTTTAGCTATTCTCCGAGCTATGTCGGTAACCTTGGTTCTCCTGCAGATATCTTTATTTCTGATGAGCATACATTTCTAAATGCACAAACATTATATTTCTAAATAAATACATATGATAGATAAATTACACCCAGACACAGAACAAATGATCGATATCAGATAGCAAGATCATTTGTTCTGTGTTTGGATGAGTCATACAGCCAGCTTCCGTCTAGGGACCCACTCAGATATACACCACAAAGTTTTTTCCAAATCAGTCAAGCCATTTAAAGATGAGTAAAGTGAAAAACACATGTACAGAAGAATAATAATTATATATGTATATAAAGATACAGATCAAGCATATAGATTGTCTACAAAAAAAATCCATAATTTTCAACAAAGCGTACAATTCCTGTCTCCTCTATTTTAAGAAACAGGCAGTCTTTGGTATTCCGCCTGTAAATGGTTATTTTAAGCCCACTCTCCTCACCAACTTACATAAACGTTTATTTCTGTTATCTCATTCACTGTCATTTTGTTCCTTTAGAAATTCCAGATAGGGAAGGCTGATACTGAGAATAGGTATTTTAGATTTTATGTAATTGTACAAAGAGAACGGGGAAACAATATCTGCCGATTGGCGGTAAGAGACTCAACAGTGTTGTTTTGAAGATCGCAGTATTGAAGTTAATGAGTTTTTGATATGGAGTACCTTGGTACTGATAAAATTGTTAAGGAATTTTCCCAATTGGCGGTCCCGGCGGTTTCTTTGGCATGATTGCTGACAGGGTGGACTGCTGTATAGACGATTTATTGTAATTTGTAGCTGTATTTGTAGTGATATGAAAGAAAAGGGAATTAGTGATAGCATGACGAGTGACAGGACAGAATGGAAGAAAAAAACGTGTTGCGCCGACCCCAAATAAAACAGGACAAGGGTAGGAAGATGATGATGTAGCTGTATTTGTATCACTAATATAGTTGTAAGTTTGTTTTATTGTTACTAACACTAAATGAGTCTTATTGTTACTCGAAGTAAGGAGTATTATTATTATTTTATTTATTTATTTATTTTATATGCATAATTATCTGTTATATTTTTCAATATTTCTTTAAAAAAATCATTTAAAAATATTAAAAAAATTAGGGCATCGGGAACAGGGTCCAAGCTACCGGTGGTCGGGCTCCTGAGTGAGGAATTATTATTATAAAAAATTTATAATGACAATTCTTAGTCCATACTAGCTCACCTAGCGAACTTCGTACCACCATACAGTTAATTAATATAGTATATCTTTTGATATAGTCAACCAATCGCGTACTTATAATATAATATTAAATTACACACAGTTTTAATGATTGTAAATTTTTCGTGATGTGCGCACAATTAATGACTGTTACAGATTTATTATGTGACAGATTATCGTATTTTTTTATTATTACTATATCTAGCCCCTACTGCCCCCTGTTGTGCCATAGCCTCCCTCTCTTCTTTCCAACGATCATCGTTTCTAATTTTTTGTCTAATTAGAGAAATTTTCTGTTAACTTTATTGTTTCCCAACCAATAAACCACAAAAGATTAAATATGGTTTTGTGAAAATTTTGAACTCAAATATAAAATGAATTTAAGCTTATTTTAAATTTCTATAAAAATATTACGTTTTCCATGTCAATCACTAACTTTTGGTTTAATAATTATACACTGGTAACCTTGACATTTGACTTGCTGGCTGTAGAATTATAGCCGGGTCAAATGTTGAGGTTATAAGTCCTTATAAATAAATTTCAGGGTTGTCTACAGAACTTGACACCCATTTAGATCTACTTTTTTTGTCAGTGAAATCGGCAACAACATCATATCATAATATTAAACTCGGCTCCCATTTTCATGGGTTTGGTTTTTCTTTTTTTCGTTCTTTTTGGCGACGCTTGGGGAGGCCTATGTCCAACATATATCTTGATGATGATTCTTTTGGATATTCCGCCAGGGTTGCACATTCACGAACAAATACTCCGTCTCATTAGCTCTTCTGTCACCTATGGGGATTTAAAAGCTAAATGAGATGGAGTATCCAGTCAAACACAGACGACCCCGGAAAATAGGACGCGGAAACACTCGACGAACCAAACTGACTCTAACGGTTAAAGGAAACCTAGGAAGACCGAGTGACGATCATTTTGTCAACCTTTGGATCGAAAGGCGTGCTACGAACTGCTACGCTCGTAGCGATTATTCGTAGCGCTACGCTAATATAGCATGCTTTTACGACATCTCAACATACATTAATAATATAAAAAAAGTTTTTAATGAAAATATTTTTTTCATAGCAAGCTTTTATAGCTTGGCATACATATAAAATTAATACTCGTCAAGACGAATCACACGAGCCCAAACTCGCTGGGGTTGTGGCGTTTAACTACTGAGTTTCTTTAGCCACCTTCTAATTCCATCATCAGATCTGCTCCATGTCATAATAATTTTGCACTGTCATCTGATTTACACGTGCATGCAAAATTTCAGCTCAATCGGTAACCGGGAAGTGGGTCAAATTTAATTTGCAAGATTTGATGACGGACAAACATCGGGACAGGTGAAACTAAATAAAAGCTTGTAAAAAGTTTGATTTGATCAATATTGTCATATGAATATTAACCGTACAGTTAATTAATTTAGATTCATAATCTATTAACCCTTCCGATACCGTCAATTAGAGACACAATAGTAAGACAATAGATGCGCGGCCACCGGTGGTCGCTTGGGGATTCATGAATTAAATGCTAACTAATCAAATCAGAGTAAAATTTATGATTCTTATTTCTTACCTACAGTCCGTAAAAGCCCAATGCAACCCTATGTACATGATTTCCCTCTCATAAAATTAACAATGTAACAGGCCATCTGTAACAATAAGCTTTTATAAGCGGAATTTATTGTGATGATGATTAATAAATTACGCAGATAAATATATCAATAAGTTATGATGTCTGAGCCCGTAATAAACGTGTGTGGGATATGTTTGTACAAAATAACACGATGTTTAGATCTTTATGATTTTATTGTTATTTAGCAACTGAGAGGTGTTTAGTAAGGGTTTCTGTTAAAATTATACTAGCAGAAATGAAACTTCATAGATGTGATATTCAGTTTTATACAATTTAATCAATTCGCCGGAATATAGTGGATGCGAGACGCAAAGGGTCAGCCGTTGTGGTGACGCTTGGGGGAGGCATATGTCCAACAGTGGACGTCTGTTGGCTGAAATGATGATTTCGATGATACAATTTATAATCCTTACTAATATTATAAAAGCGAAAGTGAGTTTGTTTGTTTGTTTGTTACGTCTTCACGCCTAAGTGGATAAACCGATTTTGAAGAAACTTGGTACACAGATAGACCATGTTCTAGAATAGGACAAGATACTTTTTATCCCGGAAGTATGTTCCCTTGGGATAATTTTCTGCTATCACGCGGGCGAAGCCGCTGGAGCACCTAGTAACTTATAAATATATCGGAGAAGACAATAGTACGGAAGCTTGAGAACGAATGAACGAGCTAAGTGACACATGTCACTTGAATCCGGTCTGACGTTTGCACGAACCGAGCAGATAAAAGTGCCGAGCGCAGAGGCTCGGGGTTCATTCCTCTGTCGGCAGGGTGCGATGTACAACGTCCTATTCTCGGGGACTGTCTCACGGCTCGTTATGTGACGTGAAAACCTAAAGCTTGCATTATAATAAATCAGTTGTGTGATCTGAAATAGTCTGTTTCTTGCTCGATACCCGCCATCGCCCACAAAACAGAGTCTTTAGAAAGAGCTTCAATGATAATTGGCATCCTAAGCCGACATATATAAAACATATTTTTAAGTAACTGCACTACTTATGGTCAATAAGCTCGCAGTCTTTCATAATACGAAAATTATAAGATTTTTTTAGTAATATCTTTTAAGTGATAAAAACCAACACTCGAACCATCACTCGCTCAAACACGAGCCATAATAATAATAAAAAAATGAAGACTTTTTCTGCTTCTTCCACAGGTAGGCAAAAGATTCTCCTAAGCCCTTCAAGTCATTCTTCTCCTACGACGTGTGAAAATAACCACCGTAGACGCAGGCTCGCGGACGGCGAGCTATGGGTAGCTCGCTGTCCGGTGGTCCGGTAATGGACCGAGTCTAAGACGTCGACGGCGCGCACTGTTCCCGCGCGCCTCAAGGAGTTGTCAGCAACAGGAGGGACCCAGCTGGGTCGAAGCCTACTGGGGACAGGGTTGTCCGAAAGGGAGCTCATGCCCCGGTATGAAGGCTAGAAGGAACGGCGCGGGGTTTTTAGTCAGTAAGAGTCTGACACTGTCTCCCGCTCCACCCAAGAGCGGGTTTCGTCAAAGATGATTTTCCCCGTCGAGAAAAAAAAAAAAAAAACGTGTGAAAATAATCTTCATAGTGAGAATAAGGATAAAACTATGTTACTCACAATTTTATCTGCAAAATTTCCCTTCCTAATTTAATTTGAAATTTCATAACTAAGTTTACGAAATTTTAAAAAGGTAAAGTTAAAAATATTTGACCACGTTATCTAACTGCCCAAAATCAAATCATCCCATTCAATTCTGCTATCAATCTAAACTAAAATCAAAGTTCTATTTATCTGAAGTTTATTGAACCGATTTAAAGCCAGTACAAAGTAAATAACACTTCAGAAACTTGGAGAAAGTCAAGAAGCATCTGCCTAAACCGTTTTCGATCGAGTTACAGGACTTTAAATTGACATTTTGACTATTAAACATATATATATATATATATTATTAAGGTTGGAATTTATAGTGCTCTCGTTCAAGAATGGCCATAGAGCATGGAATCACCGTGCTGGGAGCAAGATACAACGGTTACATTCATATTTTATACATCCAACTAGCTTTTACCTGCGGCTTCACCCGCCTTTATTAGCCTATGTCCGTCTCCAGGGTCCCAACTATCTCTGTACCAAAATTCATCAAAATCAGTTTCACCATTTAGGCGTGAAGACGTAACAAACAAAAAAAGAAACTCACTTTCACATTTATAATATTAGAAAGGATTTAATAAAATTATTATATAAGTGATAATACACCTAATCATACAAGCAAAAAGAAAGAATGAAATATATCTTATTTGGCACACATCGTTACACAGTGTAGAAAAAACATGTTGACACTTAAGTACCAATATTTAACTCATATTCAACATTATGAGTACTTTAATTCACATAGGCCTAAATGGGCACTTATAAAACGTCAGAACCTAGCACACAGTTCCAAATGGTTTCCTATGAACAAGTACTCGCAAGAAATTTCATGGTTACTCTAAAAAAGTTTAGTTGTAAATTTATTTAACTAGCTTTTACCCGCGGCTTCACTCGCGTTAAATTCCCCCATTTTAGGGAAGTGAGGGGTTAGAAAGAGACTAAAAGTAGCCTATGATACTCTCCATCCCTTCAACTATCTTTACTTAAAAAATCACGTCAATTCGTCACTCCGTTATACCGTGAAAGACGGACAAACAGACACATATACTTTCCCATTTATAATATTAGTATGGATTTACCCTCGTATGTGCCTCAATGTGGCGTGTAAGCTGATAACCAACGCTGGATAAAAAAGCCCAGCAAAGACAAAGACAGAAAAACCTTTCGGTTCGGGCAAGCGCAGCGCAATTTTATTGTTTAATTCTGTATTATACTTTCTTACTAAGTTTAATAAAGAAGAAGGTGCGATTTTAGCAAATATCATTTCCTTGACTAAATAATGCTCCCAAATATAGATAGATAGATAAATAAAATAAAATAAACCAAAAATGTTGACTTTAGCGCGATCTAGATAAAAAATGACGACATTCGTATCGTTAGCTGTCAATTTAACGCAAAAGCGTCAGACCCTGTGGATTTGCCCGTGATCTTAAATTTTCTTAAGTTTTTGCATTTTTCAGGCTGATATCCAAATAAATATTGATCAAAATAATTATGATTCGTGCCCGTAACACTCATTTATTTACGAAATTATAATCATTAAAACCATCAATACAACTCTCGCAGTGCGTCCAACCTTATTGGATGGTAATTTCATGAAAAAATCATTCAGCGGGGTAACGTACTGCGTCTTGATCGCTTCTGTGGTCTGTGGAATAAGCCCTAAGGGCGGTTTCACCAGTTTAATGAGTCAATATTCGAACTCAAAACTTTACCACATTAACTATACTGTGTAACTTAACAGTACCTAAGGCTGTGATTTCGATAGAGTATCGGTAGTAAAATAATTTATGTCTTATGTGTAACTACACTAAATATAGTGTCATATAGGTACATATTACTGAAATCGATTAATTTACGATACATTCTTCTTATACGTTATTCTAATCACAATTTCAGCTTAGCTGTGCAAAGTATATAATAATATAATATTCCACAACTATCACACAATGCCGTCTAGTCCCAAGCTAAGCAGACCTTGTGTTATGGGTACTAGACACCTCATAAACATACTTATATATTTCTAAATACATACATATTATAAATAAATTACACCCAGATACAGAAATGATCATGCCCATCACACAAACATTTGTCCTGGGTGGGAATCGATTTCACGGCATTTTCTGGGTGGTTTTTCATAGCAGTCAGGGCCACTAACCACTAGACCAACAAGCCAGTCAACGTGACAGTACCCAAATAATTTATAGTAAAACAAAATTAAATACAATAATTTAAAATACCGATCCAAAAGGTATAAAAGAGGAATAGACAAAAGAATAAATGTAGGTGAGATTAGAAAGATTTTTTTTAAATACAGCCTTTTAATTCATGAATCCCCAAGCGACCACCGGTGGCCGCGCATCTATTGCCTTACTATTGTGTCTCTAATTGGCGGTATCTGAAGGGTTAAAGGATGGAACGGGGGCCTAAAATTTGTGTGATGAAACCTGCTTTTAGACGGGCGAAGATGCAGGCAGAAGCTAGTCTCTAATATATAAAATTCTCGTGTGTATTTGTCATCGAATTCTTCCGAAACGGCTTGACAGATTTTTGTGAAGTTTTTGAAACTGAGAATAAGTCTTAAGCTATATTTTTTATTCGCGTACGTCAACCTGGCAATTTATCTTTGATATTTGGTAGAACAAGACAAAGGTAGTCGTGTTTGAAAGAGTAAAATAAAAAATAACTTTGTTTATATTTATATCTCAAAGTGGAATTTTGTGAAACTCCACTTTGAGATAAATATAATTTTATCATATTTTCCTTAAAGCGTATTTATAGAACTATACAAACGGTGTACTATTAAGCAGCCAAAGGGATTAATTTTCTTCCTCAGTGCTACCAAAGGAAGGGTATTTTTATAAAAAACCCTTTTTGTATCTTCCTCAGTTTCAAAGGTCATCGGAAATTCAACAGTATTACACTTACACTGGCTTGAAATGTGGAATATTTCATGAAATTTGACCTCCCTTTTAACCAAACTACTAAGTTATGAGCATCAAATGTCATAGATAACAAGCTAATTAATATTTACGGGTTTCATGTTACCTTTGTGTGAAGGTTACTACTAGATACATGGTTAGGCTCACGTTTGACTACTGTCTCACCTGATGGTAAACGATGATGTGGGCGACAATGGAGCACGTTGCCTGGAAGTATCCTTTTCAATCTTGATTAAAAGACCCCTCAGTAAATAGGTTCAAATACTAATAACTCGCGTTCAAACCCAGCCAGGAGCGTTACTTTTTGTAATTTATTTCATCGCCACTGCTTTCAAAACGGTGAAGGAAAACATCACGAGGAAACTGGCATGTCCCGAAACCAAAAAATCTAAGACATGTGACATTTAACAACCCGCACTGGACCCCCGTGGTGCATTACGATCCATTCCTTCTTCTAGAGTGGAGGCTTGAGTCCCAGTAGTGGGTACAATAGCATTAACATTTGATCTGATTTTTCTAGGCAAGTGGTTGGTTACATCTTCGGTTCCTAACCACCAGTTGGCATTGTGGTTGAACATGAGCCTTTTAGATACAATAAAAAACCAGATATGCAATACGACTGATCTGTTGGTCTAGTGGTTAATGACCCTGACGAGATGCCGGAGGTCGTGGTTCCAATTCCATCCAAAACAAATGTTTCTGTAATGAGCACAATTATTTGTTCATTGTGTGGATAATTATTATTATTATAAAAATCGACTCGTTAAGTAATGAGTGTTGGATTTTTTTTTTGCAATAGATGGCATTGGTAATATAACGACGTTGATAAAGTAGGTTTAAAGAATTTATTCTCATAAAAACAATTATTACAGTTCAATTAAAATGAGATACAAATAGTTTATAAGTACTGTAATATTTACAGCTGGTATGTTTGTGACATCATAGGTTGTATACATGTTTATTTTTTAAAATGTATGTGAATGTGTGTGTAATGTGTGTGTGTGTGTGTGTGTGTGTTGTATGTGTTTTTGTATTTTGTTTTTGTATTGTATTTGTTTGTTGTTTTTTAATGTATTTTTTGTGTGTTGTAATGTATATATTTTCACATTTCTTTGTGTTTAATGTAAATCCATCGTGCTCTTTCCCACCACAGGACCACAGTGTTTAACTCTATTAAACTATCTCATAGCTCTGTATGTTAATGATACACATACTATCTACCAAAATATTATAATAGATAATTTTATAATTTTTGTTTAAAGTTGGTCCATAGTGTCACGTAACACCGAGGCTTATAAACTCGTGGATACCGAAACCCCAAATTTTACTAAAACATTGCTATACCATCTTATGTTAACATACGCTGAAACTTAGTAAATTATTCAGTAAATTATTCCAAGAGTTTCCACCTTTAGACATTTAAGTCATGACATTACTTTCAAAGTGCAAATACGTGTATTTAATTTAGTTTAATTACTATCTCGGAAGCTAATTAATCTTGAAAGAAAAACAGTGTAGGTGAATAAATTGTTTAAGTAGCTGCAAACTAAAAGCATTCTTCTTTATATTATTAAAAAATATTGCTGAAGAATATAAAATATTGTTACAGCTTTTTATTAAAATGTTGTTATATCCATAAGGACTGCTATCAGTCGTCAAATTGTTTTTTTTTTTCAAATAGTTATTATGTTATGTTTGACTCAGTTAATGGTGGCCGAGTGGTAAGGACCCCGAATTACGAGTTGTAGATCGCGGGTTCGAAAGCAGACATTACGTTGTGTAACTTATTTCATCACCATTGCTCTCAAAACGGTGCAGGAAAACATCGTGAGGAAACCGGCATGTCCTAGAATCAAAAATTCGAAGACATGTGACATTCACCAACCCGCACAGGGCCTGCGTGATAGATCACGGCCCATTCCGTCTCCTAGACAGGAGGCTTGAGCTCCAGCAGTGGAAACATTAAAAAGGCTGATGGATGGATGAATGTTTGACTGCGAACCCACCTAATTATGTGAGCACTGAGGCAATCATTGATGATGAAGCTCACTTGTTTAATAAGAGCCCACTTACTTTAACCTTGAGGATACCTATTTTATAATCGGACGAAAAGACCGCAGTAGGCCAATTATTTCAGTCCTTCAATAAAATTGCAATGGGTTTCGAGAAGTGAACTTCGGAAAGTCACTGTTTTATGGCATTAAGTGCGAGAAAGGGCCATAAGGTGCTACATGTCGTCGGAATCGGAATGTCGATGTTGACATTCCGATTAAAATTTATATTTAGTTAGCTTCCGCTCCCGTCACCGCCAAGCTTCATGCAGGTTAGACGAGTGACATATAGTAGTATATTTCTAACCTGCCTGCTTCCTGTTTGCTTGCTACACTAGAAATAACTTCGGTACCTATCGTCTATCTCTAAAAGAACAGTTCATGGTTTTTCTAAATAATAATAGTGTTAATCATATTTTTTACTGAAATATTAAAAGCTGGAAGCGATTTAAAGGTACGTATATCTTTGAGTTCCAAAATTTTAATTTAATTTTAATTTACATAATTATCAAGTTCTTCAACTCAACTCTTTATATATAAGTCACTATAACGACTTATAAAATAAGTGGATAACAAAGTTCATGCACAAAGGCGAGCTTAACTCAAAGATGAGTTTTCTTCCAGCAAACCTTTGAGCGATAGAGAGAGATGATAGAGGGTAGGGTCCAGTGTACAATAGTAGTGTGTTCTTATTATAGATTCACAAATATTTCTTATAGCAGAACTTTTGAAGGCTTAATCCATTTATTACTTACCACTAGCTTCTGGGAGTGGGTTCGCCCACGTGGAAAGTGTCCTTAGTCCTATTCAACAACATGGTCTACCTTTACACCAAATTTAATACAAATTCGTTCCGCCGTTTGAGCGTGAAAGAGTAAAAAATAAACATGCAAACTCATTATCTTCATCTTGATCATCATCTTGCTGCCTCTTACCCGTGTTATTTGGTGTCAATGCAACACTTTAATTTTTCTTCCATTTTGCTCTATCACTTGTTACGGTATCACTAACTTCCTTTTCTTTCATATCACTCTTCACATAATCCATCTTTCCTTTGTCCTCCTTCTGCATCTGTCCGCATGCATAACCCGTTTAGTAACATGCGTATCATCTCTCCTCTTCTCTTCTATCTCTTCTTTCTTCTCTTCTTTCTTTCCTCTTCTTTCTTTCCTCTTTTTATTTTCTCTTCTCTTCTTTCTTCTTTCTGATGATTCCCTTTCAAATTTTAAGTCACTGCAGTGACTTTCCAACCTCCTCTCTACTAATTTCTCATTTTATTCATTCTCGTCACACCATAATTCCATCAACTACATACAAACTATTGCCTATGTAGTACATATTAGTGTGATCTTAGTTCTTATCGTGTTTGAAGCAATGATAAAGTAAGCCCGCTGTTTTTAATCGGCGCACCGTCCTTGAAAAGTAATCGCTACCATTTATTTGTTTCATGCCTTATCAGCGACTTGACATGCTATACCTTATTCATTCGTTTATTTGTACCTTTCACCATTAACTTTTGTTTCTTATGGTATTATTATGGTAATGGTTTAGATAATACCTATTACGGCCAGTACCGGTTTCAGATTGTAATTGAACTTTTTGTAGGTTCCGTAGAGTCAATAAGCATCCCTTATAGCAACTATGTTCGTTTGTCTGCAATTAGTCTGGAGACGGAGAAAGCTGTAATTTTTCACAGATATATGTATTAGTTACGGCACCCGGACTCGATGACCTGGTAAGGGTTGCGGAAATCCGATGGATGCGAGACAAAAGGCCTCCCCCAAGTGTCGCCTATGTCCAACAGAAGACGTCTTTTGGTTAAAATGATGATGATAAAGGCTACAAAATGATGAATTAATAACTTTAGTTTGGGAAGTTGCGAGGTGTCTCTCGTCTAATATACCACAGTGTCTCAAGACGAAAGTCTATGACCAGTGCGTGTTGCCAGTGATGACTTATGGCTCTGAAACGTGGTCGCTTACAATGGGCCTTATAAGAAGACTCAAAGTCACCCAAAAGGCGATGGAAAGGGCTATGCTCGGAGTTTCCCTGCGTGATCGCATCAGAAATGAAGATATCCGCAGGAGAACCAAGGTTGCCGACGTAGCTCGAAGAGTCGCCAAACTTAAGTTGCAATAGGCAGGGCACATTGCACGCAGAACAGATGGTCGATGGGGATGAAAGGTTCTGGAGTGGCGACCACGTACCGGAAGACGCAGCGTTGGAAGGCCTCCAACAAGGCGGACCGACGACCTGGTCAGGGTCGCGGGAATCCGATGGATGCGTAACGCACAGGACCAGTCGTTGTGGCGACGCTTGGGGGAGGCCTATGTCCAGCAATGGACGTTTTTCGGCTGATATGATGATGATGATAAATAACTTTAATAGATAGTCTGGAGTGGCAACATTTTTATAGTAGAAAATCATCAAATTACTTCTCCTATACTAGATGGAGATAGATATTGTGTCAGATTTCAAAAATGTAGCCTTTCCAAGGCTTTTCACAAGGTAGACTTTTGAGGGCCGCCGAAATCTTTTTGACATGACAAGAACAGTATCAGTGTGTAGCGATATCTATAATAGAAACTAAAATTCAAAATCCTGTGTCGTGGTATGATAGTTCACTACGTGATTAAAACATATACAACAGGTTGAAATCAAATATCGGGTAGTTGCCTGAACCTAAGATAATACCCGTCTGGTAGAGGATCTTCCCTTGTCAGCAGAGGTTTGCGAGACTTTACACCTAGTCCTCCATGCCTTTAAACAACGTTTGAGGGAGACCAACGAAGGATTACGGCCCATTCCCTCTCTTAGAGAGGAGGATTAAGTTCCAGTATTGGGAATATTATAAGGCTGATTATGCTACGCTTGAGGGACCTGTATACACGTTCCTTTCACATTCTTCTCCATAGAGATCTACGTTATGTCCTTGAACAGGTGCTGTTAGTTGAGACTTGTCATCTTTTAGCTGCCAGTTGCTATTTTTATATGTATATTTAGTTTTACTTTATTTACATTGTTTTTACATGATAGAGACAGCATGTAACAGAGATATTGTAATTATATAACATGATTTAATAGAGTGTCCATAGAGTTTCTTACACATTCTTCTCCATAGAGATCTTAGCTTTGGAATGTGATATGAGTATCATTTTTTCTGACTGGCTGCCTTCTTGACATTTCGAAAGTGCCTATAAATGGTTTAATTGAAATAAAATGCTTTGAATCTTAATCTTCGAATCTCTGAATCTTCAGTGGACGACCTTCACCTAAAATGACGTAACACAGTCATGCTTAAAATAGGACGAAAACGCAAAACGTTATTCCGATTTCAATAACCAACCTTTCCAACCGACTTTCTATCCGCCGACATATCCAATTTCATTTATCTCTAATGTTTTTGATGCGGTCCTAAAAGCTTCGGCAAGTTACTCGAACTAGTTTTATTAGTATACGTAACGATCGAGAAACACGCGAGAACTATTCAAAGGATTTCAGTAATACCTACGTCAGTTAGATAATTTAGAGCTAGCTTAGAACTTATGATCATGCTTGCAAGTTCAGTTACAAGGTTGCAAGCGAGTATGATTGGGTTGTTATAAATCTGGCTCGTAAAGTTCTGAATTATATTGCTTTCCGTTGATGAAATTGAATGGAATCACTTGTGGATGCTTAAAAATACGCCTGTAATAAAACTGAAGTCATAGTAAAGCTTGAAATACTTGAAATACTTATGAGCCGTAAACGCGAGACGTATTTTGGTGCTGAGAGATTGTTTGAAAGAATCACAGTGGTTCTGGAACGCAAAGGGCATTGAAGGAACATGGGTGTTTTAATCAGTGAAAGTCTGACGCTCCCTCTTGCTGTATCAAGAGCGAGAGACGGTCTTTGATTGCCTAAATGCTCACCCTAGTAAAAAACAAATACTTGGTGCAGTCATAGATTGAATTACTGTTTATAAGTATTATTTATTAGCTTTTTCCCAATTTGCCCGGATACATAAAATATAGCCTATGCCACTCAGGATTAAAGCAGCTTTCAATCAGTGAAAAATTTTGAGCAATCGTACCAGTACTTTCAGAGGTAGGTAATCTCTGAAAGTACTGGTACGATTGCTCTACAATAAATAAAATAAAATACATACTTTACCTCTTTATAATATTAGATTAGATGAAGTGTTTAAAGTCATAATACATGAACTCATAACAGATTTAAAAAAAAAAAGAAAGAATGTGTAGTGTTGACCTATGTTATGCAAAATATTTGGCTTCTAGAACCAGCTACTTAGACTGTGTTATCTGTCACTATATGCCTATAAAACATGCACCTTTTTTTAATATCTAGTATATTTCGTACTTTACGAAAAAAATATGTTATCAATATTTATATAACCTCTACGACCTCACTAACAAAACCTCATATTTTAAGGTTAGCCCAGTTGTCAGTGTGTTGGATTTCCGGCGTCCCTTTCAACCGTCATAAATGAAGCTTCGTATGTCGTAAACAGTACTGACATTCGACACTTTCTTCGTGACCAGAAAACCAAGATGGCGTATTGTTGAAATATGGGCCTTTTGACAAAAATCTTAAAAACCAATACATTCTTAAGTTATAAGAAATTAAACCTGGTTTTTTTCTATGCTAGAGTAATCAATAATCATAGCCGCTTTACTGAGGAGTCTACTCACTTTCTCCAAAACGAAACTTTCGTAAACGAATGATATTCATTTGACGTTAAAATTGCAAACAAACCTCTGTCATAATTATATTTTTTTTCGAAACATAACTAATTGAAGTAGGTTTAGAGATTCGGTACGTCAAACAATTTTCGTTCGTGCGAAATTTCGGGAACGAAAGGAACCGTGGTAGGAAACGCGAAATTTCAATCGAAACTTCGTTTTTCGGAGAAAGCGAGTAGACCCCCTGATCCTTGACTTAGATCACTACGTACTTATTGAAGTACATTTCACTTAGGCCTGTATCATTATCTTTCTAGCTTTTTCTCAACTAGCTTGGGGTCGGTTTCCTGTCTAACCGAGTGACTCCCTATTAGGACTCCACAACCCAGTTACTGAGCATGTTACAACACGATGCTTCTTGGATAATAAGCCTCTCGATTTTCTGCCTTACTTCCAGTTTTTTGCCTTCCATATTCAAGCCCAGCCACTATTCTACTTACATCTTTTTCAGTTCATACGCACAGTCCCACCGTCTTCACTCTAGAACTTGTTTGCTCCACACATTATTATTTCGTCAAAAACACGGTTAACCACTACAGTTTGCTAACCTTGCTTGCTGGGTTAGCAAACTGTAGTGGTATTGGGTCATTGTCATTGCCTTCGGTTTATTTCTGGACCACGACTTTTTTGAGGTGGTTCATCATTCAATGACTACTCTTGCTTTAGGATGAAGCGAGAAGGCGTGTTAGACTTTTACTGAACCACACCTGTGTCCTTCATTTTCCTTTTATGTTCTAGGTCTACAGGTTACCTTTTCAACTAGACGATAATGATGTCAAGGCTAAACGTTTAACTTCAAAAATTACCCCAATATTTCCCTCAACGTCTTGATTCCAAGCCTAACAAGCCTTGCCTGAATATCAAACTCCACGTCTCATACAAAATGTAGCGACCAAAAACACACGTACAAATAATTAATCGTGTGTCAAGGGGCACGGAGGCACCCGATGAACCAAAAAAGATAGACACAGAAGGTTGGTTGCACACCGTCTACCGAGCCTTTTCCCAAAATCGTTTTTTTTTTCTAAACACACCACACAAAAAATTATTCCTGTATAATCATTTTGAAATCGTCTAATGATTTTTCTTGATCTTAGGGGGGGGGGGGGGGGGGGTCAGAGTTTTATCGACTAAAACCCACTCCTGTTCCCGTTTGAGCGAAAGTGTCTCAACCCATTAGGCTCTGGGGCGTACAAGCCGTTCTGGTGCAGTCGAATAAAAACGCACGCACACACTGACACACTTTCTCTTCACCCCGCTTCATCATAATGACTGGGCTGTTGGTCTAGTGGTTAGTGACCCTGACTACTAAGCCGGAGGTCGTGGGTTCGATTCCCACCCAGGACAAATGTTTGTGTGATGAGCATGATCATTTGTTCTGTCTGGGTGTAATTTATCTATAATATGTATGTATTTAGAAATATATAAGTATGTTTATCAGTTGTTCAGTACCCATAACGCAAGCTCTGCTCAGCTTGGGACTAGACGGCGTTGTGTGATAGTTGTGGAATATTATTATATCAAAGTCTTGTCATTCCGCGAATCAGACAGCGGTTGTACCAACACTCGTGCAGATGTATTTTCATCAAATGGAACTGGCCTTCTGTACTTGTCTATTTTGTTATTTGTACCGAAGATAATGCTGAACCGAATACGCAATTAATTATTTGTGATGTTATCGTTTTTAACATTTTTCGTCGACGCGTTTTTAGTAGCCAAAAGTTTATTTTTATTTTATTTTAATACCTATGGGAAGCTTTAGCGTAGGTACTATCACTACCGAAATAATAATAATAATATAAAGTCTTTTAAAAATGTCTATTGCTCAATCCAGATTGGTGTGTAGTAATCTATAATATAAAAATGAATCGCAAAATGAGTTAGTAAGCGCATAACTCAACAACGCCTGGAACGGTATCACTTCGGAAAAAAAAAATTAGGGTAGTTTAGGGTATAGTAGAGTAGGGTAGAGTAGGGTAGAGTAGGGTAGAGTAGGGTAGAGTAGGGTAGAGTAGGGTAGAGTAGGGTAGAGTAGGGTAGAGTAGGGTAGAGTAGGGTAGAGTAGGGTAGAGTAGGTTAGAGTAGGTTAGAGTAGGGTAGAGTAGGGTAGAGCAGGGTAGAGTAGGGTAGGGTAGAGTAGTGTAGAGTAGAGTAGAATAGGGTAGGGTAGAGTAGGCTAGAGTTGGGTATAGGAGGGTGGAGTAGGGAAGAGCGGGACTGAAGCCGCGCGGAAAAAAGCTAATTGGATATACAAATCAGTGAATAAAGGTAGAACTACATTGAGCACACTTGGTCCACGTACGCCAATCTCGGCGCGTCGGTCTCCACACGTTTTATATAGCAACTAGACTTATAGAGCTACATTGGCCACGCAACGCGCCGTTTTGTATAGTTCTTGCTTAAATGTTACACTTGCAAAATACAAGAACATGATATTCGATACATTGGTTTTGTGTTGGAAATCTTACATGTTCTCCTAATTTGGGTAAAACGAGTGTCTCAGATTTTACTGACTAAAACCAACCTTGTGTTCCTATAGTTGCTTTATGCGTTCCTGAAAAGGAAACCTGTGTTCCTAGAACGTAAAGGGCAACTGAAGAATACTAATAAATTAATTGGTTGATTTGATATGCTTTTTATTTTACACCATAAAAAATATAGTAGGTGTTTCCTGAAGGATACAAGTGTGGTGTTAGTCAATTTAAGTCTGACACGCTCTTCCACTTCACCCTAACACGCGAGAAGCCATTGGACGACTTTCCACTTTAAAAAAAATTGTCAATTACGAACCGGGTTCGCGCACGAAGGGTTACGTACCGTCACCCTACGTACTCAATTTTTAGTATTAGTTGTTAAAACGGCTACATAAATAGGTACAATATCATTGCAGTCTGTGAAAATTTCAACTGTCTAGCTATTACGGTTCGTGAGATACGGCTTAGTGACAGACGGACAGGCAAAAAGAGAAACAGATAGATGGATAGCCTTAGTAAAAGGGTCCCGTTTTACTCTTAGCTAAGGAACCCTCAAAAGTGGCTCTTTCGAATCATCCCATAATATTCAGTACACCTACCGAGTTAATTAGGAAAGTATGTCACAGTCCCATCTATTGAAACCTTAAAACTAACCTCAATCTCTCTCTTTGTTTCAGATCACGGCGCCTCCCAAAGCTACTGAACGAATTGATAGTTATAACATATTAGTAGATATAATCCATAGTCCGAATGTAATGTATCATTAATGTTAGTGTTATTATTAGCTAGAAAATATAACAAAATGTATAGTGAAGTGTGTGTACAAAGGACACTGATAGCTTTCTTCCTGCTAGCTGTGACAAATGTGCCGTCGGCGACGCAAAACACTGTTATTTCAGGTAATTATTCAGTATGTTTCGTGATTGTGGTAATTGCTTTATTTTTCATGTGTTTTTTTGCGTTAGTTTTGTACTTTCCTCTAGGTAATTGACGGAGAAAGACTCCAAACAATTGACGCTGAAAGACTTCAAGCAAAAAAACAATATTGAGATTGTTTTTTGCTTGGAGTCTTTGCAACAACTCTTTTCAAAGAAATGGTGTAATTTGTGATTTTTTTTATAAAAAATTGGATTCTTACGACTTGATGCCGTTTTGATTGTTTATTAGACCCAGCTCATCCTCATCAAAAAGTGACGAATCCACTTTACATAGAACTCGTGCCATTTTTTTATAGAAAATGTCTTGAAAATAATTATTTTGTTTTCGATTTTACCATGCATTTAAACAATTTATTATTATTATCATTATTTAATATGTAAAGATAAAAAAAGTTAACATTATAAAATGTTCGGAATATCTTCAAAACTCGGTCCAGGATTCGATCTATTCATATTTGTGCAGGTAAAAAATTTTAGGGGTGAAAGTGAAACTCGCATTTGATCAGTTTTCATATTTATTACTACTTAAAAAACAAAAAAGAAATTAAAAATCTCAATCCCGCAAATCCTGTAAAATCCGCGGGATTGCTGACATCAATCCCGCAGACCTGTGGGATCGCGATTTTGATGCGGGATTGGATTCCCTAGACGCTAGCAATGTAAATGCGCTAGACCATTTTCAGTGTCAACATTCCTATAATGGATGGATTAGCGTGGCCTGAATAGCTTTTGTAAAACTAAATTTTTACAGTCTCATAACATCTATAAACGCCATCTTACAATATCTCCTTCATTTATCAAGTTTGTTTAGTCTTGAAGTCTAAACTTGTTAATTTCTAAATTACTTTAATTCTTCTTCTTCCTGCCCTTACCCCGTTTTATTTGGGGTCGGCTCAACACGTTTTTTTCTTCCATTCTGTCCTCTCGTCACGCTATCATCAACCCCCTTTTCTTTCATATCACGTCTCACACAATCCATCCCTCTTTTTTTTCTAAATACTTTAATTATAATGTTACAATTCAATACAAAACAATTTTGAGTGTTTTCATCAGTCTTGAAGAAAAGTCTTGATAGGTAGTTAAGAAGACATTTTTTGGGCGGGTAGTAGGATTCAGTATAAATAAAAAGTCTATCTGTGATCTTCAGAAACAGTTGTGGCCTTGACTTACGAGTAATAGGTTTAAATAAAGTAAGGCGCTTGGCTGGTTTTTAACCCACGAAGTTCAAACCCAGTCAGGTGGATTATTTTGTATAATTTACTTTATCACTATTTCTATATAAAAAGTGAAGGAAAACATCGTTAGAACACCTACGCAGATTTCCTCACTATGTATTCCACGTACGTTTTTAGGACATGCTTCTAGAACCAAAAATTTGACGAAATGTGACCTTTTTCTTTCCGCACTGGGCTCACATAGTAGATTAGTCCATCTTATCTGCTGAAAAGAGAGCTTAAGTCCCAGCAGTAGAAACATGATTTGACTTATAGTAAATATTAACAGTGATCTTCTAACTAAACGCCAATCAAGTTTAATTAAAGAATTTCTCAATAATACCTACCAATGTTAATCTTTTTCTCAACAAAATCCTCCTTATTCATTCATTAGCTCACGTTTCAACAAACAAATCCTATCACAGTTCAACAAAAACAATTTACTGTGTCACTCTATACACATTACTTTTGTCTTTTAATCACAAAGCTACGCCAAGAAAAAGTCAAACAAAAGAATTCTCCAGACAAAAGAAGCTTTGAAGATTAGAATGAATTATGTCACTCTCTTGGATCCAAGCTCACAATAGATATAACAATGAGACTTATTCAATGTGATAACCCTTATAAACAGGCTATAAGAGTTAAGTAACTATAATCTAGGACGATTTTCTGGATAGATTGACAAAGAATATTGAGGAAAAGTTATAAGTTTGGCGGATTTTGGAATTGACAGACAATTGGGCCTACCACACGTACTAGTTTTAAGGTGCTCACACGTGTGCCACACACGCTGATCTGGGCGCGTTGGTCTCCATACATTTTATATGGAAACTAGACTTGCAGAGCTACACTTGACCTGATAAGCGCCACGCGACGAACGCGATGTCGTTCTACGTACAAGTCAGGCGTGCTACACATATCATCATCATCATTTCAGCCAAAAGACGTCCACTATTGGACATAGGTCTCCCCAAGTGTCGCCACAATAAACGGTCCTGTGCGTCTCGCATCTATCGGATTCTCGCGTACACGTGTGCAGCGGTCTAATGTAATTCTAGCTTAAAAAAAAAGTCACTCAAAGGGCTATGCTCGGAGTTTCCTTGCGTGATCGTATCAGAAGTGAAGATCCGCAGAAGAACCAAAGTTACCGTCTTAATCCGAAGAATCGCCAAACTTAAGTAGCAGTGGGCAGAGAACATTGCTCGCAGAACATTATGGTCGATGCGGCCGAAAAGTTCTAGAGTGGTGACCGCGCATGGAAAGACATAGCGTTAGGAAGCGAGAATCTGATGGATGTGACACGCACAGGAGCGTTCGTTGGGGTGATACTTGAGGGAGGTCTGTGTCCAGCCGTGGATATCATTCAACTGAAATTATGATAATGAAGAAAAGTTACTGGACTACCACACGCATAAAACTTCATTACAGTTTTGTCTATGCAATCGCAGGCCAGTTTGTATACGGAATAGCGAGCATGCAGATGAGCCTGCTGGTGATAAAATTCATACAGTTGTTGATGAGTGTGTTGTTGTAATGTGTTGGTGTTCATGTGTGTTGTTGTGTGTTCTGTTGTGTGTTGTTTGTGTTTTTTTTTTTAATTTTCATTTCTTTTCTTTTTTTTTCTTTTTTTTTCTTTTTTTTCTCCATGTTCCATGTTCTCCATGTTCCATGTTCTCCATGTTCCATGTTCCCCATGTTCCGGTATAAACAGGGGATCGAACTCAAGCACTACTGTTTATGTCATTTAAATAATAAATATTGCCGCTTGTAAGAATGACTCTATCAATAGCTATTTTTTCTTTATCAATATTCCCAACTGGAGTTATGTGGGCAAAAACAAAATATTTATCAATAACTATTGATCACCATAAACGTTATACAGGTAGACTCAACGGATATAAATCTCCCAGTATTGTAATAAATCAACACTCTGTTCGGCAAAACAGGTCAAGATCGACATAACCCACAACGCAAGTTCACTATTAATTCCACCCATACTCACACATGTTACACCAGATTCCCCTCATAAATAATTGAACACCAAGAGCCACGTTTTTGCCAATTAGCCAAAAGATTTACAAAGCAAATATCTGAAGATTTGCTTCATTGTGACCGCTAGAGAGGACATGCCGGGAACATGTCCTGAATTGTAATGAAGTTTATACGACTGGTGTACTCGTATTCACGATACATGAAAGAGATGCAGAAGGTCCATTTGTCATAATGCGGTAAAATGGTCCTGAAATACGAGAAATATAAGCTACAAGCTTCTGTTAGCGGCTTTGCCCGTGTAATACTAGTTCTAACACCGTCTAGCCCCAAGCTAAGTAGAGCTTCTGTTTTGAGCACTAGACAACTGATAAACATACTAATATATTTCTAAATACATACATATTATAGACAAATTACACCCAGACACAGAACCAAAACATTTGGCCCTGGGTGGGTATCGAACAACCTCCGGCATAGCTTACTTTATATAAATATATATAATTATGTAGTATATATATTATATTAAATATATATGTATATGTATTTTAACTATATGTTACTACTCTTGTTTCCAAAACAAAATTCTCTTTTGTGCGCCTACCATATCTCTTCACCTCCCTAGGTTGACTGGTAGAGAATGCCTAAGGCATTAAGTCCGTCTTTGTACTTTTTGTTGCATGAAGATTAAATAAATAAATAAATAGCAGTCAGGGTCACTAACCACTAGACCAACAGGCCAGTCATGTGTGAAAGTAGATTTCTTCATACAATATTTGTTCCCCGTTTCGACTTCTTACCGGGTGAATTTAGGAAAATTCTTCCACCTGGGCACTACATACTATGGTCGATCTTAAAAGCTCTAAACAATCTCTGCACTCAGGTCGACCGAAGTACACATCCTCCACAAGTGAGGATTCTCAGACGGTTCCGTTCTCCAGTATCCTCTCTACAGACTATAGTCCATAATCTATCTTGCACCACATACTCCTCCATTTGCTTATGAAAAGACCTAAAGACTGCCTGTAATGACGGCTTCATAAGTGTCCAAATACTGAGACACGCAAGGGATAACTTTTTTCGTCATTGACACTAAGAATTCAGTATTATTTACATTACTCAGTTTATTTGACCACGTGGCGATCATATATCAAAAGATGCAGCATTGAGAGGTGAGGGTGGCAGGAACCCAGTAGATGCATCAGCGGACGTCTTTTATCTGAAATGATGATGATATTGATGATCACGGAACACAGAAATCATACACATTCTTCTGTTCTGTTTCGATTATGATGAGTGATCTTTTAATTTTTTTATTTTTATTTTATTATCTACTGTATATGTAACACATCATATGATTTAAAAGAGTGTCCATGGAATTTCTTGCACGTTCTTCTCCATAGAGATCTACGCTTTGGAACGTGCAATTTAGCTTCACTTTGCTTGAACTGACCGACATTTGACTATTCTAAAGTGCTTGCAAATGGTCTATTTGAAATAAATGCTTTGATTTTGATTTTTGTCTATTCTGATGGATATTATCATTACTACGACTTTTTTTTACTTGATCTGGTAACTCTTTAAATTTTTAATAATTTGTGAATACTGTGTTTTCTGCGCTTTTTTGTTCTATTACACGGAAGAGCCCGGTCTCCCAAAACTTGGGCCGGCCTTGTCAATCTTTTTATGTCACAAAATTTATTCCCTGACCTATTTTCATTGCATGTATGTGTTCGCTTATATTTTTTTCCGGGGTTTGTCAGCGAAACCATTAGATGAAATATTATTTGTAATCTATTTATGCGTTTTTGGAGCAAAGAGTTGTTTTGTTTTGCATGACTACCGTTGGATTTTGGAAACTAAATCAATTCTTTTGTTATATTTACTGATAAGTTTATAAACACCTAAATACATTGAATACCTAGGTTTTCAGATTCCTATTAAGCCACACAATTAAGTAGAGTAGTTCCGCTCCGGGTGGAGTGAGAGAGAATGTCTTAAGACTTAACCTACCCGTGTTTCTTTAGTTGACTTTTGTGCTTTGTTGCGGTGGTTCTTTACTATATTGATATTTGGGTTTTTAATTAATCTTTTAATATGTTATTAGTTTTTTTTTTATTATATCCATATTCCGTTTAGTCACAGAACACTGAAAGACTGAAGCAATTTGCCAGCTGCGTTCTTCCCATCTGATTATAATTTAGATGTCTTCAAGGGTAAAGTGAATAGGGCTCTTATTAACAAGTGTGCTTCACCATAAACAATTGCATTACTGCTGACTATCAAACAGAATCACAATCAAAGACTAGTTTACACCTTACAAAAAAAAAAAAACATCGTTATGAAATAATATCTGAGTAACAGTTTATTTTGAAGTGACAATGGAATGTCCATTGTCATTTCAAAATCATCAAGACAAAAATCAGACTAAACTCCATTATTTACTTTTCATCATCATCATTTCAGCCGATAGACATCCGCTGTTGGACTAGGCCTCCCCCAAATGTCGGCACAATGAACGATCCTGTGCGTCCCGCATCCATCGGATTCCCGCAACTTTCACCACGTCATCGGTTCACCTTGTAGAAGGCCTTTCACGCTGCGTTTTCCGGTACGCGGTCGCCACTCCAGAACCTTTTGGCCCTAACGGTCATCTGTTCTGTTATTTACTTTTTCCACACGGCTTTCGACACCAATTACCGTCTAAAAAACAAAAACTTAGCCACCCTGATAGGTAACTTGATACTTTCTACTTCCTTAATTGCCAGTGTCCGCTCAGCTTAATAGAAATGGTTCGCCGCTCATTAGCAGGAGCGCGCCGGCGGCGGGCGGTTCGTTAATCCATAATATGACGCTGGATTTTAGGCCTTTATTTAGGAAAATTGTGAGGTTGTCCTAGTTTTTAAGCGATTTCGAATATTAAATGTTAAATAAATACCTAAGAAAATATACAGTGGCTACTATGCAAGAAGTCTGTCTAAAATATGTTAAGAAATACATATATATTTTTGTAGTTTTTTTTTATTTTTAAAAATCATACAATATAGTCATAGTTTATAAACGTTATTTATCCTATTATTCAGAGATTTGCAGATAACTGTAACCCCTTGTAATATTTAGTAGTCTGACTGAAAGATATCTTACATTGATACCTCCAAACGAAGTTTTTTTTTAATTGTTATATCCCAAAGTTACCTAGTTACACGCACTCCAGGAATAAAAAGTATTCTATGAGCTATACTTTACAAGATATGGTATATTTTCAAGTTCATTACAAGAACTAAGCGATTCAAGTTACAAAATTCGTTATTTAAATTAATTATTACACGTTCTTTACTCAAAATTCTTAATTCAGAATTATTCTCAATTCAAAAACCTACTTTTAGTCTGTGTTCCAGAAACCTGACTTATCTCTATATGCTAAAATAAGTTTTCACATAGTTTTCAACAACTACCTTCAAGTCGTATTACTCATAACAACCAAGTTCGACGAAATAGAAGTGTGCACATATTGATTGAGTATTACGCTGAAGGTTTTCAGCTTCAGAACAACGTTGTCAAGAATTTTGCAAAAGTTGGAAATTCTCGGAAATATTTTTACAATATTCGCAGAAATTAAATTTTCTTTTGAACCACCAATCATGAAGTTACTTCTCGGGAATAGATTTATTCACCTTTGATTGCTGAAATTACTAGAAACCAATCTTGCAGAAAATTGACTTGCCACTTGGCTTTTTATAGTTGACTTGTTACCTTTACTGGCATATTAGATTGATTTTTTGACAAGAATTTCTATATTTCCAATAATTCATATCAATAGTAGAGCAGTGGTGGCCGAGTGGTAACGGCCAACGCACGAGTTGGAGGTCACGGGTTCAAACCCAGCCAGCCCAGCATTACTTTGTGTAATTTATTTCATCACCACTGCTCTCAAAACGGTGAAGGAAAACATAGTGAGGGTTACCGGCATGTCCAATGAACCAAAAATTTGAAGACATGTGACATCCACCAACCCGCACTGGGCCCGCGTGGTGGATTACGGCCCATTCCCTCTCCTAAAGAGGAGCTCTGAGTCCCAACAGGGAAAACATTATAAGGTCGACTATTTATAATCAACAGTAGGTTTTTTTTTCTCGAATATTACTGCTCCATCCGTGAATTATTTATGTGGGTCAAAGAAAAAATATTCGTTGGGACGCACAACATCTGTCTTATATCCCAAGACAGGAATGAAACTCTTTAATGTATAAAAAGACTTGACGACTTCCCAAGAGTCTTTGAAAATCGATCAAGATGTCTAAAATACCGACCGAAAAAATTCAACAAAAAGTTTGCCCCGATCGGTAGGTCCTACATATTAGACATGACGGAAAAAAGTTGCGCTACGGATATAAAATCATGTCTACCTGCTATAAAAAAAGGATAGCCTTATAGAAAATATCTTTTCAAATTTTTCACTAGTTTCTACCACTTCTTCTTCTTAGCGTATCGATGGCAAAACCAGTCAAATTCCTTGCCCGGCCCAGAATTCGGCCACGGCAATGCCATCCGCTGACTTTGCCCATATAAAAGCAGAAAATAGGATATGTCACTTGGGGGAGGTCATGAGTTCGATTCCCAATCAGGAGAAATGTTTGTATGATGAGCATAATCGTTTGTTCTATGTCTGGGTGTATTTTATCTATTTATGTACGTATTTAGAAAAATATAAGTATGTTTATCAGTTGCCCAGAACTCATAACACAAGCTCTGCTTAGCTTGGGACTTGACTCGATACCACCGGTATGTGATAGTTGTGGAATATTATCATTACCTTGGTACATTGTAGTATAATTTTGGGGCCATACAGAATACACTTCTATGTATGAGAACTGTTTTAGTACTATGCATACGAAGTCTCCGATAATCACAATGAGTACTTTTGGGAGCTAAATGAAGCCATTGAAAACTAGAATAGTACCTATAGACTAGCTTCTTCCCACGGCTTCGCTCGCGTTAAATTCGGGGTTCCCCTGAAAAGTGGGGGGTTAAAGAGTTAAAGAGACAAAAAGTAGCCTATGTCACTATCCATCTCTTCAACTATCTCCACTTAAAAAATCACGTCAATTCGTCGCTCCGTTTTGCCGTGAAAGACGGACATACAGGCACAAAGACTTCCCCATTTATAATATTAGTATGGATTTATTATGAGCTCTAGCCACTAGTCCTGAAGTGTTTGATGTGTGGTTTGCTTACCATAGTGTGTTTAATAAATGGATGGCAAGCCAAAAGCACGGCAAATAAAGGAGCGGTCGCCACACCACTGCCTTTCGTGTGTAAAACCCCTAATAGGAAGTCCCAAATTTTGTAGTAAACATAGGCTAATATCGTATTAATATTATAAAAGAAAAAGTTTGTATGTGTGTGTATCTTAATACCAACTTATTTTTTGTATATGCAAAACCTGAAACACCTGTCTAGTATTTTTATGTTATGTACTTGTTTTGAAATATTTTCAAAACAGTATAATGAAAAATCACAAAGTTATAAGCCAGTTATGGTACCTGTTTGGCGACATAAATGCATGGTCACCGGGCCACCTGGGTGACTGAGGAGTCATTTTACTGTGTGCTGGCGTCTATTGCCCGCTATGACCTGCCGTGACCTGTTTTGTGCTTAGTGTCGGTGGTGTCCAGTTTGTGACCTTTTTTTTAAATATTTTTGGGAAAAAATATGACACGGTGTAAAAATCATTGGAATCGAATTAGTTCCTGATTCTGAACAAATTATATTCAGGTTTTGCATATGCTAAAAATAAGGTTTTATATGTAATTTTTCTGTACTCGTGTTATTCACCTAGCTCTTTAAACTATTGCATCACTCCTTACCATCAGGAGGAGTCGCAGTCAAGCACTAGTTTACATTATAAAAAAAAACGCTTTTGACCGATTTGGATGAAATACTGTTTCAATATTTGACTGAACCTCTAGAAGGTTTCAAAATACAGTTGGATTTGGAAGGTGTCGCTGGTTCTGCAGTAAAAAACGCTGCTACTGCGGCACCGTGGTGGCGAAAAACGCTGCCGCTGCGGCCATAATGAGGAAACGCCCTTAAGATTAAATTTAGTACAAATTAGGACAAAAAACCTAAAAAAATACCAGGAAATAGCACATAGGACTTTTTGTCTGTGAATGTATAATTTTCTACAGAAACTTTGGGAGTTCCAATTTCGCTCAGTCGAAGCCGAGAGTGATAACTATAGTCACGCTATAAAACCGACTAAATAATAATCCTTTAACTAACGCATACATACAATCGGGTTACTTCAAATCCTGGGGCTAGGTCTCTGAGCCTCTCAAAAGCGTTGGTCGTCAACGACTCCATAAGGTGCAGCTTCTAGTTCTAGTTCCGAGAACAATGGTTCACCAATGTGCACGGTTTTGTGTTTGGCTTAAATTAATTTCTAGTCATCGTATATGGCTACGTACAGCCGTACCGTGTAGGTTAGAATAGTGTGATTGAAACATGCACTGAACAAAGGTGATCCAGATTTGGTTAAACGGGACAGCTTTTAATTTCAACTCGATAACTCCACGCGTTCTCGAGATTAAGGGTCTTGACAGACAGACAGACGGACGGATGGACAACAAAGTATTCTTATAAGGGAGTCGTTTTCTCCTTTAGAGATACGGAACCTTTGCAGATTGGTGCACTGAGATGTGGATGCAGAAATCAGCGTTTTGTTATAAAGAAGCAACTTATTTTTCTCTTCCATCTAACTTTTATTCTCAAATATTAGGTCAATTTTCCTCGTCTTCTTGCCCCTCTTAGCCTCGTTTTTCACAATGACCGTATGTTACTTTAACTTTCAAATCCTTAATCCCATTTAGGAATTTATTCTCCTTTTAAATCTGTGTAAAAACAAACAGAAATAAATATCTCCCACAGATCCCTTTAGCTTCAAAGCAAATTATTTTGGACAGAAGACAGCTAAGATTAACTTTTAAAAATCTCGCTCTCAACAGTAATTTTCTTTTCTCGCAAAAAGCCTGTAAAATTGGAGGGGGTGGTTCCTAAATAAATCTCTAGCAGACAGATAAGGGCGAAACTCGATGTACGACCCTTAATGTCCAATAAAAAGAAAGAGATAGAAATAAAGGGAACAAAGTCGTTTTCACTATCGACTTTCCGATTTTATGTGTTCAGTGTTTACAGTCTTCGGTAATTAGGTGTAGGGGGCGTGGTCTTTGCCTCTACCTGGAACTTCGCTAAGAGTTTTTAGCTACGTGAGCCTAATAACATACTAGAGGTTGGAAGTTTACGGTGGCGTAAGTAGAAAAATATAAGAAGATTAGAGATTCCAGGAGCCTTGAAAATTATGTGGAAAAAAACGTAACCATGAAGGTTGTAAATAGTCTTTAATTTTTTTTAGATAGTTGAGAATCGACACTAATTCTTGACTAAAGGAATTCCACCAAATGTATATTTTTTCATGACCAAAGAGTGGAATTTCCTGCCGGCGTCTGAGTTTTCTGATAGCTACAACTTAGGGGTCTTTAAGTCAAGAGTCGACCACATCATCGCTTACCGTCAGGTGAGATGGTGATGATGAATAAATAAAAAAATCCTCTGATGAGCTAAATTACGGTGAATGACTTCTCTTGATCTGCGGTATAACTATCTCAGTTGAGAAGCGTTCGGGAAGCTGCGTGGTTTCCTCTTGTTTGTCACACCACATGTCTTAAGATAAAAATCCATTGCGTGTTACCAGTGATTACTTACGGCTATGAAACGTAGTCGCTCACAATGGACTTCATCAAATAACTTAAAGTCACCCAAAGGGAAATATTCTCGGAGCTTACGTTCAATGAAGGACCGATCCTTGATGTAACTCTCAGGGTTATGTACCCTGAGAGTTACATCAAGGATCGGTCCTTTTTGTCTCGAATTCATCGAATTTCCACAACCCTCACCAAGTCGTCAATCCACCTCGTGAGAGGCCTCCCAACACTGTTTCTTCCGGCAATCCATCGTCACTCAATTTACGTTTAAGTTGCAATTTACTTTCACTTTTCTTGGACTGACCATCATTTGACTACTCAAAAGTGCCTACATTTGGTTTATTTGAAATAAATGATTTTGGATTTTGAACTCTAGAATATTTCAGCCCCATTGACTTTATATTCTGCGAGCAATGTCTGCCCAATATAAGTATTACTTAAATTTGACAATTCTTGGACTATGTCGGTAACCTATCAAGGCCGAACCATCTCCTGAAGATATCGTCATGCCTGTTTCGATCATGTAAGAAAGCTCCTAGTACGACGAGTAAAGTTGGCGTACGCGACTGAAAAGTCAAGTGATTCATTTTAAACATTTTGAATTTCTCACAATAATTTGTGAGTGATATAATGTCTCTTTGTCTGGAGCTTGGAAGACATTTATTTGTAGAGGTAGCATTTTGTTAGACCACTACCTAAGTTCCGCGTATCTGTTATATTATTGATAGGTTGTCGTCCCCTTGGGTATAGTTGTAATATAATTTGAATTGTGTATTATTAACCAAGACTTTTTAGGTCAAGCACAAAACGCTACCAGCTAAAAACAACAAAGTTTTCTGCTTGTTCTCTCGAGAGAAAAGAAAATAATTTTCATTCAGAATGAGAGGAAAAAATTACAATAGAAACAACTATCAAACAACCTCTGGTTTCTAATAAAAATAAAAATCTTTTTCATTAAACTAATTTCGTGTATTCAACAGCTAAAGCTAATTAGCCAGGATACTAATTATTAAAGCTGCTTTGGACAAAAAACTTTAAAACTGAAGCGTTAAAACTCAATTTTCAACTAAACTACAAACATTTTCGAACAGAAAAGTCACAAGCACAGAGCAATAATTTCAAGCCAGATGGCTTTTTTTGCTTCACTATTCCGGGCTTAAACGAGTAAGTTTGGAAGCCTTGTGTAGCCCAAGTAGCCTATATAAATATCCCCTTTTGCCAAAGCGATGAAGTTAATAGACAAACTTGGAAGCGTAGGCATTAGTTATTACAAAGTTTTTATATTGAAAAATACATCGGTCTGGCTATTTCGGTTTTGTCGGCAAAGTTACAGTAACTTCATAGTAGCGTATGCCAATCAAAATTATGGGTTTCAATATTTACTATATTTTTTCTTAGAGCAGTGGTTGTCAATTTATTTATATATATAGAATAAAAATTTTGAAAACTCCACTAATCTACACTAGCCACGCGTGATAGATTGTGGCCCATTTCCTCTTTTAGAGAGAAGGCCTTAGTCCTACCCATAGGAACTGGTCTTCGGTGCGTAGTGATAAAAAGTTTTTGTTTAGAAACAATAACTGCCTCTCGTACTGTGACAAAGTTAAAATGTTCGTAACGGTTAATCAAAAAGCTATTATTCTTCAAATTAGTCTTCGGGTGGACGCCTATGACGCCCCTTCAAATAAAAAAAAAGATTTTAAGGTCCAGGCATCTTTGTTTGGAGAGGTGCATAAAAAATTATATAGTATTGAGAACCTCTTTATTTTTTGAAGGCGGTTCAAAATATTTATATTCAGCCTGCTGCATGCAGTTTCACTAAAAACTAACACAATATGGTTGGAAAAAAGGTTAACCCAATGATGAGCGGTTTTTTTGGTACAGTACCCTTATCATAAAAAGTTATAATTCCATGACAATGAATTTTCAGAGTAAAACTGTTAGTAAGTACCCGTTGTTGTTCGCGAGGGTGTTGAAAAAGGGCGTACAGATTGTTTAATAAAGGAAGTAAATTCATCTATATGGAAATCTGGCCTATTGGCCGAGTGATTAGTGACCCTGACTTTTATGCTGGAGGTCGTGGTGTCGATTCCCACCCAGAACAAATGTTTATGTGATGAGCATGATCATTTGTTCTGTCTGGGTGTAATTTATTTATAAATAATGTGTATGTATTTAGAAATATATAAATGTTTTTATCAGTTGTCTAGTACTCATAACACAAGCTCTGCTTAGCTTGGGACTAGAGACGGTGTTGAGTGATAGTTGTGGAATATTATTATGATCGTTGAGACTGGCAAAAACTGGCAAAAGTATGGTTTTGTCCGATGTGATTTTAAATCTGTTCTCAGCTATAAACTGCTCAAACTGATAGTACGAAATAAAGAAAGAAAGAGAGCCCTTTTTTTTCTGTCGACGGGGAAAATCATCATTGACGAAACCCGCTCTTGGGTGGAGCGGGAGACAGTGTCAGAGTCTTACTGACTTAAAACCCCGCGCCGTTCCTTCTAGCCTTCATACCGGGGCTCTAGTTTCCTTTCGGATAACCCCGACCCCGGTAGGCTTCGACCCAGATGGGTAGGCTTCGACCCAGATGAGTAGGCTTCGACCCAGATGAAAGAGAGCCCTTGGTTAGACTGAGAGTCAAAGTTTCTGGCGTCTTATTACCTGTAATGACTGCCTCACCAGAATAGCATACTTACAATAACATAACTATATACGTAAAAAAAAATCAAACAATAGATAGCTCGCCGTCCAGCCATTCGGCAAAAATCAAACCCGAATCAACGGCGCGTAGTTATCCACGCGTGACTCAAAAATATGTAAGTAGGTAAAACCATATGGACCCATTCTTTTCGATGGCAAAATCAACTAATGACATCCCTCTTGGGCGGAGCAGGGATAGTGTCAGATTTTTACTGACTAAAAACCCACTCCTATTCCTTCGTTGCCTTTCGTACCGGGGCTGAGCTACCTTTCGGAGCTAACCCTGGCCCCAGTAGGCTTCGACCCATGGGGCCCCTGCTGTTGCTGACAACCATAAGGACCTTAGGGTCAATGCCCATTAAGCCTCTATTTGAAAGAGTTACCGAGACCCTTTAACGGAAAGGTCAAATGAAGGAACATAAGTGGTTTTTAGTCAGTAAAAGACTACCACGCCCTTTCGCTCTACCCTAGACTGAAAGAAATCTCTTGATGGCTTTCCACTTCAAAAAAAAAAGAAAGAAAATACGACAATTACCAGAAAACGGGGACCGAAAGGCTCATAATTCTTGGAACTAAATAATAATTCAAAAAGAAAGCAAGTCCTACTTAAATATACAAAGGCATTATATTGACCAACCCTTCTTTATCGTTGGCTAACAAAAAACCCGTTGAATTAATTCATGGAAAAAAAACCGCTTGTTGACAGTAGTGACCCCTATCATTTTATTCTTAAATAATAAATCTTTAAACAGATAACGGCGACCCCGAGACATCATTTACATATTTACAAAGAACAAAAAAAAAATGAGGGCAATTTAGATTTATTTTTAGCTTATGGTTCAGGCCAAGGTTTGTATTTTTATTTGAGGTATATTTTACTTTATTTGTGTAATAAGTTAGTGCAAGAGTGGACTATATCAAAGACTAGCTTCTGTAAGCGGTTTTGCTTGCATAAAAGTACACAACTACAAAACGCCGCTGCCTGCATATTTCCTGACATGCTTTCAAATTTGAGTTTAGAGTTAACTCTAATGACGTCATAAGGTAAGAAAAGAAAAAGAAACCACGTTTATTTATTTGGCACATAAGTAAATACATGCAATGAAATAACAATTATAGAAACTAATTAATCTTAAAATAGACTTCTGGACACATCTATTGGCCCACTTTGTATTTTCAGTTTCGTTTGGTTCTAGCTAAAATTTTATATTAGGTCGAGCAAAAAGTTTTTATGCAGTTTTGAACCTGGTACATTCACAATTTCATTAAATAGTCTTTTTTTGAATTTCGAACACAGAATTTAAAGAAACAAAAGACAATTTGGAGCCTGTTTGTTGATATCAAACAATCGAATACTAAGAAAACTTGGTTTTATTGGTTTACTTGGATTTAATTCTTGAAAAAGTGATTGATATCTTTGGTTTTGCAACAAACATTACTCATTCTTAACATTAAGGTTAGGTTTTATCAATAATCTATGGATACTTCACCTGAAGTCGCCGCCCAAGCTGTGGCACTTATTCAGGCCGGACACAGTCAAAGAAACGTGAGTGCTCAACTTAATTTAAGTCGATCTGCGGTCCGAAATGTTTATCGGAGGTACCTAGAGACTGGCGGCTTTGTTCGTCGCCAAGGAAGGCCACGATCTCGGGTCACAACTGAAAGGCAGGATCGATTCATCGTGACGACCAGCTTGAGAAATCGTCACCTTACCTCCATTGAGATACAAAACCAACTTCGCGACTTCCATGGAGTATCTGTGAGCGCTCGAACTGTTCGGAGAAGGTTAAAAGAACGCGATATGCTACCACACAAGCCAGCTAATGGGCCCAAACTAACGCGAGCCCACCGAACAGCGCGCCTTCATTTCGCACGCAGTCATTTAAATTGGACACAGCAAGATTGGAGCCTTGTACTCTTTTCTGATGAGTCTAAAATTGTGTTACATAGCAATGATGGAAGGAAGAAGGTCTACCGACGTAAGGGAGAGCGTTTCGCACAATGCTGCTTTGAAGAGAGGGTTGCTTATGGCGGTGGCTCATGAACTGTCTGGGGCGGTATATCCGCGAGCGGCAAAACTCAACTTGAGGTTGTTACAGGACCACGACTGCCAACATTAAATGCTGAAAGGTACATTCGTGAGTGCTTAAAACCTCACGTGATACCATACGCGGACTATGTGGACCCAAATTTCCTTTTTATGCATGATAATGCAAGAGCCCATGCTGCCGGCATCGTCAGGGAATATCTTCGGGATGTGAACATCACAGTTATGGACTGGCCAGCCAGAAGCCCAGACATGAACCCCATTGAGCACATGTGGGATGAGCTAAAAAGACGTGTTAGGGCTCGTCAGCCAATTGCCCAGACGATGCAGGAGTTGAAAACTGCCATAGAGGAGGAATGGGAGATGATCCCTCAAAATTTCATACAGCGTTTGATAAACTCTATGCCTAATCGTATGAGAGCTGTGGTAGATGCCCATGGAGGCAACACGCGTTATTAAATTAAACCTTTATTTGATAAAACATGTTTTTTATTCAAAAATCAATTGCCTTTAACAAGGCGCATATCCGACTTGTTCATCCACATTGTGTGTCTCACGGCTGTGCCAAATAGGTCCAGTTCAGCCGTCGCCCATGTCAAGCATGGCCGCTTACTCCAACCTACCCTGCTGAGAGTTAAAGTTAGTTGGGTTAACTCTAAGGTAGCTTCTCCAGTTACAAAAGAACGACCCTGGATTGCAACTCTACTAGACTCTGGTTATTTTTGAACGCAAGGCTTTAGGTTACATACATTTTATATGGATTCGCCGCACACGGTTGACGCCGGTGACCGCCACACGTTGCAAATCTCTGCTGTTCGCTTTTTGTGGCCTGAACTGACTCGTGGCCCATGTACGGTCGCTGCTTTGAAAACGGGACATAATTTCTTAAACTTATTCATTTGTTTTTCTGTCATAAGAATAAGATAAGAGTCAAAGTATATAAGCAAAGTATTTCAAACTGTTTTCGCTTTCACTAAAATTAATATTTGTTCATCCAAATTGCTAGATAAGTAACGACATTGATAACAGCGACCTAGAAAGATTTTCGTTGAAGTTTCGTATCTTAAGTTATTATTTTGAATGAGTATTACAGTAAACGCTGAGGAAACTAAGGGTTATCATGTTTCAGGCCATGGAGTATCGTTAACCAAATAGTTATTTTCCCATTATACCTTTAGCAGTTAAACAAGCTTAGTACCTATTTACCTATTTGCCCTTTTGCGTTCAAGCGATATCCCTTTGGAATGCGCTGCCTCTGAATATCAGGATGGCGACTAGTCGATATTCTTTTAAAGTGAAGGCACGAGAGCATATTCGCAGGATGTTGGCAGAATCATCATCGCACTGATTTCTTTTTTTTCACTATAGCTCTGTTTATTTATATGTATGTATCTAAGTATGTATTTACTATTGCATTTGTTTTCTCATTTATTAAGTTGCACCTGCCATGTTATGTTTCTGCACCACCCTAAGGTCGACTGGCAGATAATGCCTAAGGCATTAAGTCCGCCTTTGTACAACTTTGTGCGTAAAGATTTAAATAAATAAATAAATAAATATTTGAAAGAAACGCACACTCATTCTCATTCAGTCGTCCTTATTCTAACCTAATATAAAACCTATTCTTTTAAAACTACAGAACAGTTTTTATTTTATAGTTTATTTATTACTTTATTGCACACCTTTGCTTATTACAGGACAAACATTTATTTAAAAAAAAATAAGTGTACAACTATATGAGTTACTCGTGGGGAAGGTTTAGATCTATAGTATTATACTGGCCTGTTGGTCTGGTGGTAAGTGACACTGACTGCTATGCCGCAGGTTGTGGGTTCGATTTCCGCCCAGAACAAATGCTTATGTGATGAGCATGATCATTTGTTCTGTGTCTGGGTGTAATTTTTCTTTTTATGTATGTATTAAGAAATATATAAGTATGTTTATCAGTTGTCTAGTGCCCATAACACAAGCTCTGCTTAGCTTGGAACTAGACGGCGTTGTATGATAGTTGTAGAATATTATTACTATAGTCATCATCCAGTCGTCCGGTAACTGTCAAGACCGAGCCCGAGTCGTCGACGTCGCGTAGTGTTCCGCGAGCCAAAAAGAAATGACAGCAAAATCGTAGAAGTCCAGTAGGGTCAAAGTCTAGTAGGGTCATGGGTTGCCTTCCGAAAGAGAAACCTGAGGTCCTGGAACGCTAGGCAAAGAAGAAACATATGTATGATATTAGTCATTAAAGTTTGATGCGCTATTGTTCTCCAACTTAGAATAGAAACACACTATAGCAAAGAAAAACCACAGAACAGAAGAATGTGTATAATTTCTGTGTTCTGTGAGAAAAACGGTCAATTTCAAAGATTTTTCGCCTAAAATTATATTTTGATGCCGAGTATGTCACTTCTGACATACCGCTGTTAAGCCCGTGATGGTATGTGCTGGTATGTGAATACCTTAACATGAATGTATCTTAATGTTGTTGTTTAATAAATGATGTAAAACTCAATTTCATAAAACCAACTTCATAAAAAAAAAAATACTGAACATCCCGTACTGAGACTTCCCAGAATTTCTTGGAAAATTCCTGGTACCTGTCGTTCAGTGTAAAGGGTGACCTTATTACGGTCTGTCGAGTTAAATTCCAAACTCCGGGCGGATACCGAAAACAAGATCTTTAATCCATTAAGCAGCTTTGTAATGTTATATTATGAATTTGACAGCATGTTGTATGTTCCCTTCTGGAGTCTGTTTCCTGATAGCTACAACTTAGGGGTCTTTAAGTCAAGAGTGAATATATTACTTCTAAGCAAGCGTGCTCCATCGTCGACCACCTCATTGCTTACCATCAGGTGAGATGGTGGTCAATCGCAAGTTTATCAATAAAAAAAAATATTCCAAGTTTACAGATCTTTGTATAAAGGGGAGAGGTCTTAACGTTGTTTTTAATATCGTGCAGATTTTATCACGCATGCGGATTTGCTCTGCATGCAGAAAATGCTAAAAACTAAAATATTTTAAAAGGCAACGCGTCCCACGCATGTAAATAAATATTTGTATGTAAAGGAAATTTATGGAGGTTACGTATGTAGAGCAAATCTGCATCTTCATGATATTAAAACACCCAAAAAAAAAAACACCAAAAAGGAACTTAAAGTTTTCACACTTTCATTGCAATAAATATAAAATTTGGATTTGCACCGTTTAAAGAAGTCAATAACTGTATCTCCTTCTGCTTACTTCAAACTATCTCGTAATCTATTTTCTATCTGATTTTCATTTCAAGACATATTTTTTTCCAGAAATTTCTTACCAAATAGATCAGTCATAAACATCTCTATATAACCAAAATATCAAAACAGCAACATCAAATACGCATCTAACATCACAGAACCTTCAAATCAATTCATGTATTCGTATCCACACAATGACGTCACAGGTCGTTGAACTTGTGAACTAGCGTTCCTTGGTCTCCTCTATTATGATAGTTCAGAACGAAATAACAAGACATTGCAAAGGGAGTTTGTCTGCAAATTCTATTCGGTTAAAACGGAGCACGTAGCCAAGTTGTATACTTGCAAAGTATAGTTTGTTACTGTGTTGTTGGTTTTGTGTGCTTATGCTAGACCACGGTTTTAACACGTTCACTGCATAGCTATTTTTCATGGTCATTCAGTCAGTGCTTTTGAAATCTTTTAGAGGCAAATTTGAACTTTTATAAGACCTCTCCGGCCTCACAAAATTTAGTTTCTAAAAACAGCTCCGCAATGCTTCGTGAGAGGATTAATTTTATATAAGTATTTGATTGTCTGTTATACCCATAGAAATGTTAATATAGCCGTCCCACGTACTGAGTAAAAGATAGCAATGTTGACGGTTTAAAAAAAAATTGGCAATCAGAGACTTTCAAAGATTACCTCCTATCTCTGAAAGTACTGGTCTGGTTGCTAATTTATTTTTACCGATAGAAAACTGCTTTATTTTTGAATGACATAGGCTATACTTTCATTTGCCTGCTGCAATCTTCCCATACGATTTTAGTTTGAGTATCTTCAAAGCTAGAGTGAATAAGCTCTTAATAAACTAGTGTACCTCACCATCAGAGATTACATCACTGCTTACCATCAGGTGGAATCGCAGTCAAACACTAGTTTATATAAAATAAAAAAATCTTGAATGGGTAAACACATGCTCATCAATTGCAAAAATATACTCAAAGAAAACTAATTAAAATAGCTACCTATTTAGTAACTTCAGCAACCAATTGACCGGAGAGAACACCGAACAGAAGCAACTTCGTAGTGCCCTAGTATTAATTCTCGACCCAACTGTGTGCGGATCACAGGGGTACGTAATTTTATGTATGTATGCATGTAACATACCATTAACCCCATTCCACTAGATAGACTTGAGAACTGATTTATCCGGAGCCTTTGTTTAGACTTTTATTCTATTCAAGGATAGAATAGCGACTGTCTTTTGTTTAAAAAAGACAGTTTGTAAAACAAAAGACAGCATGTTTGTATGTTTTGTATATTACATACGTGTTTGCTCTTTGAGTTTGCCTTTTACAAACTTTTATTTAGTTTCACCTGTTCTAATGTTTGTCTGTAATCAAATCTTGCAAATGACCCACTTCCCGGTTACCGATTGAGCTGTAATTTTGCATGCATGTGTAAATCGGATGTCAATGCAAAATTATTATGGCATGTAGCTGATCTGATTATGGAGCTGGAAGGTGGCTTTAGGAACATATGTATATAGGTGCACTGAAGCTTGCTATGAAAAAAATTATATTCATTAAAAGCTTGTTTTAGGTGGTCAATTATTCTATGACTTGTACCGGTCTTGGGCGGCGCGAGAGGGCGTGTAAGACTTTTACTGACCAAAATCTACTCGTCCTTTTTTGCCTTTTTTCGAGGGCTCCAGGGTTCTCTTTCACACAACCCATGGCCCCAGTACGCATTGTTGCCATATTGTAAAGCCAATACTTTTTTTAAAGAGTAGAAAACTGTTGTGATTCTTACTGGTTTTTATCCATAGAAAACAACTAATAAGAATCATGCACTAGCTTCCGACGTTTTATAAGTGCCCATGTAGGCCTATGTGATACATAAAACATTTTGAATTTTAATGACAAGCAATGGTTTACTAGCCCTCAAATCAGCACAGCAGACAGCAAAATTCAATAATAATTGTGAATGTTACTGTTAGATTTTATTATTATTAACCTACCCAAAGGTTCAGTTCATACCGAGACGCAAAGCAGCGCGATGAGTGACTCAAAATATAACTTTACAAAATTTACTATCCGAAAAGATACACATTGCAGATCGAGGTGCCTCGCGGCACAGCACTGCATGGTGCAACGTATTCTGAATTCTCACAATGAAATGTTTATCTTTTAGTGTAGTAAATAAAGTTAGGTATATTTTGAGTCGCATTTCGTGCAGTTTCACGTCATGTAGTGTGTGAATTGACCCTAAGCTCTGTAAGTAAGTAAGACGTGGGTCTTTAGTAGTCTGATAAAATTAGGCTTTTAAATACAAAATTACCAATATTTGTCTTGGGCTCCAGGATAGTCTGTTATGGTTATCACGGCTCTGGAATGCAATAAAATAATGTTGTAAGTATAGAACTAACCAACTAGTAACCTATTTAAAATGTCTAAACATTAAGAACCGTTTACTAAAAAAATTGCTTTATTGAGGCATTTAAGTAACTAAAGACCAGATCTTTATAAAACACTAGCTTCCCGCCCGCGGCTTCACCCGCGTGGACTACAGTTTATATCGCGCGGGCAGAGACCCGTGCTCAGCAGTGGAATTATAGGTAGCCTATGTGTTATTCCAGTGTCTCTTCTACCTATCTACCAAATTTGATCTAAATCCGTTCAGTAGTTTTTGCGTGAAAGCGTAACAGACAGACAGACAGACAGACAGAGTTACTTTCGCATTTATAATATTAGTAGGAATTTACTTAAAACTTTAGAAGGTTTTAAGTACATTTTCTAGAGCCTGATTCTTTTGTTTTATAAACTATATCGTGACAGAAGTTAGCGTGTGAACATTGCGTGGCGAGGAATGTACAATTATAATATGATATGCCTACTAGATTTCGATCGTAATTTCGTACATAGACTTAGTAACCAGCAAATTGTTTTACTGGCCTCGATATTACTGTAAACTGCCTGTATTTATATCAATTCTCTTTCTATAGTTAATGAGGCATTGTAAAAGTAGATCAAGCAACACAGTACACGTCATTAAGGCTTAGCGTAGCCTGTATAAGACAATGTATGCATTGTGCTAACTCAATTTCTTTACACTATTTTTAGTATAAGTATACAAAACTAGAAATAAGTATTTAGTATTTTGGTTTCACCTGTCCCGATGTATGTCTGTAATCAAATCTTGTAAATTAAATTTGACCCACTTCCCGGTTACCGATTGAGCTGAAATTTTGCATACATGTGTAAATCAGATGACAATGCTAAATTATTATAACTTGGAGCCGATCTGATGATGGGACCGGAAGATGGCTATAGGAATTTGGTAGTTAAACGACACAACCCTATCGAGTTTGGGCGTATGATTAGTCTTGACGAATATTAATTATATAGGCATATCGAGCTATAATAGCTTGCTATGAAAAAAATATTTTCATTAAAAGCTTGTTTATGTAAATAATCTATGTACAACATTTGCTGTATCATAAAAATCACAAAGATATAAGCTTGTTATGTCAACAAAAATACATAGTCACCGGGCCATCCAGGTTACTGAGAGGTAGTTTTGCACTTGCTCCGAGCTATTTGCTGGCGCCTAATGCCTGCCATGACCTGCTGTGACCTGTGTTGTACTTAGTGTCGGTAGCGTCCAACGTTGACCTTTTTAAATATTTTTGGAAAAAAATATAACATGTTGTGAAAACTATTGGAATCCGTCCAGTTACTGATTCTGAACCAACTATATTCAGGTTTCGCATAGATTAAAAATAATGCAGTATAATTTCATGTATTAACAGCATATGTGGCCACATCGTTAACTGGTTATATAAGCCTTTGAATTAGATTTGCCCTGGCTGTTAGGAATCTCAAACGTCTTGATGGTGATATACATTTGCTGAATCATTCGGTTTCCTTTAAAATGGTAGAACTGAATGGTGCCAGCATGTGAGTCATGATCGTGAACGGATGCCGTAAGTTGAGACTGGTCATTTCTTAGCTATCATGTTTTTTTTTATGTGGTATAAACTAGTCATCATCATCATTTCAGCTGACAGACATCCACTGTTGGACATAGGCCTCCCCTAAGTGTCGCCACAATGATCGATCCTGTGCGTCTTGCATCCATCGAATTCCCGCAACCTTCACCAGGTCATTGGTCCACCTTGTAGGAGGCCTTCCGACGCTGCGTCTTCCAGTACGAGTGCGCCACTCCAGAACCTTTCGGCCCCAACGGCCATCTATTCTGCGAGCAATGTGCCCTGCCCATTGCCACTTAAGTTTGGCGATTCTTCGTGCTATGTCGGCAACCTTGGTTTTCCTGCGGATATCTTCATTTCCGATTTGATCCCGCAAGGAAACTCCGAGCATAGCCCTTTCCATTGCCCTCTGGGTGACTTTGAGCCTTCTGATGAGGCCCATTGTAAGCGACCATGTTTCGGCACCATATGTCATCACTGGCAACACGCACTGGTCATAGGCTTTTGGCTTGAGACACTGTGGTATATTAGACGAAAAGATACCTTGCAGCCTCCTGAACGCCGCCCAGCCGAGTCGGACTTATAAACTAGTACTTGACTGCAATCATCATGCATCAGGCGGGATGGTAAGCAGTAATGCAATCGTTAATGGTGAGGCGCACTAATTTATTAAGAGCCTAATCACTCTAGCCTTGAAGACACCTAAATTATATTCGGATGGAAAGACCGCAGCAGGCAAATTGCTACAGTCCTTCGATGTACGCGGTAGAAATGATGAGGCGAAACGCTTAGTCCGGACCGGATTTATGTTAATTGTTAGTTCTTTTGATGTTTTTTCTTTTATTCTGAAAGCTTTTGTCATCCACGTCTGTCTAAATTGTTGTCACATATATTAATGTAAATATAACTTTGTAATGTTTGATTTATAAATATCAAAGTTCAATAAAGGTCACTTTGTTCTATTCTATATTAAGACGTCTAATTCAATTGGCATAAGCTTTTCGAGTATTTTCGAGACATGTTTATCAAATTGGTTTTACTCAAGATAATTTTATGATTTACTAGCTGCTCCCAGCGACTTCGCCCGCGTGATAGCAGAAAATTATCCCAAGGGGACATACTTCCGGGATAAAAAGTATTCTATGTCCTATTCCAGGACATGGTCTATCCGTGCACCAAGTTTCATCAAAATCGGTTTTGCCATTTAGGCGTGAAGACGTCAGGCACAGTTTCTCAAAACTACTATGAAATAAATATCTTTAGTGTCTCAACAGATTTACAATGGGGCTTGCCCACAGCCATCCAAGGATAGCATTTTTCTTTTTGTTCCAAATCCTTTGTTGCAGCTTGAAAATATCTAGCGGTGCTTGGCGAGAAGAGTTTCTGAATCAAATGTTTTGATCGAAATAGTGCTTGTGTATTTTTTTAAAGGAAAATTTTGTTTGTTATTGTTTTATTTTGTTTCATTGATTTTATTGGATTGGTTTGTGTCTTTCTACTGCCTAATACTAAAGCAAAAGTTTGTGTTTCCTATTTAGGCAGCCGTTAGACACATATTATGTCAGTGTTTCTTTTTAATTTTAAGTTTCTGAATGGTGTTTCTAGATTGTGTATGTAATTATGTATCTATGTGTGCCAAATAAAATTTGTCTTCTTTCTTTCGCTAACAGCTGAACGGATTTCATTGAAACTTGGTACACGAGAACATCATGTTCCCGTGAAATATCAGTAACATAAGCTAAGTAGATAAGATAACTTATTAGTAAAAAAAGATTATGCAGCCCTGACTATTATGCTAGGTGGCTCACTTGTTTTACAGGAATTAGTGTGTTTTCCCAAACATTAGGTTTTTTTTTTTTGTCGACGGGGATAATCATCTTTGACGAAACCCGCTCTTGGGTGGAGCGGGAGACAGTGTCAGACTCTTACTGACTAAAAACCCCGCGCCGTTCCTTCTAGCCTTCACACCGGGGCACGAGCTCCCTTTCGGACAACCCTGTCCCCAGTAGGCTTCGACCCAGCTGGGCCCCTCCTGCTGCTGACAACTCCTTGAGGCGCGCGGGAACAGTGCGCGCCGTCGACGTCTTGGACTCGGTCCATTACCGGACGATCGGACAGCGAGCTACCCATGGCTCGCCGTCCGCGAGCTCGCGTCTACGGTGGCCGGAAATCGGGATCGGAATCTCGGCGACGGCGGCGAGGGCGCCGTTGCCTGATGCGGTCGGCCTCCTCCTTTGCAAGCATTACTGCTTCGCAGAAGGAGGCGACCGCCTGCCATTCCTCCTCATTCCGGACCATTGCCTCGACCAGGGCCCGGCGCGAGAGGTCTCCGCCGCCGATCGCCCCCACGAGGACACGGCGATGCTCCGCCCAGGCAGGGCACACCTCGACGGTGTGCTCCACCGTGTCCTCCGGGCGTTGCGCACAGTGGTGACACCCGGGCGTCTCTTCCGCTTGAATCCGATGCAGGAACCTCCCGAACTTGCCATGTCCGATGAGGACCTGCGTCATGCGGAAGGTAAGGACGCCGTGAGGTCTTTCCAGCCACGCCTCAAAGAGGGGACTTACCGCCATAATCGTGGCATGCCCAGCCCAAACATTAGGTGAAGTAAATAGGTATTAGGTAGACTTATGACTTAAGATACTAGATACTCGTAGACTTTTTTGTCCCGGGAGTATATTTTCTTTGGATAATTTTCTACTATCACGCAGTCGAAGCCATTGGGAGCAACAAATTATTTAAATGTGGTAAAAAAAGTGGTTATATAAAGTTTCAAAAAGTTAAGAAATGAATCTTACAATATTAATTGTCGACTCTAAAATTACATTTTATATAACTTGGAAAGCAGTATTTACCGCTTTGTTGATTTTTGTAGGAATCAATTTGCTAAGTGTAATTCATTATCTTTATTGGCACTGTGGTTGAGTGATTAGCAGCAGCGCTGTATATCGCCGGTTCCGTTCCTCACGGAACAATTATGTGTAGGTCATAATACCTACACATAATTGTTACGGGCCTAGATAAGATCAAATGTCTACAAACACAGGAGGAATTTTTATACTGTGGGTTATTGTTACATAAAATTGGTGGATATACGAGCTTTAAATGGAGATAAAAATGTTTTTCGTTAATAAATTACGTTGTAAAATCCTAAAGCACCAATACGATTTGTTACCGCTCACTCAGCCGTTTTCGAACCGATTAGTTCGACCCTTTTATAATCACACGGCTTTTTTACAGTAAACAGAAAAATCCAATACCATCACGGACATAATTATGCGACAGTTGCGAAATACTCTCACTAAAGGTAGAAAAAGAAAAAACATATTTTATTACTTATTTAGTATTTTTAAAACCTGTAGTAAAATAGTTCTTTTTTTCTTATCAGATAACATTTTGTAGTTCACAACAACAATAATCTACTGCTTGATATAGATCCCCACAAATATCGCCACCACAACCAGCTCTGTGCGTCTCGTACCATATCCATCGGATTGACGCGATCCTCACCAGGTCATCGGTCTACCTTGGAAGAGCCCTACCAATGTTGCGTCTTCCAGTATGCTGTCGCCACTCAATAAGCAACCTTTCGGCCCCAATGACCATCTGTTCTGCGAACAATGTCCCAGTCCACTGCCGCTTAAGTTGGCGTTTCTTCTGGCTATTTTACCGACCCCCTACCTATCTACCTTTAGTTTTCCAGCAGACATCGTCATTCTTGATTCAATTACGCTTGGATGTGAGTACCTAACAATTCCGCTTATAATCTGTGTTAGTGACTGAGGTTAGCATTTGCATTTATACTATCAGAGACACCCAAAGGTTGACTGGGAGAGAATGCCTTGTTGCATTAAGTCCGCCTATGTACCACTACTGTACATGACGTTTAAATAAATAAAATAAATAAATAAATGTTGTCCTGAGAAGATGTCTCATTATGGGGCTCCTATCATATCTCTCAGCAATTGCTATCTATAATACAATATATAATATATAACACATTTTGGGATCACATTCATTGTACGTCCAGCTACGGTGCGGAATTCGTTGCCGAAGTCTGCGTTTCCTGATAGCTACAACCCAGGAATCTTTAAGTCGAGAATGAATAGGTATCTTCTAGGTAAGCGCGTTCCATCGTTGACCGCATCGTCGCTTTCCTTCAGGTGAGATAGCGCGAACCTATCAACAAAAAAAAAAACATTCTGATTGTTACTTTGATCTAATATTATAAAAGCGAAAGTGAGTTTGTTTGTTTATTTGTTGCGTCTTCACGCCTAAATGGCAAAATCGATTTTGATGAATTTTGGTATATAAATAGTTGGGACCCTGGAGACGGACATAGGCAATTTTATTTTCTAAAGTGAAAAAAGGGGGAGAGAGAGTAAAGTATATTAATAAACGCGGGCGAAGCCATGGGCAAAAGCTAGTCTTTTAAAGACAATTAATTGCCTTGAATTAATACTGGTTACAGTTACCATATCATAGTACAAGGACACTACAAAACTGAGGTAAGAATTACTAAATCAATAAACAATTTAATTATAAAACATGGTGGGGTTACATCAGGTGCTGATGGGTTCCCGTGGAAAGCCACGTGTGTCAAACTAAGGCCATTCACATTGGTGACCATGACCTGAAGGTACCTAACAATAGGCACATAACTAACGATTGGAATCTTATGAATAAGATCGCGTTCAAGACTTGTTATGTCATTGTTATTATGAGACGGAGTTTCTTTAGAATAGTTTTGCTTAGCTTGTTAGAAAGCCTGTCGAAATAACTTGCCCAAATTACTTTACATTTTTATGGTACAACTGGTTTTTTTCGGCGGCTTTGCTTACCCATCATCAGCCTTATAATGTTCCCACAACTGGGACTCAGTTCTCCTTCACCAAAGGCGTTGATCCACCACGCCAGCCTAGTGCAGATTGTAGGATGTCACATATCTTCGAAATTTTGGTTCTAGTACATGCTGGTTTTCTGAAGATGTTTTTCTTTCACCGTTTTGAGGGCAGTACCGAAGAAATAGATCACACAAAGTAGTAAGCCTGGCTGGGTTCAAACCCGCGATGTACAACTGTCTGTACGCCATACAAATATTTGTCCCGTGCGAAAATAGAACCTGTGACACGCAGCTTAGCAGCCAATAGAGCAGAGCCCCGCGCCTCCTTTTTACTACGTAATAAATATTAAGTTCTCCATCGACACGACTACATGCAGACCGCTAAATTTGAACTAGCAAAACTGCGCAGGTAATAATCCAGGTACCGCGATGAGGACTGCAGCACAAAATACACGACACGCGCTCTGTCACGTGGCGGGTGGCGTTTGCTTAATGCAGTTCGGCCCTAAAAGTTTGACACTCCCTCTCGCTTCCCAACTACGTCACTTTCACATTTACAATACTAGCATAGATTCGACTAAAATGCTAACAGATTAGGCAATCACGACTATTATATATCGTCAACTCATTATTTGACTAGCCTTCACTTCATTAAGTCCTTAGGCCCTTAAAGGCAAAATTATTACATCGGTTAGGCTGTCTAACTTATTACATCTAAGTTTAACACTATTACCACAAATTAGAACAGCCCCGTATAACAGGCGCCGAAGTATTTTATTATTGCTACCAGCATTGTAAGAACCGAAGAATAATAAACCGACTCTAATTTATTTCTCCTAGTAACAAAATGTATGAATTATTACACAGTCTACGAAATGCTTTATTATTACTGTTCGACTCAATATTATTTAGTTGACCTTCCCGCATGAACTTGAGTTTAGTATGAATGAAATATTCCACCCTAAACCAAAGAAATTTGAACTTTAACTTTATTAATACAAAGTCCATAATGTATTGCGCGATGTTCTCAATGATTTGTTAAAGGGTAACTGAGTTTATATGACTGCACAAATTGTTGAATTCTCGAGCACTTCTGTCAGGCATGCTATTTTGCTCGTAAACGTGTCAATTAGCTTCCATTATTGAATATTCAAGCTACAAATCAATTTGTAGGGAAATGTTTAATATTGGAACGTTTTTATTAGTCTGGATTGGTCATAAATAGCATGGAATGAGTGTTTTCTAGATCTTTCTCTACAAGTTTGGGTATCTTGAGCACAGAACAGAAGAATGTAGAATGATTCCTGTGTTCTGTGATCTTGAGTGTGTTAGTTTACATGTTTTTCTTAATGCACATCTTTCGGGGCATGATTTATAAGTCTATAGGTACCTCTTCTCCACACATGAAGCAGTATGTGTGTGTCAGTAAATTTTATTTGAAAATGGAATGTAACAAAATACTTTACACTATGTAAAATATTAACACTTTTTTTCTTAGTTCTACACATTTATTCTAATCTCTCTTTTCGCAAGCGTGCTGTAAGGAATTTCGATTTCAGCTATTTTTAAAGTATGTAAACTTGTTTTATCTCAAAAAATGTAGCTCTTTTGAAAAAATCTTGATTGCATCATAAGAGTGTTTGTCTGTGTGTAAGTAGATACCAATACGGATACGCTACTAGTGTTGAAATTCGATGCCCATATTATTTGCTTAAAATAAGAATAACCATATTTTTTTAAAGCATTTCCTAAGTGTGTTTAAGTAAAATGTTAAGGCATGAATTATAATTATAACTTTTTTTTTGTTGTGTATAAGTATAAAACAAACGTTTAAAAAAAATACAACAAAGACTTAATTCATTAAACCCCAAGCGAACGCTGTCATTGTCTTATTATTATTATTACTTTGAAGATAAGGGGCTATGCATCTCCCGTAGTCTAGAGGATGTAGTCACTGCGACCTAAAAGATCTATTGTGACTCGCCACCTTGTTAGAGTAACTCTTTAGCCCGGAGGCTTCCAGGAAGTCTAGAATACTCCTAGCTTTAAGAGTCATTGTCTTACTGCTACGTCTCTAATTGACGGTATCTGAAGAGTTGATAAAAATTCAAACACAATATCATAAATTCTATCGCTAGGCAGAGTTCTCTCAAGGGCTTCATACCTATAGTATAAAACCAGAATCCTGGAAACGCCACGTATTGTTTAGGGACTTAGATGTTGTTTCCTCTGAGGTCTTGACCGCCCGTGGCATTAACCCCTACAATAAAGGTACATTTACATGACAAGGTAAAATTAAAATAATATCGTGTAATACATGTGTATCAAACATTTTTATTTATTTATTATCAGAACAATCAATTTTATTTTAAAACGCACATATCCATAGATTCAGGCATTGCACACTTTGGCATTTAAGGTAAGATTGTCAAATTCGTAACTCTAAATTGTTAATTCAGAGCCATCTAACAGTCACTTTAAAGGACGTTCTAAATTATGTGTATATAATGTGTATATACACATAATTATATATATATATATATTTTTTTTTATATGTTCACTTTGAATGCATGCCTACTTATTTTTATTTAAAATTCAATAATTTAACTATCTATTACCAGAATTGTAGAGGTCTGCGAACTAAAACTAACACTTTCTATTGTAACCTTTGTTGTATGGATTATGATGTATTTATTTTAACTGAAACCTGGCTAAATGGTAGTGTGCTTAGCAGTGAACTATTTGATGATAGGTATGTTGTCTATAGAAGAGATAGGGAAACAACAGGCTTTCATCCTAATAAAGATGGAGGAGGGGTTCTCATTGCTGTGGCAACTAGAATCAATTCCAAACAGATTGAGTCATGGCAAAGTAAATGTGAGGATCTTTGGGTTACTATTGATTTGTCGACCTCACAGAAATCACGGCAACTAGCACTCTGCGCAGTTTATCTTCCTCCACCTGTATGTCTTCCCTCAATCGATCATTTTATCGAACACTGTAACAATGTGTTTGAGACAACTGATATTCCCATTTGCATAGTTGGAGATTTCAATTTGGGTAAAATAGTCTGGGACCCGGCAGCCTCTAATAGCTCACTTCCCAGTACCTGCTTAAGATTGTTGGAATTTATGAGTGTATGTAGACTTACTCAGCACAATTTGGTTAAAAATTGTTCGGAGCGTATATTGGATCTAGTCTTGTCTACAATATCTTCGTGCACCGTAGCTGAGTCCAATTGTTCTCTGATCAATGTTGATAAACTACATCCTCTCGATTTTACTCTATCATTATCAAAGGAATATAATCTGCCGTATAATAAGCATAACCAGAGGAAAAACTACTATAAGGCTGACTACAATAGTATTAGAACCTATATAAACGAACATGACTGGTTCCAACAATTAACGAATAGTAATGATGTGGATAGTATGTTAAAAGAGTTTTATGAAGTATTAAACGCAGCAATCGACAAATTCGTTCCTAATTGTAAGTCAATGACTTGCCGTTACCCCCCTTGGTTCAATAAATCAATTATAAGGACGCTAAAAGAAAAAAATACGTTGAGGTTGCGCTATAAAAAATATAAAAATCCATTGGATAAATTACAGCTAAATTTAATTACAAAACGTTGCCAACACCTAGCCAAAAATGTGTACAATACCTATATGGGGAAACTAGAATCGGAAATTAAAGATAACCCCAAATTATTCTGGACTCATGTAAAGGCTAAACGTGGTGGATCTAGTGCCTATCCACTAATCATGACTGATGGGCAGACTTCTACATCAAATGGCGCCGCTATCTGCGATCTTTTTGGGAACTATTTTGCATCAGTTTACACCCCTGATCACGAGATGGAATTTAAGAGTGACTCAAATCTTCTTGACTCAATAGGAGTTAATAGCCAGTGTTTAACAATCCCTGAATTAGACAGTGATACCCTGGTTAGAAAACTGCACTCTGTTAACATCAGAAAAGGTGCTGGTCCTGACGGAATCCCACCTCTGTTTATTTCTGCTTGCGCAGAGGTCTTGGTTGTTCCACTTCTTAAAATATACAGGGTGTCATTAGCTACAGGAACCTTCCCTACTGAGTGGAAAAAGGCTAAAGTGGTTCCTGTATACAAGTCGGACAAGAAAGACACCATATCCAACTATCGGCCTATTGCGATTCTTTCCACTTTTGCTAAGATATTTGAGTCGATAATCTGCCCTCACATCCAACGTCACTTTAGACTTTATCTTAGTGATCACCAGCATGGCTTTGTTGCTGCTAGGTCTACGACCACAAATTTATTATCCTTCTCCGAGTCTTTAATGGAATCTGTTGACTCAAATAGACAATTTGATGTGCTGTACACTGATTTCAGCAAGGCCTTCGATAAAATTCCTCACTCTATACTACTTCATAAATTAGCAACCTACGGTATTACTGGACCCTTGCTGGAATGGCTAAAATCCTATCTATCAAAGCGTGAATTTTATGTTGTGGTCAACGGTTTTCGGTCTGCTGGCAATTTTTTTATGACTTCTGGTGCTCCACAAGGATCACATCTGGCTCCCGTACTATTTATCATCTTTATCAACGATCTCCCCAGCTGCTTTTACTTCTCTGAGTGCTTCTTGTATGCAGACGACCTGAAGTTTGCAAGAATAATCGAATCATCTCGTGATATCGCGCTTTTACAAGAAGATCTGGACAGGCTTGTTGAATGGTGTAATAAAAACAGAATGGAACTAAACTTAAATAAATGTTACCACCTGTCGTTCTCAAGGAAGGCTCATCTTGTGCACTCAGAGTATCTGATAAACGATAAAAAAATACAACAAGTCGAGACTATCAGAGACCTGGGGGTATTGTTTGATCAGAAAATGACTTTTGTGCCTCACATTGAGAACATTGTAAAAAAAGCCGCTAAAATGTTAGGGTTTGTACAAAGAAACACAAAGAGTTTCAAGTCGGTGGGCACTAAAATAATGCTCTACAACAGTTTGGTACGAAGCGTCTTGGAGTATTGTAGTATAGTGTGGAGACCACACTACGCCACGCATAAGTTACTTTTAGAAAGAGTCCAAAAGCGGTTTCTATGGCACCTTGCTTTTTCGAAAGGGAAAAGTAAACAGATGCCTTCATACAATACTCGCTTGAAATACTTCAAGATGCACTCGTTGTCAACTCGAAGAGATATAATTGATGCCTTGTTTCTCTTTAAACTCATGAGAAATAAAATTGACTGCCCTAAACTACTGAGTCTACTAAAGTTTCGTGCTCCATCCCGATATCCACGGAATCCCATCACTCCACTACACCCACCCTTGCGCAGAACAGTGCTTGGTGCTAACTCTCCGATTCCGCGCCTCTGTAAAATGCTTAACAGTTGCAGTGACCTTATAGATATACACCATGACAGTTTAAAAAAATTCTGTAAAATAATTATTGAGCATTATTCTTGTATTCAGTAATATCTGTTTCAATTTCATTTCATATGTTTTAATAATATCCTAATCAATTGTAATTTAATTTAATTTAATTGTTAATGTTGACTTTATCTTGGTTAATTTCAATTGTAAATGATTTTATATTATTGATGAGTTATTCTTTTTAACGGTAAATAATCTTAATTTAATTTATAATTTATCAATGTGATGTGAATTAAATAATCTAATGTATTAATGCTGTGCCAAATCTCAATTTATTTTAATGTTTTATCAACCTGATTGTGATATAATTTGTAATTCTATACTTTTAATTTAACTGCTGTGATGAATTTCCATTTTATTTATTAATGTCCTATTCTATTTTTTTTTTCAATTTGTGATTAGTTAAGTATAATTTAAATTATTATTATGTATAACCAAAAAAAAAAGTGCATGTGGTGTTAGCCTATAATGAATTGCTACACTAATCAATGAAGATCCAAAATTGAATGTCATATAAATGTATTGTGTAAGCAGTTGTTGGCTGACCAAATAAATAAATAAATAAATAAATAATTTAGAACAACCTAGAGGTATTTAAGTAAAAAACGAACGATTTACTTCCAGGCATAAGTGTTACATCTTAAATCAACACTCCATCATCATTTTAGCCGAAAGACATCCACTGTTGGACATAGGCCTCCCCCAAGCGTCCACAACGACCGATCCTGAACGCCTAACCCAACGTTTACCAATATAAAAAAAACATAAAATTTCAAAAACTGAATTCTTCGGAAACTATAAAACTATAAAGTGTAAGTACAGTAATGGAACTTAACATTTAGTTACTTATTTAGGGCGAGACGTAATAACAGCAATTTAAAGTTAAACTTTCCGAAACAAGCCAAGTATGCTCGAGTAGACGGTTTGATGACTCCCGCGGTACCACATCTAGACTAGACTAATCGATTTAGATGTTTGGGTTATGGGGCTTATAAAACCTTGCGTTTTGCAACTATTGATATTTTTTTTAAATTTTGTTCTCTATTTGAACGAAGCAAGGGGCGACGGAATAAAAAAATGAAATTGATGGTTAGTAAACATTAATTCATGAATCCCCAAGCGACCACCGGTGGCCGCGCATCTATTGCCTTACTATTGTGTCTCTAATTGACGGTATCTGAAGGGTTAAGGTGCCATTCGAACCTCGGCATCAGACTGTGGATGCAACCACCACATGCGGCAGCAGCACGAAGTTGGCTGCAGCTACACGACTGGTTTTCTATGTACTCTATCTCTTACAGTATTAGATTTTTGTGAAAACCATTCTGAACGCGGCTGTGGCCGCACGATTCAATTGTTGAAAAAGCTGTATGTGTGTTGTGTTTTTGGCTTACTTTCGTTATATTCTGTTTACTTAATATTTGTTAAACATATGCCTATGACAGACAATGATTAGTTTAAAACGCTTAGTGCCAGTTTCAAAATGCCCGAATGCCACTAGTTCGAAAATAAATTAAAAAATGGAACAGAATTTCTATGAAATTATCTGCCAAGTAAGTTAACGGAAACTTAATCATAGGTGGTGAAACAGGTTCTTAATACAAAAACACACCACGAGTAATGTTCCACGAGTGCCTCAAAGAGACCTCAGCAAAACCGTAGAGGGCGATGCCCGCTAGGGCCGTGGAAAGTTTCTGGAAAATAAATCCTAGTTAGGATCAGGGTTGTCTTTTTTTTTTACAGTGGGCAAAAATCATTTCATGACAACCCCCGCTCTTGGGTGGAGCGGTAGATAGTGTCAGACTCTTACTGACTAAAAACCCACCCCGTTCCTTCTAGCCTCTTCATACCGGGGCTCGAGCTTCCTTTCGGATAACCCTGGCCCCAGTAGGCTTCGATATAGCTGGGCCTATCCTGCTGCTGACAACTCCTTGAGGCGCGCGGGAACAGTGCGCGCCGCCGACGTGGACCAGGGTTGTCTTCTAAGAAACACAAAGGGCAGCTTCTACGACTCCAATCGTTTCAATCACAGTTGGAAAAGTTATTAGGTACTTAAATTAACCTAAAAAAAATACTCAAGAAGGGTACGAAAACAGCATTTTTAAATTCATCCTTCTACTTAACAGAATATTTAAATTCATCAGTTTCGCAAATAGTTAATTAATTCTGGCTTCTATCTTAATAAAATTATTAATATTAACAGCACTAAAGCAGAAGAATATTAAATTTCTCCTATTTCAGAACGGGATAACCAAAAGAATTATGGCATTTCCCAAAATTTAAATTAATGTTGCGAAAAAAATACCGCAGTTTTTTAATTAAAAGTGAAGGTTTCAACTCTTCAACGGATCTGCGGAGGTACATAGATAATTGTTTTTTTTTTTTCGTTTTTGTTGATAAATTAACAACGGTGAAGGTAAACTTGAGTATTTCCTCATTATTTTAATGGCGAGTTTTGCATCTAAAGCGTCTATTTTGACTGGCCTATTGGTCTAGTGGTCAGTGGCACTAATATGCCGGAGGTTGTGGGTTCGATTCCCACCCAGGACAAATGACAAATGCATGCGAGACGCACAGGACCGTTCATTGTGGCGACACTTGGGGGAAGCCTATGCCCAACAATGGACGTCTTTCGGCTGAAATAATGATGATAATTATGACAAATTTTTGTGGGATGAGCATGATCATTTGTTGACTCTAGGTGTAATTTATCTATATTAAGTTTAAATTTAGAAAAATGTAATTAAGTTTATCAATTTTGTCTAGTACTCATACCACAAGCTCTGTTTATTTTGGGACTAGATGACGTCGTGTGAAAGTTGTGGAATAAAAAATAAAGAAAAATTATAAAAGTTAAATCTGACAAGGATTGACGGAGTAGAATCGTTATTTCGCTGGAGATTTTATTTGATAAAGTTATGCAAAGATGTCATGACTTTGTTAAGTGTCATTGGAACTCAGTTTGACAAGAACTAATTGGAAAGATACGGGAGGTCGGTGATTGCGAGGAGCGAAGAAACTTAAGATTTTATGTAATCTCCATAATTACGCAATCTGGGTCGGATATCAGGAACATCCAAAGAAAAATCACCCAAAAATATTTTTACCCCGAAAGTTGACTGGTAGAGAATGCTTTGTTGCATAGACAAAATTAGTCCGCATAAGGACTTTTATTTTAGGTAAATGAAATTTAAACAAATAAATGAATAAAAAGAGACAAGTACTTTAAGACATCTTATTTCCAAAAATTAAAAAATAATAATTTTGGAATTTAATATTTCTGGTCTTATTTCGCCATATTTTGATATCGACTTCAGTAATTAACCCTTCAGATACCGTCAATTAGAGACACAATAGTAAGACAATAGATGCGCGGCCACCGGTGGTCGCTTAGGGATTCATGAATTAAAGTCGTTTCAAGTTGTAGTGGGCAGCTTATCTGCTTCTAAGCTGCCTTGTGGTCATTGGATACAGGGCAAAGTACTTCGGAAGCCCAGGTACCCTTCGTAAAATAATACATAAATTACAAATAGTGGGTATTCTACGTGGAATGGCCGATCTTCCACGTAGTGTGCCCGCTGTTTTTAATTTATATGCAATAACATGTATTGACTTTCCGTCGCCGATCTTCCACGATAAGATTTCCGTCAAGTGTAGCAAAGGCCTATTAGGCTCAAACGGCTGAACAGATTTTAATTAAATTTGATTCCAGGATAGCTTATATTCTAATTTCACGAAGGAAAAACTGCGAACAGATTTTTTTTTTATACAAAATGAAGTTATGAATTGAGATTTATAGCAAAAACAATAAAACCATACTGTTTGGGTACTTACCCAAGACTTAGGTATGTGCTCAAGATTATCTCAAAATCGCTTCAAAATAAAAAAGTATTTTTTAAATAAAAGCTGTAGATATTACAGTTTCATAAAAAAGCTGAAGATAAAATTTGTATCGAGATTAACGACTAGGTGCTATGTGTGTATCATTAATTAAAATAATGAGCGCACACTCGCAGAGTATAATGATAAAAAAAAACTCCGGGTACCATAAAACCTTAATTAAAACACGACTGAATCGAAAAAATCCAATAAAAGAAAAAAAAATGCAAAGAATTTTTGCAAACACTAATTATTTGTTTTGAACTCCGTCATTACGTTTTCTGTTATAGGATAAAGTTTTTAAATGGTAGTTGAAGATTTCCCCCGAGTCAGATATAATAGGCACCTACCTCACTAAGAAAAATATCTAAAGTTTTTTTTTTTAAAGTGTTCCCAACTTTTATCTCGAGAATTCTTCGCAACTATCCTATGGTAGATTTTTGGACGTAAGGCACGTAAAGGACCTTTGACAGGAAAGATCATAAAAGGAAATTGGTCACCCCTTGTTCCATTCTTGGGCATGCCACAATTAAGTCTTCTCCTTGAGGCGTGGCTGAAAATACCTCCCGGCATCCTCACCTTCCGTATGACGCAGGAACTATTTCAGTTCAAAGCCTACTGAGGCCAAGGGTCTGTTTCTGAAAAGAAGGCTTGGCCCTGGTATAAAAGCAACGAAGGAACGGAGTGGGCATTTTAGTCAGTAAAAGTCTGACACTATCTCCTGATGATAGAAGGATATGCCTGGAAAAAGTTGGTAAACTCCTTTTTCTTTCATGTCACTTCTCACACAATCCATCCGTCATATCTTCGGTCTCCCTCTCCCTCTCCATCCATGCACATGTATACTCATAACTCTTTTAATAACATGCATTTCATCTAACCTATTTACATGGCCATACCAAGATAAACCATTCCCTTTAAATTTTTCAGTCACTGGCGCCATTTTCAAACTTCCTCTAATATAGTCATTTCTCACTTTATCCATTCTCGTCACATCCATCTCAACATTCTCATCTCCGCTGCATGCAATCTTTTTTCATCAGTCTTTTTCACTTCCCAACATCAGAATCCATATAATACTAGCTTTTGCCCGCGCGGCTTCGCTCCCGCTCTTCCCTACTCCACCCTACTATACCCAATTCTACCCTACACTACTCTACCTTACTATACCCTACTCTATCCTACTCTACCCTACTCTACCCTACACTACTCTACCCTACACTACTCTACTCTACACTACTCTACCCTACTATACCCTACTCTACCCTACCAAACTTCACATAAACCATCTACTAAACAGTCCGAACAAAGCCTAAAAATTTGGTTTGGATAGGTGAGCCCGTTCTTGAGTTATAAAATAACAACGAAAAGTGGCATTGATTTTTATATATATAGATGAAAGGCCTTATCACGGTCTTGTAGATATTATCTTTCAACAAGAGGGGCATCTGTGGGTCACAAGTTGTAGAAGTGACCTGACGCCATTTCATCTATCCTGAGTTGACCCGATGTGTTACGTCTCAGTCTACGTCACCATACATTTGGACAAACATACATACATTATTATTATTATAAGTTTAAAGTTAATATGATGGAAGCATGTGCTTCAAAAAGATTTTAATAAATTCACCCCCTAAAGGGGTGAAATAGGGGTATAGGAAGAAACCTACTTTTATGAGAGTGAAGCCTCTGAAAGTAGTTCATTATAAAATATTGTAATGGTTGTAACACATTTATTGCCAAGTAACTACATAATTATGTAAGTCATAGTAATAGTTGTAATTAAGAGGTGAGGGACGCGAAGGATTCTAAGTTGGCGCGAACGATGCGTAAGCGACCCGAGATCCCACACGACTGCCGTGCGCGGGACGCGGGCGGCATGGCGGAGCCGACCGAGGACGAAGCACACCGAATTACCACGAGCGCGCGCGGCTGGCGCGAGTATTTGAACGTTCGCCTTACATCCTCCCCCTCTAACCCAGGCGTTGCGTCCCCGAAGCCGGGTTAGCCTTACGAGGTCTCCCTCTCTTACGTTTCTCCTGAATGGGATCTTGGATGGGGCCAACGAACGGTGTTAGCAACGAAACGTGATACTTTCCTAGCGAGACGCCGTCACTTATACGCTCCAAAGCGTATGTCGTACTACCGATCACCTCCTGAATACGATACGGTCCATCGCGGCGGGGGATGAACTTCGGAGTCTGCCCTTTGCTCGTATCGTTAGAGCCCTGGGTCTTAAGCAGTACAAGATCCCCTACCTTATAGTCTGGCGCGGGGCGGCGACCCTTATCGGCGAACTTCTTCTGGGCTTCTTGGACTTTCTCGTGCACATCCCGTGCATCGAGCAGTACGGCTGAAAGCTTTTTAAGGAACGGGGTAATAGACAAGACCACATTGTCGTTCTCGACGATGGCCCGCATCTCAGACAACACGTCGGCGGGCGCGCGTATCTCGCGCCCGAAGTTAAGAAAAGCGGGGGAATGCCCCGTGCTTGCGGTGAACGCAGAGTTCATGGCGAACCGAATGGCGGGGAGATGACTATCCCAGGAATCATGGTCCTTACCTACCAGTATTGCAAGCTGCGGTTTAAGGTCGCGGTTCTTCCGTTCGACAGGGTTGGACTCCGGGTGGTAAAATGACGTTAGGGACTGTTTGATGCCCATGACGTGGCACGTCTGCTGCATCACTTCACTCACAAACTGTACGCCATTGTCACTGATGAGTCTTCTGGGCGCCCCATAACGCAGGTACACCTCGTTCACCAGTGTTTTGGCGCACTCTTCGCTAGTAGCGGATGAAAGGGCGAATAACTCAACCCACCTAGTACAGGTGTCCTCCACTATGAGGATCCATTTATTGCCGGAAGGTGTCTCCGGTAGGGGGCCGAACAGGTCTACAGCGAGCACCTCGAAGCGGCGTGACATAGCTGGAACTTGCAGTAGGCCGGCGGGTTTTCGCGTGTCTACCTTGTATCGTTGACACGCTGCACAGTTTTTGACGTACTGAGCAACGTAAGACCTCATCCCGGGCCAGTAGTACTTACCTGCGAGACGCTGCAAAGTTCGGTCTACACCGAAATGGCCGGCTGTGGGAGCGTCATGGTACTCGGCTAGCACGTCCTTGCGCTCATGTTCCGGTACCACCAAGCTGGCGTCATCATCTTCTTCATTGTCGGGACCATAGCGGTACAACACGCCGTCAACCACTACGTAACCTTTATCTGCCCAGGACCTCCCCCTAAAGGGATCGTCGGATTCCAACGCCTCGACGATCTTGCGAATCTCCGGGTCTTTCAGCTGGCCGTCTCTGACGTCCGTGGGAGGTCCACCCGCAGCAAACTGGTTCGCTCTGCTACGCAGAAATGCGTTGAGCGCGTTCCTGTGCTTTGGTGGTAACTTTGTTCCCTCGTCATCGCGCAAGGAGACGTCGGATATATCTGCCTGCATCAACTCTGTACTATTCAAACTAAAAGATTGCACGAAAGGAAAAATCTGTTCAGGATCATCAGTAAAGAACCATGACTCCTGTGACAAGTCCAGTGTGACCCCAGCCTTAGTAATAAAATCACGACCTAACAATGTTCGAGTATTGCTCTCAGCTGGGAACACCACGAACTCGGTATCGACCTGCCTTCCTTCTAAAATCACGGGTACCGTCGCAGTGGGGACCGTTTTCACCTGGCGGGCACCGACCGCGAGTCCAATGGTTCGCTCCGCTTCGTGAAACTGTACCCCCGCCGATATTAAAATAGAGTACAACAAGGAACCAGCAACGCAACACGTAGCTCCTGTGTCGAGTATCGCGGCACCTACCCTATTCGCGATAGTGACCGATACCATAGCGTGCGACTGCGTCGTCGCGTGAGTTTCGCGTGTGATGTTCTCGGCATTCACCATATTAAAATCGCATCGCGTCGCGGGTATCTGTTTTCCGCTACAATTCTCACATTTCGACTTTACAACACCGGGTTGGCCGCATCCGTAACAACGCAAATTACTAGCCCCATTACTGGTACTTTTACCTTCGGAAACTGCGCTAGTTGGTTGTTGTTTATTATTTTTACTTTGGAAATTGCGACAATCTGTTGCGACGTGACCATAAAATTTACAGAACGAACATCGAACGCGCTTATCACGTTTCAACTTCTCGTTCGAGTTTAGAGTGGGTTTCGCGACACTAGTACCGCACGAACTCGTGGTAACGCTGTGTTCGCGCTCGCTCGACTCGAGTTCATGACCTCGGTCGCGCGGCGCATCGTGCGATCGCGACAAGTTTCGACTTGCCGATTTCGTCGTAGAAACGATCGGGTTCGCGGCGTCCGTACGGAGATTTAATTCTACAATAGAATCTTCTATGGCCCTCACCTTTTTTATCATAATATCAATATCGTTAACATCATCTCTAGGTAATCGCTTTCTCACACGTCGATGTAAAAGGCCGTAAATAAGATCTAATTGCATACACATCGGTACCTCGTAGGGTGATTTAGCAAACAATGACCGCACTCTACACACAAATACTTCTGCACGTTCAGAGTCTTTCTGGTCCGTTTCGACGATCTCCCGTAGCACTTTGTATGGCGGCTGCTGCATCCCGTACATGGCACGCAGGCGCGCCACGGCGTCCGGCCAGGCTTGTACGCTGGCGCGCGCGCCGCGCCACCACACGGCCGCGTCGCCCTCCAGCAGCATCGGCAGACCGCGCAGCGCGTGCTCGTCGCTGACGCCCGCGCACTCCTTGTACACCTGCACTGCATCGATGAACGCCTCCAGTATCTCCGCGTCGCGCGACCTCCCGTCGAAACGTGCAGTGCACTTGGCGAAGTTGCCTGTGACCACGGACGAGTAGGCGCTGGGCGGACGGGTGTCGGGCGTTGGCGTCGATGTCGTTGGTTTCCCGGAGCCGTTGAAAGTTCTCAGGGTTTCCACTAGGGTTCTGTTGGTCTCCGCTTGCATTCTGACGAAGGATTCCATGAAACCGGCTAAGATGGTCTCGGTTGTCGCGCTCGTCGAAGCGCCGCCGGCGCGGCCATGCGCCTCGGCGGGGACAGGGGCGGGGGCGCTCACGGCGCGCGGCTCCGCCTGGTCGTAGTATTCGGGCTCGCTCGTGTCGTCACTCATAATATCTTCACTTGGTAATACTTTCGCGTTTCGTAGTTCCATCGGCATGACAACAGTTCGTCAAGTAACGTATGTTTTCACGATTTTACACACACAGTTAGGTATTTATCGCGGCACTCGCGACGAAGCTTCTCGAAATATCTCAAGGTGAATTCGAAGCCACGAGTTGGGCAGCCACTGTAATGGTTGTAACACATTTATTGCCAAGTAACTACATAATTATGTAAGTCATAGTAATAGTTGTAATTAAGAGGTGAGGGACGCGAAGGATTCTAAGTTGGCGCGAACGATGCGTAAGCGACCCGAGATCCCACACGACTGCCGTGCGCGGGACGCGGGCGGCATGGCGGAGCCGACCGAGGACGAAGCACACCGAATTACCACGAGCGCGCGCGGCTGGCGCGAGTATTTGAACGTTCGCCTTACAATATCTATTTAGTATTCAAAGCGTAGGAGTAAAGAAACTTTGAATTAATATTCTGCTATTCATAGCAGGAAAAATGCAAGCATATGACTAGTCATTACTGTGTTTGGAAAATGACGGTTTTCACTAACTTTTAATTTTTGTACCTACACTTTAATTTCTATGTTTATGCGCTTCTAGTTTTTGATTCATTATGCATTTTTAGTAATGACTGTAACTATTAATATTAATATAATAATAATTGAGAGTTCGTAAGTGTATGGTTAATTAAGGTTACAGTGAATTGACTCTTAACTGACACTTACCATTTTTATTTTATTTTTTTTCTGTCGACGGGGAAAATCATCATTGACGAAACCCGCTCTTGGGTGGAGCGGGAGACAGTGTCAGAGTCTTACTGACTAAAAACCCCGCGCCGTTCCTTCTAGCCTTCATACCGGGGCTCTAGTTTGACACTTACCATCAGATGGGATCGCAGTCAAGCACTAGTCTATGGCAATTAAAAAAAAGACTATCTTTTTATTAAAATCTCTATTTTTTATAGTTTTAGAATGATGTTTTTTATATGACTGCTTAAAAATATATTTAAAAAGGTAATTTATGTTTATACAATTAATAAATAAATTTTATTTGTTTATTTCACACACACCGTAACGGTACAGGATGATATGAACAGAAATAATATTAGTGATACAAATCAATAGAAATTAAAAATTTAACCCCTATGTAAGATAAATACTTGTATCTCAGGATTCAGTTCCTTCCTTGAGACGACAAAAAATAAAGTCTTAGCTACAATTAAGACAACCTTTTTTTAGACGCGTAACAGTATTTAATTATACGTCTTCCATAGACCCAATTCTATCTTTCCTTTGTCTTTACAATCTTCTATTTGCAATAACAAATTGTGTACAGTAAACTCTCACCATAATTATAAACAAAAACATTATTAAAACCGTCTATAACATGTTTATGTTAAAAACTCCACGGAGTTCATTTAACTTACGGCAAATACAGGATTCCGTTGAATAAAGTCTTCTAAAGACGTCTTAAGATCTTTACGAGGCTTTGAATAGACGTTCTCCCATCGGGATTTCAAAAGACTTTCTGTAACAATATATAGCAGTCTGGTTATAGGTTTTTAGTATAAAGCTATCATGCTGGTAAACATTAAACTCAAAGAATTAAATAATAGTGTGTTGTTTGCCGATGACATTGTGCTGGTTGCCGAGAGTGGCCTAGAGGTCCAGAACAGATTGGAGGTGTGGTGGCATAGACTGGAAAGTGTTGGCCTGAAATTGAGCAGAACCAAAACGGAGTACTTGTTCTGCGATTTCGGCGGTCTCTCCACTCCAGTGCCTTTAGCTCTCGCCGGAACGCCCATACCGATCTGTTCCGACTTTCGGTATCTCGGGTCGCTCGTCCAAGGGGATGGTGAGGTAGACCGGGACGTAACTCATCGGATCAACGCAGGACGGATGAAATGGCGACAGGTCACGGGAACAACTTGTGATCCACGGATGCCCCTCAAGTTGAAGGGTAAAATCTACAAATCCGTGATAAGGCCTGTCATACTGTATGGATCAGAATGTTGGGCTGTGAAAAAGACGGATGAAAAAAGATTGCATGTTGCGGAGATGAGAATGTTGAGATGGATGTGTGGTGTGACGAGAATGGATAAAGTGAGAAATGAGTATATTGGGGGAAGTTTGAAAGTGGCGCCAGTGACTGAAAAGTTGAAAGGAAATCGTTTGTCTTGGTATGGTCATGTAAAAAGGAGAGATGAAACGCATGTTGTTAAAAGAGTTATGAATTTACATGTGGATGGATGGAGAGGGAGAGGGAGGCCAAAGAAAAGATGGATGGATGGTGTGAGAAGTGATATGAATGAAAAGAGAGTTAGTGATAGCGTGACGAGTGACAAGACAGAATGGAAGAAAAAAACATGTTGCGCCGACCCAAATAAAACGGGATAAGGGCAGGAAGATGTTGATCTTCTTACAAAGATTTTGCTGCTTAAAGGTGGGTTTACACTAGTAGAGGCAGACAAGCACGATTGGAGCACGAGCCGGGCTTAAAGTTTGTCATGGTACTCTCGTGCTCAGCCAACCTCCAGAGTCAGTCTGCACTACATGAATTTGAGCTCACCGTGTATTCTCAGACAATTATAGCAGTCTCGTTATAGATATTTTGAATATAGAACCACCATGCTTATAAATGCCAAACTCTATTAAAAAAAGTTCGTCGTATCTTTTTGCAAAATTTTGCTGATTAAAAGTGGGTCTACACTAGAGGAGCCGAGCACAAGCCGAGCTCAAATTCATGTAGTATCGCTCGTGGTCAGCTGACTTCTAGAGTCAATCTACACTATAAATTTGCACTCACTGTATATTTTCAAACAACAGGTTACTCCAAGATCCCAAAGCGATCTGGCATAACTTATTTTCACATGGATAAAACCTTAGGTTCTCAGTACCGTCTCATGTACTTTGAATACCTTAGTACTTGTGGAGCTCTCCTTGCGAGGGGAGCGGAACGCGAGAGGAGCGGAACGCGAGTGGAGTACGACCAGAGTTCAAATTAGTGTACTGTAGACCGAATCAAGAGAAGCCGAGCATAAGCGCCACTACACGAATTTGAGCTCGGGTCGTGCTCCGCTCGTCCTCTGCTCCTCTAGTGTAAACCCACCTTAAGAATTCTCGATCCCGAAATATCCTAAATTTTTACCGATTTGCGATGTTCAACATCAAGAGTAAAATACTCTATATCATATTACACCCTTTCATCTATGCTCTTTTATGTTTCGTATATGGTAACTAGCTACCGTTCCCGGCTTTGTTCGCCATACAAATTGTAATGCCCTTTGACCCCAGGTGCTGTTACGGAAAACCTTTTCTTAATGAATGCCAGCGATTTAACCTACCTGACCTTAGTTTGTCGACTTCATAGTCAGTTGTGTTTGATAGTATCCTATCTAATTTAAATTCTGATGCAGGATTATTATTCAAAGTATCATTGTTTTGGTTTTTTAATCTTTTTTTGGCTCATTGTTCACTACCTAATTTATTTTTTTAGATTGAGGAGTTATCAAATAATTAATTTTGTTCTGGGTAGATTGAGAAGGAGTTTCAGACTTTTACGGACTAAAAAGTACCCTTTTCTTCAGTCACACTTTGCGTTCTAGATTTGCAATGACTCTTCATCATCCCGAATTTTGCAACTTTACTTTTAACGACCACTTTATCACTTCCCGGGAGACCACTATCAGGTGAGAATAGAATAAAGTAGAATATTTTTATTTGCTTAGAATGTAGGTACATAAAAAATAAGTTGTTAATAATATAATAGGATCCATGTACATCCTGCCTTACACAGCATGCAAATGTGATACAAAGAAAAAAATAATAGTAATTTATTTTGCGATGCGATGAAGATGTCAGTCGTTAACATCAACAGTAGTAAAATTTACTTCTACAGTTCTAATCAACTTCCCTTTATGCTGTAACTTTTTATAAGTCCGTGTTCAGCCATTACCTTTTAGTAGCGTTATTAATATTCAATTATGAGGGACGTGGCTATGTTTTAACTTGTATGCTAGCGCGATGTACCTAAATGAAACGCTTCTTCTCGTTCTCTGCAGTGGCGGATTAGCCATGTAGCAAGAGTAGCATTTGCTACAGGCCCCCGCATTCGAGGGCCCCGCGCGTTCAGGAATCCTGCACTTAAACGCAAAAAAATCTAGTCATAGTTTACGTATTGAAATCTGAGTACAACTGATCTTTTTCTTCTTCTTCCGTCCCTGTTCCTGTTATCTGGGGTCGGGTCTCCTCACTCTACGGCGCCAGGTTGATCTGTCCTGGGTTGTTGGTTTTGGCAATTCGGCTTTCTTAAGGTCTCTTTCGATGTTTGACCACCAGGTCGATGGCGGGCGGCCTCTACCTCTCCTTTGTTCTGGCAAACCTAATGCGATTTTCACCACATGGTCTTCGTCCCGTCTCATGATATGGCCATACCATCTAAGGCGATTTTCCGTCAGTTTATCTGTGATTGGTGTGACTTTAAAGCTACCTCGTATGTATTTATTCCGAACTCTGTCCATCCTGGTCACCCCACCCACCCAGCACAACAACTGATCATTTCTTTGAATATGATAGTCAATCTCTTATATTATATTTTCCACATTACCGTAATTTCCCCGTATCTTACCTAATCTTAAAATTAAAATCCAATGGATTATTAGACACTAGCTTTTGCCCGTGGCGTCGCCTGCGTGCATAAAATGCCTATGATAGGAATAAAGCAGCTTTCTATCGGTGAAAAAATTGTTACATTCAGACTAGTACTTTCAGAGATTACCTCCTACAACATAAAAACAAAAAAAAAAGCATAAAAAGGAAAAGAAATAAAACTTAACCTTTTCATAATATTTGAATAGAAGTATAGATAAAAATACAAATAATAGTAGGTAAATAGGTTTATACAGGGGCCCCTTGGTCAAATTTGCTGAGGGCCCCGCGTTGGTTTAATCCGCCACAGGTACTCAGAATATTATGCAAGAGCATATTTTGCTTCGTTGCCTTTAATTAAGTTAATCTTATGTAAGACTATTTTGTTGCGAATATTTGCTGTCTTGATTAAGGTAGCTGTCATATTTTGAATAGAGCTATATATTGTCTTGTTAAAAGCTATAATATAACCTTTGGTGTGATATTGTGTCATTAGTGTGCCTTGACTAGCATTTAATTAGTTTGCTTGGGTAATTGCAGCGTTTCAAACTAAAGCATTTTGCGGGTCTCGGGCGAAACTTATTAGTAGCTGTTTGATAGCGTATTATCAAAACTGTCCAGCTATATCTTTGGTCTGTATACTACGTTATCTTCTTGAGAAATAAATTATTTATTGAAGTCAGATTTTCCACAGAATGAAAATCTGATTAGCAGACCAACTCGCACTGGGCCCGCATGGTGTACTACGGTCCATTCCCTCTCCTAGACAGTAGGCCTGTGTCCCAGTGGTTTTTTTTTTTGTCTACGGGAAAAATCATCTTATAACAAAACGAGATAGTGTCGGACTCTTACTGATAAAAACTCCTCGCCGTTCCTTCTAACCTTCATACCGGGGCTTTTTTTTTTTTTTGTCGACGGGGAAAATCATCTTATGACAAAACCCGCTCTTGGGTGGAGTGGGAGATAGTGTCAGACTTTTACTGACTAAAAACTCCACGCCGTTCCTCCTAGCCTTCATACCGGGGCTCCAGTTTCCTTTCGGATAACCCCGACCCTGGTAGGCTTCGACCCAGCTGAGCCCCTCCTGTTGCTGACAACTCGTTGAGGCGAGCGCGAACAGTGCGCGCCGACGACGTCTTGGCTCGGTCCGGACGGTTACCGGACGATCGGACAGCGAGCTACCCATGGCTTGCTGTCCGATCATCCACGAGCCCGTGTGTCCCAGTGGTGGGAAGATTATTGTGATGATTATGCTTATGCTAAGAAGGTCTTCTTGCTACTTGGTTCTAGATAATAAGTCTATAATTAGTAAGTTTTGGACAACACTAGTGTAAAAGAAGTTGCCAGCATTAAAAAAGAATTACAATCTCTTTGTTTGCTCTAATTACCTTTTTTATGTGAAACATCTATTGGCGTGCTTTGATAGTAAAACTGACTCAAATGTCTTGACAGTAAATGACATGATACCCAATACGCCACTGCTTTTAACATACGCGGTACGCAGTCATATACTAAGGTTTGACGTGTAGTTTCATAGACACGTATTCGTCATTATACGCTTGGTGTACGCCTGCTCACGGCTGACATACAAATCTATGAAACTGTCGATCATGCGGCAACGTCATGCCGTCGTGTAATAGTCGTAACATAGCTCTTCGACATTTCCCGGGTATTCTTTGACAGTCAACTTTTTTTTGTTTTTTAAATGAGTATTCCATGCAAAATGCTGTTGAGATGTCTTAACTTTGACATCTATGACGCCATTTACAAGAACTATGAAGAATTTACAAGAACGATTTGAACATATACGATAGCCCGACATCAGCTATCGGGCAGTAGCCCACCAGACTATAACACCTGTGTGGTCGGAGGATTCTCCCTTTTCAACGGAGATATGTGGGACTTTACTCTCTGTTCCACCTACCTCCAAAACTTAAAGTAAAAACAGGAAGTGACTCAATGAATTCCGTGCGTAAATCGATAGACGTCTCATATGCATTCCTGTTTTATTCATTCTCTTCAGCAGTAGTCGTATTTAATGCAAATCGAGGCGTACGCGGAAACGTTGACGAACCGCCTAGTGTGTACTGAGCCTTATTTTTTTATACCATTGTAAATTACATATTCGTGATTTTTTTTTTCCTTTTGTGATTCAAATAATTGAGGACAATGAATAAAATGTTAAAGCTCTGAGAAAATAAAATGTGAATTTGGGGTAATTGTATAAATCGGATCGTGACCCCAGTATTCTTTATTTTTTGCTCAAGTATTTTGGGAGAGGTTTATGTTTCGGCTACGGTATGACAGTAATTTATACAGGATAATAGAAGGTATGCTTTCTAACGGGCAGAATAACTTAGGACGAAGTTAACAAGGTTGTTCTTTGTTACGGAAATTTTATATTGTTTTTTGAGGATAATGGAGAATTACTGGAATAATTTATGTATGTAAATAAATGGGCGTCTATTTAACAAATATGTAGGATATAAATAACTAGTTTTTGTTTACGACATACAACATCAAAACAAAAACATTATATTAAACAACTCATAACATTACATAAAAACGTGATTGGATAAAACAAAATATTATTATTTAATCAAAACAAAGAGAATGTCGAATATAAAAATTTTTATTTTACTAAAAGCAAAAGAAAGGAAAAACCACGTTATTTTCCGTACCCAGTAAATTTGTGTTTTTATAAAAGCGTCGAGAGCGCTAAGAAAAATATACCGAACGTATTGTCTAGCCAACATTATGGGAATATAAATCTTAGGCCCACGTCAGATACTGCGGACAGTGGGCCGCACCGGTTCTCCGCTGGAAAAAAACTATTTGAAAATACTCCAGCCCGGATAAAATCTTTTGGCAACAACCAGATTTAGATTTTGAATAATACGAATAAGAAGATTGTATATGTTTGGGTTTTCTTTGTGATTCGGAGAGTGAATTGTGTTCATATTTTTATTGAGTCTTTCAATGGGTTTGATTGATTTCATTTCCGATCGAGATAAAGTTTTGCTAACGTTTGTATGGATTTTTACTTTCCTTGCTTTTGAATTATGATAGGTATATACTTTTAAGGTTACATAATGTATAATTCAGAGTTCAGCCTTCTATAATTTTTGCTTTAAAAAGAAAGCAATAGACTTAAACGTCGCCATGTTTTTACTAAATGGTGCTGATTTTGATATTTTAGTTTGTTTTGTAGATATAACGCTATTTTTTAGCATTACCATAATTAACATGACCTGTTAAAATTAGGTAGATTTTGAGGCAATAATTTGACTCACTATCACCACTTCAGCAAAAAGACGTACACTGTTGGACATAGGCCGCCCCTAACTGTCACCATAATGACCAGTCTTGTGCGTCTCGCATCCATTGGAATCCCACGAACCTCACCAGGTCTTCGATCCAAATTGTGTGACCGCGGCGTCTTCTAGTGCGTGGTAGCCACTCCAGAACCCTTCGTCTCATCGACCATCTGTTCTGTAAGAAATGTGTCCTGCCCACTACCACTTAAGTTTGACGGTTATTCGGGCTATGTCGGTAATTTGACTAAGTTCAAGAACATCCGATTTCAGCAATTAATGCCATTTCCTTGACTTGATAATGCTCACATACACTTAAAACAAAATAAACTAAAAACATTGACTTCAGCGCCATCTAGCGATAGCATGGCTTGTTACTTCCACCGTAATCGCCATTTGATAACCCCACCTATTACCTACGTAATGGACACCACGCAACTCTGGGAAATAATTATACAGTCTAACTAATTACATGCTGTCTCGGAAGTAACACTATAATCAGATTTAATACGCCTATACAATATTAAAGCAGTCGAATATCTTACAAACACAATATTATTTTTAGTATATGCGAAACCTGAATATAGTTTGTTCAGAACCAGTAACTGAATCGATTTCAATATTTTTTACACCATGTTATACTTATTTCCAAAAATATTTATAAATAGTCACAAGTTGGACACCACCGACACTAAGTGCAAAACAAGTAGGTTATAGCACCGCTCGGTCTCCTGGATGGCCCGGTGACCATCTATTTTTACGGACAACCAGGTAGTACACAGAACAGTATGATTCCTGTGTTCTGTGAGGTAGCATAAGAAGCTTATACTTGTAAATATGTGATTTTTCATTATACAGTTATGACATTTATTTATTTATTTTTCACATTTTAGGAAAGCTTACAGACTAATAACTACATAAAGACAATAGTAGGTAATTAAATTGCTAATTACAAATTAATAATAATATTATGTAATAATATAATGTAATATAAATGAACAACTCGTTTACATTCCCGCACTGGATCTGCAGCACTCGCGACCGAAGCAAAGGTGGTGGAATTATTGAAACTACTTCACATCTTGTAAAACTGTATTAACTAGAACTTTTTGAACTGTAGACGACACTTAGAAACTTTTTGGCACTTTACATTATTTGGAACTTCTTGGTTGGAACTTCTTGATTGGAACTGTTTGTTTGGAACTGGTTGATTTGAACTGAATTAAAATAAAATTCATCGCGAACCTAGTCTAATCGCGGAAAATCTTAACACCGCGATCTAGAAATTGACGCTCAACTAACAACGCCATCTTTTGGCCAAAAATATGAACAATATTTCCAACATTCCGCCCACCAAGGAGCTATTTTACATAGTCCTTCTAATTAAAATTACATTTACACGGGCACCGCCCACCATGAGAACATCTACAACTAAATTAACTCATGAGTTCACAATGTCAACAAAAATAACATAAGTACATCTCTGTATAAATTAAAATTGACAAGTACATCTCTGTATCAAATAGAATTATAACTACTGTTCGACAGGTAATATACAAATTTTTGAAATGGGCCTTTTTATTAAGGCTCTTTGAGTTCGTAAAGTAACGACTCTCGTAATATTATTATTAATAATATTATTATAATGTAATTATTTCGTACATAGATTCTTTACATGAAAATACTAGACACGTGTTTTGGGTTTTGCATAAACTAAAACTAATATTGCGTAAAACATTTCGCATCCATCGGATTCTCACGACCTTCAACAGTAAAGTATTGCGAAAACTTCCTCCGCAACGCAGTCAATTTACAAAATAAAGTTTATTTCCATTGAAATTCGGATTGTATCTGAAGTAAATAAGGGTATAATGTTCGAGGCTGATATCCTGTTAAATAATCAGAGGCACGCAGTCCACGTGACCGGCCCTTTATCTATCCAGTGAGAGATTTATAACTGAGGCGTTACCGCGTTTATCTTAATCTTAGCTGGGACTTTATATCTCTATCAACGGAACAGCTATCTTGCAGAAAACCCGACCCAACTACCATTCGTACACAATTTACTGACGGAAAATTTTGACCACATTTTTTTAACGTGAACTCCACTGTGTCTGCCTGCTTAGTTTTTTCTCAAATTGGGGTCGATTTGTGGTCAAATTGGACGCAGTTGGGTATTTTAGATGGAACCATTGCCTATATGACCTTTAAGTCCCAGTAACTGGAAAACAAGATGCTCATTGACAAGGCTGGTATGTCGTCGACGGCAAGTATTGTTCCAAGAGCGCCTCAAGGAGTTGTCAGCAACCGTACAGGCCCAGCAGGGTCGAAGCCTACTGGGGCCATGGGTGAAGCGAAAGAGATCCTCGGTGTCCAATATCGATAGCAAAAAAGAAACAGGAGTGGGTTTTTGTCAGTAAAAGTCTGAAAGGTTCTCCCGTTCCTCCCAAGAGCCAGATGTCATTTGATTTTCCCTCCTAGAATAAAAAAAACAACAGTAAAACGATACCCAATGGCAAGTCTGATCAGATTTTTCTGGCTATCCGTAACTACTGTGAAAAATCTACAAATAACAGCCGTGACCAATGGCTTAAGGTGCTTCTTTTTAATTGATATAAACTAGTGCTTAATGACTACGATCCCACCTGATGGTAAGCAGTAATGTAATTGTTAATTGCGCACTAGTTTATTACTTTAAAAAACACGCAGGAATCTAGGTATATAATGAGTACCAACCCATCATCAAACTGCTCGCGGTTAGCGTTGCTTAACCTCAGGGATCGACCTCTAAAGCTGTTATTATTCAACCAAAAACTCTTCATAAGCTTCACTGTCTGTGTGATTTTATTCGAAACTAGCTTTTACCCGCAGCTTCGCCCACCTTTATTAACTATTTTTTCCCCTTTTCTCACTTAAAACAAAATAATTGCCTATGTCCGTCTCCAGGGTCACAATTATCTCTGTACCAAAATTCATCAAAATCGGTTTTGCCATTTAGGCGTGAAGACGTAACAAACCAACCAACAAACTCACTTTCGCTTCTATAATATTAGTAAGGACTAATAGCTCCTACTAGCAACTTAACTAGCGTGATAGCAGAAGTTAATTGATAAAAAAGTACTAAGTATACCTATGTGATATTCCAAGGCATCATTTACTGGTATAAATACCAAGATTCAGCAGAATTCGATTAGCCGTTCACACACTTTTGCCTTCATAATATTAGTGTGATATTTTTTTTATTTTTTTCGGGTGTTCTATCCTACCCAACTAATTGTGATAAATAAGCCTGGTACTAGTTTCACCGTTATGGTCCAGCCGCAACCCTTAACTTTTTCATTTATATTTCACTAAAGTGATACACGTAAAAATAAAAGCGAAATGTTAGCGAAAAAATGTTGCGGGATTTTTACATTTTACGCTAGTGAGATAATTTTAGAGGGTGAAATATTAATTTATCACGGAAAATATTTGTGCACCTGAGATCGGAGTTTAGGTAGAATACATTAGCATAAAATTAAAACAAATTAAAAAGTTATACAGTATTCACTCACCCGCTAAAATCATTAGACGGTGTGTAAAAAACGCTGAAAAGAAACATATTAGGTGTCCTTTTCACAGACTTCTACCCAATAATTTCTGGTTCAACTGACCAGATAAATCTGTTGTGGAGTGAAAACAATGGGCGAGCGGCGACTCGAAACCTCCACTGATTTATTTCTTTAATATAGCACGCATTAAATTTATGGCAACTGGTTTATCTATATTTTAAAATCTAATTAGGAATTCAAATTTGAGTCAGATTACTTGATCGACGATGTCAATTGTGTGCTTTTATTGTCTACAATTTGACGTTTTAATTTTGATATCAAACTGGCTATTAAATTGGATTAAGCCATTCAAATTACAGGCAGCGCTCACGGTTCTCGGAATGTATCGATTTAGAAATATTATTGTTGATCAAAATGTCTGTTTAGTTGTCAATTGTGTGCAGCTGTATTTTAAGCAATGAGCAGTAGTGGTTTAATGGTGACAGCTCTGACCTTCTAGTTGTATATCGTGAGATCGAATCTAGGTAGGCGCTTTACTTTGTGTAATTCATTTAAGTATCAAATCTCTCCTGTTCCTGCTTTACTTTGTGTAATTCATTTAAACATCAAATCTCTCCTGTATCTCTTGTTTTTGGATTTCAAAACGGTCAAGGAAAACATGGTTAGATAGAATATAATACTAATTGAGTATATTCTAGAACAAAAATTCGAAACGATTTGACATCTACCAACCCACACTAGACCCATGTGGTGAATTACGGACCATGCTCTTAATTCTAGAGAGGAAACATAAGTCCCGACTGTGAAAACATTATAGGGCTGATTATTCTTAAGTATTGGACTACCCTGTTGGTCAGTGGCTCTGACTGCTGTTCTATAAATTCAGTCCATAAAGAGATTACAAACTTGTATAAAGAAACATACTTTTACACATGACTGGCCTGCTGGTCTTGTAGTTAGTGGCCATGACTGCTATGCCAGAGGGCGTGGGTTCGATTCTCATCACCAATGTTTGTGCAATGAGCACGATCATTTGTTCCGTGTCTGGGTGTAACACGGAGTTAATACTAACTCCGTGGGGTGTAATCTATAATATGTGTGCATTTAAAAATATATGTGTGTTTAACAGTTGTCTAGTACCTACTCATAACACAAGCTCTGCTTAACTTGGGACTAGACGGCGTTGTGAAAATTATTATTATGCTATGTACTTGTATCTCCCCTCCTCGAGTCGTATTGCTATTCGATAAAATCCAATGGAATGCATAACCTTTACTGTGTTGTGGTAAACGAAATCCTGATTGCTACGAATAACTTATCAAGTCACGGATGCACTTATGCGATTTGGCAAACTGCCAACTATGTAAAAGAGACTTTAATTGTAAACTACCCTACGTTTACACACTCGATTAGTTTCTGGGTAGAAATTAACTACCCAACTACTACCTAAATGAACGCTTTAAAATAGCTCTCGTAAATATTTAGTTAAAGCGTTTAAATAAATATTTATGGAGTTTGAATAGTTAGTCCATTAATTTTAAAACTCTCTAAGTCACAAAATTGTAGTATCTAACTTTAGTTTATAAATGACTGGAAATGTTACTTTGGAAACAATGTCAATCATTTATGACTTATCGTTCGCTAGTTTTTGTCAGTGGTTTTTACCGTGTGAAAGTAAAAAAACATCCTAAGGGACCGTCCTAATAGTAACTTGGTAGGTAACCTAAATTTATCTCCTTTCTGTCAGTCCATCCGATGGTTGTCTGTCAGAAAATGTCCTGTGCGATAAGACCGCCCATCGTACACTTATTTTTAATAATGTTTACTCTGTATTTTAGTTTATGCGGTGTACAATAAAGAATATAATAATAAAAATATATAATTCATATCGTCCGGCGGCCCGGTAGCCGTCCGGACCGAGCCTTAGTCGTTGAAGGTGCATAGTGTCCCAGCTGGGTCGAAGTCCCCAGCTGGGTCGAAGCCTACTGGGGACAGGGTTGTCCGAAAGGGAGCTCGTGCCCCGGTATGAAGGCTAGAAGGAACGGCGCGGGGTTTTTAGTCAGTAAGAGTCTGACACTTTCTCCCGCTGCACCCAAGAGCGGGTTTCGTCAAAGATGATTTTCCCCGTCGACAAAAAAAAAAAAAAAACGGTGCATAGTGTAGGTAGGTACTACGCTCGCCTCCAAAAGATGTTATCAAAATCGTAGGGACCCAGCAGGGTCCAAGCCTACTAAGAATCATAAGTATGGTTTTAGTCAGTTACTCTGCCACTGAAAACATTAAAAAAAAACTATGCTATTTTTTTTGGTGGGTAAGTCATCTAAATGACGTCGTGTCCGACTCTTACTGACTAAAAAACCCACCCCGTTCTTTCTTGCTTTTCATAACGGGGCTCGAGTTTCCTTTCGGATAACCCTGGCCCCAGTAGGCTTCGACCCAGCTAGGCCCCTCCTGTTGCTGACAACTCCTTGAGGCGCGCGGAAACAGTGCGTGCCGTCGGCGACTTGGGCTCGGGCCGGACAGTTACCAGACGGTCAGACAATGAGCTACCCATTGCCAGAAAAACCTTTGTTATTTATGGTACAAAGTCACAAGTATGACTAGTACCTACCTACGTGAACTATTTTAGTCACACAAATCAACATTACTTCAATCGCCAATCCAGGCCAGAACCCCAATACTTACCTACTACAGTACCTACTTATAACACAAGTATCACTTAGTCTGGTTTCCGCTAAGAGGTCTTCGAAAGTCATCGAAGCCTCCACAATAACGTATTGAGTTTCCACATAACATTAGTGAACAAGTATGGCCTAAATCTACACGACCCCTACAATGACCCAATTCCTTCCGTTCTTATAACTTGAGGGCGCTGATAAGCTGCTGATAAAAATCTTTTATATGTAATATCTTAGAAACGTAATGGGTTTATCAACAATATGTGTAACAGTGTGTGGGATTTTGTGTTCTGATACAAATCAAAATGGATTATTATATTTTTATTTACGAATGATGCGTTATGGGCAATGGTGGCTGAGTGGTAACGGTCCCGACTTACAAGTTGTAAGTCGCGAGTTCGAACACAGCTAGACGCATTCCTTTGTGTAATTTATTTCATCACCACTGAAGAAAATAAAAGAGAAATAGGCACAAAGAGATGTAGACACCGTGTTTACCCTGTGTATGTATCTTTATGAAATATGCTGTCATTTGATTTACTGTTACATTTCCATCAATCAACCATTCTCTATTCATTTCTTAGTGGAAAAATTAATTTAACCCATTATTGTTGCTCTTATGGGCGTCTTCATCACGAAGTCTTGGTAATGAGATGAAACACTCATAAATGTAAAACAAAATGTCCATATTAGGCAGCGCAGTATTGCTTCAGGCTCTTTTGTATTTTAAAAAGAAAAACTTCCATTCTCCTATACTTTGTTTTTATATCGTTTGGATCCGGGCTTTTTCGTTAAATACCAGGTACACACAATATATACTCGTACTTTTTTTTGGAGTTCCGTAACCAAAGGATAAAATGGGTCCTCATCACTAAGATTCCCGTCTGTCTGTCTATTCGTCTGTATCTCATGAACCATGGTAGTTAGACAGTTGAAATTTTCACAGATGATATAGTTCTGTGTTGTTGCTATAAAATATAATACTAAAAAGCGGAATAAAATAAATATTTAAGGGGGCTTCTATACAACCAACTTGATTTTTTTGCTCGTTTTTTTGTTACGGACGGTACCGGCTTTTTTATTTAACCTATATTTTTCCACTGCTAGGTAATCTCCCCGGAATTCTTCTTCATATTCTTTTCTAGAGCCACATAAACTTAATACACCTAAAAGCAGCAGCACCATTCTACTGTAAAACATTTATTTTCACTTTAAAACTAGAAAACACGACAGGACGCAACACTATTTATACATTACAGGGACAGTTAAAATTGATATTTATGTCTGAAAAGAATATAACACCGCTACATATTCGTTCAAATGTCAAAACCAAATAACTGGGGTGATACAGTATCCAGCATTTTAATGTTTCTGGGGCCGTGAGTTGACTTCCGAAAGGAAAACCCTGGAACGCAAGTTGAAGCAAGAAAATAGTTTTTGAAGTCAGTAAAAGTCTGGTTCGCCCTCTCACTCCAATGAAATCATTGGATGATTACATACCTAAAAAATATAGTTGACTTCTGTAAGAAAAACCCGAGGTCCTAGAACCCAAAACAAGGCAAAAACATAACCTAAGTGTCTTTAAGTCAAGATTGATAAATTGCTTCTAGGCTAGTGTTTAGTGTTCCATCGTAAGCCACATCATCTCTTACCATCAGGTAAGATAGTGGTCAAATGCGAGCCTATTTATAATCTTTTTTTTCTTCCATTCTGTTCTGTCACCGGCAACTCCCTTTTCTTTCATATCACTCCTCATACAATCCATTTCTTTTCTTTGGCCTCCCTCACCCTCTCCATCCATGTTGCGTGGCAGCACGATTCGGGGACATCGCCGTGGTAGGCGTCTACCTGCCCCCGAACAGATCTCTCGACGTGTTCCAGCTCTTCCTGATGGAGCTAAATTCCGTCGTCGCTGGGTTCGGTTCCCTCCCCGTGGTCGTTTGCGGGGACTTCAATGCCTGGAATACGGCTTGGGGTTCTCGGCACACGAACCGACGGGGTAGGATGGTGGAGGACTGGGCCTTGGAGCTGGGCCTGGTCGTCCTGAACCGGGGCTCTGTCCCCACGTTGGTGCGGATGCGGGGTACATCAGTGGTGGACATCTCGTTCGCCAGCCCCGCTCTGTCGCCGCGTGTCGTCGACTGGCGCGTTATGGAGGAGGTGGAGACGTACTCCGACCACCGGTACATCCGGTTGGACGTCTCCGCCGAAACCTCGGCCGCGCCAGTCCGACAGAGCCCTTGTGGTCCGCGGTGGGCGCTTAAGCAGATGGACCGGGAGCTCCTCCTCGAAGCCGCGACGGGACAGGCCTGGGTGCAAGCACCGGACAGGCCTGTCGACATCGACGTCGAGGCGGAGTGGTTCCGGGAGGCCATGTCGCAAATCTGCGACGCGGCAATGCCCCGAGTCCCTCCAGGTCGTGCTAAGCGCCGCGTGTACTGGTGGTCACCGGAGATCGGCGCACTGCGCAACGCGTGCAACCACGCGCGCCGCCGGTACGACAGACACTGCAGGCGCCGCAACCGCCAGCCAGATGCGGAGGTCAGAGAGGCGGAGCTGTATGAGGGGTACAGAGAGGCAAAGCGCACCCTCCGAACGGAGATAAGGCGGGCCAAACTCGAGGCCCGCAACGCGTGGCTGGGGTCTCTGAACGCGGATCCGTGGGGGCGCCCGTACAAATTGGTACGGGACAAGCTACGCCCCTGGGCTCCGCAGCTGACTCAGAGTCTCCGGCCCCAACTCGTGGAGGGTGTGGTAACCACTCTGCTCCCTGCGCGAGAGGAACACTCCCCCCCGCCCATGGCTCCGCCCCCGTCAGCAGTGTCTGACGCGGACCACAACAGCGACGACGACGACAACGCTCCAGAGGTGACCGAGGTAGAGGTGAGAGTGGCGGTGCGAAGGCTGAGTGCCATGTATGGAGAGGGGCCAGTTTCCACTTCGCTGGAAGATGGGGAAATTGGTCCTCATCGCGAAGCCAGGGCGCCCTGCGGACTCTCCGTCCGCGTACCGGCCCATTGTGCTGCTCGACGAGGTGGGCAAGCTCTTTGAAAGAGTCATTGCAAACCGCCTCGTCGCGCGGCTAACACGGGTGGGGCCGGACTTGTCGGACGGACAGTTCGGCTTTCGCAGGGCGCGCTCTACGGTGGACGCCATCATGCGCGTGCGAGCCCTCACGACAGGGGTTGTGGTGTCCCGGGGCAGGAGCGTCGTGGCAGTGTCCTTGGATATTGCCAACGCGTTCAACCCTCTGCCCTGGAGTACGATCCGGAGGGCACTCCGGTACCACCGGGTGCCCGAATACCTCTGTCGAGTGGTCGAGGCTTACCTGTCAGACAGGTCCATTATCTACCCCGGTCACCAGGGAGACTGGAAACGTCGAGAGATGTCGTGCGGTGTTCCGCAGGGGTCGGTTCTAGGCCCACCCTTGTGGAACATCGGCTACGACTACGTGCTGCGCGGTGACCTCCCTGACGGGGTCAGCGTGGTCTGCTACGCAGATGACACGCTGGTTCTAGCGCAGGGAGAGTCGCACCAGGCGGCGGTCGCTTTAGCGACACGCGGGGTTGCGATGGTCGTTGGTAGGATCCAGGAGTTGGGACTCGAGGTGGCGTTGCACAAATCTGAGGCCATGTTTTTCTACGGCCCTCGGAATGCGCCACCATCAGACTCCCAACTTACGGTAGGAGGAGTTTGCATCGGCGTCGGGTCGACGATAAAGTACCTGGGACTCGATCTCGACAGCCGATGGAATTTCGGAGAACACTTCCGACGTTTGGCTCCCAAACTCAACCGGGCTGGGGCTGCTCTCAAGCGGCTCCTGCCCAACCTTGGGGGTCCAGACGCCTCCTGCCGGAGGCTCTACGCGGGGATCGTTCGGTCCATGGCCCTCTACGGGGCGCCGGTGTGGGCGCCGCCGCTGGCAAAGCGACCGGCGTCCATACTGAACGCCTGCCAGAGGGTCATGGCAATACGGATGGTGCGGGGTTACCGCACGATCTCCCGCGAAGCAGCGAGCCTTCTGGCTGGCCTGGCACGATAAGCGCGTGGAGATGCAACGCCGGGGTGAAAGTCCACTACCGCGACAGGTCGAGGTTTGGCGGACAGAGCTCCGGCGGGATCTCACGGTGAAATGGCGTCAGCGACTATCGCAACCCAGTGCTGGGCATGCCACAATTATGGCGGTAAGTCCCCTCTTTGAGGCGTGGCTGGAAAGACCTCACGGCGTCCTTACCTTACGCATGACGCAGGTCCTCACCGGACAACATTTTAGAAATTCAATTATATCTTAAAATATAACTCCGGGTTCCCTTAGTTTCTCATAAATAAATAATTCAACATTAGGAAAAGTCCCTCGGGCGCTTCCCGTCCTATACTGTTTCGTTTTGGGAGTAATTGACATGGCAAAAACTTTGCTAACTTCGCCGTAAGACAATGTTACATAAACGACATTGTCGGTTACATGCTTAGCCAACAGGAAAGGGAATGTTTTTCCTTCTTGTTGATTGCTGCAATTGTTTTTGCTATTAGTTTTTTGAGATAAACATATGTTATGACGATTACCAGTAGAGTAGTTGGTCATAAAAACATATGGAACTGGAACTAATGATGATAGAAAGTAATGAAAAAAAATGTAACTAGGATTTTTGTTATACGCAACAAGAATTTAGAGTGTCCATGAAGTTTCTGTCAGACCAACTTCTTGATTTTTCATAATTGCCTGTGAATGGCTCAATTGAAATTATTGAGTTTTGAGTTTTAAAGAAAAAAAACAATATTATCAATCATTTAATTTCGAGCTTATACTCATAAAAAGATTAGTAACAATATTTACTTAAAAACTATGTTAGTAGCCATAAAAGAACTAATCGAAATTTTTTTTGGCGTTTTAAGACTTTTACAGACAAAATCGAAAGAAACTAAGAACAAATCAGATATACTCAATAGGTAATTACGAGTATGTACAAAAAATAACAATTTATAAATAATTTAATTCGAATTCAGCACAATGCGCAAAGCCCGGATGTTGCTTCAGAGCTCGTTAGATGGCGTTGTAAAGGAACCTACGTGTGATGTTTCTGAATTGCGCTAATGGTTTAGTCACCGAGTCTTATAAAGTCAGAGCGCGGAGTTTTGATACTATGAAACTAAATGAGCCAATACCCAAGAAAAAGACTTAAAACTCCTCCTACACATTGTATTCAAAATTTATAAAAGGTTGTATACAAACTTGTATTATATCCCTCATAATTGTGTTTTTCTACTATTGGGACACAGCACTTCTATCTGTGAGAATGACTGAGCTAGATTGCTATATCTTAATATTTTAATATAAACTCTTTGAAAAAATCGGAAATGTACGGATACCCACATAATTCAGCAACGTAAAAGATACTTTAACCCTTCAGATACCGTCAATTAGAGACACAATAGTAAGACAATAGATGCGCGGCCACCGGTGGTCGCTTGGGGATTCATGAATTAAAAGCTCCACAAAAAAAGCAGAGTAAGCCCACAAAACTCAGATCCAATATTAAAGGATCGAATTTCAGCAAGTTTTACATTCAAAAAGAGAATTATAAAACTACAGTGGTTAAATTCGACAATGCGTGGCCAAAAGCCGATAGGATTACTAGATCCATAAAAAGTGGGTAAAATTTATAAGTTTAACGTGTACATTTACGATAAGTCGCCTTGTAATCTCCATTAGCTTATGTAATGATGTACATTGGGCCAGAACACACTTAAGCGGCTATAAGAAAGTTTTGTATCGCTCTTTCATTATGTGTAATTTTTCTTTTTAAGATTTTGCCCACGTAAAATATTTTCGCTCAACTGTGGCTTGCCGAAATGGAGTTTATTATGGTTTATGGTGCAATTACATAGATGCGACTTAAATCTTTGATGGTTTGGTTATGGGTGATATTTGAGTGATAAATAAATGTATAATTTGGCGTTTTAAATGTCGTAGTATGCTAAGGTAGGTATATGTTTTGGCGCGCATATTTTTTTTGCAATTTTTTTTTTTTTTTGTTAAATATGGTTGATTTTACTATTTTAGTTTTCATTTTTGTATGTGTAATTAGGTACAATAAAGTATATAAATTGACATAGGTTTTTTTTTAATCCTAGCTAACCCTAGAAGTGATACTGCTAAGATTACATTTGACATGGCAATGTGTCGGTAGCTAAACCTTGGTAAAACGGTTTTGTTGATTATTAAGTTATGTTGTTTTTGTAAATTTAGTTTAGGTTACGATGGGACTGATATGCTCATTGAGATTAGAGTCCCTAAAAAAAGAAAAAAGAGTATATAATACATAAATAAATAGAAGACAAGTTAATAGAACCTGTAATGTGCAAGTTAGATTAATTGACGACACTGAACTCTCTCTGACTGTGAATAAATTTGCACGCCATGTTATGGCAGGATGCAACTTTACTGTTACACGCTATGTACCATATTCTAGCAAATAAATGTTTTGATTTGATTTGAAGATTTGATTGATTCTTTTATTTAGTTTCACCAGATTCCAGGTAACAGATTCAAACATTCGGTTGGACTGCGTTATTTTGTCCTAGTTTTGACTACGAGTAGTTTGATAGACGTGATAAATTGGAAAAAAGCTTTCCAGGAAGGACATGATGTTGAGAACAGAACTGAAATGTAAGCAACAATTTTGGATTTAGATTTTTTCTCGTACATGTGGGGCTTTTCCATGATGATGAAAGAGAGATGGAGATTTTATAGCTTTTATAGCCTTAGTTTTAGTATATGCGAAACCCCAAAACACGAGTATTTTTATGTAATAAATCTGTTCATGGTACAGCTGCTATGTTTTATTTTTATTATAAAGTTATAAGCTTGTTATGTCAGCAAAAATACATAGTCACCGGGCCATCTAAGTGACTGAGGGCTAGTTTTGCACTTGTACCAAACTGTTTACTGGTTCCTAATGCCGGCTATGACCAGCCGTGACCTGTGTTGTACTTAGTGTCGGTAGTGTCCAACTTGTGACTTTGTTAAATATTTTTTGGGAAAAAATATAACATAGTGTAAAAACTATTGGAATCCACTCAGTTACTGATTCTGAACAAACTATACTCGGGTTTCAAAATAATTTTGTACAGCTCCATCCTTTTTACAGTTCAGGTTTGGTCGTTAAAAGTATCGCGTTAAGAGCTCGTGGAAGGGCTTCTGTTCACCATCTCGTTATCGCGACTTCCAGTTGAGGTCGGAACTGTTCCTCTTTTCCAATAAAACGCTCATAATTTATGCATTGCGGCAATTACGAAAATGGGTATATTGAGATTGATGAAAATTTATATCCGTCCGTTTTGCTTCAATCCCCTGTCACTAAAAAATGCAGCTGCGTTTGGTGGAACTCATCATCGATTAAAATCATATAACAATAGTGAGTCTATCATGTGACTGGCCTGTTGGTCTCATTGTCAGTGACCCTGACTGCTATGCCGGAAGTCGTGGGTTCGATTCACACCAAGAATAAATGTTTGTGTGATGAGCATGATCATTTTGTTCTGTGTCTGGGTGTAACTAATCTATAATATTGTTACGTACGTAGGTAATTAAATGCCGATTTACCAATAAAGAACTTTATTTACCACAAACAATAAATAATTAGTCCAGTCAACAATAATCCAAATCACAGTAAGCACTAGAGTTCCGTTATACTATCGCCTCGGTCGTTAGATAATATCACTTCGCACACTTAGGTAGATCGCTCTTGATCGCAGTCGAAATCAGAACTGACTCACTTCCGTTCGGGGGCTCGTATTTATACGCGGAGCAAAGAAAATTCTAGATACTGACGTCTCAGGATAGTTCCAGAACAATAGAGTCGCGTCGCGGGGCCATAAATCAATTTTATTGCTTTGTCCTTCGCGAGTCACTCACGCGAATTTCGACTCTATTGTGAATGTCGGAAAGTACCATTTCCCTTATCCACCTACAGATACCTATAGATTACGTACCTACTAAATAGTGGGTACAACAAGTACTTATGACGGAATGTTCCAGATCTTGCCAGGCTAGGTAGGTACTTTGGTTCTAGAGCTTTCGAACAGTAATGCGTTTTAATTATTCGTTGCTACTCTTTAACTTGTCGGAGATATGACGTGTTGAAATTTAACGGCGTAACAGTGCCCCCCTCTTAGTCATGCTCGTCCCGAGCATTATTAGATCCGTGATACGGCGCCAATCTGTCCACATGGACAACCTTAGGCTTCCCTCTTAACCCTTTCTTGATGCGGTAGGTTACATCGTTGATCCTTTTTAGTACGGTGTAAGGTCCCTCCCATCGAGCTTGAAGTTTTGGCGACTTCCCTTTTCGTCGAAGCGGGTTGTGGAGCCAAACCAGTGCACCTTCCTCAAATCCCTGGGCGTTGGCATTACGGTCGTATCTCGTTTTCATTTTAACGCTGGTGTTCATGCTATTCTCACGTACTCGTTTATGCACTTCGTCCAATTGATCTTGAAGGTCACTTACGTAGTCCGTAACTGGCTTAGTCTTATCAGGTGGCACGCCAGTTATGGCATCGACTGGAAGTCTCATTTCCCTGCCGAAGTTCACTCTTGCTGGGGTATGTCCCGTGCTATCATGCACTGCCGATCGGTACGACATCAGAAATAGTGGAATATACCGGTCCCAGTCTTTCTGATGGTCATCGACAACCTTAGCCAGATGATTCTCCAGGGTTTGGTTAAACCTTTCCACCATTCCGTCCGACTGAGGATGCGCAGGTGTTGTGCGTGTCTTATAAATTCCCAGAAGAGTACACATTTCCTGGAACAGCGCTGATTCGAAGTTACGGCCTTGATCGGAATGGATTTCCAAAGGTGCACCATACCGACATACTACTTCCTCGACCACCTTCTTCGCCACTGTCGTCGCTTCCTGATTGGGTATGGCAAAGACTTCGGGCCACTTTGTGAAGTAGTCCTGGATCACCACTATGTACTTGTTTCCGTCATCTGTAACTGGGAAAGGTCCAGCGACGTCGATGGCAATGCGTTCCCAGGGGGCTCCCACATTGTACAGCTGAAGCCTGCCCCTGCTTCTAGTCTGTGGTCCTTTCACAGATGCGCACGCTGTACATTTCCGACACCATTGCTCTATGTCATCTCTACAATTGAGCCAGTAATACCGCTGTCTCACTTTCAGTAGAGTTTTCTTGATTCCCAGGTGTCCTCCAGAAGCACCATCGTGTATCTCCTGTAGCAGAGGGACCACTTCACATCGTGGTACTATTACTTGTGTGGTCACCTCCTTGCCATCGTTCGATTCCCATTTCCTACAAAGCACATCATTTTCTAGGACTAAACTGTCCCACTGTGCCCAGTAGCTCTTTGTGACGGGACTATGTGACGATACTTCACTCCACTGAGGCCTAGTTCCGTTACGCTTCCAGTCCAGTATAGGTCGAATATCTTCATCTTCCTCCTGGGACTTCTTGAAGTTGCCTTCAGTCCTAATTAAATTCACGTGTTCTCGGGCTTCATTCTGTTGGCAGTGTCTACAGTCCTCATTGCACGGACGTCGCGACAAGGCGTCAGCATTATTATGCCCTTTTCCACTGCGATGTTCCGTCACAAAGTTAAACTCTTGCAGCTGCTCGAGCCATCTTGCGACTTGGCCCTCAGGGTTTTTAAATTGTAGAAGCCATTTTAATGCAGCGTGATCCGTCCTTAACGTAAACTGCCTTCCTATGAGGTACTTGTGGAAATGCTGCAAGGCCTTTACCACAGCCAGCAGTTCTCGTCGAGTCACGCAGTAGTTCCTTTCTGGCTTTGAAAGTGCCTTACTGAAGTAAGCAATCACGACCTGTCTGTCACCTTGCACTTGTGACAACACTCCTCCAATTCCCGTGTTGCTGGCATCGGTATCAACGACAAATCTTCCGTCTCTGCTCGGATACCCCAGTATAGGCGCTTCACATAGCCGTTGTTTCAGCTCGTTGAATGATGACTCGCAGTTCTTGTCCCAGATAAAATCTCGTTTTTCCTCAGTCAGCTGGTGTAACGGTTTTGCAATGTCCGAAAAACTCATAACAAACCGTCTGTAGTATGTGCACAACCCTAGAAATGCACGTACTTCCGTTTTGTTCTTAGGAACCGGCCACTGTTGGACTGCTTTTATCTTCTCAGGGTCGGTTCTCACTCCATCGGCGGAAATTACATGTCCCAGGTAGCTGACCTCCTTCTTGAACAGGGCACACTTCTTTGGGCTTAGTTTTAGATTAGCCCCTCGAATCCTTGTGAACACTTTCTCCATGTTCCTTAGGTTTTCCTTAAAAGTGCGGCCCATTATAATGACGTCATCCAAATATACCAGACAGACGTCACCAAGAAGGCCAACCATGACTCTCTCCATGAGGCGTTCAAATGTCGCTGGAGCATTGCACAACCCAAAAGGCATGACGTTAAATTGCCACAGGCCGTTGCCAATACCCGTACTGAACGCTGTCTTTTCTTTATCTTTCTCGCTGATTTCCACTTGCCAATAGCCACTTTTCAAATCAATGGTTGAAAACCACTTCATACCACTGAGCATATCCAGCGTATCGTCTATCCTCGGCAAGGGATAACTGTCCTTCTTTGTTACATTATTCAGCATTCTGTAGTCCACACAGAATCTTGTACTGCCGTCCTTCTTCTTCACCAGAACGACTGGAGAAGACCATGGGCTCGTAGAAGGCTCAATTATTCTGCTATCAGCCATGTCCTTTACCATTTCTGCTACCTCAGTTTCCTTAGCCCAGGGTATGCGGCGCGGTCTCTGTTTAATTGGTCTAGCATCACCTGTATCTATCTCATGCTTGACGAGACCTGTTCTTCCGCAGTCTTTTCCCGTTGCAAAAATATCTCGAAACCGTAGCAGAAATTCCCTGGCTTGCTGTAGTTCCGAAGCCGATAAATTGCTCTTAGAATTTTCCAGAAGTTGCTGGATGTGATCCGGTTCACCTTTTATTGCGTCTTGTTTCACTGAAGATGTATTGATTTGCCGGAGATAATTCACTCCTTCACATCTCCCAATAACACTGTTTTTCTTCAGTTGAACCTCTTCCTTTCCAAGGTTCACAATCCTTACCTTGGATCTCCCTTTCGTCATTACTAATGTTCTCGCGGTGATGAGCTCCGGGTGCCGGCCAGTATCTTCAACCAAAACACATCTTGTTTGCCTGATTTTCTTAGGAAATTTTACTTCGACTAAGGTTTCTGTTCTTGGAGCCAGTGTAACATTCTTTAAACAATACAGGTTGCATGAGTTATTTCCTCGCAGGAAGACTTCTTGATCTGGGAACTTCAATACTCCCCTAGCGATATCTAAAATACATCGGTTATTCCGCAGGAAGTCGAGACCCAGTATGCAATCGTCCGTAATATTCGCAATTAAAACAGGGTGGGTATACACTTGATCACCAATTTTGAACTTGATTTCTGTATCACCGAGGACGGAGACTGACTGGCCGGTTGCTGTCTGAAGTCGGCAGGATGGAGACTTTCTTTGCCACGAGATGGTTCGTTTCAGCAACTCAGGTCTTACAATAGTTCGCGACGCCCCGGTGTCAACGGTAAAATTGCAAGCACTATGATTCAGCGTCCCTTCGACGATCAAACTGTTTCCGTCGTGAACTTGATTGATGGTGATGGTTGGGGCCTTCAGTTGACCAGCCAGCACCCGCCCCGCGGCCCTGGCGACTTTTAGTTTAACGACTCCTCGTTAACTTGAGTTCCGGAGTCCACACTTCCCCTCTTCCTCTTGGGGCAATCGGTACGAATATGCCCTTTTTCCCCACATCCGTAGCACGTCGGAATATAGCGGGACATTGTCGAAGAAGAAGCCACCACTTCTCGGTGACGTGGCTGCGTTGTAGGCGAGACCACCACTTCCCGAACTCTGTGCGTACGAGAATCTTGTCGTACGGCTTCCACTTCCAAAGCGTGTGCCATCGCACTCTTAAAAGTCTGGTGGTGTCCGAGTCGCACCGTAGCCCTGACTTCAGGATCCCGTAGACCGTCGATGAATGCTTGCACCAGATTTACTTCCACCATCTCTGGTGTCATCGACATGTATGCACGCCGGACCAGTCGTTCGACCTCGACTCCCCATTGCTGGAGGCTCTCGTTCGACCTCTGCGTTCTCTCGCGAAGCTGTGCGCGGAAAACATGCTCAAGGTGCTTGTCACCATAGCGAGTGTCCAGTCCCTCCATGAGACGCTCCAGTGTCCTGCCGTCCGGAGGGAGGTTCTCTAGGACCAGCAGAGCGTCCCCTCGTAGAGCCAAAGTTAAAGCCGCAAAAGACTGCTTATCATCCCAGCGATTTGTTTCAACCAATGTCTCAAATTGGTACTTAAATGCCGTCCAGGAAGACGTGCCATCAAAACGCGGCACATCAAATTTTGCGGCCGATGCACAGGGGATGTGCGATGGTGAGCCAACAGCAACGGGTTCGCGTGCTTCGACCTTGACAATTTTTTTATTGATGTCCAGCAGTCGATCTTCATGGCCATCAATTCTTGTTTCGAGGCTATCAGCTCGGGTGGAAACCTCCTTGACCTCTAAGGTGAGATTCTTTACCTTCTCGCCCAACGTGACGAGGCCTTGATCGATTTTGTCGAGAATCAGGTTCTGCTTGGCCTCTTGATCGCGGCGAGCGGCTTCTTGGTTAGCTGCGATTAGGTCCTGAAGCTTACGCTGATTGGCCTCCATACTAGCTTGCATGGCGGCCAACACCGCAGCGAGGTTCAATTCCGAGGATGGTCCTGTTGGCACCTCAACAGCTGCCGTTGCTCCCATACCAGCCTGATCTTCCTCCTCCATACGATGACGCGCAGCATCCATCTCTGCTTGCCTCCTTGTTCGTGGTCGCTGTTCGTCGTCCTTCTGTGGTAACGGCATCCCACTTCTGACACCAGTTGTTACGTACGTAGGTAATTAAATGCCGATTTACCAATAAAGAACTTTATTTACCACAAACAATAAATAATTAGTCCAGTCAACAATAATCCAAATCACAGTAAGCACTAGAGTTCCGTTATACTATCGCCTCGGTCGTTAGATAATATCACTTCGCACACTTAGGTAGATCGCTCTTGATCGCAGTCGAAATCAGAACTGACTCACTTGCAAGGGGGCGCGGCGGCGGGGTGTAGGCAGTGCCTTTATCCCGCAGTATCGGGGTAGGGGCCCGTAAACGCGGGCCCTGCGTTAGGGTGCCCTTTGGGCGGCAGCCTCATGGCAAGTGCTCTTGCGCAACTTGCCTGTGAGTGGTTGTTTAGTATCCAAGTAGGAGCGCCTCGGCCCTGCTCCTGCAGCGCCGATATTTCACGGCATCTCGGCGGTCTTTCCCCCGCCGGGTGGAACTCTCGGTTGCCCGAGTGAAGCCCAGCGGAGGACGACCAGCGACAAGATGCCGGCTTTGGGGGCGCTCCCTACTGGAGGTGTATGACCCCCGTCTGTCACGCTTCCAGGTCGAGCCGGTCACGCTTCAGACTAGGGGGACGTGATGGGAGTGTGAGCGGTATTGGGTGTGTGACACCGCTCATGTGGGCGAGCAGGGCGCGCAAACGCGCTGCGCGCCTGCTGCGTGAGTTTGGCGAGTGTGGAGTTCGCGCTTGTCTGTGGGCTGGCGCCCGTCGTGCCTATATTAACTTAGCACACCACGGGCGTCAGATGCATGTAGTGTTGGGGAGTCTAATTCGTGTGAGTGAGTCGCGTGTCGGTGTCTACGGCTTACTCAGGCGTCAGGTCCGGTGGGTGCCATGTCCGGCAGGAGGTCGCGGGGGAAGCGCCTCGCATCTGGTGGACGCGCGTGCCAGGGCGCTATGTGCTTGACTTGGGGCCAAGCAGAAGCGTCGGCACGCGAGAACATGCGGGACGCGAGGCGAGCGCAGAAGTCGTCCAGGCTCTCCATCTTAAGGTCCCGGTGGAGGACGTCGTTCCTCACCAGCGAGGGGGCGGCTGCTACGGTTCTTAGAGAGAGGTTCTGTTGCGCCCGGAGGCGGATCTTGCTGGACTCGCTGGTGAGGGCGAGCCAAGCGGGGGCGGCGTACGTGATGATTGGACGGATGTACGTTTTGTACACCCCCAACTTGGCACGTAACGGGAGGCGGGAGGAGAGCACTGGGCGGAGTAGTGCGCGGGCTACCCTGCTCTTGGCGGTGACCTGCCGGACGTGGTTCTTCATTGTGAGCCGACGATCGATGGTGACCCCCAAGTACTTGACCTGGGGCGACCACTCGATGTCGGCCCCGAGCAGCTGGAGAGGTGGTGGGTGGCGAGCAGACCCCGCGAGCAGCGCCTGGGTCTTACCCACGTTCACCGACAGTCTCCACTTCGACAGCCAGTCAGGCAACAAGTCCAGCACGCGCTGCACTTTGACGGCCGCGTGTTTCGCGTTAAGCGAAGATGCTATGTACGCGGCGTCGTCCGCGTACAGCGCGAGCATGGTGTCGTCGGTCGAAGGGATGTCGTCGGTGTAGTGGGAGTAGCAGACCGGCGATACGCAGCTACCCTGCGGTACGCCGGCCGCGACCCGGCGCGCGCTCGAGAGTGCGCCATCGACCACCACCTTGAAGGTCCTGTCGGTGAGGAAGGAGGAGACCACCTTCACTACTCGACGGGGCGCGTTGGTCTTCGAGATCTTGTAGACCAGGCCTTCGTGCCAGACCCGGTCGAACGCCTTTTCCATGTCGAGGAATACCGCAACTGCTCGCTCTTTCTTGTTCAGCGAAGCTGTGAGTCGGTGCAGTACCCTCGACAACTGGAGCGTCGTGCTATGTTCCGAGCGGAACCCGAACTGTTCCGGCCGGGGCGTCAGGTGAGGAGTGAGATGCCGCAGCAGGAGTTTTTCAAACACCTTGGAGATGGTGGGCAGCAATGTGATCGGCCGATAGCTCTCCGGCTTCAGCACATTCTTGTTCGCCTTCGGCAGCATGATGACGCGCCCTTCCTTCCAGCACCCAGGAAAGGTCCCCGCGCGCAGCACCCCCGTGTACAGGCGCGCCAGGGCCGCTACCGTTCGGTACGGCAGGTGGCGCAGCACTGTGTTGGTGATGCCGTCCGCACCGGGGGCCTTCCTCGGTCTTGTGGACAGGATGGCGCGCCTCACTGCGTTAGGCGAAAAGAAGATGGGGTCTTCCTCGGGAGCTATCGGCGAGGCGAAGTATTCCCCAAGGTGCCTCTCCACCGCTGCGACATCTGACTCACTTCCGTTCGGGGGCTCGTATTTATACGCGGAGCAAAGAAAATTCTAGATACTGACGTCTCAGGATAGTTCCAGAACAATAGAGTCGCGTCGCGGGGCCATAAATCAATTTTATTGCTTTGTCCTTCGCGAGTCACTCACGCGAATTTCGACTCTATTGTGAATGTCGGAAAGTACCATTTCCCTTATCCACCTACAGATACCTATAGATTACGTACCTACTAAATAGTGGGTACAACAAGTACTTATGACGGAATGTTCCAGATCTTGCCAGGCTAGGTAGGTACTTTGGTTCTAGAGCTTTCGAACAGTAATGCGTTTTAATTATTCGTTGCTACTCTTTAACTTGTCGGAGATATGACGTGTTGAAATTTAACGGCGTAACAATATTATGTATTTAGAAATATATAAGTATGTTTATCAGTTGTCTAGTAACTACTTTTATCACAACCTCTGCTTAGTTTAAGATTAAATGGCGCTGTGTGAATAGTTATGGAATATTATTATTATGTCCCACTGCTGGGCGAGTGCCTCCTGCTCCCTTTTTCACATGTGTCTAGATCCTCGCCATTACGGGCCAGTCTCTCCGGTAGTTGTGAAGCTGATCTTTCCACCTTGCCTCACCTTGGCCTGCTGCGATGTCATCATGCGTTTAATGGGACCTAATACGTGGCTCTTTTAGCCCACAGCTCATCTGACATGCGGCAGAAATGTCCAGCCCAATCCTACTTTAGACTAGCAGCTTTTCGGGTAACATCTTTTATCTTAGTTTTGCCCACTGTATTGTGTTCCTTACGCGGTCGAAATCATATACTCATTTTATTTATTTATTCATTGAAAGTTTATAATTGAAAGTTTATATAATAATAATAATAATAATAATAATAAATTATTTATTTTCAGGCATCTTGGCCCATAGATATATACCTTACAGACTAACATACATATAGAGTAAATACAAGTTGTCGTTAGTAAATAAGACTTAAATCTATGTTAGTAACACTTCACATCGCACTACGTTTACTTCGTGCTGTTCTGTGGCACCTGTCCGCGGAAGCGACGGAACACCACGCCCTGCGGCCAAAAGTCTTCCGTCAACACGAGGGGCAGAAAAGTGTTCGGGACTCGCACCACGAACGCCTTGAAGTTGACGTTACGGTGCGACTCCAGCAACTGCACCCTCAGTGTGTACTTCAACTTTTGACGCACATACTCGACGATGTCCTCCACCTTTGTGGTGTAATGCAGGCGGGAGATATACACCGGCGTGTTCGGCTGAGCGGCACGCACACTCGCACTAGGAGTAACTGGTGCTAATAAATAATAAGTATATAAGAAAGGTTTAATGCCTTAGGTATTTTCCACCATTCGGTCTCAGGGTGGTGCAGAAACATAACATGGTAGGTGCAACTTAAAGATAAACGATGTTCATTACAAGCTTTTATTTAGTTTCATCTGTCCCGATGTCTGTCTGTAGTCAAATCTTGTAAATTAAATTTGATCCACTTCCCGGTTACCGATTGAGCTGAAATTTTTCAGGCATGTGTATATCAGATGACAATGTAAAATTATTATAACATGTAGCTGATCGGATGATGGAACTGAAAGGTTTCTATAAGAACTTGGTAGTTAAACGACACAACCCCATCGAGTTTGGGTTCGTATGATTCGTCTTGACGAGTATTCATTATATAAGTGTTATACCATGCTATAAAAGCTTGCTATGAAAAAAAATAGTCATTAAAATCTTGTTTTGCAAATAGGTTTTTAAAACTCTTACATGTAAATTATTTCGTCAATTTAAACTAGACGAGACCGGTGTTTCCTAGCCGACTACCCTAAAAAATCAATAGAAAAAAATATTCAAAAATAAATATATTTTACCTTACAAATGTGTGCAAAAATCATATAAGTAACCACAGCGGTCATTATACCCAACCTCTCGAGGATTACAAGATGGAATTTATATGTATGTACCTGTTTCGATATCGTAATGATTTATTACATAAGAGTAATATCAAGGTTTTGCTTAATGTACCGCAAAAAGGTAACCCAAACTTCAGAGTTCCCTGACTTCTAAGGAGGCTTTGATTTACACAGCTTACTCAATTACGACAAAGTTAGAAAGTAGCTGTTTGTTGTACAATAATCGAAGACTTTTAACCGTATTTCTTTAGCCGAAAATAAATTGTGAGCTTTTCGAGAAATCGGTTATGTGATTTTTTATTTTTCAAATATAAATGGACTTTAAGAAGTTACCTAATTAATGGCCCCCATTTAAAAGTCACAATAAATTTTTGGTACTGAGAAAAATCTAAACTTAGTTTACGTAATTGAAATTAAGAAAAAGAGGACATATTTGAGGATAGCTGTTTCGTTTTAATATAGCAAGTGCGATCATTACCTTTCTTCCAATATTTTACCACTGAACACTACCACTGAACAATAAACTTCGTACTGTTTGTATTTAGTAAAAACTGTTGACACAACAACAGATAATGCCTAAGGCATTAAGTCCGCCTTTGTACAACTTTGTGCATAAAGATTTAAATAAATAAACAAATAAATAAACAACATGAGGAATATTGCGCGGGTCAACTTGGGCTTGGTTTTCGGACAGCGAGCTTCCTAGAACTCATCGTCTGCAAACCTGCGCTTATGGTAGCCAAAATTCGCCCTAAGACTTCCAACGCCCGAGGCGTAAATTCTAATATCATTTAAGACCTGTATTCTAAATCCTTCTGAAAAAAGCTTCCTTCACTCTAATCGACTTGATCACCATGATAACAGTAATAATTCTTCGTAATATTAGTACCTAACAAGATACTTATTAATTAGATTTGGTCAAGTAGAGGAAACGACTTAAAATCATAGGTAGCAAGTATCAAGAAGCATCGCCGGTGGCAGTGCGTAAGGCACATTGCTCGTAGAACAGATGGTTGATAAGAAGAAAAGGTTCTGAAGAAGCGATGCGCACTGGAAAACGCAGCGTTGGAAAGCATCCTACAAGATGGACCGACGACCTGGTGAGAGTCTGAGAGAGGGAATGCGGTGCATGGGAGACGCACAGGATCTGTCATTATGGCGAAGCTTGGGGGAAGCCTATGTCTGGCTGAAATGATGACGATGATGAGTTTCAAGGTAAATAGTTCAAGCGAGACCATTAAGTATCAACAGAACAAAAAACTAGAGTACAGACTGCAAATGAGAAAAGTGTACCGGAAAATATATTTTAACCCATAAACATATTCAACATAAATCCTTTCTACATTTACAACATCTCATTACCATACTAAACCTTTGTATCCAAAGTAAAAAGCAATAAAAAGATAACATACCACATGGCCTGTTTTACGACTAGAAATAGGCGCCTATTTTTATTCATTCCTTCTTTCTGTTCCCTCGGATAAGTGCCTCTATAGAAGCAGAGTACAACTTTCTTTAGCCATAAAACATTGGGGTCCGAATAATGTACATATTTATGTAAACATATGTGGAACGTATATAAGGGAAATAAAATGCTTGAACAGACGAGGTAAGAATAGTTTCATATTTTGTTTATCTTTGACTAGTTTCTGCCAGCGGTTTCGTCCGCGTGAAGTAGGTTTTTTCATAGAGACTTTGAACCCCTTAGTTATCCCACGCGCACCTCAAAGAGTTGTCAGCAATCCATAGGTGTCCAGTGTCGAAGCCTACTGGGGCCAAGGATCTGCTTCGGAAAGGAAGATTCGGCCCCGGTACGAAAGGCAACAAAGGAACAGAAGCAGGTTTTTAGTCAGTATAAGTCTGGCACTATCTCCAGCTTCGCCCAAGAACGGGAATGTCATTAGAACAGAGAGGCAGGGTTACTGTAATTATGTGCAAAAATTTTTGCAACACACAGTAATGCCTAGTATAAGTCTACCCACTAGTTATATCTACTTGTGTACATTCTGTAACTATTTTGGTAAATAAACTTTATTATTATTATTAGATGATTTGCCCACCGGGAAAAAAAAAACCATATAAGAGGTTTAAATGAAAGAGGTTTACAGTAAAGCTACTGTAAACCTCTTTCACCCAAAAAGATTTGATAAAACACTAAAAACAGAAGCTCACAACCTAAAATCTCAAAAGTCTAAGCAGAGAGTTAATAAAGCAATTTAGAGCACGTTAAACAAACTTTCTCATTACCAAAAGAACACAAGCGTCTACTCTTATTAACTAGGACACTTACGACCTTATACCGACGACATATTTACTCGGTACTCCCAACAAATGCCTTACATTATCTCCCACGACAACGTAACTAAATTTCCACTTGTCGAGGAGCTATATAGACCAAAGGTAATAAGGCCATTCACCACACTTAGAAGGTAATGAATTTTGACGCTACCGTGAAAACCGAGAGGTGTTTGCACGACCAACGCTTCACATATGCCTATAACATCCAACCTAAAACCAACTTTGACAGGACGTGTTAGAGTTTAAATTAGAATAGTGGCTCCTCTGTTCGCTTGAGACTATGACAAATAGAATTTTGCCAATATATTAGCTCATCTCTCGAGCGTATGCTAATCAAGGTAGAAAAACATGGAGTTTGTAAATAATTTTAGGGTCAGTACCTCAAAAGGAAAATACGGAACCCTTAAAGATCACTTTGTTGTCCGTCTGTCTGTCAAGACCCTTTATCTTGGAAATGCGAGGAGGTATCGAGTTTAAATTAAAATCATATACTCAAGTCTATGGTTCCTTAAACCTGTGAAAAAATCAAAATTATAAGTAAAATAAAAATATGGCTATTTATGTCGCAAAAACCGTATATTTCGATACTCTCAAGGGAATCAAAATTTATAGGGTAATTTCCATTGAATCAGAATCCTGTTTGGCATAAAGCAAGGTTTTATAGCGCAGATATAGAAATAAATCTGAAAACAGTAAATTTGTTGTTACATCACAATTTTTTTTGCGATCCAAAAATTTTAAATACGGAATAATTTGTCTGCTGCGGTCTTCCCGTCCGATTATAATTTGAGTATCTTCAAGGCTAGAGTAAATAGGCTTTTAATAAACTAGTGCGCCTCACCATCAACGATTGCATCACTGCTTACCATCAGGTGGGATCGCAGTCAAGCACTAGTTTAATTGAGATAAAATAAAAACCTTTTTATAAAAAAAAAAATAACCGACTTCACTAAAAAATGTAAATTGATTTTGAGGAGTTTTCACGATTTCACCAAGAATTCATCAGATCCCAAGTTGGTGACTATGGGACCATTTGGGATGTAAACCCTTTCCAACAAAAAAAATAATTTTTCAAATCGGTTGGCAAGCGGCGAAGTTATGCGCGAACAAACATAAAAAAAAAACATACAAACATCCGAATTGAGAACCTCCTCCTTTTTTAGAAGTCGGTTAAAAAAAAGCTTCTAGACTCCATTCGAGCATTGAATTATTTACATAGATAAGTTTATGCAGAACCCTCAATGCACGAGTTCAACTCCACTTGTCCAGTTTTTTTATATTCTCTGTTCGTATTATGTGTCGGATAACAATTACCTTTGTACAGGGAAGCGATAGAGCATCGACCTTCTATTTTCAAACAGGAGTTTGCTTTGTAAATAAGGAAAAGTGTTTTTTTTTTTTTTGTTCGCGTCAATAATGGTGTAATATTTTTAGATTACTTGTCTATGGGATCGCTTGGTGAAAAAACACAATATAGTACAACAAGGTTTTTAATAATTTTGCAATATTGCAACTCGTCATCATCATCATCATTTGGGGCATAGGCCTCCCCTAAGTGTCGTCACAATGAATGGTCCTGTTTGTCTCGTATCCATCAGTTTCCCGCAACCTTCCCCAGGTCAAAAATCGGTCCACTTTGTAGAATGCTTTCCAACGCTGCGACTTCCGGTACGAGGTTGCCATTCAAGAGCCTATCGGCCCCAACGGCCATATGTTCTGCGAGCAATGTGCCCTGCCCATTGCCGACCGATGACCTGGTGAAGGTTGCGGGAATCCGATGGTTGCGGGACGCACAGGATCGATCATTGTGGCAACGCTTGAGGGAGGCCTATGTCCAACAGTAGACGTCTGTCGGCTGAAATAATGATGATGACATATAGATGAGTAAAATAAATTCATATCGTAGTATTAAAACATCAAGTCTAGAATTTTACTCCAAGTGGGAGTCTTTAATCCCCACGCGGTACTTACACCCCGTTCGCAGTTACTCACAATTCTTCTAGGTTCATACATTTAGTTTACGACTTTCTCCATACATTACGTTTATTACTCGCGATTATCGTAACAACTACAATTTATTTTACTAGGCACACAGTTGATTGCGCTGCGTATTAGCGCACAGCAAAAACATAAAACGTCTATTTGCACAGTTTTGTGTGGCCATTCTGGGCGATTTGATATTAAAAGAGTTTCAGTAATGACGTCAGAAATTGCAGCGTTATAAATTATGTTAAAATCTATTTTCATACATAATATTATGAGGGTTTTTTTTGCGACGGGGAAAATCATCTTATGACAAAACCCGCTCTTGACTGGATCGGGAGACAGTGTCAGACTCTTACTGACTAAAAACCCCGCGCCGTTCTTTCTAGCCTTCATACCGGGCTCTAGTTTCCTTTCGGATAACCCCGACCCCGGTAGGCTTCGACCCAGCTGGGCCCCTCCTGTTGCTGATAACTCCTTGAGGCGCGCGGGCACACAGTTGATTGCGCTGTGTATTAGCGCACAGCAAAAACCATAAAACGTCCATTTGCACAGTTTTGTGTGGCCATTCTGGGCGATTTGATATTAAAAGAGTTTCAGTAATGACGACAGAAATTGTAGTGTTATTAATTATATTAAAATCTATTTTATATCGTAATATTATGAAGGTGAAAGTTTAAGTGTGTGTCTTTTTGTATGTTTGTTACTTCTTCATGCTCGAACGGCAGAACGGATTGGGGTGGAATTTAGCACACGGTTAGACTATGTCCTGGAATGGCGCCCGCAGCTAGTAATGTGACAATAAACTGAGTCATGACATTCAGATACCTACTTTTAACAAGCTTTTATTAATTGTTAAATTCGCAAATTGTTTTTTTTTTTTTTAAGTTGAAATATACAAATGTTTCAATAAAAAATAATATTTATTTTATAAATAGTTTTTTTTTTGTCATTTTAAACCAGATGAGGCCAGTGTTTTCTTGCTGACAACCCTGAAAAGAAATACGTTACAAACTCAGGGATTACAGTCTTATTTAACGTCCAGATAGCAAATATGTAATAGTCTAATCATAAAACCATGCAGATTAGTGTCTGAGATAGTCTTTTAAAGAAAAAACCTGAACAAAATCTACTTTTTCTGTTTACTTCATTAATATAAATTACTTACGATCAAAAAGCTGCCTCCTATGCGTGGGACGTTAATCAGTCATTATAATTAAAAGATAAACTCGAGAACTAATTATGCTTTTAATATTTAAGTATTCATAGAACTAATTATATTTATTCAAGTAGGGTTTTACTAACGTCGGCTACGCCTGTCTGTTTGCGTAGCCAAGAGCCCTACGCTTTCGTAGCAAACGGTGCCACGAATGCTACCAGTATGCTACGCAAGGTGAAATAGGATTACTGAAAATAATATATTTGCCAAAATCAGACGACACTTTATAGAAAACGAAATAAGTGTCTCAAAATTCACTAAATACTAATTGTTGTAGTACAAGAAGAGCGTGTTCTCCGAATTCACACAGAACCGGATTCGGAGAAGTATCGCGCATTCATCGCATTCCCGCGACTCTCGCCAAATCTACGTCTTCCGGTATGCGGTCGCCATTTTGGAACCTTTCGGACCCGAAGAGCTGTTCTGCAAGCAATATGCTCCGCTAACTTAAAATTGGCGATTCTTTGGACAATTCCGGTAACCTTGGTTCTCCTGCGGATATCTTAATTCATGAATCCCCAAGCGACCACCGGTGGCCGCGCATCTATTGTCTTACTATTGTGTTTCTAATTGACGGTATCTGAAGGGTTAATCTATGTGATCACGTAAGGAAACTCGGAACATAATCATTTATATTGCCATTTGGGTGATGTTGAGTCCTCTGATGAGGCGCAATATTTACTTCCTCCTCGAGTTTTATCCCTCACTACTGAAGGTCGTGAAGTTCCCGCTGGATTAGCTGCTTGCTGATGGTGTCTCGCAATCTGTTTGTTCTTGGCGTCATGAAGTGCGACGTACAATTGGGTATTGAGAGTGGACCTAAAATGTCCACACTCGGTGGGGTTTTTAGTCAGTAAGAGTCTGACATTATCTCCCGCTCCACCCAAGAGAGGGGGTTGTCATAAGATGATTTATGCCCACCGAAAAAAAAACATAAACAATACTTAATAACCTCTTCATTTCCAAGATCATTACAACTCACTTTATTCTTACAAACCATTTAAAGACGGCAAGATTTTACGAAAAAAAAAAAATGAGTTCACGTTTTTCTTTTTAATTTTTCTTAAGAGCCAAGAGCGGTGTTACATTTTGACCAGCATCTTTATTACGCTCAGCGAACTCTGTAACAACTTCTTTACGAGTTGTCCGTTTATGTCGCGGAATTACACGAGAGACCGCGAAGCAAGCTCCGGCGATGATGACGTTAGGTTTTATGACCTAACTACAGCGCCGAGCTAAAGCTGCTTAGTTTTAGGAGCTTTAATTTTGTATATTACGTGTTCTTGTGAAGGAAAATGTGAAATGTTGTATTGTTAGTAGCGTAGAAATGAATCGGTTTGATAACGAAGTTCTTTAACTTTTGGCGTGGAAAAATTACGGCTGATTCTCAAAGAAACGCACCGAGGGTTCTAGTTAGTAAGTCTATTTAAAAAAAAAACATATCCTACACTAGAAATTACTCCTGTATTGTGGGTGCGCCAAACTTAAGTAACATTTAAGGCACAATGCACGCAGAACAGATGGTCGATAGGGACGTAAGGTTCTGGAGTGGCGACCTCATACCGTAAGACGTAGCGTTGGAAGGTCTCCCACAAAGTGGACCGATGACCTGGTGAGGGTCGTGGGAATCCAATGGATGCGAGATGCACAGGACCCGTCATTGTGACGACACTTAAGGGGAGGTCAATGTCCAACAGTGGACGTCTTTCGGCTAAAAAGATGACGTTGATGATGAAACTCAAAAGACTAGTGTTATAAAATATGATGACTATCTTTTGAATTGACGTATAAAACATATAACTTCATTGATATTCTAGGGATTCATGATATGAAATAAAAAAAATTGTGACTAGAATAACTAGTTTCTAGGAGCAGGAGTCCATTACGTTGGTCAGACTAAATCCGTGCTACACTGGAGACCACAGTCTGCGACGCCATCCACATCGCCGAAGACAGGACAACATGGCGAAATATAGTCCACAAGAAAATTATTTGTTGAGGTCACGACCCTCAGCATTGAGGATAAACGACGCAAGGAGGAGGAGGAGCCACATTTTTGTTAGTCATGCTTCAAAAATGTCATTTGCGAGCACCAAAAAATTAAAAAAAAAAAAACAATATCAGATCATGTTTCCAGAAAGTTTATACGTTAGTGTTCCAATAACAATTATCTGTAGAACCACCTCAACCATAAAACTTACTAAACAGATCACACCATCTACAATAACCCAGTATCGTCATATTAGCTTCAGAGCCAAACAATAGACAGACGACGTGTCTGCTACAGAATTCGTAGTGGCATTTGTAGGTAAACTTGGCCGTTGTGCGGTCGCTAACGAGCTATGCCCCACTACAAAGTTTCATCGGCCTTGTTACGGAATCTAGTGCAGTCTATGTGGCCCTGGTCAATAGGGTGGGCTAATTAATCTTGTTATTACCTATATATGCGCGTAACTGTTGATTGAACTTGTATTTTGGGCATTAAGTGTATTTGGACTTTGAATTAATTGTGAATAAATTGTTAAGAGATTTTTTTTTTTTTTATATAATCTATACTTATAATAAATCTGTAGAGAGGTCAATTCTGTACATGAAATATATTTCCAAAATAACTATCAGGGGGTGATTAGTGATCGATACTGATGCCAAAAATGCAAACAGTAAAATTTTTGTCTGTCTGTCTGTCTGTCTGTCTGTCTGTCTGTCTGTCTGTCTGTCTGTCTGTATGTTCTTTATAGAAACAAAAACTACGCGATGGAGTTTAACGACGATTTTCCTCATACTCCTGGGCAGGTTATAGTATACTTTTCATCACGCTACGATCAATGGGAGCAAAGCAGTGAAGGGAAATGTTGGGGAAACGAGAGAAATTACTCCATTTTTTAAGCTTCCGTCGCGTTTGAAGCCTTAATGGTTAAAGCTACACAGAAATCATGTAAAACGGAAATGTTCTCCTTAAAATTATATAAAAAATATCCCAAGACATCATATGTCTATCTTTTATGGTTGACTCACAATAACACATGTAACTCCCGATCGCTTAGCAGTTCGGAGCTTTCTGTTTATTTTTGTCTATGGCACCATATCTAATGTGTGCACCCACTGTCACGCGCGTAAGTGGAAAGGAGAGATCTGGAACGTCTCGAATCGTCTCGCGCATCACGTTGTTTTCCAGGCTCTTAGAATTCGACATCAGACGTTTCAGATCTTTGATTTTGACGACTCCGTTGTCGCTGGCATAAGCAATAGGATCCGCGTACGAAGTCGCTGGCAGAAACTAGTGAATTAATAAAAAAAACTCCCCCCAAGAACCCCAAGCGAACGTGCTTTTATTATCTTCCTTAGTTTTTGATGAATTACAGAAAATGAGACTGAAATTTCTTGATCTGAATACAGTATTAAGTTGAGATATGGTTTAAAAACTGCGTTATATTTTTGGTGTCTTGAAATGTTCACTGTGAGTTATGGTTTAGAGCTGTACAATATTATATCGCACAGCAGTAGTGTCCCAGTGGTAACTAACCCGACTTACAAGTGTTAGGTCGCGGGTTCAAACCCAGCCAGGTGTATTACTTTGTTTAATTTATTTCATCACCACTACTCTCAAAATGGCGAAAGAAAACATCATGAGGAAACTGGCATGCTTTAGAACTAAAACTTCAGAGATATGTGTCATTCACCAACCCACACTGGGTCCGCGTGGTAGATTACAATCCATATTCACTCCTAGATAGGAAGCCTGTTCCAACAGTGTAAACATTACAAGGTCGATTGTAATATTATACCAAGCTGTGGGCGGGTACACATCACACTACAAAATAGTATCTAAACAGTGTACTATATAACCAAATTAATAAGAAATTATTGAAGTAATCATTCATGAATTCGGTCATCAGTGCCGCTTCATGAACTCACTTCCGATTGTCCATTGTTGCGGCTAATACGTAATCAGATTTCATTTGCACCGGTTAGTTTATCTCACTGCATTCGATTCACTTCGTAATGGTATGTGTTCTGTTTGGTTTGGATATTTATGTTTATCATTAATAAAAGCAAAGAAAGGAAAAAGAAAACAAAAAGAAAATATTGCCTAGCCTTTTTCTATTAGTAGAGTCAGATTTCCAGACTAATAAACTGAATACAGCTTTTTTGTTTGCCCAATTTTCTCCTTTAAAACCTTAAATTAGAAGTGAAATGATATTTTGTAGTAGAAAACTGTAGAAAAGGAAGTAACAGTTATTTGGAGTTTTTTACAAAGAGCTTTTTCAAACAAGAATTTAATTGTTTCAGATTATCCAAAGGTCTGTTATTTTTTAACTTTACTTATATATAAAAATGCAACATTCTATAACAGTCAACTTTTGGGTTAAAAAAGACTACACGGTGCTAGGTGTGCACAATAAATAAACATTATTACATATTTTAAATATAACGAAGTATTATTAGAATTTTGTGTATTAATAAAATACATAGATATGTTAAAATAATAAAGTAATAAATACAATTGATAATAATACAAGATAATATAAACCTTTTACTTCCCGCACTGGGCCCGCGTGGTGGATTACGGCTCATTCCCTCTCCTAGAGAGGAGGCCTGAGTCCCAACAGTGGGAACATTAAGAATCCTGTTTCGTCATCAGCCTTTTTGATGATGATGACATATCATAATATTCTTCAAGTTTTTTTAAAGTAACTTACAATTAAGTTTATTTTGATGTAGCTGTATGTACAACAATGTTTACTAAATTCTATACCTATTATAAACAGAATTATGTATCCACTGCTAAATAGACGGAAAATACAAAATAAATTAGTTTATTAAAATTCAGTTTTAACGGTGACTGCTTCTGAAACTAAAGAGAATAACTTGGAATAAATATTTATATTTCTAGGAATCTATTCGAAACATCAAACAGAACTCTTTGACTGTATCTTCATTTAATAATCGCAGATTCAAAAGTATAGGAATATTAAAAAAGTCTATCTCAAAGGGACAGATTTTTCTATCAACATTTCTTGGAAACCGCTAGGTTTTTACTCGTAAATCCATTAGCCACAAACTCGACGTGATGAAAAATGTTAAAATGGAAAGATTAGATATTATACAATATTATTTTTACTACCTATGAATAAAGCTGAATAAAAAGTGTGTTCAGAATCTGTAACTGAATCGATTCCAATAATTTTTTCATGTTATATTTTTCCCTAAAATATTTAAAAAAGGTCACATGTTGGATACCACCGACACTAAGTACAACACAGGTCACGACAGGTCATAGCGGGTATTAAATGCCAGCGCACAGCTGGGTGCGGTAGCAAAACCATCCTTTAGTCACCCGAGTGGCCTGGTGACCATGTATTTATGTCGCCAACCAGGTACTATAACTGTCTTATAACTTTGTGATTTTTCATAAAACAGTTTTGAAATTTTGTTCATACATTCTTTACATGGTTTAGCATATACTAAAAATAAGGTTGTAATTAGTATTTTAAGCCAAAAACTGAATTGGTTCAGTGGTAATGGCGAGTATAGAGTTGGTTTAAACCCAAGCAGATGCTTTATGCTTAAACTGAGCATTCGTCCGGTTTTCGCGGACGCGGCGTATATTTTCCCTTTTATAATGTTTATAGTTCACCTAGTCTTAAGATTGCATCATTTCCTTCAAATAAATTAGTACAATAACGTGTATAAGTTCTAGTCGAGGCCATGGTCCGGAGCGAGGAGGAATGGCAGGCGGTCGCCTCCTTCTGCGAAGCAGTAATGCTTGCAAAGGAGGAGGCCGACCGCATCAGGCAACGGCGCCCTCGCCGCCGTCGCCGGGATTCCGATCCCGATTTCCGGCCACCGCAGACGCGGGCTCGCGGACGGCGAGCCACGGGTAGCTCGCTGTCCGCTCGTCCGGTAATGGACTGAGTCCAAGACGTCGACGGCGCGCACTGTTCCCGCGCGCCTCAAGGAGTTGTCAGCAGCAGGAGGGGCCCAGCTGGGTCGAATCCTACTGGGGACAGGGCTGTCCGAAAGGGAGCTCGTGCCCCGGTATGAAGGCTAGAAGGAACGGCGCGGGGTTTTTAGTCAGTAAGAGTCTGACACTATCTCCCGCTCCACCCAAGAGCGGGTTTTGTCAAAGATGATTTTCCTCGTCGACAAAAAAATAAAATAAAAGTGTATAAGTTATCATCATCATTTCAGCCGATACACGTCCACTGTTGGACATAGGCCTCCCCCAAATTGTGTATATGACACTATCTCCCGCTCCACCCAAGAGCGGGTTTTGTCAAAGATGATTTTCCCCGTCGACAAAAAAAAAAAGAAAAGTGTATAAGTTATCATCATCATTTCAGCCGATACACGTCCACTGTTGGACATAGGCCTCCCCCAAATTGTGTATAAGTATCGGTAACTAATTACCAGTCACCGTATACCACGTGTAACGTTAAATGCGCAAAACCTCAGACACCCCAAATGATTTTTAATTCAATTGACCTAATTATGTGAAAAAAAAATTAAAAGTTTTATGAGCAGTTTTAGGTTTAAAATTCATATCTGCATTGAAATGAGAATTTTTATTATCCCGGGTATGAGAAAATTTGATTGGATTACAACTATTTGTGTTTGTTTACCTATTTCAGCGGGTTTGCCCACGTGATTGATGGCTTGACCTATTCATAAATAGACAGGTCGAAGTTCTTAATGAAGAATTAAAAAAAAATGTAACCTATATTAAAAAGTGGTTTAATTGATTCTTTTTTTTTTGGTGATTTACGTAGACAGTGCAATTTTCCGGGTTCGGGAACCCCTGGCGCTCGCAAAAACTAGGATTCTCTTTACATTTAGTACGTATATATTCTCAAAAGTTTCTTTTTATATATTTTCGAGCTGACTCGTGCAATACTAGAGCGCTCAGGTGTTCAAAGACAAGTTTTCGCTCCAACAGTTTCGGGTCTCGTCGACTAAAGGGTAGTTTTTACTGTTTTCATTAATTTTGTGAAAGGTGAGGTATGTCTCCAATTTTAGGTGCTTCCTTTGTTTCTTTGTAAAGTATTATTGAGTTTAAATCTTGTGTAGTAATGTAAAGTTATTTGTAGATGGTAAGACATCGACGTCAAAGAAATTCGATTAAGTGACATTAACTGTCCGTGGGGGCAAACGGGCTTCAAAAAACGCCGCTTCAAGCTTCATTTTGAGGCGACGTTTTTGTGGCTCGTGTGTTAGTGTGGTGGGGCAGTGCCACCACAAAAAAAAACGCTTGAAGCCGCTTCAAGTTTCTCCTACAAGTTGTCGCGTATTTTTTTGAGGCCTGAGTGCGGGGACAGTTAAAAAGTACCCAAGCAAAGTTATTTTTTTATTTCTTTTAATGCTCATCAGTTTATATTCCTTCACTGTGATACTTTTTATGTTATAATTGAGAGTGGAGAATATTTTTATTATTATTAATTATGACTAATTATTATTATTTATGATATTAACCCTTCAGATACCGTCAATTAGAGACACAATAGTAAGACAATAGATGCGCGGCCACCGGTGGTCGCTTGGGGATTCATGAATTAATTGTACACTGACCAACCGTCCCAAATATCTCCTTTCTTTTAATCCACCCTAAGGTTGTCTGCCAGAGATTGACCTGTGCGATAAGACCGC